>CM065725.1:19773436-19783436 GCA_033310375.1 Conus canariensis | reverse complement strand
TTACCTCCACGGGGGTAAGTTTGGATTAGCCTGGATTTAACCCCCCCCCCCCCCCACAAAGGTTCAATCTAGGACTATTTGGAATCTTTCTCCACCCCACCCCACCCCACCCTTCAAACAAGAGAGGGTTATTCAGGGTTTCCTCTGCCTTTCCCCAACACGCACATCCGCCTTTAAAAAAAAATTGTGTTAGCCTGCATATTTACACCCCCTCTCCCATTTCCTATATACAGTCAGTTGGGTTTAGACAAAGAGTAGTTCTAGACTCTTCTCAATAGATGGACCTCCTACTTCCCCAACCCCCTCCCCCCACACACACCCTGGTTTACTAACAGATACATGTTAACATTTCTCGCGCTAGCTTACACGCGTGGGTCAATATTCGGGTGTGTGAGTACGCCCGTGCATGCGTGGGAAAGAAAGACGGCTACATGCCAGTGTGATCAAGTGCCAATGTGACCAAGAGTAGTTGTGACAAAATGTCGTTGTGACCCACGTGCCGCTGTGACTAAGTACCGTTGTTGCTTCATCCTGGTTTGCCTCTTTTAACTATTTTACAGCTATTTAGAGTCTCTTGAGTACCTGTGTACCTTAGCTTGTACAATGCGGATGACTAGTTGTCAGTACCACTGACCACTGGTCATTATGACGTAAATCGGAGATTTTAACTATTTCACAGCTAATTATAGTCTCCCGAGTACCTGTGTACCTTGTACAATGCAGACGACTGGTGGTCAGTGCCACTGACCACTGGTCACTATGACGTAAATAAGATATTTCGACTATTTTACAGTTAATCAGTGTCTCATGAGTGTTTGTATACCTTGTGCAATGCAACAACCAGTGGTCAGTGTCACTGACCATTGGTCACTTTAATGTATATGAGAGATTTTAAATATTTTTACAGCTAATTAGTGTCTCCTGAGTGCCTGTGTACCTTGTACAATGTAGATGACTTGGGGGGGGGGGGGGGGTGTCAGTTCCAACTAGGGGGGGGGGGGGGGTAAGTTCCAGCTAGTCCTGGAATGACCCCGGGGGTAAAAGCAGGCTAGCCCAGACTTACCCCGGGTTAAGTTCCAGAGGGGGGTAAGAATGGGCTGTTACACCGGCTTGATGTTCGCCTGTTCAAGTTTCACCAATTCTGATATCTTCCTGTGATTGAACGATATGATTTACTTGATACATTACATGAAGACGTTCCCCTAGAGTTGAACGAATCATTTTTACCACTCCTTTTAAACAAAATAAGATAGTTGATTCAGTCCCATTACTGGGATTAATACTCTCACCAAAAAGAGCCTTACACACATTGTTTTCCTAGAAAACCAATAGCAGCCCGCCCAAAATGTTTGAAAAAAAAGCTCTCTTAATAACTCGTCACGTCAGGGCCAGGGGCTATGCCACATGTTAATTTTCTTATTGCAAATATAATTTTTTCTTTAGATGTGGTTCGATGAAAGTCATCAACATATCTATTTTAAAAAAGTATTGTTTTTTTTTTTCCTCCAGGTTATTTTTCGCGAATCCTCATACCATTTGACATTTCTTTCTAATTGTTGTTTACGTGCTTTCTAAAACTCTAGCTCATCATTCATTGAGTTTATATTTTTTCCTTTTCTTTCTTTCTTTCTCTTTTTTATCTTTTTTTTTTTCCGCTTTGTCGGTGATATCTTTTGTTCTCTCCTCGTATAAAAGAAAATTATACGTTGTTGTCTGCAAGATCGAATGCTTTCTTTTGGGTCTAGAAAAACAACTACGGTAATCTTGATTTGAATCATGAGAGAGAGAGAGAGAGAGAGAGAGAGAGAGAGAGAGAGAGAGGAGAGAGAGAGAGAGAGAGAGAGAGAGAGACTCAAGACTCAAGATATTTTATTCATATTAGGCCTCAGCCCATCATGAAGGGGAATGTGAACATGTAACTGAGTAAAGATATATAACAGATTCAAAATACAAGTTAACGATGATATAAATGTATTCATGTACCTTTCAAGAAGTCACAACATCTCTCATTTTAAATCCTTTATACAAAAACAAAGAAAGACTACGCACATCTTCAGGTTTGGTCGATGACATTAGCAAACTCAGTTTAAACAGTGAAGGATGTCTATAGTATTTAGGCTTAATTAGAGTTTCTCGTATATGTTTAAGAGCTGGGCAACAGAGAACAAAATGCACCTCACTTTCTTCGCTTTCAGTACATAAGGGGCAAATTAAATCGTTGAACATAGACGTTTTGTATCGGAAGCGATGTAATGCCAGCTCAGAAATCCCGAGCCTAAATCTAGTCGTAATATATTTTAAGTGCCTATCAATATCTAAATGTAAGTAAGGTTTTAAACTGTGGTCACTGCAAAAAGCTCTATACAAGCTGAATCTATCACTAGTTTGAATATGATCAGACCAAGTTTGCCACCTACAGTCAATCATCCTTTGCTCAAAACAACATATGAAATCATGAACATTTCCAACGCCTTGACTTGCCCAAACAAATCCAAATCCATATCTAAACAAACATAAGCGTACATTTGTTACCCAATTTTTCTTACCTTTTATATCAAGGTCAAATAACATATCATAAGCTTTGCGTGGAATCCTGTGATTCTCCATTTGTATCAGCTTAAGCCAGTAGCGAATACACTTAACAGCAGAATTTATATATATTGGATAGCGATTGGTTTCACCATAAACAAGGTCATTGGGTGTTCGCCTGTCTACTCCTAAAAATTTCTTCAACGCAAATAAATGGACTGATTCACAATGGACAACAGCATTGTCTAGGCCCCATAATTCAGAGCCATACTGCACAACTGGCTGTATCTGAGAATCAAACAATTTCATAAATAAATTAAAAGAGTTGTTATCTAACATGTACAACCTTTTAAGAAGATAAATCAAAGCATTCTTAGCTCTGCTTGCAAGGTCTTTGCATGCAGCAGTGAAGCTCAATCGCGTAGAGAAAAAAATTCCTAAATATTTATACGCATTAACAGGCATTCTTTCACCGTTATACAACCATTTTTCTCTCACACTCAAATATCCACCCTTCCGAAATACTATGATATTGCTTTTAGTCATATTAATTTTAAGTTGAAGAGATGCAGCGGCGTGTTGTAAGCTGTTCAGTTGTGTTTGCAGACCTGTAACTGTCTCTGCCATCAAAACGACATCGTCAGCCAACAACAGAATAAATAATTCGAATGCATCTAGTGAAAATCGAGCGCCATGTCTTCCTTTATTAATTACTTCAACTGCCAGTTCGTTAATGAAAAGAGAAAACAGAACAGGGCTGCAAGCATCTCCTTGCCTTAATCCTGATGTGCAGGCAATGCAATCAGTTAACATAGAACCACATCGAACTCTGGCTTTGACATCATTGTACATGCTTTTAATGCATCTGAATAATTTACCTTTAATGCCATTTTTTAAGAGAATTGGCCAAAGAATATTTCGATTCATCGTGTCAAAAGCTTTTTCGAAATCAATAAATGCAACATACAATTTTCGATTATAACAAAACTGTTTCTGTATGAGAGCTAGTAAAGAAAACATATGGTCGACTGTTGAGTATCCTCTCTTAAATCCAGCTTGATAATCACCTGTGATATTGTGTTCATCCACCCATTCTTGCAGTCTATTATTTATCACTATACCAAATAATTTACTACTAACATCGCTCAAGGAAATTCCCCTATAATTGTTGGGATCATTGATATCACCCTTCTTGAAAATAGGTTGAATAACAGATTCAAACCAGTTTTCAGGAAACACACCATTATCAAATAACTTATTAAACAATTTCAGAAGGAAGTATACAACTTGATCATTCGAATTCTTGAAAAGAGAGAGAGAGAGAGAGAGAGAGAGAGAGAGAGAGAGAGAGAGAGAGAGAGAGAGAGAGAGAGAGAGAGAGAGATTCGGATGGTTTATCCATTGATTGGCCGTGGCCCCTAATGAAGGGGTGTGTGAATATTATACAAAAGTACAAGAAAGCTGAAAACTAAACAAACCAAGATAAGTAACAATAATAGAATAGGTCATAATGAGTACTATTGATATGTGATTAATATCACGAGAGAGAGAGAGAGAGAGAGAGAGAGAGAGAGAGAGAGAGAGAGAGAGAGAGAGAGGCAGACCGACGGACAGGCAGACAGACGGAAAGCCAGAGAGAGAGAGCTAGAGACAGGCAGACCGACGGACAGGCAGACAGACGGACAGGCAGAGAGAGAGAGAGAGAGAGAGAGAGAGAGAGAGAGAGAGAGAGAGAGAGAGAGAGAGACAGACAGACAGACAGACAGACAGACAGACACACAGACACACAGACACACAGACACACAGAGAGACAGACAGAGGATGGATAGAAAGAGTGAGTGAAGAGAAAGCGGAGTAGGGTGGAGTGAGGAGGGGTGGTATGTGGGTGAGAGGAAAGAGGAACAGAAGCTAGCAGCAAAGGTGATGCACACACAGCCCTCCCCCCACACCCACACCTACACACACACGCACGCACATACACACACACACACACACACACACACACACACACACACACACACACACACACACGCACGCACGCACGCACGCACGCACACACACACTCACACACACACATAATACACACACACACACACACACACACACACACACACACACACACACACACACTCACACACACACACACACACACACACACACACACACACACACACACACACACGCACGCGCGCGCGCACTTTTTTTTTTTTTTTGCAGTGGGGAAAAAAGCAGCTTAATTAGCACTGAACTCTGGGGGTTTCTGTGAGCTTCTGGGTTATCCGCCAGCTATTTCCTCAGGTCCTCATCAAGAGAACGACGCCAACGCCCCGGTGCAAAGAGAATACTAGCTAACATGAGGTGTTGAATATTGAACTTCTGAGACTTCCAGGTCTTCCACGGAGACATGTAAGGTATCCCTTCATGTTATCGTAAATGACAATGTGGTGATGATTTTTGTTGCTCGTGTGGACAAGCCTTTGACTTCGTCTTCGACAGAACAGAGTCGAAATATAGATGTGTACATGCTTAATGACACATACACCACACACACACACACACACACACACACACACACACACACACACACACACACATGTGAAGTAAGCGTGTGTGTGTGTGTGTGTGTGTGTGTGTGTGTGTGTGTGTGTGTGTGTGTGTGTGTGTGTGTGTGTGCGTGTATGTACGTACGTACGTGAGTGCGTGTGGGCGTGTGTGCTTGGGTGCGTGCGTGTATGTGTGTGCGCGCGCTTGTGCATGCGTGCGTGAGAGCGTGCGTGCGTCCATGTGAGTGTGCATGTGTGTGCGCGTGCGTGCATGCGCGCGCGCGCGCGCGCGCGTGTGTGTGTGTGTGTGTGTGTGTGTGTGTGTGCGTGCGTGCGTGTGTGTGTGTGTGTGTGTGTGTGTGTGTGTGTGTGTGTGTGTGTGTGTGTGTGTGTGTGTATGTGTGTGTGTGAGTGCGTGCGTGCGTGTGCGTGCATGTCCATGTGCGTGCGTATGTGATGATGATGATGAAGATGAAACATACAATCTATTATTCACGTATTTCATATAGAGCATCTGGGACCCAGTAAAATACTTCACATCTTTGCAAACAGATGGGAGGGGACGGGAGGTGTGTGTGTGTGTGTGTGGGGGGGGGGGGGGGGTACGATGATGGATGAGGTTCTGTTGTGCAGGGTGAATGGGTGTGCAGGCTGGTGTCGGTGTGGGAAGTGGGGAGGCGTGAGGGAGGGGGTTAGGGAGGGGGAATCATGAAAGGGCAAGTATAAGTTCGAAAGCGGGTGGGGAAGTATGCACGTGAGAGAGAGAGAGAGAGAGAGAGAGAGAGAGAGAGAGAGAGAGAGAGAGAGAGAAAGAAGAGAGAGAGAGAGGGAGGGAGGGAGGGAGGGAGGGAGAGAGAGAAAGAGAGAGAGAGAGAGATGTATCTCATTTTTTTAAATATGACGAATACAAAATCAGAATTGCAGAGAGAGAGAGAGAGAGAGAGAGAGAGAGGAGAGAGAGAGAGAGACAGACAGACAGACAGACAGACAGACAGACAGACAGACAGACAGACAGACAGACAGACAGAGAGAGAGAGATTCTCATTTAAAAAAAAAATTCTCCAAAGTATGACGAATACCAAACTAGACTGCAGACGATGAGACGAGTCCTATAGCGAAGACAAAAAAGTTATCTCCCCTCCTAGCCCTCAAATCGCAGACTTACTGTCGAGTCCTTCCTTTAGGGGAAACAGCACCGTCACCCTTCCTGTACCTCCTAATGAATTGTCCACAGTGAATCGTCTGCCCTGTACATCCACTCAGTAGTCAAATTATGCAAACAGAAAAAAAAAAAAACATCTGGACCTTGCCCCGTGGGACCTAACAGGTTTTCGTGATGAGGCAATCGTTAGGCACCTTTCTTTTCTTCGCAGGCTTTTTTTTTTTTTTTTTTTTTTTTTTTGAGTCCCACATTGATGAGAAAGGAACATGGCTGGTGGGGTGTTACATCCTGAAAATGCCAAAAGGGAGACATCGTCAGGTCGGCATTACGGCCTACGTCACACAGAATGGTCGTGAAACAACATTTTGGTGCCGACACAAGCGAGAAGGACGGCCTTTCCTTCGGTTCCTGTCTGACTCACTTTTCCTGGAAATTATTTCGCTTGCTCCCATTTTTGCGTTATACTCTAAAATTGGCGAAACGCGTGCTTTTCTGTTTTGCTTTTCTGTTTTGCTTTTCTGTTTTGCTTTTCTGTTTTGCTTTTCTGTTTTGCTTTTCTGTTTTGCTTGTTTGTTTTGCTTTTCTGTTTTGCTTTTTGTTTTGCTTTCTGTTTTGCTTTTCTGTTTTGCTTTTCTGTTTTGCTTTTCTGTTTTGCTTTTCTGTTTTGCTTTTCTGTTTTGCTTGTTGTTTTGCTTTCTGTTTTGCTTGTTTGTTTTGCTTTTCTGTTTTGCTTTTCTGTTTTGCTTTTCTGTTTTGCTTTTCTGTTTTGCTTTTTTGTTTTGCTTTTCTGTTTTGCTTTTTTGTTTTGCTTTTCTGTTTTGCTTTTCTGTTTTGCTTTTCTGTTTTGCTTTTCTGTTTTGCTTTTCTGTTTTGCTTTTCTGTTTTGCTTTTCTGTTTTGCTTTTTTGTTTTGCTTTTTTGTTTTGCTTGTTTGTTTTGCTTTTCTGTTTTGCTTGTTTGTTTTGCTTTTTTGTTTTGCTTGTTTGTTTATTTGTTTTTGGAAGAAGAATTTTTATTTAATGTGTGTTCGTATATTTGTGATCACACACCACACACACACACACACACACACACCACACACACACACACACACACACACAAAGAAGAAGAAGAAGAAGAGCAACAACAACAACAACAACAACAACAACAACAACAACAACAACGCTGTTAGGAGGCACGTGACCAGTGGTTTAGTTCAAGTAGGAATAAGGGTATTGTGCCGTTTGAAACAGAAACCATGACGAGAAAAATCATGAAACGAGCAGCAATCCTTACTTACTATACTGTATTATTTCTGACATCTTATCGCGCATTGTGTGTGTATGTGTTTTGAATAAAATTTTGTCAACTCCACAACACCCGTAAACGTTGACTGTTTTTGTTTCTTTGTTTGTTTGTGTGTGTGTGTTTTTTAACATACCACAATGCTGTCAGTCAGTGAGTTATTAACAACATTGTTAGCACTCGGTCGATGAAAACAGTTCAGCCTAGGTACCTTAGCACCAATCAATAGTGTCCATTACTGTGTGAAAGCTTCCACTTTTCATTTATGTTTGTGTTTTATAATTCATTCATTCATTTAATTCAGTTATTTGTTTATTTACTTGTTATCATTATCATC
Organism: Conus canariensis; assembly: GCA_033310375.1. Lineage (NCBI taxonomy): Eukaryota > Metazoa > Mollusca > Gastropoda > Neogastropoda > Conidae > Conus > Conus canariensis. Next base: position 19,775,582 of record CM065725.1, on the reverse strand, counting down.
ATATTATGTTTTCAATATGACTGGATTGAGAGTGTTTTTTTTTACTTCGTCTGATACCACCGTAACTGTTGTAGCAGTGTTGTACAAGCGCCAACAATTTGCCTAAGGAGGGGCAAGGGAAGGGTTGGGTGTGTGAAATGGAAATGGAGGTGGAAAAGGGGGGGGGGGGGGGGGGGGGGGGGGGGTGAAGGAAGGAAGGGAGAGGCAGGACATGCGTCCGAAGACTGAGAGAAAGATTAAAAGAAAAAAAAAAAGAAACAAACTCACACGGAAGTTTGATAATACAGCAGTGAAGAAAACAGAACTTGAAAAACTTCCACCCACTTCACCTCCCGGCCGCCCCCACTATCCTTCCTCCCAAACTCAGCCTCTCTCTTCTAGTCTATGAGGAACAGACGCCCCAGCGAGACAGCGCTGGCTCATAGTCTCACAATTACAACCGACAAGCGATCTTCTCCCGACTCGCAGACAGGATCCCCGCTCAAGACGCAACACTAAACAGGAGGGAAGAAGCAAGCCCACATAGGCTGAAAGACGAGTGAAACAATTTCAGACTCCAGTCCCCTTTGGAAACTTGCCCATCAGTTAAGAACGTTGGGGTGAACGGCCTCGAAGTTGCCATAACTTAGGCAGAGCGGAAGGTGGCAGGGCATCACAAGATGATCATCTTTTCTAATGCGCTGTCAGTTCTTCGAACACAAACCAAAATACAAAGTAAGCACACCATACAAAGTGAAAAGTAACACCCATGTCACACATAGTACGAAACAGATACGTCCGATGTCACTAACAAGAGACTTAAAAAACGAAAAAAAAAACCCAACAAAACAACAACAAACAAACAGAAACCAATACACACACACACACACACACACACACACACACACACACACACACACACACACAATCATATATTATATATATATTGTTAAAAATATTTTTAAAATGAAGTGTAAAATCTACAAGCTTGTTTCTAGCGTTGCTATCTTCAGGATGTCTTTTGGGGCACATATATATATGTATATACATATACACACACACACACGCACGCACCCCCCTCTCCCCCCCCCCCCCTCGTACACACACACACACACACACACACACACACACACACACACACACACACACACACACACACACACAACCAGTTCTTCCCAAATGGCTGTCAGAGCCGGAATGCTGAACGCATCATGGGGATTATTGTTCTGTGCATCTTTCGTGTCTGTTGTAACGTCTTGAAGATGACACGTTTGTCTAAAATTCGCTGGTCTGTTTCCTATCGTGCATCAAGTAAACGTTCCTTTGCATTTCGGTTTGTGTTTGGTTATTTTCAGTAACATCTCATTTGGTTTCAGCTTCCTTCAAGTCCCGAGTACCAGGAACTGCCTGACCTTAACGCAACCATGTCTGAACTCTAGAGCCATGCTGACACAACGCTTTTTGTGGTGGATTCCTTCTCGCTGCCACATTCCAAACCATGCAAAACAAGATGCAAAGCATATAAACGTACTCTCGGTTTAGATCTATCTTGAATACGCGTGTAAAATAAGTCACAATCAAACGTGCGACATAAAAAAAGTCACAATCAAACATGCTTCATAATGTATTTCGTCACTGAGATCGGCAAGAAGAAAACCCGTTTTGGGCCGTTATAGCCATTAGTAACGGCTATTCTGGTAAAAAAAAAAAAAAGAAACAAACAAAAAAACAAAAAACAAAAAAAAAACTACAAATTTTCAGAATGATCGGCCAAGAAGTTTTGTCTGGAGCGAGTGGAACACAGACAGACAGACACACAGACACACAGACAGACACACAGACAGGCAGACAGACAGACAGACGGCATTTCTTCGTCCCCATTGTAAAGGGCTCCCTGTTCTATAAGAACCGGGAGTGCAAAAAAGGGACAGATTAGGAGAGGGCTGTCGGCTACGAGGGTTGATAATTTTTATTAAATTATATCAACAGCAAACAGAAGATGGCCGTCACTCCATATTAATAGGCCTGGTCTAGATAAAAGGAGGAAGAGGGTTGGAGTGGGGGTGGGAGGGGAAGATAACTGCTGTCTGCATCGCAAGAAGAGTGACCTTTTCTCAGTTTATGGCTCAAACAAACAGATCGAGAGAGTCAAATATTTGATTGGAAG
>CM065725.1:19760936-19768436 GCA_033310375.1 Conus canariensis | reverse complement strand
ATAACAAAGTAGAAAATATTGCCCACACCCCCTCCCTCCTGCCGACCCATTATTACAAGCGTAATAATGGTTTATCGTTTTAATCCAAAGAATCAGGATATAAAGCCCGCCGTTTTGTAAAGCGCTTTACAAAACGGCGGTGGCTTAACCCGCCGATTTGTAAAGCACCCGCCGATTTCTAAGCAGCGCTTACAAATCGGCGGGGGCCAAGCCAGCCGATTTGTTAGCGCTCTAAAAATCGGCGCTGCTTACAAATCGGCGGTTTTACAAGTCATGCAATGTGCGCCGATTTGTAAGCGCTACAAATTGGCGGGTTACATTTAACTTTTTAAATATCATGTGCGACCCCTTGTTGCCAAATTTTGCTCCAGGGGCCAACAGGCTGAGTCGCACTTTACTGTTTTTAACATGCGCGCTGGTGACCTACTCATTTTTGAGTGAACCAGTTTTTTAGGAAGAAGAAGAAGTACTGAGGCAACAGTGAGCAGCGGTTGCAGATAAAGAAATGAATATGTGAATAAAAGCAATGGACCAAAGGTTGGGACAATGAGATCGTGAACTAGACTTCAGATACCTGGCGTACACTGCAACACAACGCCATGGCGAGGCCTCTGAGCTAACATGGTCTGCAACACTACAGCTAGGTGTGTGTGCATGCGCACACCAGTGTGTGTGTGTGTGTGTGTGTGTGTGTGTGTGTGTGTGTGTGTGTGTGGGCGCGCGCGCGCGCGTGTGTTTATGTGTGTGTGTACCAGTACTTGCATAATTGAGTGAGCGCTGGCATCGATACCTGCATGTTTGAGGCCAGTTATGTATAGACATTCCTCCGCAGGGGGAAGTTCAGAAGGTGGTGTCTCTATTTATTGCAAATGAAATGAGGCAGGGAACAGGGAACAATAAACAATAAACAAGTAGGGTAACTCTTGCTCCCATAAGAAAACCAAACACAGAGTCATTACTGTGATGACAGAGGGGTTGTTGGCCTGTGCTTGTTTACCCCCACTATTAGATTGTTCGTCTTTGTATTTGTCTGACTTTATTCAAGTTTCAAAGGGCTGTGCCAGTCTTGAATAAAAGTTACTCTGTGTTAGGTTTTCTTATGGGAGCAAGAGTTACCCTCTTGTTAATTGTTCTCTATTTATTGTCCACATAGCAGGATGGATGCCGCCTGCAATTTATAGAATGTTGATCTTCAGAGGGAAGCTGATGGAACTGCGTTTCCAAGGTGATGTTGAGACTGTTCACACGAGGCAGACACAGCCAGGCTGTACCTCGTCTTAATCTCTTTTGCTGAGCTGCCTGTCTCCTGACAATGATGGACCCAAGACAGGAAGGTGGTCCACGTCTTCCGGGCGTGGTGTGGAATGATGCTCCTTGTCTGCAACTGTTGTCCAGGGCTTTGTTTTTCTCCGAGCTGATTTTCATTCGACGTGTTCTTGATCTCCAGTCTATTGGGAATTCCTGGAGCTAGAGATCATCAGCTAAACATGGATTGCCAAACGGCCATTCTCCAGTGGAAGTTCCGAGGTCTTGAATCATCTCTAGTTTTGCACCTCTCAGGTAACTAGAAAGTTTGAAAGTTGAATTCATTTAGTAATCTTATGAATGAAAAATAAGAGGAAGCGATCACACCTTATGTTTTTTTTTTTAAAACAGTCAACACAGCCATCCATACTTATTAAAATGGTTCCACATGAAACGTTCTTCAATTAATGAAAGAAATGTCACTGAATATTCTGTCGACTTCATTTCTGTTTGCTTTAGATCTTTCTTTGGTGGATGAAATAATTATAAGCATTTCTAGTATGAACCTGATACAAGAATGCATAAATGTATGTTTTGAAAAGTCAGCAGGAATTGCGAATAGATGTGAAAAAGTTAGGTCTTCTTCCTCTGGTCACCATCAACGCCCCCATACCACTATCATTGTTATTATTGTTGTTGCACGAATTTGTAGGTACTGCTACAACAAACTAATCACACGCGCAGTCATTGTTGCTATTGTTATCATTATTTCTATTGTTATTGCTCTTGTTGTTGCTGAAGTCGGGAGAAAGGAGATGGAGGAGACAATATGACAGACGAGGGACCAAAATAAAAATAAAGATCAAAAACAAAACAAAACTGCCCCAAATAAAACAATTCGATGCCAAATTAGATTTATCCTGGCATGAAACTGAACGGGGAGTATTCCTACTTTGCTGGGTTCGACGATACCCATCAAAGTGTCTAGAACGAAGAAAAAAATCAACGCCGCCGCCGCCGGGTATGCAATTTGATCCAACCGCGGCCATCTTAACGAGGGAGATAACTTCGTGATGGGCTGTGTCCCTTTAATGACGTGCTGTCAGTCTCTCTGTCTGTCTGTCTGTCTGTCTCTCTGTCAGTACAATGATTATTCACCCACCCCCTCCCTCCTGCCGACCCTTTTCTCTCAACAGCCCTCCGCCCGGCGAAGATTGCCATTATGATTGTGCCAAGAAGCACAGATGTGTGACGTCACAATGTGACTAGGAAAGGGGGGGGGGGGGGGGGGGGGGGGGCAATTTCGTTTTTCTGACACATAGAACTCGGCTCCGTCTCACCAAATAAAAGGCGTATTTCAGTCCCCAACACCATAACACGAAACTGACTTGGTTTACATGCAGCTTTCGCTTTAAAGCTTTGGCTCTCCCGAACAATTACTATGTCGTTCGTTTTCCGTTCCTTTTTCTTTTCTTTCTTTTTTTGTTGTCGTGAAGGGTCTGGGGTTTGCGTGTTATAAGAGTGTTGACTGTAATACGCCAGGACAAAGAGAGGTTTTTTATTTGGCGTCTGTCTGCAAGCGGCAATGAGCATTCTAAACTTCGCTATTAAAAGAGAGTTGGAGATCAGACCTTCGCCAGCAGTCTGATGCCTGGATGGTCCACACACAGAGAAAATAATAGTAATAATAATAATAACGTACATTTACAGAGCGCCCTGTCTCACTAGAGCCCGCAGCGCTTTACAATATTTAACTATAAACATGTCAAAAACAAAAATCACTATACAAAACCATAAACCCAGTCACCTCATCAATTGTGACAATGAGACATAGCAAGGAGGGGGGGGGGGGGGGGGGGGGGCTGGCCAACCAACATTGACACCACACACACACACACACTGACAGTTTTCAAGTGTAATACTTACAACACGTAACGCAATGACACACCCAATAACAGGACAACAATGTTTTCTATTAAAAAAACATTCCTTGAACAGATGGGTTTTGAGTGCAGAGCGGAAAGCAGAGTCAGTTTTGGCAGAGCGGATCGAAAGTGGGAGAGAGTTCCAAACAGAAGGGGCTGCAAAAAAAGAAGGAACGTTCACCATAGGTTTTTGTTGAAACGCGTGGCTTGCAGAGTGTGAGAGTGTGAGAAAATGGCTTAAAAGACAACCAGCGTTGCTCGTCATATTGCACTGAGATGACGGACAGTAAAACTGGGTTTGTTTACCGTGTGACGTCAGCTAGCCTCTTTCGCGACAAAGCCAGTTTACGGGCAATGGCGAGTCCCCAGATATTTCTCTTCGCGAATTAGATGACGTCACTGTTTGATGAGGACGGTGCGTGGAGAAAGATCATGGCGGCACATGATTAGGAAAAAAAAAAAATCTTTCCAACCTGCGGCCTCCATAGACAACATTCATCGTAGCTGCGCTGGAGATGAAGTGAACTTTGCATGGAAAGAAACAGAATCAGTTGCAGCTTGTTTAAACTCTTTCTTTCATACCATTGAAGTCTGATTCATATAGCCTATATCAAGTTTGTCAGGCTATTATGCTCTTTTAATATCATGTACTACCAGTTTTTCCCATGCGTCATAAATTCTAATTTTGTATAAAAAAAATTAAGATAATGAGATAGAAAGAAAGACGACAATGAAATAGAAAGAAAGAAAGAAAGCAGAAAGTAACGAAGTTTAGGCGACAGCGCCGCCATTTCTCACTGTAAACCTTCAACAAACAAACACAGGGATCTCATAAAGTAAGCCGTTTGTTTGGTAGATTGAAAACCCCACTTTTTTGTCGTTTCGAAGCCGAAATTTACTTAACATTCGACCCAGATTACCTAGCTCTTGCGTTATTATGCCATGGCGTTCTTCTGTCACAGCATCCAATACACACTGTGTTTAAGAGACCTCATAAAGCATTGTGTCCCTGTGGTTTGTCTGCCAGCCATTTACATGTCTGTCGCTTAGCCCATAAACCACCCACTGTTGGGTCGTTTCTGTTGTTTTCTGTTTGTAATTCCTTATCTACTTTCCTTCCCTTTGTTGTTTTTTTCTTTCTATCTCGTGAATATCGATAAAAACAAACTAACAAAACAAAGAACGACAACAAACAAACAAAAAGAACACCGGATGATTAGACGTTTGCGTGTGCTTTTTGTTTTTCTTTATGTTGAGGAAAAGATCGTTTTTTTTTTAAATTCTTGTTTTATTTGGATCAGATCAATTGCAAGTTAACTTACTTCTGAAAAAGAGAAATTAGGAATTTTACGACTTGGGGGATACATTTTTCAAACAGTGGATGAGGTCTCTTACGCATGAACGGAATGGACAAGTACCAATGCATGGCACCGTCAGTTTCTTTGAGGAATCATGTCAGGTCTCTGAATGGTCAACCTCTGGAATATCTCCTCCAGCCATACACATTCTGCCCGGCCGTTGCACTCCTTTTCTGATACTCATCTTCTCCAGGTCCCTCGTGTCCATGCCAAGACCTTTGGAGAGCCGTTCCTTCTCTCTTCAAGGGCCCTCTGCCTAGGACACATTTCCTTTCCCTCTCCGCTCATTCAGTGCTTTCTCTTCTCCAAGTCATCCTTCATGACTACACTTTTCATAGACTTACAGGCTTATTCCTGCGCGAGCGCGCTTGCGCTTGTGTGTGTGTGTGTGTGTGTGTGTGTGTGTGTGTGTGTGTGTGTGTGTGTGTGTGTGTGTGTGTGTGGGCTTGTGTGCGCGCATGTGCATACATACCTGCTTTATGGTTATGCATGCACGCTCTCATGCGTTTAAGCACGCACACTTGTACTATATGCGTCAAGGCGAATCCACCCATTGCAGGCATGAGGGCAGCATGTGCACAGATTTATGTTGTTTGACCGTTAAAAAAAAAAGGCACATTTTTGTTATAACGTTAGAACATTTTTAAAAAGGAAATTGAAAACAAAGAATAAGAAAAGAAGTAAAGAAACAAAAAGAAAAACATGAATATGGAAACAAAAACATGAAAATTTACATAAAAACGCTCACAAGTACATAAACACATACACGTTTCTGAATCTGCACAAGACCACATACGCGCTGACGCACAGTATGCCACACAGCCACTCTAGTGACATATTCAACCGTTTCGCACAATCGTCTGGGAATACAGGGATGGACAACTAAGCCTCCTACAATCTGACTTATGAAGCCGTTCATCTCTAACCAAGTCCTCGCGTCTGCCTTGGCGCGGTCCCAGGAAGCACAGACACACACACACACACACACACACACACACACACACACACACACACACACACACACACACGAGCGTACACACACACACACACACACACACACACACACACACACACACACACACACACACACACACGGACGCACGCTGCCATCCACCACCACCAACACCACCCCACACATATAAGCGCGCGTGCACACACGCAGGCACACGCAGGCACACGCAAGCACACACACACACACACACACACACACACACACACACAACATACATACACACACGCGCACGCACGCACGCACTGACACACGGACGCACGCACGCACGCACACACAAAATATCCATCACGAAAATCCAATGGACCAGCAAGCATGCAAATCCCCTCATTCCACCTCACAACAGTCATCCATCTCTTCCTCTCCTATCACGTGGCACATCCAAACCATTGCACACACACACACACACACACACACACACACACACACACACACACACACACACACACACACACACACCGTGAATCGTGCACATAAACGGCGACTAATCCTCCCTCCTCTCAGCGTGAACATGATCAGGAGCGTCCAGTGCCTACGTAAGTAACATCAAACAAGCTGGAGTTCTGATAACTTCATTATGTGTAACATCAGTCGTCAAACTGGTTCAGTCATTTGCAAATGGCGTATCTGCATCAGCCGTTCCTAACTCCTTTCTGTTATTACATTCCACTTGGGACAGATCGACAGCGATTACACTTTTGACATTAGATATAAATACACGCACACACACAACCACACACACACACACACACACACACACACACACACACACACACACACCACACACACACACACACACACACACACACACACACACACAACACAACACACACACACACACACACACACACACACACACACACACACACACACACACACACATACACAAGCACACACACACACACACACACAACACACACACACACACACACACACACACACACACAACACACACACACACACACACACACACACACACACACACACACACAACACACAACACATGCGCGCGCGCGCCGCGTCTATGTAACTATCTCTGACAACATATGACGTCACTGGTGCTCCGATACAAACACGACAATTTGCATTTGCATGAAGCAGGGATTGTGAACGTTTCAGAATCTCCGACATCAGCTGAATGATGTATTGGATCCATTTTTGACAGTCGGCTACAGGAAAAACCACGTATCAATCTGTTCCTTTACCCGGACGTCTTTGCATTGTCTGACGGTCTTGAAAAGACCAGATTGGTTTGGGTTGGCTGCTGATGGGAATTGCTCTCTATCCTTTGGTTTCACTGCGCGGTCATTCCCCCACGTATATCTCTCTCTCTCTCTCTCTCTCTCTCACACACACACACACACACACACACACACACACACACACACACACTGAGCAAGTCGATGCAAAAGGGAATAAGGGGACCGGAATAGCTCAGTTGGTGGAGCGCTGGACTCGTAATCTTGGTGATCCTGGGGTTGCGGGTTCGAATCTCCGCCGTGCCGTTTTGATACAGGGGGATTTTTCCCTCGGAGTTAACGTTGGTTCTGACTCCATTTACCAAACAGTCCTTCGAATGACTACGAGAGATTAAAAAACCGAGGTTCCGTGTGTGAACGCACGCCTAACATCTTGCACACACGTAAAATTCCATCACACACTTTCGAAAGGGGCCAGTGTGGCCATTGGTATGGATGACACGTTACACATGACATACACCCTGCGTGAGAAATTGAAAGAATGAAGGAAGTTAGGAAACTGAGGAAACGATATTGCGTGGATGACACAGGAAACGACTGAATGAAGAGTCGACAAAGAGCGCTACCCAGGTAGGCAGCCCGTTGTGTTCACAAGTGTGGATTGTCAGCGCCTAGAGCATTTGGCTTTGCGCTTTATAAATGCTATGTTATTATTATTATTATTATTATTATTATTATTATTATCAATATGATGATGATGATTA
>CM065725.1:19720936-19750936 GCA_033310375.1 Conus canariensis | reverse complement strand
GGGCAATATACCATGCTAACTGTCTGGAAAATTTTCTACAGTGAGTTTGGGAACCAGGTGAGCTCGTGGAACATGCTTTGTGAGAACTGCTGCGGGCACTGATCTCCAAGGTTTTTTGGCTTGTCCAGTAGAGGTCAATGTCTCCTCCATAGCTGAGTAGTAAAGTATTCTTACCGAAGAAGGGATTTCGGAAGGGGTAAAGCACCCATGGGTTTTTCGCCATTAAAAAATGTATGTGTGTGTGTGTGTGTGTGTGTGTGTGTGTGTGTGTGTGTGTGCGCGCGCGCGCGCGCGCGCGCGCGCGCGGGTGTATGTGCATTTAGGTGGGTGGCTGCGTGCGACAGTTGTGCAGATATTCCGAATGCTAAATTTAGTGTTTCTGGACGTCTTTTTCAGTTCCATTCCTTAGCTGTCTGTGGACGGACAGGTCTACTGATAATAAGTCAGTTCATTTCTCGGTTTTTCAGTCATTCCTTCGAATAACTTTCAAAAGTTTCATTACAGACCAAACCATCAAGGGTATTTAAACAAGACAGCAGGCTGCCTTCATTCTGCGTCCAGTTTGAGAAGATAAGTGTTTGTTCGTTCTTCGTTTTCAATGCTTTGGATGTTGTTTTTCTTGCCTGAAGAAGACTACAGAGGTCGAAACGCGTCGTGTTTTGTTTTGTAATTTGTTTGTCTCTTACGTTTGGCGGAACAGTAATTTTTTTTCCCATTAACTTTAGTTCGAGCCAATTACAAACGGCGGTGTCGACTTCAAACACAGTTTCTTGAATCATTGCTTGAACTGGAACACACAGCGCTGCTTTAAACAGTTAATCAGCTAATCGTGCCATCAATCAGCTAAGACAATCGAGCCATCAATCAGCTAAGACAATCGTGCCATCAGTCAGCTAAAACAATCGTGCCATTAATCAGCTGTAGGCAATCATCCGGTAAAAAAGGGAACCAGAAGACCAAAAGATAAAAAGACGCGATAGGAGATAAGACGTCATAGCTATTAAACACGTCACTGAAAGGCTTCTGCCTGTTCTATGGATCCAGACAGAAAAGATGATCAAAGAATGTCGACGGGTCTGTGTGGCACCAATATGGCACTGTTCAAGTGCAAAGAAAGCAGAATAGAATGAAAAAAAGTACCACTCACAAACGTTAATTACAAACCTTTTTCGTGCTATGTGTAGAAAGAAAAGGGTGGATAACTTCAAATGAAAAAAACTAAGTTTCGACACTTCGATTCAGTAGCCAACCGTATGACCTTATTGACTGAAAGTAAGCACTGTGAGAATTATTACAAAGAATGAAAAGAATGCCCATCACAAATGGCACCAAGAACACAGAATTTAAGAGCAAGTAACCCCAAAGAGTTGTGAGCAAATGGTAAAAGGAAAACCGATCTTTCGTCTCTCATTGCTTTACATGAGCTATACGATCACTTTAAAGTTTTTAAAAAACATTGAATGTTCACCTAGATGATGAAGAGAGAGTGGACGACGACTTGGATTATGATTTTGATCATGATCTGGGATTTTTCAATGAACCAGTCACTGATAAAGATAAAGAACTTGTAGTTCAAAGACTTAGAAACATTTGTTGATGACGTAATTTGCAACAAATATTGACAAGTAGGACTCGTTTTGCCAGTAGGCTATATGGGAGCAAAGCTAGCAAAACTAAATACGACCTTGAAGTTCAAGAAACACTGCTGCTTGAATTTGTTAAACATTTCCTTCGTTTAAACCGTAGTACTATGACATACCTAATTTATGGAGAAATGGGAAATTGTCTTGTTTTTGTGCTATTAAAGTTCGACTGCTGGGATTTTGAGAGTCCTTGGTATCGCGTTCAATTGCGGATGCTCGAATACAACTTAAAGAGAACTTTACAATTCCATGTAAGTGGTCAGTACGGTTCTACGTTGCTAAAGTATGAAAACATATTTTGGTTGAAACAGGCTGTGGCTATGTGTGGGAAACACATTTTCTAATGCCAAACTTATTTGTAGATACGTTCGCTTTGCGCTGCAAGATAATGACATTCGTTCATGGGATGAAGTTTTAGCTTCAAGTAATAAAAATCCGTTTTACAGAAATTCTCAAACTGATTTTAAACAAGAAGAGTATATATGTCAGCCACCACACACTATACTTATCTTTTGATTAAAATGTCTATGAAACAGTCATAGACTTCTAGCTGAATTCGGACCAAGGCTTGGACTTGATCACAAAGAACGCTGTTGTAGAGATTGTGATGAATGAGTACCATTAATTAAGTATGCAATACCTCAAACATGCAGATTTGAGAAGACAGTAAGCATGTGGAATGTACACTCGCGTTAAATCAGTTTACAGTTTTGGCAGGTCATTCTGTGAGGCTAAAAATGTTTAACATGAGTAAATTTACAAAATTGAGTAAAGTCGATTATCTGCTTATCATGCCATTTTGACGAGGTGGTTTCAACAAACTGCGCTTTGTTTACTACAATATGTACTATGCGTTTGTGTGTGTGTGTGTGTGTGTGTGTGTGTGTGTGTGTGTGTGTGTGTGTGTGTGTGTGCCTGTGTCGGTGTGTCTGTGTGTGTGTGCTCCCGAACGACTTCATCCAACTAAACAAATCATCATCTTACAGTAACATTATGAAATGCTCTCTCTCTCTCTCTCTCTCTCTCTCTCTCTCTCTCTCTCTCTCTCTCTCTCTCTCTCCTGCAATCTAACATTAATAATTGTACTATATAATTTACTACTAATATCACTAAGGGATATACCTATGTAATTGTTGGGATTATTCACATCACCTTTCTTAAACAATGGTAAAACTATATATTCACACCAATCTTGAGGAAAGATACCCTTATCAAACAGTGTGTTAAATAATTTTAAGAAGAACTGGAGCACATGATCACAAGAATTCTTGTATAATTCACTGATAATACCATCAGGTCCAGCTGCTTTGCGACTTTTCAACTTTCTGAAACGTATAACACTTCTTCCACCGAAATTGGACGATTCATAAAACCATCAACATCATCATGCTCACCTAAGCTTTCGTTCATATTACAATCCAGTGTTTCTTTTTCTAATAATAATTTAAAATGATTAAACCAGGTCTCAACATTAATGCTATTTCTTGGTTGTTTTCTTTTAAATGACAGTTTGCATGTGTACATTATCCCAGAACTCTCTTTGATTACGTATGGAACTCTCAAGTCTACCAATAGCACCTTATTAAAGAGCTTTTCTTTTCTTTTCAACAAGTTTTTATATTCACGTCTTGCTATTGTATATTCAGAGCAGGCTGCATTGTCTGCTGGACGTCTGTTATAATGTCGTAGCAATTTTCGGACATTTCTTTCACTTGCTTTACATTCCTGGTCGAACCAGTCATCATTTTTATCAGTTTTATTAACATAAAAACGTTTTTTCATATATTCGCACATCCTCTCATACATTCATTAAACTCATCCAGCGCTCTGTTTATGTCAACATCAATCAAAGTCATAGCTATATTATATCTTATACTGGCAGTTTCTGACAACAAATTATCTTGAAATAATTGGCTATTATCACTGTTCCACACAAACTTTTCAATGACCTGATTGTTAACAATGTTATCTTCAACCATATTTACGTTAGGAAAAACAACAGAAAATACAACAGGCATGTGGTCAGAGTCAATACGTTCAGCAACACAAAGTTCACAGGAATCACACACGACAGAGAACAGATCATTCGACAAAATGAAATAATCAGTCACACTACTACCTGTTTCAGAAATGTATGTGTAGTGACCTTCAAGGTCACCATTACACACTCCATTTAAAATATTCAAACTCAAAGCAGTGCACATGTTTAATAATGCTTTTCCATAACTATTTATATGACAGTCTTCTGAACATCGACCATAATCAAGTGAATGACTTTTATATTGCATATCTATGGCAGGGTCTGAAAAATGAATCTGAGAAGATTTAGCTATCCTACTGTTTAAGTCACCAGATAGATAATATGCACATCCCGTTCCATTAGACAATCCTGTAAACTTTCTTCCAACAAAAGTATTCCATTTTCAAGATCAAAGTAAGAATAAAAAGGTGATCCTTCTGGAGGAACATAGGTACAAAAATAGATTATATCTTTCGTGGTGCCAAACAGTTGCTTATCAATCAAAAACACACAAGCGTTTACAAATTTCACATTAATTATTTGTATAAATGGGGCAAATGTACTCTTTAACAAACAAACAACACCTCCTGATCGTCTCCCCTGTTTGGACAGTTTAAAGGCAGGCTTAAAGAAGGCTGTGTAATCAGAAAATAAGTCGTTGTCAAAACTCTCCCAAAAAGTTTCCACCAAGCACACGAAATCAAATTTACAAACATATGATACAAAGTCCCGATCTTTGATTTTAGATGATAATCCGTTAACATTCCATAACAGAAAGGAGAAGGGGCGTTTATTTACAGTTACAGGCGACGCTTGAAAGGGGGAAGGTGCTACTGACATTTCTGGTAATGTGTCACAAAACTCATATTCGTCAGACACAGATGCTCTCCCCCTTGACTGTGTGACGTCGACCCGAACTGCACGTGCTCACACACCTCTGGCAACTCCAGGCTGTCACTCTGACCGGACAAGTTCTCACGTGCGACATCGACAAATAGACATTGTTCCGGTGACAGTTTAACTTTATACCCCCTCCCATTTGTACCAGGATCGTGTGCAGGGTTTTTACGGGAAGAAATGGGCGGCCAGAACATTATTTTGAATTTTGCAGTTTGTCATTTCCATCCAGATAAAACTTCTGCCCATCAATAATGAGATGGTCATAGACCATGACACACCTCTGTCCTTTACTTCTGGCAGCTTTCAAATGTGGTGCCAACTTTCGTCTGATGTCACGAACACTTGACGGAAAGTCCTCTCCAATAAATACATCACTCCCTTTAAGTTTTCTTTTTTCCTTCAGGATTCGAACTTTATCCTTATAAAAGCAACATCGGACTATTACAGGGGAGTCGGGTTTACCATTCAGGCGATGGACACGGTCAAATTCAATATCTTTTGCTATTTCTAACTGGTCAGTAATCAACTCTTTAAAAGTGTTCTCACAGTCTTCAATCGTTTCGTCCGCACGTCTTTTTAAACCATGGAGGATTAAATTGTTACGTTTTGATCTCCCTTCTAAATCACCAGTCTTTTTTTCAAGCGCATCAATTTTATCCAAAAGATCAGCATTGGTCTTCATCAGCTCCTGGTTCTTTTGGTGGAGATAATCCAACTCCTCCCTCAGTCCTCCCAACTCATGTTCAAAACAGTGTAAGATTTAATATGTTTAGGATGTTTTGTAATACACATGAAATAAAAACACACCTTTTGTTGAATATGGATAGTCATTTGAAATATATAACAACGAGATTTAGGCTGGGGATTTCAGAGATAGCGGTGCATTATTATAGATACAGAGAACACAATGAAGCAGATCTGATATGTTGTTTATGCAAAAATTCTAAGGAAGATGAGGTAAATTTTGTTTTATGCTGCCCAGCTCTTAGTAAAATTAGAGAAAAGTTTATTCCCAGCAAATATTATCAATGCCCTTGTGTCTTTAAACTCTGCTTGTTGATGGCATCCTCTAAACAGTGATGTTAGGAAATTATCGCTTTTCTTGTATAAAGCTTTTAAGTTCAGAGAAATTATGACCTCGTAATCGTGTATTTCAAATGTCTTATTTCATGAATAAGGTCATTGTTGATGTCTTGTGTTTTACTAACCCCCTTCATAAGGGGCCATGGCCTAATGAATAAACCATTCGCATTCGCATTCTCTCTCTCTCTCAGGTTCAGCTTTTATGTCCAAGAGATAAACAGTCGGGGGGCCACAAGAAAGCAAAGGGAAATAGATGGGGCCGGTTTCTGACTCGGGCAGAAGTGAGAGAAGCTGACAGCATTCGAGGATACGAGGTCTGGATACCCTATCACGAAACGCTTAATTAGTGATATAAATCTAATGACTCTCTCTCTCTCTCTCTCTTTCTCTCTCTCTCTCATAGCCCAACATTTCACAGGCTCTCTCTCTCTCTCTCTCCCCTCTCTCGCTCTCCCCCAAAATTCTCTATCTCTGTCTCTCTCTATCTGTCGCTCCCACACCTCTCTCTCTGTCTCAGTCTCTCTCTCTCCATTCCATAACCAAACATTTCACTGGGTCTCTCTCTCTCTCCCTCCCCCTCTCTCGCTCGCTTCAACATCTCTCTCTCTCTCTCTCTCTCTCTCTCTCTCTCGCCCCCACATTATTTTTCTGTCAGTCTCTCTCTCTCTAGGGTGCCCCCCTCCTCTCTCTCTCTCTCTTGCCCAAACATCGCCTTCTGTCTGTCTGTCTCTCTCTAGCCTCAACATCTCTCTCTCTCTCTCTCTCTCTCTCTCTCTCTCTCTCTCTCTCTCTTTACCACCACGAATGTGAAACACCCCAGAAGCTCAACTATCCAGAAAAGAGTGCAATGACCCGCGATCCACTAAACGTTATCTTCGTCAGAGGGAATTGTCAGAATCTATATAAAAGCATCACCAGGTTTACACACACACACGCACGCACGCACGCACAACACAACACACACACACACACACACACACACACACACACACACACACACACACACACACACACGAAAGCGCGCGTGCGTACCTTTGTGTAAGTAGTCGATGTGGGTACATTCCATCGTGCCTGAATGCGCACGCCCCTCTCGCACTAAGGTACGGGCGTGAGCGCGTTTGGGTTTGCATACACTTGCTCGCGCTCGTAGGTCTAAATGACAAGCACACACAGTCGCTACGTACAAGCGTGCACGCGTGCGCATGTGTACAGACACACACGCATACATGAACAATCACATAGCGCGTTTTTGTTCGCCCTCGACATCCGTTTCGACCTATTAAGTATCTCCTGCACAAAAAAATGAAGAAGAGGAGAGGAATTCGTGTAGAAATTTAGACATTTGTATGAAAGTGAAGAGATGTAATGTTACTTTCTGTAATCTCCCTTACTCCCCCCCCCCCTCTCTCTCTCTCTCTCTCTCTCTCTCTCTCTCTCTCTCTCTCTCTCTCCTCACGCCCCCCTCCTTTCTCCTGCCATGTTTGTGTTTCTTAGTCACAGTGACGAACTCACTGATACCAGAATTCCCTCGAATCATTTCTGGATCACGATAACTTGCTTATGAGTAAATAATCCACTGGATGATCTGTCGAATGGTCTGATGGTCGGCAGATTTCATGACGTAGTGATTTGTTGACTCTTTGGGTGATCATTTTATTGATTGGTTGACTCTTTGGGTGAATAATTGATTGTTCTATGGCGTGGTTTGATGTGTAGATTGGCCGACTGTTTGGGTGAATGATTGATTGTTCTATGGCGTGGTTTAATGTGTTGATTGGCCGACTGTTTTGGTGAATAATTGATTGTTCCATTGCGTGATTTAACGTATTCATTGGCTGACTGTTTAGGTGAATAATTGATTGTTCCATTGCGTGGTTTAATGTATTGATTGGCTGACTCTTTGGGCGAATAATTGATTGTTCTATTGCGCGGTTTAACGTATTGACTAGTTGACTGTTTAGATGAATAATTGATTGTTCCACTGCGTGGTTTAATGTATGGATTGGCTGACTCTTTGGGTGATAATTAGTGATTTCATAATTTTGTTGTTCACAGATCCACTGACTGTTTGCTTGTTTAGCCTGAATATTTCCTTTTCAAATGTTTACCGTTTCAATTGCGCAGCTTCTCTTTCTGTTTGCGAATATCTCCCTTCTACGGCAGACAGATTTCGGCTAGGATATTAAATTCCCGCACTTTTTCCATTTTAAACCTGAAGGAGGGCTGCATCAAGCCCCACTAGACTCGCATCTGTTATAATCCGCATATCCCCGCCTTTCAGACAAAAAGAACTGAATGTTTCTGCTGTAGGAAAGCTGACCTTTCAGCAGCTCAGTGGTTCAGACTGAGTGGCCGAGTAAACAAACCAACCTGGCTTTGAAGTTCAAAAGTCCGAGCAAACTCCGGATTTCCAATGCCCACGTCTGTAGTCTCTCGGCCTTGTTGACGGCTTCCGCTGTGGCTTCTGTTGGCTGAGCCCCCCTGTCAGACGGACGAAACCCTATGAACTCGAAGTTCGGTTATCGCTAGACACATTCATCTGGATTCTGAATGAGGCTGCTCTGTTGATGTTTCAGTATTCGTTACCATGAACAGTTGTGTTCATCAACCGGTTTCGCGAACATGCTGATGTCATTGGTCAGATTTGGCCCAGACAATCAGTCGTTTTGGATGATGTGTTGATCTATTTTTTGGTGCGGAGGTCACATCGACCTTTTATACCTGTGCAGACCTAAGTGTGTGGCAAACGTTGTGATCAGACGTAACTCTCGCTAGGTCCTGCTGATGAACCAGCCGCTGTAGCTTAGTGGTTAGTGTCAATGATTCCTGACTTGGAGGTCGTGGGTTCGCTTCCCATAAGAGCCACTTACTTGCAGACTTTTTCGGCTCCTAGAACTGAGTTTTCCGTGGGCTCGACTGACAAGACTGGAACCCCGCAGCCGAGTTTCATTCCCTTCATGGATGCATGAGTAGTTCGGGGTACGGTTGCTGAAGAACCACGCATATTTGAACAGAACACAGAAAACCCTGCTGCGTAAACACGCATGTCAAATGCAGTTTTGAAACTACATTACTTCCTAATGATCTGTATTGCCTCGTTGGGCCGACGCCTGTGAACACAAAGCCCGGCGTCTGCAGGTGGTTCAGCATCACAACGATAGGGATCACCAACGATGTCGGGCACGTAGCACACTGAATCATAGCGAATTATTGGAGATCTTTCATCTTGGCTTCGGCCTTGTCCCTTGGGTTGAACTGAATTCTCTGTACCAGCTGCACGAATGGTTTTATGTATTCTTTCCTGTGCGGGTAAACCTGCGTGCTCTTCAGTTTTTCCAACCAAGGAAACTGCCCTCTGAGTTCTTGGTTTGACAGGGGCTTGTTCCCCACGTCGCCTCTGGCCCAGTAAGTAGTGACTTTAATTCAAGACTGCCAGGCTTTTTGTGGTTTCATTTTCGAAAGAGTGAAACAAATTTTTCATGCTTTCCCATGTCCTTTGGTCTCTAATATTGCTGTTGGCCTCAGGGTCAACAACTGTTGACGAGTCTGACCCATCCCACGGCGTCAATGACAGCAGCTGACTTGATCGCACAGCATTGTAACCACTACATTCAGCACTGCCAGCATCAACACAATCACGGCAGCCAGCATGCACAGGCTTCACAGTCGTACGGTCGCCACCAATACCTCAGCTTACAACAGCAACATGATTCATCTCACTGCAGTTAACTGCACACTTTTCCCCCCGTCTCTCAAGCATTTGTAGCTTTTGGCATAACGCCATGGTTTTCCACGTCTGAAATGTGTATGCTCGTCCATCTGTCTGTGGCATGAGTGTTTTTGACAATTAGGCCTACTTTCCCGCTTCTTTCCTCTTTCCTTTCCTGTCAACACACTCCAAAAACTGCATCAAGTCCGCTCTCTTCAGAGCTGGAATCCATATTGGCGGGTGTCATCGGACGAATAAATCCACAGCCCGTCCCGCGTGCCGTACACTGGCCAACAGCCGAGCGTATGTCAGTTCAGTTTTCTCCAAAAGTTTTGCTTTTAAACGTCTATCAACACACTTCTCAATGACTTTATCACGAATGTTCTCCGGAGTTGCAGTGCTTTGCTTGCTGACGTAGGCGGGTGACGAACTGTGCAGTCAATTCGTCATCTGCTTGATCTATTTGCCTGTGTAACGAAACGTTTTAACTCCCCGAATGGTTTAACTCCCAGGGAGTTAAACTGTTCATATGTAGATTTTAACTTCCCGGGAGCTTAAACTAGAATATAAAAAACTAACTACCTCTGTGTTTCAGTTTGACTCCAGGGGATTATTCTGACATACCACCAGAATGACTCCCACTCACCACCCACCACCCTCCTCCCGCACCTCCCTACCACACCATGCATCTTATATATTTTCAAAATTTGTGTGTGCGTGCGTGCGTGCATGCGTGCGCGCGCGCGCGCGCGCGCGCGCGTGTGTGTGTGTGTGTGTTCCTTATGCACGTCCACAGTTCTCAACCGATCGACACCAAATTTGGTATCAAGCATGCTTAGCACCCCGGGAAGGTCATGGACTATTTAGTTTTGGGCGGCACTGTTTCTAGGGCGCAGAAAAATCCAAATATTAAAAAAATTGGAGCCATAGTTATCAACCGATGGACACCAAATTTGGCACAAAGCATCCTTGGCACCCTGGGAGTGTCATGGGCTATTTAGTTTTGGACGGCACTGTTTCTAGGGCGCAGCAAAATCAAATATTAAAAAAATCGGAGAGCTCCACTCTTCCAGCTGAATTCAGTTTTCAACAGATCAACACCAAATTTGGCACAAAGCATTCTTGGCACCCTGGGAGTGTCATGGGCTATTTACTTTTGGCTGGCACTGTTTCTAGAACGCAGCAAAATCAAATGTTTGAAAAATCGATTTCTGCCTATAGTAAGTAAAGGGAGCTTAGCGAAGTGAGCCACCAGGGACACACAAATTACAATGCTTTCACTTCACGCGGCACAGAGGGGGGGGGGGGGGGGGGGGGGGGAGGGGGGGGAAGAAGAAGGGAGAAGGGGGAAGGAGGGGAGAAGGGAAGGTGGGGAATCTATAAATCTATCTGTGTGTGTGTGTGTGTTTCTTCTGCACGGCCACAGTTCTCATGGGTGGACCTTACAGTTGTGCACGTTTGTGTGAAATTTCATTGACATTGGATAATAAAGACGCGAGTTACTGACACTTTTATGTCGACCTTTCGGGATCCCTGTGACCTTGACTATGTGGAATTTGAATCTGCTGCATAAGCTGTAGCTGTAAGGGCCAAAGGTACCCAGCAAATTTGGAGAAAATCGATTGAGAAACGCAGCTGTGATTGGCGAGTGAAGATTCACTTCTCTCCCTAGGTAAAAGTCGCACTCGTGACCTTGAAATCTTGGACTTTGAAACGCACATTGTTGGTGGACGTTATAGTTGTGCACATTTGTGTGAAATTGTATTGACATTGGATAATAAAGACGCGATTTATCAACACTTTTGTGTTGACTTTTCGGGGTTCCTGTGAACTTGACCTTTGCCTATGACGATTTCAAATCTACTGCATAAGCTGTAGGGGTAAGAGCCAAAGGCTGCCAGCAAATACGGAGGAAACCGGTCTAGAAACACGGCCGTGACTGTCCTGATTTTCAGTTCTGCGTCTGTCGACACAAACTGCGTCACGACGCAATGAGTCACGTGACGGCCGACCAGCCCATGACCTTTCTAGGGTGCCAAGGATGCTTGATACCAAATTTGGTGGCGATCGGCCGAAAATTGTGGCTTTGTATAAGCATCACACACACACAAGTTATATATATATATATATATTCAATTATAAAGAAAACTTGCTCTTATGTCTTAGATTGAAGAAATACGGGGAGATAAGCATTGATATCTGCAGTGGTAGATAATTCTGCCTAATTAACAGTATGTGCTTGAGTGGGTAAATGGGGAAAAAATGAAATAAATGCTTCTCAAAATGAGCCTTCAGTAAGCTTATAGTCTCCAAGGAGGAGACATTCTCCAATGGGGAGAAAACTCACTAGCATATAATTCCTGGTTAGATACCGATATTTCGAAACCTGATTGTTTTTCCTCAGTGACCGCGGAAAGTGGTAATTTGACTCCTCTGCCTTTTCGGTTTTAACAAGAATGCTATCCTAGAAAAGTCTGGTGTGCAATACCGGAGTATGTTTGTTGAGTTTTCAAAAAACCAACCAAAGGTGCCACCTAAGAAGCAAAAGAAAATCATGAAAGAGCAAAACAAGCTACATTTTCTTATGAAAAGTAGAAAATATAAAAAGATAACCTCTTAAGACACAAGTGCTGAGGGCCAGTTCTTGGAATGAATCCGCAAGGGACTAAATTACAATAAACTAATAAATTCCAAGGATAAATACCGCACCATTCCAGCAACTTACAGAGCAGCTTAGTGTTGCAATGACTGCAAGAAATATTCAATTATAAAGAAAGCTTGCTCTTATGTCTTAGATTGAAGAAATACGGGGAGATAAGCATTGATATCTGCAGTGGTAGATAATTCTGCCTAACTAACAGTATGTGCTTGCAGGCGCGTAGGAAGATTTTCAGAGGAGGGGGGGGGGGGGGGGGGGGGGGGGGGGGAGCACACGCTTCGCGCGAAGCCGACGGCGCGAAGCGCCTAGCTTGCTAGGGGGGTCCGGGGGCATGCCCCCCCCCCCCCCCCCCCGGAAAATGTTTGAAAAAAGAGAAGCAAAATGGTGCAATCTGGTGCAATCTGAGTAAGTAAACTGTCACTTTCTGGTAGTAGATTTTGTCACTGATCGATGAGGAAAAATCTGCTTAAGTCTAAAACCGCACGATTCGTGTCATAAATCCTAACCCCTAAGCTCAGCAATCATGTTGACATTTCTCAGGCACTCATTCCTGGGTCCGATTTAGGGTAAAAGTATATCATGTCTGCTTATCTAAAATTATATCCTTTGTAAAGTTGATCTGAAATGAGAAGGCAAATCCCACAGAACCATCAAGGCCACAATGCATCCAGGGTTATAATTGCAACAATGAAAAATAATGCACTTACTGCTGTTGACTCCCAGCTCGCTAGGAAATCCTAGGAAGGCACTTGAGTTTATCCTCACTGTTGGTGTTAGAAGCAGGTCTCTCTATTTATGATCGCTAAACAGTTCACACTTTACACTTTACCTCTTAACCCTTTGTCAGTCGCAAGTTAGCCGAATTTTTGGTGACAAATTGTCACGAACTGATGCGGAAGATGGATCGACCATGATAGCTCAAGAGTTGTGCCTGATCATCATGGCGCCGTCCCCAGCCACCAGGAAGTCAGGTGTTGGCCTTAGGCTGTCGTGGTCCATCTCATCCATCTCCCGTATCAGTTCGTCGGACAAACGAGTTAATCTTCTGAAACTCTTAAACTTCTCCAAACTGTTATTTATCCGTTCTTTGCCTGAGAGTCACTGGGTGAAAATTCTCCAAAGTAGGCCCCCCTTCTGTTGTTCACATCGACAAACTGTTTGGCGATGTTGTGCAGGTCAATTTGGTCCGTTCTGTCTTTGTGGGCATGCAGGATCAGGCAATGATTCAGGCGTTGCTGTGTCATGGTGGCGCGAAGGTAGGTCTTCGTTCTCCTGAGGATCGAGAATGTGCGCTCTGCAGTTGAAGTGGTGACAGGGCTTGTGAGGTAAATTCTCAGCAACGTGTCAACTTCTGACAGTAGTTTCCTGACACCAGGCTGGCAACGCAGTGAGTGAATCACAGTCTGCATTGAAACTCCATGCTGCCCCAGTCCCTCCACATCCGACAGCATGGACAGCTCAGTTTTGAGTTTAGACATCTCCACATCTTTTCCATACTTTTCAGCAATAGTGTCTGGGATGTCAACTTGTTGCTGCTTTCCTGCAGACATAACGATCAACTGCTCTATTGCTTTTATCACACCGAATGTCTTTTGGTCAAACCTGCGTTTGAGGTCTTGTACAATCAGGTCTATGCCCTCAAAGAATTGTTGACGATAGTAGTCTTGCACATTGCTGAAGACATGTGGCAGGGATCCATCGTCAAGCCTTGCTGGGGGGATTCGCCTCCTTGGAAGGGTTGGTGGGTCGCACACTTCCCGTGCTGCTGTACACACGCCCTCGTAGAAGTCTGCAAAGCACTCATCCGACCTCATCCTGGTCAGGCATCGAATCGTGAGCTCTACAGACTCTGAGGCGTCATGGCATGTTGTGTGTTTTGCTTGGAGGGAGACAGAGAGAGTTTCCGTCACAGTGAACAGCTCCAATGCAAGTTTCAGTCCGAAATAGGTTCTGAACTGCTGCATAAGTACCAGTAAGCCCGATGCTTTTCTTGCGTAATCATCATAGCCACTGGCAACAATCTCCATGGTTTCCTGCAGAGAGTCATAATTGTCCAAAAGTGACTTCATTGCCGTTCCCTTGACTGTCCATCGTGTTGGACACAATGGGCGAATCCCCGTTGCATTCTCTCCTTTATCAGCCTTGATGTTCTCGAACAGCACTTGTCTTTTTGGGGAAGCTGTGATGAGCTGGATAATTTCCATAGCAAAGTCAAGCGCATCCCGCAGAGGTTTCACGCTCCTTACACTCCCCTGTAGGCATAGATTTACACAGTGAGCCAGACAGTGCACTGGAAGAGCAGCAGGAAACTCTTTCTGCAGCTGAGTAGCAACACCTGACAGACGTCCCTGAAAATTGGATGCTCCGTCGTACGCCTGACCGCGACAGTCCTGAGGATCAAGTGTAAGTCGCACCAGCGCGTCCTTGATTACAGCCAGGAGAGTATCTGCTTTGGTATCTGGTACCTGAATCAGACCTACAGTTTCTTCACAGACTTCGTAATCTTTGCCCACCCAGCGAATACAAAGCACAAGTTGCTCCCTGTTGCTGCAGTCTCTCGTCTCGTCGGCCATGACTGAGAAAAACCTTGCTTGCTTGATCTCGGCGAGACACTTCCTTAACACGTCAAGCGACATAAGTTTGATTTGTTCGTTCACTATTTGAGGTGAAAGATAGTCTGACGCTGCCAGCCACTTTTCTTCCCCGAGACACTTCAGCAACTGGAAAAGATTTCCGTTTTCGTCGGAGTGTCCCCTAGCAGACAAACCCTGCCGCATGAGAAAACGAATGGCCTTCAGCTGGTTGATCAATGACTGCCGCCGTGTTAATTGCACTGATTTGTTGTGCATGAGGACGCGGCTGTCAACTCTGTTATCTTTTGCTGGTTTGTTGACTTCTCCCACAGCATGTGGCAAAACGCCGCAAAACGTTCTCCAGCCTTCTTCCAATTGTCGAACCCATCGTCTGAAAAGTATGTTTGTTGTTTACAGTCATCGGCTTTTGGCTTAATCTTCATGCAATGAAAGCAGTACACTTTCAGTGTTGTGTGACAAAAGTGTAACCACTTGTATTCTTTAAACCAATCACTGCGTAATTGGCGGGTTTTCACTTTGTTTTTCACAACGTATGTCTTCTTTGTTTTCTGCAGAATATCGTCGTCGTGAGGTTGATAAGGTGCCACTGCTTCATGACAGCATAAAGCGTCACATGTTATTCTAGTAGGTAACGCATTGACGCGATTGGCTTTGATGCCTGCAGACACTGGTGCTGGCGGCTCCGGAGACATAACTGAACTCTCCCCCGTCACACCATGAGCACTTGGCGGGTCTGGCGGCTCTGGAGAAGTCCGGACTGAGCTCTCCTCCGTCACAGCACTGGTCGTGTTTTCGTCTGTAACGCACGATGAAGTATATATGCTTATTAATCAGAGTTCGTTTATACTACGGCTGACGTAAGTCCTGCCCATGGTAATAAATTGATGACCTGGTCGTATTTCTGTTTATACTACAAAAGCATAAAACTACGAAGTAGCTCAGAGCACGCCATTCACTAAAAACCCGTACAGACTTGTTTACGTAAAGTGTCCCGAAATATGAAAAGAAAGTGCAGCAAACTACAGTAAAACCTGCCTAAGACAGCCGTCCTTACCCGTCACGTAGAACCTGAATTCAGTCTAGCCAATTTTGCACGGGCGTCATCCTGACTAAAGGCTGCTGCAAAACAGCATCCTCAGGCCAGGATGACTCCAGTGGTAGGTGAGATTAGACCAAATGTTTAAGGCAGAATCGGTGACCGCCTGCGGCAGGTCTTACTGTAGATACGCATAGACGCATCTCACCCTCGGGACCTGACCGGAGAAAGTTCTGACCTCCGAGGCTGAGCTGCAGCGGTTTGTTCACAACTAGCAAAATATTGTAAGATTACAGTTTCATTTGACAGGAAAGCGAAGTGTTTCAAAACTAAGGTGTATACCTGGTTCAAGTGGAGTATGTGTAGCAGATGAGGAGACGCCGACATCTGGACCAGCTGGTTCCACAGGCACAGGCACAACAGTGGGTGTAGCCTTTGACTTCTTAATGAAGCTGTCCAAGACTGACTGCTGTGCCGGTCTTTTGAAAGGCTCTCGACTTTTCAGGGGTACAAAGTGTTTATCTTTTATGTGCCCAATAATTACAACAGGTCGTGTGTGAATGCTTCTTGTCCGAATCAGTGGCCGATACGTAATGTCTGAAACAGCTTCTTCTACGGGATCATAGGAGAAAACTCTAATGCTTTGACCTAGTATTTCTACGAGTCCTCTCACAGCTAGAGTGTCTTCCACATCTTTGTGTGCGATTGCCAAGTTCGAAAGAAATCCTGGTGTCGTGAAGTCCTTCAGTTCAGCAGGACATCTCTCTGATTGAAAGAAGTCAACTAGATTTGACCTCAAGGATGCAGCGTCACAGTCAGATCCAGAGACTTGTGTATTCAAACTTAAAACTGAGTGAAAAAAGCAGTTCAATCATACGGCACATTTTGCGCAAGCTTCAAGCCCGCCTCTGATGCCTTTTGAAGCAATCCTTGCAGGTAGATGGCTCGCTCCTGTTCTTCCTGGCGTGCGCTAGACAGAGAGTTCTGAAACACGACCATTCGCAAAAAAATATTGGTATGAATAGCGACTTTCTAAAGCAGAATAAAATAAAGCCCTTATTATTTCTATGCATGGGTACCCACTTCATAGCCACTAAAGCGATAAGATCAATAATGCGTTGCAACCCGTCATCAGCGCCTTAGCGGCTGCAGCGGAAAAAGATGTGATCTGGCGGTATGGATGCTATGCCCTTGTAATGTAATGAAACTAGTCAAATTTTGAAAGGCCAGATTAAAACATCATGAAAGCAGGGGCGTAAGAACGGGGGAGGGGGGGGGGGGTGAGCAGAGTGCCACCCTGATTTGCTCTGCTACAGCGGCAAACCGCGGTGATACTGTACCCTGTCTTTCACGATAATCTAGCCAGAAAGAGAGAATGGGTCCTTTACTAGTGTTTTAGCTCCCTAGCTGCTAGCTTACCCGAGTTCACACACTGTGTATGCTAACCTGCCTGACAGTGACAGAAGAGATGCTGTCAGGCATCGCCCCCCCTCCCCCCAGGTGGTGCCGTATCACGTAGCACCGCCGACAGTCTGGTAGGTAGTGCGCCGTGTGGCACCGACCGGCATTGAAATTCTTTGCCTAATGGTGTCAACTGTGCCATATTTTCATTGTAAGTTTCTAATGAACTCAAAAATTGATAAAAACAAAACAGAACTCACCGATAAAGTGCTGGCACAAAAGCCTTGATTATCACCGTCGGCCGCAGCCATGCTTTCCAAGGGAAGTGACTCAATCTGGAAGCATTGGCTGAAGTGAAAATAGATCTATTCTGATGCCACTCTCCGTCGCAGAAAAAAACGCCAAGAGCGATAAGTCTTAGTGCTGTCTTTGAGATCAGCTGCCACATTATGATGTCTACTGAACGAATGACGCTGACCGGAGTCGATGCGTGTGAGGAAAAGACTCAAATAAAGCAGATCGTCTTCAATATATATTTTTTATTCCTCAGGAGGAGGGGGGCACAGGTATACTTGTGCCCCCCCCTCCAAAATCGGAGGGGGGCACGTGCCCCCGTGCCCCCCACCTCTCCCTCCGTTCCTACGCCCCTGTGTGCTTGAGTGGGTGAATGGGGAAAAAATGAAATAAATGCTTCTCAAATGAGCCTTCAGTAAGCTTATAGTCTCCAAGGAGGAGACATTCTCCAATGGGGAGAAAACTCACTAGCATATAACTCCTGGTCAGATACCGATATTTCGAAACCTGGGCCCGTATGCATGAAGCCAAAGTATTCCCGGATAGTGACCTATTCCCGGATAGCATCCTATTCGGGGGAATAACGGTTTCAAATCGGTATGCATAGGAGGTCGGATAGGCTATCCGACCTCGCGAATCGGGAATAAAGTTATACCTGCTCCCTAGGTGGAATAACACCGCTGTCCGGGAATAGCGTGACTAAAAATGGCGGCGTTTTGGATTTTGCAGCTTCGACGGAGAAGGTTGTTGAGGAGAAATCGACTTTTTCGGGACAGAACCCATCCCTTTGAAGTTTTTGACGATGTTGAGATAGTGAAAAAATTCAGATTCAGGCGTCGAGAGATCCTAGATTTGACGAACTTTATCGAATATGATATCACAGTCACGAATCGGAAAGGCAGTCTGACCCCTTTGTTGCAAGTACTTGTGTCTCTGCGATATTTTGCATCATCAAGTTTCCAAGATGTATGTGCTGAATTAATTGGCATTGACCAATCTACCGTATCACGAGTTGTGTCTCGAGTCACTGACGTTTTGTGTCGCCGAGCAGGCGAGGAAATCCGACTGCCTAATCAGCGCCAAGCCGACAAAACCAAAAGGCAGATTCTTCAAGATTATGGATTTCCGAATGCAGTGGGTTACATAGATGGCACACAAATCGGGATTCAAGCTCCAAGCGACCAAGAACATGAGTTTGTAAACAGAAAGGGATATCATTCCATCAACGTTCAGGTATGAGTATAGCATATTTATTTTATTTCTTTTTCTGCCGATTTAAGCTTTTTTTTTTTAAGAGAGAGAAGGGTAACAATTTTAAAAGTCAAGAGTCAACAATATAATGATTAGGTGGCCATCTACCCATTTTAAGAGAGAGAGAGGAGAGAGAGAGAGAGAGAGAGGGGGAGAGGATAAAGGAGGGGATTAAAGAAAGGGAGAGAAAAAAAGAGAGAGAGGTGATAGAGAATAACAGACCCACAGGATGACAGATTCTTTTAAACAAGGTGAGAATGAGCTGGAAGTTGATATCATGCCATAAAATAAAGGATACCTGTATTTAGGGTCCATTTTCACATGTACCATCTTTATTTGTTGTGAAATATGGGGATAAATTAAAGATAAAACAGTGACTGTTCTCCCGCTGGTTGCTTAACTTTCACACTTCAAAGTATTGTCTTTGAGTACAGCAGATTAAAGCTCTCAATGACAAGGAGTTGTATTGTGTGCAGGTCATCTGTGATGGAAATCTGATTTTCATCAACTGCATATCTAAATGGCCTGGCAGTGTGCATGATGCACGTATCCTACGAGAAAGCTCACTGTTTGATGCCTTCGAGAGTGCTAACAAGCCACTGGACGGAATCATCCTTGGTGACAGTGGCTATATGCAGCGTGATTGGTTGTTCACTCCTCTCCCCCATCCCACCACACAGAAGGAAAAAAAAGTACAACGCGTGTCACAGTTCTGCACGTTCAACTGTTGAGCGAGCAATAGGTGTCCTAAAGAGGCGATGGCATTGTCTTCGTCGTCTGCGACTGCACCCGGCCAAAGCCTGCAAGGTGATCACATCTTGTGTTATGCTTCATAATCGTGCAAGGCGGCAGAATGTGGAGTTCTTGTCTGACTCTGACAGTTCTGAAGACGAAGCGTCTGAAACAGACGACGATTCTGAATCTGAAGCTGAAGACCAGCGATGTGCCATGAGGAGGATGTCAGAGAGGGCTCGTGTAGCAGCAGGCAAAGAGGCTCGACAGCGACTCATCAACAACTACTTCTAGAAATCAAAGGTAAGACTTGTGATCATACAAATCTATGAATGGCAGTGTGATGCACTTTATGTGATTGTAGCGTGTAGATCTGTGTGCCATAAAGTAATGACCCAAAACAACAAGGTGTCAAAAGAAAATTTTATTGCAAAATATGCTTTTAATATACAATGAATAAATTGAAATGAAAAAAAAAAGTCAAGGCTTGTCAAAGTGCAAGTCAGCAAAATGACTCCTGCCTATAAATTCTCTCTCTCTCTCTCTCTCTCTCTCTCTCTCTCTCTCTCTGTCTCTGTCTCTCTTGTTCCACTGTCTTATCAAAACTCTCACTCTCCCTTTCTTTATTTCTCTCTCTCTTCCACTCTCTCTCGCCATCACCCCTGTCATTCCCCTCTTTTAATACAGCTATAATGAAACAAAAATATTTGCATTTGAAAATAAAACTGACATGATGACTAGATCATTCATGACTAGAAAAGAAATGACAACGAAACCATCGACAAGAACACTTATGACTAAAAAATTGACCCAGTCATTTTTTTTTTGTTTGTTAAGGGTTGAACCTAATTCTTCTCTGATTCTAGGTTGGCTGTTTCAAGCTCGAGTTTTTTGTTCTTTAGAGCCAGGTGGGTCTGAATAGCATTGTTTTTGCTAATCTCACTGCGTAGCCACTCGTCTACCAAATCATCTTGAGCACTGGCAGCGATGACTGGCTTGCCACTGACGCGCCTCTATCTTTTCTTGCCTGTTGCAGTGGATGACCTGAGAGGCATAGAGTTGTCCACTCCCACGATGACTACGCTGCCGTCACCATGGTTGACACTGGCATTTACAACTGCAGCATCTGTAACAATCACACAGGTGAAAAACTGTTCAGTTTACGCAATCGTGTAATATTTGAAAAATCTCTTTTGGTCAGGAAAGGTTCACTGCTTTTCATTGTCCCTGTTCTTTTAGGAAACTCAGCAAAGTGTCTGTTTTGGGCATCTTTCCAGACGATTTTAAGAGCAATTGTCTTCTCTTCCCTGTGAAGAAAGTAAACATGAAATTACAATATTTGTGACAAAATTATAGTTTTAAATAGACCACTGAAAATAACTGATTCTGTTCTATTAAAATGGATCACTCAAACTAACTGGTTTTGCTGACTTACCTGGAATTGCTGGGAATGTGTGCCTCAGTAGTGGAGTGCTTCGTCCCGAGTCACTGGACCAGTGAGAGCAGCCTGCTGTTGAAGCATCTGAAAATACATGAAATGCCTAAGACAAGCGTGAAATCAAGAAAGCAAGTAGGCTACTACTGAAAAAAGAAAGAAAAAAAGGAAAGAAAGAAAGAGACAGAGACCGAAAGAGATAGAGAGAGAGACAGACAGACAGAGCAGAGACGACAGAGAGAGAGAGAGAGAGAGAGGGGGGGGGGAGGAGAGAGAGGGGGGGCAGAATCAAGGACATCTGTATACTACTATACACTGGTCGCATGTTGATTTACAAACTTCAGTGAATTTAATCTTGCTAATAGTGCTTGACTATACATTTCTTGTCATGTGAAATTAGAGGTCAATTTATCATGAAACCATGAAAAGGGGATCATTTTAGGATTTGAAGTTGAAGGTGCACCCTTTAAACTGTAGTTATGACACATCTTCATAATTCAAGACAGGTTCAATTTGGATATTCGTTTCTTTGACTCACCAAGGTCTTGTGACTCCAAGCTTGGGGCAGGTTGCTGGCTGACTGAATCAGGGAGCTCTTCAGATGTGCCAGGATTACCAGCAGGTTCTCTGTTTGTGAATGTATCAGTGTCATCCACTGCAATAAGATTTTCAGACAATGTTTTAATACTATTATGTGTTCTTTGGCCACATTTGCCAAGTTCTTTTCAGACACAAGTCTACACACACTCTCATATACACATGCACATACACTCAGAGTCTTTGTCAAACACAAAGCAGTTGCCTTCGTGCACAATAAATCAATTGAACTTACAAAAGTTAAATTGATAATGCATATTAACTACATGCATAATGATTTCAATAAAATAATTTTGAAACTGAATGTAAGTTTCTATGTTTGAGTGCCAACTATCGCGTGAGTGTTAGGTCTGTGATATTGTAGAGTGGGATGGAGGGATGGGGAGGTTGAAGAAACTTAACTACGGAATAATAATAAAATTCTGAATTACCTGCAATCCCACTGATGAGACTAGAATTTCTTCCAATGATTGTTAAAATCAATTCTTCGAAGGGGACTGGAGGTGGTATGGGTCCTCCGCCAGTTTTGCGTTGGTCTCTCTGGCGGTTCAACACAGCCCCCTTCAGCTCTTTCCACTTGTCCTTGCACCTTGTGTTGTGCGCTTTGCCACTCCACACACATTCACGCTATCACAGATTCTCTCCCAAATTTCGTTTTTTCTTTTCTGAGTCACAGCCTGGTTGTGGCTGCTGAATAAAATCGTATGCTCCAGACTTACTTCTTCTAAAAGTATTTGCACTTCCTTTTCTGTGAAGTTCGCCTTCCTTAATCTTTTTTTCTGGTTTCTCCGCCATGATTTCAGTACTCACAAAAGGAACAGAAAGTAGACTGCGTCGCGGCAAAGAAAAGAAACGGCTTTTCCGGTGAATGGATTGTAAACACGGGAAGTAGGTCGAGGGTTCTAAAAATATCTCTCTTATCCAGATTCGGTATTCGCGGAAAGCTATTCAACTCGGATATCGGGCCATGCATTGGAAATCGGGATAACCAGTATTCGGGAATATTACCTGAATAGCTTTTCGGGAATAGCAGCAATTCCGAAATAGGCTTTTCCGAATTACATGCATACGGGGCCTGATTGTTTCTCCTCAGTGACCGCAGAGAAGTGGTAATTTGACTCCTCTGCCTTTTCGGTTTTAACAAGAATGCTATCCTAGAAAAGTCTGGTGTGCAATACCGTAGTATGTTTGTTGAGTTTTCAAAAAAACAACCAAAGGTGCCACCTAAGAAGCAAAAGAAAATCATGAAAGAGCAAAACAAGCTACATTTTCTTATGAAAAGTAGAAAATATAAAAAGATAACCTCTTAAGACACAAGTGCTGAGGGCCAGTTCTTGGAATGAATCCGCAAGGGACTAAATTACAATAAACTAATAAATTCCAAGGATAAATACCGCACCATTCCAGCAACTTACAGAGCAGCTTAGTGTTGCAATGACTGCAAGAAATATTCAATTATAAAGAAAGCTTGCTCTTATGTCTTAGATTGAAGAAATACGGGGAGATAAGCCGAAAAGGCAGAGGAGTCAAATTACCACTTTCCACTGTCACTGAGGAGAAACAATCAGGTTTCGAAATATCGGTATCTGACCAGGAGTTATATGCTAGTGAGTTTTCTCCCCATTGGAGAATGTCTCCTCCTTGGAGACTATAAGCTTACTGAAGGCTCATTTTGAGAAGCATTTATTTCATTTTTTCCCCATTCACCCACTCAAGCACATACTGTTAGTTAGGCAGAATTATCTACCACTGCAGATATCAATGCTTATCTCCCCGTATTTCTTCAATCTAAGACATAAGAGCAAGCTTTCTTTATAATTGAATATTTCTTGCAGTCATTGCAACACTAAGCTGCTCTGTAAGTTGCTGGAATGGTGCGGTATTTATCCTTGGAATTTATTAGTTTATTGTATATATATATATATATATATATATATATATATATATATATATATATATATATAGACAGACGACGACGACACAGACAACGACCACGATGGCTAAGACGTTGTTGCTGTGGTTGTTGTTGTTGTTGCTGCTGCTGTGGATGATGATGATGATGATGATGATGAACATTAAATCCCCTTCTCCATTCTCTTACAGAAAGATATCTGGGAATAGGTGGGTGGGGAGTAATCATAGTCATGATCAGATTAACTCCCTCTTTGTTACGAATTAACTCCCCGGAGTCGTTTCATGTCAGAAAAAAACGTGTACACATTAACTCCCAGGGGAGTTATTCTAAACTGTGAAAAACTGACCCCCTTAGTGGGCAGGGAGTTAAACTTTTACACCACACACACACACACACACACACACACACACACACACACACACACACACACACACTCAAAGAAAACCAAAACAAAGAAAAAATTCTGTGCATTATGTGCACACTGAAATCAACAGACGAACAAATAGAGAAAACATAGTTGTAAGAAAACATAATTAGTGGTGGAATGAAATGGGATTGGCGAAATGAATAGGGGGGAGGGCTTATTGGAACGGGGAGGGAAGGGAGTGGGAGGGGGGGAGGGGGGTTCAGAGTGGTAGACGAAGGGGCTGGCATACAGCAATTGCAACACACACACACACACACACACACACACACACACCACACACACACACTCACACACACACACACACACACACACACACACACACACATCATCATCATCATCATCATCATTCTCTTGCCCATGATGGGCGTAGAGGAGAGATGAGAGACACTCTCGAAGCCAGGCGCCGCCATCCGGCCCTGTCCTCTGCCTGTCGCATCAGCGTGGGGCCATCCATCCTGGTCCATTCTTTGATGTTGTCCATCCAGCATTTGGCTGTGTCCCCTTCGTCTGCCGCCTTCCAGCGTGCCCTGGAGGACTGTTTTGGGCAGTGAGTTGTGGCGTATGACATGCCCGAACCACGACAGCTTCTCTTCTTGACTATTGCCAAGAGGGGTTCTTGGGGGCCTGCAAGTGATGTTATTTGGCTCCTCACAAGGTCGTTCGTCTTCCGGTCTTGCCAAGGGATCCCGAGCAAGCGCCTGAAGCATTTAGTTTCAAACGTCTGGATTCTCTTGGTGGTCTCTGCTGTCATGGTCCAGCTTTCGCAGCCATACAGCAGGATGGACAGCACCAGGGATTTGTACAGCTTCATCTTCGTAGGAAAGCTGATCTCCCTGCTCTTCCAGATCTTGTTTAGCTTTGCCATTGCTGCTGTTGCAATCGCTAGTCTGGTTTTGATTTCTGTTGTAGAGCGACCGTCTTTGGTAAGAGTGGCGCCGAGGTATTTGAAAGCGTCCACTTCTTCAAGCTGTTGCCCGTTCATGTAGATTTCAGCATAAGTGTTGGTTGTGCTGTTGACCAGGACTTTGCTTTTTTCTGTGCTCACTTCCATTCCATATGCACCTGCCCTTTCTTCCAGTCTCTTTATCAGGTCTTGTAGTTCTTCGTTGCTGCCACCCATCAGGTCGATGTCATCTGCGAACCTCAGATTATTGATGGTTCTTCCTCCGATGGAGACAGTGGAGTGGAAGTCATGGAGGGTTTCACGCATGATGTTTTCTAGGAAGAGATTGAACAGTACGGGAGATAGCAGGCAGCCTTGACGGACTCCAACTGTGATCTTGAAGTAGTCCCCTAACTGGTTGTTGAGGAGGACTGCGCTGCTGGCGGTGTTATACAGCGCCTGGATGGTTTGGACGAGACCCTCCTCTATGCCAAACTTTCTGAGCACCTGCCACAGACCCCTGTGCCACACCCTGTCAAACGCTTTCCTAAAGTCAATGAAGTTGTGGAACAGGTCTCTCTGATGTTGCAGATGTTTCTCCATCAGTATCCAGCAGGTGAAGATCTGTTCTACTGTGCTTCTGCCTGCCCTGAATCCAGCTTGTTCTTCCGCCAGGTGTTCTTCCGCCTCTTTCTTCAGTCGATTCAAGATGACTCTGAGCATGATTTTACTGGTGTGGCTAATGAGACTTATTGTTCTGTAGTTCTGGCATTGGCGTAGATTCCCCTTTTTGGGCAGGGGGATGATGATTGATTCTGTGGGCCACTGTTTTGTCTCCCAGATCTTCTGACAAATCGATGTTACTAGAGTGACCAATTCCTTCCCTCCACGTTTGAGCAGCTCTGCTGGAATATTGTCTGCTCCAGGTGATTTCCCTGCTGGAAGGCTGCGGATGGCTTCTTCCACTTCTTCTCTCATCACTGGTAGCGGTGAGGATTCTCTTGATGGTGTTGAGTCCCCCTCAAACAAACTGTCGTCTGGCTGTATAGGGTAGTTGTAAAGTTCTTGGCAGTACTGTGTCCATCTGTTCAAAACAGCGGAGCTTTCTGTCAGCAGCTCGCCTGAGGTATCCTCGATGACTGACGATCTGTTTTGCTGCGTCTTGGTGAGGTTTTTCAGTGTGGTGAAGGCATGTTTGCTGTTTCCCTTTTCCATGCCTTTCTCGATGTTCTCGCACTGGTTATTGATCCATTGTTTTTGGCTTCATCATTTCCTTCCTTACAAGGTTGTTGGTTTTTCGATACTGTGAGGCTTGTTCAGGGCTGGAATTTTTCGTCTTCTTCAGTAATCTTCTTTTGTCGCAGAGGTCAAGGATGTCGTTTGAGATCCATGCTTGGTGTTTCTTCCTCTGTCGCCCAAGTACCTCCTCTGCTGTTTCACGGACTGCCTCATTGAAGCTGTTTGTGAGGTCGTTGATGTCACTGTCCAGGAGGTTGAGTGCCGCGAACCGCCCCCCGAGCTGTGCCTGGAATGCCTCTTCTATCTCTGGGTCTTTTAGCTTCTCCAGGTCAAACTTGATGCGTGGCTGCGCAGCTTGGTACTTCTTCTTCAATTTGATCTTCATTGTGAGCAGCACGAGATCGAGGTCGCTGCCTATATCAGCTCCGGGGTATGTCCTCGTCTTTGCTTTATTGATGCTTGATTTGAAGCGCCGCGGTGTGAGGATAAAATCGATCTGGTTGTGAGTCATTCCGTTCGGCGCATGCCAGGTTGTTCTTCTTGACAGTTTGTGGGGGTAAAGGGTGTTGGCAATGGTGAGCCGTTGGGTGCAGGCAAACTCCAGAAGGCGAAGTCCCCTGTCGTTAGTTTCCCCTGTGCCGTATTGACCCACTGTTCCAGCCCAGTCTTTGTAGGCATCTGGGCCGACTTTGGCGTTGAAGTCCCCCTGAACTATGATGATGTCTTTCTTGGGGGCTTTTCTGATGGTGTCTTCTACTTTCTCGTAGAATTCTTCCACCGCCTGATCTTCGTGGCTGGTAGTTGGAGCATACACCTGTATGATGTTGATGTTCTTTGGTTTGGCTGACACACGAATGCTGATGATTCTGCTGTTAACCGGTGTGCAGCTCATGATGCAACCAGTGATTTCTTTGCGTACGATGAAAGCTACGCCTTTTTCATGTAGTGACTCTTCGCCACTGTACCACATCTTGTGTCCTTCCTCTGTGATTGCTTCTCCAAAGCCTGTCCATCTTACTTCCGACATACCCACAATGTCCCATTGGTAGCGTCTCAGCTCGTGCTCTAGTTCTTTTACTTTGCCGCACTGATGGAGTGTACGAACATTCCAGGTTCCAATGCTAATTTTCTCAGTTGGCAGCTTGTATGATGTCTTTGCCCCAGTAGCTGACTTTTCACTTCCACCCTGGTGCTTGTCAGGTCAGACAAATGGTCTGCTACTGGTAAAGCTGTAGCCCAGTACTACCTGTCACAGTAGGAGACTTGGAGAGGGGATTGGCGCCACCAAGGATTAACCTAAGCCCACAGAAAAGTCATGAGAGATACAACCATAGCCAACAACATACCGGATCGGCCGGGGCCCGGGTTACCAACGACCGCGCTTCCCACTGACACACACACACACACACACACACACACACACACACACACACACACACACACACACAATTCAATTCAATTCAATTCAAATTTAATCCTTTGACCCCTGTTGGGGCATGGAGGATACAAATGTAACAAAGAGAAATACGAAACTTACTCAGAACAATGTGTGAACATAGTTGCGAAATGCTGAATTCTGGTGAACTGTAATGATCTCATTAAACAATCTTCCCATTTTTTAGAAACTTACTAATACTCAAACAAATGCGTCTTCCTTTTTGAAATAAATTACAAAAGTTGAAAACAGACTTTGGTTTTATATATTTTTTAGGGATGAATTTTTCACGAAGTTCATTATATTTTGGACATTCCATGATGCAATGAAATTCATCTCCAATTTCACCCATTTCACAGTTACGACAAATACGCAATTCTCTTGGAACATTATGGTGTCTTCCAATTTCAATTTGCAATTTATGGTTACTACATCTAAATTTAAATAAAGATATAACATAAATATCTGGTAGGGTAGAAATATAATGTTCTTTTCCAAAGACAGTCTTTACACTTTTATAGAATACACACTTGTTGCTGTTTTCAAGAGAACTGCGCCAATCACGAGCATAATTATTTTGCAACTCCTTTTTAACACACTTACATAAGTTACTTCTGTTTGTGAATGAATGAGATTCCCAAACACAATCAAAACCAGTTTCAAATAAAATGCTTTTAACATAACTAAGCCACGGTGAAACGAAAATTCCTTTTGCATATAGTTCATGTAAGATATTATATACTTTGTTTGAATAATTCTTAGAATCAGGAACAACTAAGTTAGCCCAGAACCTTATCATTCTCACTTTAATCAGTACAGATAAAGGATAGATTCCGGTTTCACCATAAATCATTGAAGTCATTGTAGTTTTATTTAATCTAAATAAATATTTAAAAAACGTAACTGTAACTTTTCTAATATATCAACATTTTCATAACCCCAAATTTCACAACCATACAACAACACAGGTACAACTATGGAATAAAATAATTGTATGCAAACATCAATTGGCAATTTCTGTTTTCTTGCAGTTTGTAATAATGAAAACATTGCCTTGAGAGCCTGATTATAAGCACATTTTTTTGCTTTGTAAAAAGCACCTGTTCTGCTGAACTCGATGCCTAAGTATTTCATTGAATTAAGAACCTCTATTTTTTCATTCCCAAAGAAAAAAATTTCACGCATACTATTTCGACCATGAAAGACAACTATTTTTGTTTGCTTTGGATTTACTTCTAACTGCCATTGCGTGCAATATATATGTAAGGCATTAAGTTCTTTTTGCAGAACTGATTTAGAATTTGCCAATAAAATTGTATCATCAGCATATAACAATACAAGCAATTTAATAAACTGTTCAAGTTTCAACTCTTGCGTTAAATCATATTCTAAAGTAGAACAGTTATTGTCAATAAGGAACTGTTGTAGATCATTCAAAAATAATGAAAACAATAAGGGTGAAAGGTTTTCTCCTTGACGAACTCCCTAAAACTGCCAAAGAACTCTGATTTTTGACCATTTAGAAAAATGCACGATTTTATTTGATCATACATATTGATTACAACGTGCAGTATTTTCCCAGATATGCCTTGACTCATCAGTTTGTGCCATAAAGCATGCCTCCAAATAGAATCAAATGCCTTTCTGTAATCAATAAAAGCACAGTATAATTTTCCATTGTTGATTGCAAACATGTCAATCAATGATTTAAGAACAAAAGCATGGTCAAGCGTTGAATGCATGTGTCTAAAACCTGCTTGGTTTTCTGAAATAAGTCCATTTATTTCAACAAAATAAGTAAGTCTGCTATTTAGAATTGACGTGAATAATTTAGTGCAAGCGAGAGACTGCAGGCGGAAATCTAAACAAATCTTAATTTAAATGTTAGCGAACCGCCAGAGAACGTGACAAACGAGTCACAAGACGAAACACAACTAGTTCGACCTCTTAGGTCTTCTCGGTGAACATAACGAATAAAACAATGAAAATTCACTAGTGAATTTTCATTGTTTTATTCGTTAATGTCTCACTGATGAAGACCTAAGAGGTCGAAACTAGTTGTGTTTCGTCTTGTGACTCGTTTGTCCACGTTCTCTGGGCGGTTCGCTAACATTTATTTAAGATGTGAATAATTTGCCTACACAACTCAACAGTGTTATCCCTCTGTAGTTATTGCAGTCTTGCTGATCTCCTTTGCCTTTATAGAGTGGTACAATTAACCCTGTCACCCAATCTTCTGGTATAATACCAGAATCCAAAACACGATTAAACAATAAACAATAAAACTTTGTGATATAAGGAACACTATTCTTTATATATTCATTCCTTACTAAATCAACTCCTGCTGCTTTATTATTCTTTAAACATTTAATGACTCTTTCAATTTCATCCTCAGTAATTGAATCATTTAAAATGTCTAGACTGATATTTCTTTCAGATACTTCATTACTAAAAATGATATCATTACATCCAGTATTTTGATTAAGGGACTGGAAATGATTTTTAAGCTCTTCAAGAGGTATAGGACACGATGAAGCTTTTTTGCCTTTAATTTTCCTCCAATAATCCCTTGGATTTCTAGTTTTTAAAGCTTGCAATTCTCTATGCCATTTTCTCGTTGCTCTTCTTTCAGATCGTCTCAAAACATTTTTATATTCTTTGCTTTTAGCAGCAAGATTATTTAGATTAGGCACAGTATTTGAACATTTAACTTTATGCTTTGCTTTAAAGTACTGGCTTCGAGAAAC
>CM065725.1:19693436-19708436 GCA_033310375.1 Conus canariensis | reverse complement strand
CAGCTGGCAGCTCTTCAGTCGGCACTACCCAGGTAGGCAGCCCGTTGTGTAAGCGAGTGTTGATTGTAAAGCGCTTAGAGCTTGGTCTCTAGCCGAGAATAGGCGCTATATAAGTATTCATTATTATTATTATTACACTGGAATTATGCTGTTAATTCAAAATGCGTTCCTGTCAAAGGCAGCGCACACC
This sequence comes from Conus canariensis, assembly GCA_033310375.1. Classification (NCBI taxonomy): domain Eukaryota; kingdom Metazoa; phylum Mollusca; class Gastropoda; order Neogastropoda; family Conidae; genus Conus; species Conus canariensis. Next base: position 19,708,246 of record CM065725.1, on the reverse strand, counting down.
CCATTCGATTTCAGTTCAATTACCATTTCCTAACATGTTAAGCTTCTAATGCCATCTCTTATAACGTTCCCCTCCCACTTCCTACTCCCCCCCCCCCCCCCTTTCCTTGCCGCACCACTCCACTCTCCCTTCCCCAGCCCCTCCCTCCCCTTTTCCACCTGCTTTTAAGTCCATCTCTGCCACGTGTTTCAGTTCAAAGCGCCCCAATTTGCGAGCCATCAAAATGTTTGTGTGAAGAATTCCTGTTACTGTGCCGAGACGCCATGCTTCCTGTGGAACTGCTTTCCTCCAGAGAAGGACATGGTCTACCTGCCCCCTTCCCGTTCGACTTTTCTCTCTCTCTGCACTCGTAAGCGCGCGCGCGCGTGTGTATGTGTGCGGCATGTGTGTGTGTGTGTGTGTGTGTGTGTGTGTGTGTGCGCGCGCGCACGTGTGTTTACATGTGCATGTGTGCGTACGCGCATAACTGTCTGCATGAGTGTAAGCAAGTGTACGTGTGTGCTTGTGTGTGTGTGTGTGTGCGTGTGTGTGTGTGTGTGTGTGTGTGTGTGTGTGTGTGTGTGTGTGTGTGTGTGTGTTGTTGTTGTTGTTGTTTTGTTTTATGTCTTTCCACATTACGTGATATTAGACGAAAAAAAAAAATCGGGGCCGGGAAAAAAAAAGGGTAACACAACGTGTAAAAAGAAAAAAATTAACTTATCTGCAACTATAACACAAAAATAGAAAATCCACTTTATCAAAGATTAAGGGAAAAAAAAAGAACCATGTAACTCTTCTGTCTCATCTCACTACTGACTGCTGTCTATTATAAGTATTTGCCAATTGGACTTTTAGTTAAGTGTAAAAAGAAAAGATATGTTTCACTTGGTGACAGGAAAACATTTTGAATAGACTGTACAGACGTATTTGGAATGAATTTTTTCATTAAGTTACACAAAAGAATGTGATCAGTTGATATGCTATGACCACATATACAATGTATATTTTTGACATACTTTGTTTTAAAGCAATCCAGTTTCTATCTACAGATCAAGGAACTTATCTGACGTCTACGATGAATGTTTTGATCGTACTTACTTAACTTTTCATGAATATTTTTCATTTCATCATGTAAACCAAAGCACCCAGTTTCTCTTTCTATCAAATGAAAATTAGAAAATTGCACTTTTTCTGCCAAAGTATAGCACTCTTGCACTGACATAGAGAAGTTAAAAAAATGCGAACCTGATGATCGTTTTGCTCCTCTCTTTGCTAGAACATCAACCTTTTCATTATAATATAACCCACAGTGGGAGGGCACCCAAAGAAATGTTACTTCGGTGTCTCTGACTGAGAGGAAATGGACTAAGTTATTTATTTCAGTGATCATCTCAGGTCGAACTTTTAATTTAAAATTCTTCATTGCAGTAAGAACTGACTTAGAATCTACGCATAAAACAACTTTAAATAAATTTTGAGGGTAATCAACAACAAACTTTAAGGCCATAATTATGGCAGTTAACTCAGCAGTGCATATAGATTTGTTTTTTCCGAGATAATAGGACTTTTCTTTGTTGAGGCCTGGGATAATGTATACTGCACCTGCATGTTCATTGATTAATGATCCATCAGTGTATATCTTAAAATGGTTGGAGTAGTGATCATGCAAATGCATTTTCATATTGCATAATAACAAATTCATATTTTCAGCCTTTGTTAAATCTGTATGCTCAATATCAAAATGTGCTCGTACAAGTTTCCAGGGAGGGATAGGAGACACAATAGATCTTTTTGCAATAGATGTTAGTTTGATGTCTGAGGATTCTAAAATCGAGGAAGTATATGTTCTTAGAGTCATTTGGGATGATATGTTTTTAGCCCTTTTGGGAAAATCAGTGTCTGATATAATATTTATTTCAGGGCCTATATTGTTGTCTATAGTAGAACTTCTTTCTGCTATGTGTGTGTGTGTGTGTTGTGTGTGTGTTGTTGCGTGGTGCGCAGCGCGCGCATGCTGCGCGAGTGCATGCTGTGTGTGCTGTGTGTGTGTGTGTGTGTGTGTGTGCGTGTGTGGTGTCGTGCGTGCGTTGTGCGTGCGTATGTGTGTGTGTGTGTGTGTGTGTGTGTGTGTGTGTGTGTGTGAGTATGCGAATGTGTATGTTGGTGTGTTTTTGAATGTGCGTTTGTGCGCTTGTGGGCACATGTGTCTCCGCGCGCGCGCGAGCGGGCGAGAGAGAGAGAGAGAGAGAGAGAGAGAGAGAGAGAGAGAGAGAGAGAGAGAGAGAGTTAAAAAAAAAAGATATTTCACGAAAAATCTGAAAAGAATGAAGGCTTTTCACGAAGGCATAGATTCAATCGCCAACACAATCATGAATTGCTGTTTTCACGTTTCCAAGGGAAACCATGCGTTAGCTGTTTCTGCAATTCTGGTTTCCATCACAATGATAATTCATCTTGTTTTTTATCATACCTCCTGATCTCCAAATCAGTGCTTATCTTAAACCGACTGTCTTTCGACAGGAAACGTCCTCCCAATTCAGTCAATACGTAATTGATATATCTGATCGTCATTTTACACTGAGGAGTTATGTGCTACGACATAGTTTCTGCTTCTGCTCCACATTATCTTTCTGAGATTCTTTGAATCTGCTCAACATTATGTTTTCCTTCATCCCTCGGCTGGGGAAAGAAAACAATTGGGTATTGTAGATGAATTGTAGGTAATTGACGGTTCGAATTTTGATGATTTTCATTTCTTTCTGTACTTCCATTCGTTTCGTAGATATCCAGAGCTCCTCAGTTATTCAGCATGTAAGCCTATAAAGAGATTATTAGCATTATTCATCTAGTTCTTGAGCAGACAACTGAGATTCATATCGAACGTCCTCTGTTTTAAGATTACGTATTTGCATGTAACATGCGGTAGTATGTCAAACTCTGAACGATGACAGCAACCAGCACAAGAGGTCGCGACGAGAGTCGCGGAAGCCATGTGTTCTGATGGCAAATTTGACCGTTGTTTGGGAAAGTAGATTTCTTAATTTCCCGGAGAAGACAGTCAAGTGGTTAGAGCATTTGCCTTCCGAGCTGTTGGCCGCGAGTTCGAACCACATGTGGGGTCGAATTTTTTCGGCATGAAAACCGTTTCTGCCCACAAGCGGTAAATGGGTACCTGATTCAGTTCTTCATCTTCTTGTGACTATTATTATTCATCATTATCATTCTTATGAGGATGATGATGATGATGATGATTATGACGATGATGAGTTTCAGTTTCAGTTTCATCAAAGAGATGTCACTGCGTGCGGGCTAGTCTATATACGCTACACCACGTCCGCTAAGTCTTGATGATGATGATGATGATGGTGATGATGATGATGATGATAATGACGATGATGATGATGTCGACGATGACGACGATGATGATGATGATGATGGCTACAACAACAACAACAACATCATTTACAATGAAACTGATAATTGATGAACAAGTGATCAACACCGTAACTAGATAGACATCAGCTTTCTCCTCAGGTGGTATCACTCCTGATCTTTATCAAGCGGCACAACACGATTCCGGCCTTCAGGCAGTAATGCCAAAGTCACCTCGACCACAGCTAAATCCAGTCTCTCCCCACCTGTGTCCCTCAAAGGCGTCTGTCAGCCGGCCTATCTTCAGCCGGTCTGGGCACGCAGCCAAAGGTAAAATGGCCATCAATCAGCACGGAATCTTCCCCACCTGCGTCCACCTTGATTGTAGTCGGTGTGTCATGATTAGTCGGTATCGTGTCAAAGTGGCGTCCAACTCTCTCTCATTCCTGTAGAAACAACCATGGCCGGCTGGATCACCCCGTAGCCAGAGTAATTCCGTGGTTGTTGAATGCTGAGCGCGCAAACTGAGCGAAAATCAATGATGTTCATGGTGCGACTGGCTTTGGTTTAATTTGATTGAAACAACATGATATGAGAGAGAGAGAGAGAGAGAGAGAGAGACAGACAGACAGACAGACAGACAGAAGACAGACAGAGACAGAGAGACAGAGAGAGATACTTATTAATAGTCTTTATTCCCAAGATAACAGATAAGCAAGAAGATGCTTTTTTTCATCTGGTGCTTGTTCCTTCAGGGACGAGGGTACAAACGAGAGAGAGAGAGAGAGAGAGAGAGAGAGAGAGAGAGAGAGACAGACAGACAGACAGACAGACAGACAGACAGACAGACAGACAGGGAGAGGCAGACTGACAGGAAGAGAAAGAGACAGACAGACAGACACAGAGACAGAGAAGGGCAAGAGAGAGAGAGAGAGAGAGAGAGAGAGAGAGAGAGAGAGAGAGAGAGAGAGACAGGCAGACAGACAGACAGATAGCCAGACAGACAGACACAGAGACATAGAGAGGCTGACAGAGAGAGAGAGAGAGAGAGAGAGAGAGAAGAGAGAGAGAGAGAGGAAGAGAGAGAAGAGAGAGAGATGGAGACAGAGACAGAGAGACAGAATACCGAAGATCTTAACAAGTTTTTCGTGTCGAATAAAATAGGGTTGGAGTCAGCGGAAATGGAAATACCATTACAAGCAGCTACCAACGGTACAGTAATAGAAACGACCAATTACAAACGATCGAAATTGGACAGAAACTAACAACTTTCTCTGTCAAAGAACTGGATACACAACAACTGCCAACAGTAGGGAACTGGAGGAAAACAAACAACGGCCAATGATAATATGGAAATGAGGAAAAGAAAAGGAAAAAAAAAACGATACGTAAATAGAAGGTAGCGAACGATGAATGATTGTACGGCAATGGAGAGGAAAATGTTACTGTGTTGATTCCAAATCTGTTTTACAATCACTTGAGCGTTGGGACTGTGAAGCTAGAAAAGATTTGCTTTTTGAAATAAAACATTTACTGCATTGTTTCATAACTGTACGTATAAGAATTGATTTTTGTTGGGTCCCATCTCACTGTGGTATAAAGTGGAATGAAATAGCAGACAGTCTTGCAAAAGAAGGAGCAAATAGAAATGCTGAAAATTTATCCCAAAATCCCTTAGATTTGTCCTCTTGTGAATTAATCCAAATTATGGAAAAGTATATACATAAGCAGAATTTTAGTCAAAACATGGCTACTTTACCATTGTGCCCAAGGCACATTGTTAGACTAATTCATGAATTAAGGTTGAATACTTGGAACACTAAATATCCTCATGGTATTACTCGTGTCTGCAGAGAAAACATTTCTGTGCGTCATCTTTTGTTTGAATTGCTCAGTGCTGACCTCGCTCTATCAGGAGGAAGGTATTGAGATGATGAACTTTGATAATGTCAATAGTGTCTTATATGGTTCATGTGTTGCTGAAATTGCCATGGTTATTTCGCAGTCACAGTCTTGTGCTGACGACGTTAACATAAATCGCTTCAGTAAACAGTTGGGGTTATTTTTTCTACCATAAGAAAACCTAACACAGAGTAACTTGTATTCAAGACCGGCAGCTTTTAAACTTGAATAAGGTCAGACAAATACATAGACGAACAATCTAATGTGGGGAAAAACAAGCGCAGGCCAACAACTGAACTATCTTCATAGTAATGACTTGGCAAAGATTTGGACTTAGGGAGGAGGGGGGGAGGGGGGGGGGGGGGGAGGGGCGGAATTTAAAGATGGAGAAACTGGGAACATGAAATTAAGAAAATTCTTCGTTGATGTCTGTTTACGGGAACACTGCGTCCGTCGCTGGCAGGATTCAGTAAGGATTTAAATTCTACTGTGTTGCTCTGACCGGTGGTAGCAAATTGCCCGACAGATGATTAACGAGATCACTGCAGGGGAGGGGAGGTGGGGGGGGGGGGGGGGTAGGTGGGAGGTGGGGGTGGGGGCTGGGGGCTGGGAGGAGCTAAAAGGTAGGGTGGGATGAAGTGTAATGTTGACTGTGATCTGGGGGCGGCATGAAATTGCGTGCGAACGTCTCCCTCCCTCTCTCTCCCTCCCTGTCCCTCCCTCCCCCCTCTCTCTCTGTGAAGTCAAAGTAAAACTATCTTTATTGAGGGTAGAAGAATAAACTGTCAAACTTTTTTTTTTACATCCTTCCCTCATATGTGTGTGTGTGTGTGTGTGTGTGTGTGTGTGTGTGTGTGTGTGTGTGTGTGTGTGCGCGCGCGCGCGCGCGCGCGTGCGTGTTGTCTTTCCTATGGTTATACAGTAGGTTTACCGGTTGTTCGAAAACCCGGTCGGATCTTTATCGTAAACCCATTCCCCCCCCCCCCCCCCCCCCCTCGTAAACCCAGTTCGTTTTTATCTAGATCCCAGCGGTTGGGAAATCTTCTTAAAGTAAACTACACATTCTGAATAACTGAATTATAGAATGAAAGTAAACAGTTCACACAAGAGCTTTCCGAAAAATTAAATTGTGGAATGCCGAAAAAGTCGTGGAACATTTCAGCTTCGCTCAAATGTCAGAATTTAAATATTATGAATATAGCTTTCACATTCTTTTCGCAGATTAGAATGTCCTTTAAAATGCAGTTGGAATGACGAGAAGTCGATAAACCTGGTTTAGGGGTTCTGTGTGTGTGACTTACAACTACCATCATCTAAAAATGCTCTCACGTCGGCCCAGTTGAAAAAAAAATACAAGCTCAAATAAACTGTCTCAGCTTTAGTTCTCACTTCCTTGGGATTTTTCGACTGACTTCAGTGAACTGTGACGACTCGGGAGCGGCTGTGGGAATTCTTACAACGAGTTACTAAAAGTCATCTTAACAACAGAAGTGATCATGGTTACGTCAGCCGTTGCGGACAAGAGTTTCTCTCTACTTGTTGGTACAACCTTTGATATTGCAACTTATAAATGCAGACTATTGAAGTTTACCTCAAAGAACCAACCCTTTGTCTATGGACCCGGGAAGTGACTGGATCTCCAGCCAGGGATGTACTGAACAGATCACAACCATTGATCTTCAGACTGTGTGCATGCTACGGAAGCAAACTAACTTCATAAGCCGATGCTAATTTTCCGGTTTTCCTCAAGATAGCCTCTGCTCTGAAAAAAAAAAAACCAACAGGTAAAACTGATGTGATCCTGGGGGAAAACAATAACTGTCTTAGCAAAACAGGGAAGAGGGGTGATATTTAAGCAAACAATCATGATGCTCACAGGTAACAGCTATAATAACTGTTTTCCCTGTTCTCGTTATTTTACTTAAAACAAAGAAAGAAAAAACAAACAAACCCCGAACCACAAAACAAACAAAACAAACAAAAACATCAACAGTTGTTTCTTCCACTTTGGACGCTAAAATGCTCCGGTATTTATACACCAACTCGCCTTCATCATAGTGTCTAAGGCCGATTACATGGGCGTTAAAAACGAAGTCAAAAGTGTTTTAAATGAAACCTTCGTGCAATCTTTGGGTAGCTGTCTTCCTCAGAATACTGCAACTTGTTGAGTGCTTGTGTTTATTTTTGACCTGTTTTGTTCATTTGTCAATTCTGTTTCGTACGGAAACAGAATGTCGAAACATGTAATGCTAATTCCCAATCCGAAGAAAAAAACAGACACACTGAAATAACCGTTTGGGCCCAAGAAATATTTTTTCTTTCTTAATCTATGTAGCTGTCAATTTCATTATGATGTGATGGAATAACATGCAGTTTAAACATTATCGCTCATATTGACAGCTTTTTTTGTTCTGTTGTCTGTTAAAGAGCCGTAATAATGCTTTGGTAACAGTTCTAACGTATTCAGCTTGATTAAATAACAATTTCATGCCTTATCTAATAATGCATAGGATGAGGATGGCGTGTGTGTGTGTGTGTGTGTGTGTGTGTGTGTGTGTGTGTGTGTGTGTGTGTGTGTGTGTGTGCACTCTTGAGTTGATCATATCATCTCTGCAAATGGCTGACTAGAGTGTCGCAGATTCTCGGACATTCATTTTCACGTCGTTTCATTTTTCGCCGCTGAAGAAGATCTTGAAGCAATTTTCTTTTTTTCCTTTTTGAATTAATTAAACAGTTGTCACATTTTCAAATTCAATTTTTATTATCTTTTAGCAGACATTTTGTTAAATATATGACCCCAATTCGGAAAAAAAAGCTCTCCCATATGACGACGTTTTTATTCTCGACCAACGTACGTGTATATTTCATGTGTGAAAGCAAACGGTTTTATGTAAATAATGTATTGTCTGTCATAGATGAATAGAAAAAAAAATTCCAGTTTTGCATTGAAAATTGTAAATGTCACAAACATAAATTTCGTTAACGTTTGTGGTAGGCTGAACAACCCTTAACATTTAAGTAATTTGAACGAGCAGAAGAGTTTGAAGCTGATTTTTTTAAAATAGAAAAATAAGTCATGGAATGCACGTGCTCATGACAGTGTGTGGGCGATTGTGAACTTGACCGTAACGAGACAAACGTTGAAAACTGACAGTATGCGTGAAGCTGCCCAAAGGTGCGGACGACTATTACAACTACAGGTGGTGTTTACTATGCTGTCTCTCCATTATTTAGTTTTGTGCTAGCAAACCCTACTGGGCCTCTTTTGGCTCATTATCTGTCTTTCATTCTCTTACAGATGTTTGGTTGAGGAGACACAGGTCCTCAGGTAAATTACTTATCTTCTTTGTGTTGTGTCTGGATAACATTATTTACTTCAGTGGTTTTCTGAGTGGATCCCTTGTGTGACATTAAGCCCATGACAGTGGTGACCTCTAGATTTTATACGCATGGGTGGGTCAGAACTCTCGCACATATTCCTGCCTGAAAATAAGTTGAATTTAGTTAACCAACCCACTCCATAACAGGTAGTTAGTTAGTTAGTTAGTTAGTTAGTTAGTGTGTGTGTGTGTGTGTGTGTGTGTGTGTGTGTGTGTGTGTGTGTGTGTGTGTGTGAATGTGCACTCACACATATCCATGTGCGTTCAACGTGTGTGCATGTGAGCGCATGCATATGCGTGATTATGTGCGTGCGCGTGAAGATGCAATCATGCATGCACTTTAGCGAGACTGCGCGTGCTCGCAAAAGTAGGACAACTACAAACACCTTGTGTCGTGGTTGTGATAGGCACTGGTTTCACGTGCCTTTGCACGTGCCCACGTGGGTGCCTCTGTTCGTGGTCTCCTAAGCATTTTCTCCTGAAATCGATGACGTAAAACGATCTGGCCTGCCTCATTGATGGAAAGTGCAAAACAAAAGGCAGCCATTGTGATGCACCATTAGTTACACGGAACCTGAGCCGGTGACATGCCACTTGATGCCTGGGCATTTCACGCGCGTGTTGGTGTCACGCCTGAGTGACTATTTCCGTCGTTGGCAGCCGAGGAATGATGGCAAACAACAACAACAACAAAAAAGAAAACAAGATGCGAAGCATATAAACGTACTCCCAGTTTTCCAAACCGCTTATAAATCGGCCAAGTGCTTTGTGAGATAAGAAATAAAGGCAAAATAACGGTTTTAACGGTTATTTAACGATGTACACTTTTGAAACTGGTATTTTAGTCCTCACTGGGCTAAAGCCTGTGTACATACCAAATTTCATCCAAATCGGACAATATGTCAAGAATAACGGTTTTTAACGGTCAGATTTTGAAACACTACATGGAAGTGCCGTTTGTGTGTGATAACCTTTCTATATACAAAATTTAATTAAAACCCAGAAATATAAAAAAAAAAAAATCGGCAAAATAACGGTTTAACGGTTATATAACCGATATACACTTTTGAAACCGGTATTTTAGTCCTCACTAGGCTAAAGCCTGTGTATATATCAAATTTCATCCAAATCGGACAATATGTCAAGAATAACGGTTTTTAACGGTCAAATTTTGAAACACTATATAGAAGTGCCATTTGTGTGTGATAACCTTTCTATATACCAAATTTCATTAAAATCCACCTACATATAAGAAATAACGGCAGAATAACGGTTTTTAACGGTTGTTTAATCCATTTTCAGCATTACATCACTTACATATGGACAGAGGCTCCGATTTTTCACAAGATCATCCAAACCGCTTATAAATTGGCCAAGTACTTTCTGAGGTATTCCATAAAGAAGAAAAACCGTTACAGGCCGTTACAACCGTTTGTAACGGCTATAACGGGGCAAACTAAAACATCGGGCATAATCCGTGACCCATAATGAACATACCTGCTAACTTTCATAAAGGTCGGCCAAGTACTTTCTGAGATATTCCATAAAGAAGAAAAACCGTTACAGGCCGTTACAGCCGTTAGTAACGGTTATAACGGTAAACTAAAACATCGGGCATTATTCGTGACCCATAATGAACATACCTACGAATTTTCAGAAAGATCGGCCAATTACTTTCTGAGATATTCCATAAAGAAGAAAAACCGTTACAGGCCGTTACAGCCGTTAGTAACGGCTATAACGAGGTAAACTAAAACATCGGGCATTATTCGTGACCCATAATGAACATACCTACAAATTTTCAGAAAGATCGGCCAAGTACTTTCTGAGATATTCCATAAAGAAGAAAAACCGTTACAGGCCGTTACAGCCGTTAGTAACGGCTATAACGAGGTAAACTAAAACATCGGGCATCATCTGTGACCCATAATGAACGTATCTGCTCATTTTTACAAAGATCGGCCAAGTACTTTCTGAGATATTCCGTAAAGAAGAAAAACCGTTACAGGATTAAAAAATATTTTAATCCTGTTATTTTAATCCTGTTGTTTTACCTGGTGGTGTTATTATATTGTGAGTGTTCTACGTTCTGTTTGAACGAAAAATTAGATATGTGCTGAGAATAGTTAAGCTCCTGTCCCAGAGGAAGGTCTTTGGACCGAAATATTGGACATATTAAAGGAGTCTACCAAGTGGTTCTGCGGTCCATTTTTTCCTTCTTCTTCTTTCTATCATCGTCTAAAGACGCCAGAAAAACGGACCTCAGCAGTGAGAGAGTGGTGTTCTGGATTTTTAACTTTTTACGTATATATATATATATATATATATATATATATATATATATATATATATATATATATATATATATATAAACAGAGAGTTCAAAAACCACAACAGACAAGATAAAAAGATTTCCAAAATTTTCGGCTTTAATGCCTTCCTCAGTGGTGAGTTGACTGGCCGGCGAGTCACACAACATTTATACATGAATAAAAAGGAAGTGAATAAAATTCACTATCTTAAAACAAGAAGCTAAAAAGAAAAAGAATTGCACGTACCAGGCGAATCTTTCAAATGGAAGGGGAGCAAAGGGACGTGATAGTATGAGGAAGAGGGGCTGAGTAAGTGTGTGTAAAAGCGTGCGCGCGTCACGCACATGTGGGAGTGTGTGCGTATATGAGAGTGTGTTAGTGTGAGTGAGTGTGAGTGAGTTTGAGTGTGTGTGTGTGTGTGTGTGTGTGTGTGTGTGTGTGTGTGTGTGTGTGTGTGTGTGTGTGAGCGTGTGTATTGTGTGTAGGGGGGGGGGGGAAGGAAGGGGGGGGGGGGGGTTCGGTAGGGGGAGGCAAAAGGAGTCAAGCGGCGTAGAACATGAACAGTTATTGTAGTGAGTTGAGTCCGAAAGGATGGAGAGTTTTCAATTTTCTTATCCAGAATTTTTCCCTACAAATTCTGTGCGTGTGGCTGTCTGAAAAAACTTTTTCTATCACCATGCATTTCATGTTGGCTAGGGTGTGGCTGGGCAGGTTGAAATGTTGCGTGACTAGAGTCCCGATGTTGTTCTTGATGTGAGATCTATGCAGATAGAAACGTTTTCTGAGTGAATTTTTTGTTTCACCAATGTATTGAGAATTCTGACAGAGTTCGCAGAACATGAGATATGTTATTGGTTTGACAGTCAATATGGTGTCTTAGAGTAAATGTTTCTTTGGTCTGGTGGCTAATGAAATTGGTGGACTCCAAGGCGTGCTCTCTACAAATAATACATTTGTTGGAACATTTGAAAAAACCATTAGGGTCTTTAGGATTTAATTTGACGGGGAGGGCTGAGGGCATAAGCAAGTGTTTGAGAGAACGGCTGTTTCTTTCTCCTAGGATGGGTGGGTAAGGTATGGCCCGTTTAAGTTTGTCACTGGTGAAAACTGTCTGATATAATTCTTTAAACCATTGGCGGAGAGGGGGGTTGCTAGGGTTATGAGTGACAATAACGGGTGTTCTAGGGTTGGACAGCTTAGGTTTGTAAACAAGAGTATCATGTCTGGGTGTCTTTTTTGCCTTTTCACGAGCAGTGCGTAAAGTTTGGGGTTTGTAGCCTCTTAGTCTGAGAAATTCGAACATCTGCTCTGAGCGGGTAATATATATATATATATGCCATTTCCCCTACTAAATTGTTCAGAGAGAGAGAGAGAGAGAGAGAGAGAGAGAGAGAGAGAAATCTACACACACACACACACACACACACACACACACACACACAACATATATATATATATATATATATATATTATATATATATATATTACTGACTTCCATAAAAAAAACGCGAAAACAAAACAAGCTGAAGGTTGGGGGTGAATTTTATTGGTCACAATTGTACAGAGTGGAAGCGAGAAATCAACGTGATTTGATTCATTACACCGGTAATGTGTGAAAATGTCATCAGCAATATGTCTTTTGTGTGGAAAATCCAAGGTCACGTGACAAACCAGCTTGAAGTCCTAATACCGTGTGTGGCCACCATTTGCGTTGACAACTGCTTGACACCTGCGGCTCATTGAGTGGACCAGGTGGTTGATGCTCCCCTTGGCACACCAGCCCACACATGGACGATGGCCTGGTGAAGTTGAGCCGCTGTTGCTGGTCGTGGACGCAGGAGGTCCAACCGTCTGCCAAGTTCATCCCAAAAATGTTCTGTTGGGTTTAAATCGGGACTGAGGGCTGGCCAGGGCAGCACATTGACGTTGTTATGCTGAAGAAATTGCTGGGTGGCCCTGGCGGTGTGTGGTCTTGCATTGTCCTGTTGGAATGTCCAGTTTGGGTGTTGCACAAAAAAAGGAATGACATGGGGTCTGAGCACCTGGTTGATGTAGCGCTGTGCATCGACACCCTGTCAGCGACCAGGACCAATGTTCTGAAAGATGACTGGTCCTATGGCGTGGTTAATGCCAATTGCACCCCATATCATAACGTTCGGGCCTCCCCAGGGGTTCCGCTCTCCACACAGGAGTCGGCATAGCGTTCACCAGGTCGACGCCATATTCTGACACGACCGTCAGCCATGTCAATACAAAAACGGCTCTCATCTGAGAACAGTATGCGTCCCCACTGCTGCCTGCGCCAGTTGATTCGGGCTTGTGCCCACTGCAGCCTGTCCTGCCGGTGTCTTGGTGTCAGTACCAGACCTCTGTGTGGACGCCTGCAGCCCGTTCTCCTGAAGACGCCGCCGCACAGTGTTGAGGCTGATTCGTTGCTGGAGATTCCCAGGCACCTGTCGAGCAGAGTTAGCGGCTGTTTGCCGCCTGTCCCGCAGATGGGTTCGAACAAGATGGCGATCCTCTCTTGGTGTGGTGACCTGAGGACGGCCTGGCCAGGGACGATCATCAGTGGTACCAGTGACTCGCATGCGGTGCTGCTGACGATAGATGGTTGAGATGTGGACGTTAAAGATGTTGGCGACCTGCCTGGCATCCACACCAGCCTCCAGATGGCCTAGGGCACGATTGCGTTCCTCTGCTCGTAGTCTTAGCATCTCCGTAGCGCTCAGACGGCAAGTCGTTACCTGAACCTTGTAGCGCGGCTTTATAAAGGCTGCATGCCTGCGTACTTGTCGCTGGTTAACTTTGCTCTGCATGGTGTGCAAGTGCCTCACGTGCAGCAACCAGTTTGCCATTTTTGTTGACCCTCCAATGCCGGGAATGATGTGTTGCTCACACAATTTTTTCACTGCACGTGAGTCTTGGACCCAAACAACTTGCCACAATGGTTCAATATTGTATATTCACCCCTTTTCACCCGAAAAATAGCCTTTCAATTTTTCGCGTTTTTTATGGAAGTCAGTATATATATATATATATATATATATATATATATATATAAAATAAACAAATAAATTCCAAGGGTAAGTAACTGAGCACCATTCCAGCAATTTTCAGAGCAGCTTGGTGTTTCAATGACTGCAAGAAATATTGTATGTGTGTGTGTGTGTGTGTGTGTGTGTGTGTGTGTGTGTGTGTGTGTGTGTGTGTTTATATATATATATATATATATATATATTATTTCTGTGTGTGTGTGTGTGTGTGCGTGTGGTGGTTGTGTGTAATGGGGGGTAGGGAAGGGAAAAGGGACGCAGACAGAGGGAGAAAGCGAACAGAAATAGAGACAGAGGAAAAGAAAGGGAGAGTGACAGAGGAGGAATGTTATGCTTGGAAGGGGGCGCTTTAGGGTGTATACGAAGGAAAGGCCCGTGTGCATTGACCACAGGCGTGTGTGTCTATAATTATGTATGCATGCCTGGATGGTGGCAGCTGCACTTTGGGTTTATTTCGTGCTTATGTGGACGGTGTGTTAAATATAAAGATGGTGGGATGGGGAAATGGACGGGGGTGTGTATGTAGAGAGAGGGATATAGGAGAGGTTGGGGGGAAGGAAAGAGTGGGCAAAGAGCTGGAATAACTGAAACTAAAAGGTCAGTTACAGGAATTGAGTCCGTCATGAATTACGGTGCCACGGGTGGGGAGGGGGGGGGGGGGCGTGTTCATTGACTCCATGAACTTTCTTTCTGGAACTGAGGGGGGAGGGGGGGGAGGAGGGGGGAGTGGGGGGGGGGGTGCCGGACAGCAGTGACGGATATATGGGTCCGGCTGTGGCAATCATCTTTGAAATGGATCCCCACTGGCGTTG
>CM065725.1:19680936-19683436 GCA_033310375.1 Conus canariensis | reverse complement strand
TCTTCCTCTGTCTCTCTCTTCTCTGTCTGTCTGTCTCTTTTACACACACACACACACACACACACACACACACACACACGCACACGCACAATCTCAAATTAGCATATTGTTATAATTTTGATAGTGTAGTTTATATTTAAATTTGTATTGTTCTTGACATTATTTCTTACCTTTTCCTCCCTCCTGTCCTCCTCCTCCGCTCTCCCCCAACCCTCTCCCCCCTCCCCTCCCCCCGTCCCCCTCCCCTCCCCTCCCCCCCGCCCCTCCCCCCTCCCCAGTAAAGTCTAATATCACCAAGTGTGAACAGACTATAAATCAACAACAACAACAACACACGCACACACGCACGCGCGCGCGCGCGTGCGCGCACAAGCATGCACGCACGCACACACACACACACACACACAACACACACACACACACACACACACACACACACACACACACACACACATTCTCTGTCTCTCGCATCCACTCAGATCAGTTAAAATTAATCTTGTGATTCATTTATTTATTTGTTCTCTTTGGTTTGTTCTTTATAACGATCATCATCATTACCATGATCATCATGATCATCGTCATCCCCTCCTCCTCCTCCTCCTCCTCCTCCTCATCTCATTTGCATCATGTTCACCCTTCTTTCTGTGTATCCCCCTTTTCTTCTTGTCATCTTCCTGTCCGAACAGCCACAGCCAAGAGGAAGTACACCAGCCAAGAGGAAGTACCAGCCAAGAGGAAATAACAGCCAAGAGGAAATAATTCTCGTCGCACTTCCTACACATCTGCAGAACAAGAACACTTCCGAGGGAACAGGCAAGTCATTCAACTTCTTCGTTCGTATTCGTCTGTGGAAGACCCACGAGTCGAGACGCGTTGCCTCTCTATTATGATGCCTTCATGCTGACTCGTTTTGGTAGTCATGTGGCCCAGTCTCTCTCTGTCGCTTTCCCTCTGTCTGTCTGTCTGTCTCTGTCTGCCTGCCTGTCTGTCTGTCTGTCTGTCTGTCTGTCTTTGTGTCTGTCTGTCTGCCTGTCTGTCTGTCTGTCTCTCGCTCTTGCTCGCTCGCTTGCTCTGTCCCTGTGTGTATGCGTGTGTGTGCATATGTGTGTGTGAGGAGGAGGGGGGGGGGGGGGAGGGGGGAACGCTCGCATGTGCGCGCGCGCATGCGTGTGTATGTGTGAATAAACATCAGCAGTGTCGTTTTACTCCACAAGCATTCAGTATTTGCTATCGAAATGAAAAAATCAATACTTCTGTGCTGGTTTAGACCCCCCCTCAACCCCCCCCCCCCCCCCCCCCCCCCTGTTGAAAACAGAGACTTCATATTGTCCATTAACGCAAGGAAAGAGAGACAGCTTACTTGGAGGTGCTCTTTTTTTGTTTTTAAATTTTCAAACCTTTTGTGGAAAATAATATCTGGGTATAATACGAAACGACTGATAGAAATGGCAGTATCGGTGGTAAAAGCAGCTGTAAATGGGGAAAGTACATCATTTACGGACTCATTATAAATGACGCATAGCATGGGATGAAGATAAATGTCTGGACAAAGTCTGAATTACAGCTCGTCACTTAACGTATAGGCATGGCGTCAGGTGAATGTGTGTGTGTGTGTGTGTGTGTGTGTGTGTGTGTGTGTGTGTGTGTGTGTGTGTGTGACATTACGGGGGATACGCCTCGCATCCTTTTACCTGCTTAAAGCATGTCAACCGTTCAGATGTAATACATCTTGTAGTTAGTCTAGAAAGTTGACGTTTTTTTTTTTCTCTTCTTTTACAGAACAAGACGATTTTTTTGTCACAGTGTGGTGGCAGCCTTAGAAGGGTTCTGTGTGGTCAAGTGAGCTGTAACAACTCTGAAGCTAAAAAGGCTGGTATTTAATAGAACCAAGTCTTCAGTAGGAGGAAACTGTAGGGACAGCTGGACCGAAGGTGGTCATCAGAAGAAAAGCCTCTTTCCCAGTACTGCTGGAAGCTCTTCTGCCTTTTTCGCCCGGCTCCGCCGAGATTCGATTCTACTACACTAGGGCTACAATGCTAGTAAGCCTTGAGACAAACATTTTGACCACATGGCTCCTGGACGCCTGTTGTACACTGGGGAACTGAAGACATAAAGTTCTTTTCTTTTTCTTTCTTTCTCGAGTAGATCAAGCTAAACTTTCTGTTAGCTGCTTCAGCCATTGCGTTTAGGGCTGTGTCTCGTTCTTGCCACCAGTTGAGAGATGTTTCATGACATCAAAGGTGGATGCACCTACCTCCCCAACCCTCTCCGGTGCCGTGCTTTCCACCCCCACTCCACGTTCTCCCCTCCCTTGCTCTTGCTCCAGCCTCTATGGCGAGAGCTTTGGCTTGGAAACCAAGCCAGATTCCCCGAAGCTGCTGGTTAGACTTGAGATGCTTCTCGGTCTTGTAGCATAAGGTTCATTCATTCCGCTTTCAAGTGACATGGTGAGTTCCATCAGAATCATTCGTTCTGTTGAACCACGGTGAAACAATATCCG
>CM065725.1:19668436-19673436 GCA_033310375.1 Conus canariensis | reverse complement strand
GGTGGGGAGGGGGAGATCAACGTGTACATAGAATGCCTGTGTTCGCATGCAGCGATGCAGACACAATAACCGATTAAAAGAAGAAAAAAAAAAGAAGGACCGGCAGAAGCTATGAATTATTGGGGGCATAAAAAGCGGTGCATGTTGAGACCGATCGCCGGCAGATAAAGGGCAGCAATACTGGAAACATCAATAAGCAGCTTGTGACAGGCTTCATCTTTTCGGGGCCGCCATTGCAATCAGCCACGGTAAGTGCACGTGCAGCGTTGTTAACTGAACGAGTGACGGCATGCAAAGCATCGACCATCAGTGACACACACCCTTTTATACTGGCTACCCCCTTCCTCCTCCTCCTCCTCCATCCCTCTTCCCCACACACATACCTTCTTGCTCATTCGCCCCACCTCCCTCTCCACTCCCAAAACGATCTCCTTCGTATTCCTTCCTCCCGTCACTGTTTCTGTACCATATAATGGCGTTTTGATCGAGTGGCTTTCACCCTCACAGCGTAAACCGACCCCTCTTCTCTATGGCTGAACATTTCATTTGGCAATTCAGCTTCTCTGGAACCGGAACAGCGTGTACTTGAAAGATCCGGTACGGGGTGCACTCAGAATGGAGGTCCAGTGTCAGTGTAGTGTTAGATGGGGTCTTTCTCTCGGGGTAGCAGGCCCAGCTCTACCCCCTGGCTAGTTAGTCATACCCCTGGCCAGCTACACCGAGGAAGGGACCCTTTCTCACCCTACACTGACATTGACAAGGGCTGGGGTCCGCTGAAATAATGTGGTGGTCCAAGGCTAAAGGGACAGCAAAGAAAGACATGGTGTTGAAAAAAGGACAAGAGAATCCAGAAGGTGGTCCAGTAGAGCCAACAGGGAGAGTGATACCTTTCAAAGGGAATGCAAAAGGTTTCTTCTGGAATGACATGAGGCACGTGGCACCTCACAGGATCAGCTTCCGGAATGACATGAGGCACGTGGCACCTCACAGGATCAGCTTCTGGAATGACATGAGGCACGTGGCACCTCACAGGATCAGCTTCAGGAATGACATGAGGCACGTGGCACCTCACAGGATCAGCTTCTGGAATGACATGAGGCACATAGCACCTCACAGGATCAGCTTCAGGAATGACATGAGGCACGTGGCACCTCACAGGATCAGCTTCTGGAATGACATGAGGCACGTGGCACCTCACAGGATCAGCTTCAGGAATGACATGAGGCACGTGGCACCTCACAGGATCAGCTTCAGGAATGACATGAGGCACGTGGCACCTCACAGGATCAGCTTTTTCCTGCAATCCGTACATGACCTCCTGTCCTCAGATTCAAACCGGTGAAATGGCAGAGATATCAGATGATCCTAGCGTCCCCTTTTTCACGGCAACCAAACTGGAACTTGTCCAAAGCTCATACATGTATGTTACATAAGTTTGGTTGTCTCAGTGTTTCCATGGTTGTACTATATTGTTTGTTCTTCTTCTTCTTCTTCTTCTTCTTCTTCTGCGTACGCAGGTTGATAGTCCTGCGGGCACTCCCTATATGGACAGGGAAGTATTAATCCCATCTACCCTACAAACGGAATGGAGTTTTGTGTGCATGACCGTTTTTTATCCCGCCATTAAGGCAGCCATACTCGATCTTCGGGGATGTTTCATTAGCCTGAATGTTCTCCTTTTTGTCCTTATTGATTCCGTCACCTCTATGTTTCCTTTTCGTCCTGTAGGTGTTTATCTCTGTTTTGCATGCTTGTTCCAGATAGGTTCATTCACCGCAACGTTTCACATTTTTGTCCTTTTGAAAGGGCCATTCGCCTGTGTTTTACACTTTTGTCCACAATACGTTGATTCACATGTGTTTTGCGTGTTTGTCCAGTACAGGTGCATTTACCTCAGTATTTTATTTTTGTCTCATAGGAAGTTCATTCACCTTAACATTTTCATTTTACGCTATTATGGTTATTTCAGGTCTATGATTTTTGTTTGCGTTTGTTTTTGTCCCTTATATGTTCATTCAGTCTATGTTAGTGTTTTTTTGTGTATGATGGGTTCATTCACGTTCATATTGCCGTTTTTGTATCTTGGGAGTCGCAGCTATTTTTTCAACCTCATAGATTTATTCACCTTTACATTTTCCACCAACAGTATCTACATTTTTCTCTCTTCAGGTAACATTTCGAGTTTGGGCAATATGGTTTGCTACCTTGCAATATTTGAATGATGACTATGATTGAAATACTTGTAGCATTTTCGAAGATACACGATAGCTAATCCATGCTATGCTCAGAGCGACAATGATCGTCACCATTCCTTTTGATTTTCATTCCCATAGAAAAACTGACAGGGGAAAAAATGTGGATGGGGGAGGTGGTGGTGGTGGTGGTGGGGGGGGGAGGGGGGTTGAGGGAGACGCGAAGAATTGTGAACGTTCACGTTCCAAGGTCGTCTGGTCACATTCACATGGAAGGCTGACGTGTCATATTATGTGATTTAGGAAACAAAAATGAGTTTGAGAGTAAGGACAAGAGAATGATTCAAAAAGGAAGTAAAACAGTAAACGACTTGAAAGAAAGAAAAAAAGGACAGAGTCAGCTGAATTGAAATTAAGACAGAACTCGCAGAAGGCGCATGGGAGGATGGATACGTAAAGAAAGAGACCCCGGCTTCCAAACTAGGGACTTGTAATATATGTATCACAAACAATGGTGAAGGAAAACAAATGCAGACCGACAATACCCCGTCATTAAATCAATGACGTAGTGCAATATCTATGAGGGAATGAAAGATAGTAGAATTTAAAAAGGGAATGTTGCGCTATAAATCAACAAAACTTCACTAACGGGTAAGTGGATCACAACAGCCTAACTTTAAAACAGAAGTATTTGTATTGTCTAGTTAGAGGTTGCATCGTCTGTCTAGCAATACGTCATCTACATTCTCGAACTTTTTAGCGAGACTCAAGTGGTTGTGACAGACCAACCTTGGCTGATCAAAAGGACATATACCACCGATAATTCTGTGGTATTCGCACCATCAAGGGTTCAAAACCAGAATCCAAAGGCACCCCATAGCAGTCAGGTAAGGGTAGAAAGGTAATCAAATGAAAGAAAGCACCGAAGAGAAGAAAGCTGTATGAAAAAATCACAATCATTATATATATGGTAATGAAGATAGGGGAACGTCTTTGAACTATGCTTGAAGATCCGTTTGAAGGACACAGGGGATGTCAAGAGGCGTCAACAGTCTGAGAGGTCGGTCAGCTCGATCTTCTAACAACCCGAGCACTGCCAGTCAGTGATTACAGCAGCTGACAATTGTGCATAACCCATCAAAGATTAAAAGAACACAGACACACAGACACACGCACGCACGCACACACGCACACACACAGACACAGACACACAGACACACAGACAGACAGCAGACAGACACACACACACACACACACACACACACACACACACACACACACACACACACACACACACACACACGCACTATAGATAACTATCACAATGAAGCCATGCTCTCTTATCACCGAGTATTTTTTACTTATCTCAAAGGGAAGGATCATTACCGAAGAAAGAAAAAGACGAAGATGATTGCTTTGCCTGCCAATTTGCGACATGCGACCAGTACTATACAGAACAGAATAAGAAACAGAAGTCGTACATTCAAAAGAAAATCAAAGTCCAATGACTCAGCTGAAGTCAGTCTTACAACTGACAGTGTTTCAGTCAGTGAAGGAGTGTTCAACCTTTCAGACACACATCTTACAGAGGAGCTGCAGGTCAGAGTGTTGTCACTGGGGCCTAAACGTTGTCCTACACCTCAGACTCTGGATCATCAACATAGATGTGGAAGATGAGTGTCGTAAACTACGAATTAAAGAAACCCTCTGTGATCCTGATACCTTGGATGATAGCGTATCACCCAAGTTCCACAAGCCAACAGGACACCTTCCTCCAACAGGATAAAGCAATGGATGCGTACTGCAACATTTTGCAAACCTGCACAGCCAGTTATCTACCAAAAAGACCACGGGACAACCTAAAAGTTAAAGAAAGACAAGCTCTGGGGGATCTCCTGAAAATGGTTAGAAATAGAATCATCCGGATAAACACAACGGATAAAGGAGGTGCAAAAATCGCACAAAATACCAGCGACTACATCCAAGAGGCCAACGGACAACTGGGGAACACACCCAATTTTACCAACAGGTGAAACGGGATCCAGCCTCTCAGGTAGCTAAAACCCTAAACAAAATCATTCGACAGCTCCACAAGCAAACATACACAGATCAAAATACGTACGAATAGACTGTCTGTGAAGAAACAAACATTAGAAATCCAATATTTCACCATCTTCCTAAAATGCACAAGACTGTGAAAGGACCCGTGGTCGTCCTATTGTGTCTGGAGTCGGTGGGTCCAACGAAAAGCTGTCTAAATTCGTGGACCACTGGTTAGCTGAGCTGGTCCACAAGCTACCAAGTTATGTCCAAGCCTCCACTCGCATTCAGAGAACCATCGAAGAGTGGACTAACACGTATGGCCGTATCTGTGATGCGTTTCTGGTCTCAGTAGATGTGGTTGGCCTGTATACCAACAAACACTATTATGATATTATGACAGCTATTCAACACCACCTGCAGCACACTTTTCTTCCTAATGCTCAACCAACTTAGCAAATTCTTCTAGCAGCTCCGCCAACTCAGCTAATTCTTCTAGCAGTAGAACATATCCTGAACAGCAGTTTCTTTCGTTTTGAAGACAAAATATATCACCAAATTTCCGGCACCGCCATAGGGACACCTATGGCCCGGACTGTGGCCAACCTCTTTATGGATTGGCTAGAGGAAACCTTACTGAACAACAGCCTTGTGCCCATCCAGAGAGACCTGTGGAAACGCTTCAGTGACGACATCCTGCTCCTCTGGTTTGGGTCTTCCTCTGACCTGGACAAGTTCCTGCGATACATCAACACCGTAGATCCCGTC
>CM065725.1:19660936-19663436 GCA_033310375.1 Conus canariensis | reverse complement strand
GGTGAACTTTGTTTTGTTGCATATCTAGCTAAAAAACATAAGAGTGCAGATTTGCGTTGTCAACGTACGATAACAAGATAAGACGAAAAAGGTGCTGCAACTAATGTGTTACTCTCCTTGCTTTAAACAATGTATAGCGAATGTTTACTTCACTTAATATCTTAATCTAGTTTTTTTCTAGATTGCCGTCTCTTATTTTACAGTCACATGAATATGTGTTTCTCTCTCTGTCTCTGTCTCTCTTCTGTCTGTCTGTCTCTCTCTCTCTTCTCTCACTCTCTCTGTTTCTCTCTCTCTCTCTCTCTCTGTCTCTCTCTCTCTCTTATTTATGAGGGCAAGGCATAAACAAACGTATTGCGCTTATTCTCTTCCCTCATTAAGTGAATTTCGTTCATTTGTTCAATCGTTCGTTCTCTCCTTCTCCGTCCCTCCCTCCTCTCTGCTGATGGCTCTGATTTTTTTCCGTTCATCCTTTGACAGTTTCAGAGTAGCTGAAGCCGCTCTCGCTTTCATTGCACATAGCAAATCGTCTGAGTCTCATCCTGGAGTTTCCTACCTGAATGTTGTCGGTGTCTGAAAAATGATTGTAGTGGGGCTATTTTCCGTCGCTTTAACGGGAAAGGTTTCGGTTCTGTTTCATACCTTTAATTCACCCACCGATCCTTTCCCGTACCCCCCCCCCCCCCATTCCACCCCACTCCCACCCCGTCATAACGCCTCGCTCACTTCCCCACCCACCTGCACTTACAGATCTTTCTCTCTCTCTCTCTCTCTCTCTCTCTCTTGCCTCCCTCTGCCTCCCTCCCTCCCTCCTTCCCTCTGTCTGTCTGTCTGTCTGTCTCTCTCTGCCTCCTTCCCCCCTTCCCTCTGTCAGTCAGTCTGTCAGTCTCTCTCTGCCTCCCTCCCTCCATCCCTCTCTGTCGGTCTGTCTGTCTCTCTTCCAAAAAAGTTTTTATATTCAAGGGTTTCTTTTTCTGTCTTTTCTACTTCTGACAGACCGGACAGTGTCTGAACTCTGTCTGGCTTCATTCTGATGCTGTACGAGACAGGAGGTGAATGAAGCCAGCACTGAATAATACATCTTTACATGTTCAGGTTTTTACGTTTATTCTGGGCAGCGAGTGACAGACGTTGTGGCCTGCAACATGTTTGCCTCTGTCTGCGCAATGACTGTTGTTAGATGTTGTTCGGCCACCAGCGCCGTGGCGAAGTGGTTAGCGTCGTGGACGCCTGGCTAGGACGTCGTGGGTTCGAATCCCATCAGAGTCATGTGGGTTTTTCTGCCCCGACCAGCTACTACCCAGAGTTAAGTTTGCTGCGGACTCAGTTGGGAAGACTGGGATCACACAGTCGAGTTTCATCCACTTAATGGATGCCTTTCTGAGAGTGTTGCTCAAATGTCCTGTCCAACACTGCAGGTGCCTGTATCTCTCGGGCCTGGTTGACGCCGGGATATATTATGAAAGGAAGCGTAGAGTACAGCCCTGTCATGTAGTCTCAGACCGAAATGGAAATCCGTAGCATCATCTTAATCATCCCCATTCTCATCGATCGGCATTTAAAAAAATGTCTCAAATTCTGTGGCCATTCATGCCCTGCTCTCATGGTGACCTCAATTTCGATGTCCTCTCCACGTCTATGGCCTTGGTTTGGTTCCGTCGGGGTCACCGGTATCGGCGAGTCTATGGGGCTGTCGTTGGACGGACGTGGTGGCGCCCTCCGGAGGGAGAGCTCACTCACGCCGGCTCCGCGACTAAGCAATTATTGTCGTCAGTAGGGGGCTTAGTAGATGGAGTCCTGCGTATGTTAGATCAGAACAGGCGCCACTGAACACCACCGAAGTGACTCGGCAGCAGTGCAGTGTCTCCTCCGGTGGGTTGCCTCTTGACGACTTGACATTGACTGCTCCTTGTGGATTGTCGGTGCCGGGGCTGCGGCGGGGCCGACCGGGCTGTGGCTGTGGACGGGGTGTCGGAATGAACGGCGTGGGTGCACTACCTCTGAGGTGGCGCAGAGGTTGAGACAGCAAAAAAAAAAAAAAAAAAAAAAAAAAGAAAAAAAAAATGTTGTTCGGCCAGTCCATTTATTCAGTGTGACTGTCAGCCGAACTGACTTCGCAGACATGTATCACGCCCACTCACAAAGAAATCACGTCTGTGAACTTTCACCACGCCGATCAACCGAAAGGAGAATTGTTCAAGACAAAAGGTCAAGTCAGAAAAGAAAACCAGGCATATCAACGTCGTTAGCATGTAGCTATGGCAATATGTCACACTTTTTTTTCATGGCACCGTCTTTTGTTCCGTTTTCGTTTCATTTCGGGTTGTAACTCGTTTGTTCTTCTACCTTCTTTCCTTTTTCTTTCCGGTCCTCGTCCATTATTTCAAAGGCCAACTAAGGTTGCCCATATATTTCAAGATGCGTTTTGTTGTGTTTCCATTCATCACTTTGTGTGCTAAAGTGGCCGTGTACTTCCGTTATATCTCCTTTCCAAACACCA
>CM065725.1:19640936-19655936 GCA_033310375.1 Conus canariensis | reverse complement strand
ATGTAAATAGCTTATCTCAATCATCGTTACTCTCCTCATTTCCTGAATCACAGTTATCGTCAATTCCCTCATTTCCCATATCACAATCATCGGTACTCCCGTCAATTCCCCATTCATAATCGTCGTTAATCCTGCCATTTCCACATTCACAATCGTCGTTAATCTTGCCATTTCCCCATTCACAATCATCGCTACTCCCGTCAATTCCCCATTCACAATCATCGTTAACCCTGTCATTTCCCTATTCACAATCATCGTTAATCCTGTCATTTCCTCCATCACAATCATCGTTAATCCTGTCATTTCCCCATTCACAATCATCGTTAATCCTGCCATTTCCCCATTCACAATCATCGTTAACACTGCCATTTCCCCATTCACAATCATCGTTAATCCTGTCATTTCCCACTCACAATCATCGTTAATCCTGTCATTCCCCATCACAATCATCGTTAATCCTGTCATTTCCCCATTCACAATCATCGTTAATCCTGCCATTTCCCCATTCACAATCATCGTTAACACTGCCATTTCCCCATTCACAATCATCGTTAATCCTGTCATTTCCCACTCACAATCATCGTTAATCCTGTCATTTCCACATCACAATCATCGTTAATCCTGTCATTTCCACATCACAATCATCGTTAATCCTGTCATTGTCCCATTCACAATCATCGTTAATCCTGTCATTTCCCCATTCACAATCATCGTTAATCCTGTCGTTTCCCATTCACAATTATCGTTAATCCTGTCGTTTCCCCCATCACAATCATCGTTAATCCTGTTTTTTGTTTTTGTTTTTTTTTTTGCTGTCCCAACCTCTGCGCCACCTCAGAGGCAGTGCACCCACGCCGCTCATTCCGACACCCCGTCCACAGGCACAGCCCGGTCGGCCCCGCCGCAGCCCCGGCAGCGGCAATCCACAGGGAGCAGTCAATGTCAAGTCGTCAAGAGGCAACCCACCGGAGGAGACACTGCACTGCTGCCGAGTCACTTCGGTGGTGTTCAGTGGCGCCTGTTCTGATCTAACATACGCAGGACACCACCTACTAAGCCCCCTACTGACGACAATAATTGCTTAGTCGCGGAGCCGGCGTGAGTGAGCTCTCCCTCCGGAGGGCGCCACCACGTCCGTCCAACGACAGCCCCCATGGGCTCGCCGATACCGGTGACCCCGACGGAACCAAACCAAGGCCACAGACGTGGAGAGGACATCGAAATTGAGGTCACCATGAGAGCAGGGCATGAATGGCCACAGAACTTGAGACTTTTTTTTTTTTATGCTGATCGATGAGAATGAGGATGATTAAGATGATGCCACAGATTTCCATTTCGGTCTGAGACTACATGACAGGGCTGTACTCTACGCTCTCTTTCATAATATATCCCGGCGTCAACCAGGCCCGAGAGATACAGGCACCTGCAGTGTTGGTCAGGAAATTTGAGCAACACTCTCAGAAAGGCATCCATTAAGTGGATGAAACTCGACTGTGTGGTCCCAGTCTTCCCAACTGAGTCCGCAGCAACTCAACTCTGGGTAGGAGCCAGTCGGGGCAGAAAAAACCCACATGACTGCTGATGGGATTCGAACCCACGACCTCCCAGCCGGGAGTCCGCGACGCTAACCACTTCGCCACGGCGGCTGGTCATTAATCCTGTTATTTCCTCATTCACAATCATCGTTAATCCTGTCGTCGTCCCCTTCACAATCATCGCTAATCCTGTTATTTCCCCATTCACAATCATCGTTAATCCTGTCATTTCCTCCATCACAATCATCGTTAACCCTGTTATTTCCCCATTCTCAATCATCGCTAACCCTGTCATTTCCCCATTCACAATCATCGTTAACCCTGTCATTTCCCCATTCACAATCATCGTTAACCCTGTCATTTCCCCATTCACAATCATCGTTAACCCTGTCATTTCCCTCCCATTCACAATCATCTATCCTGTCATTGTCCCATTCACAATCATTGTTAATCCTGTCATTTCCCCATTCACAATCATCGTTAATCCTGTCGTTGTCCCATTCACAATCGTCATTAATCCTGTCATTGTCTCATTCATAATCGTGGTTAATCTTGTCATTTCCCCAATCACAATCGTCGTTAATCCTGTCATTTCCCCATTCACATATCATCGTTATATCCGTGCCATTTCCCCATTCACAATCATCGTTAACCTGCATTTCCCATTCACAATCATCGTTAATCCTGTCATTTCCCACTCACAATCATCGTTAATCCTGTCATTCCCCATCACAATCATCGTTAATCCTGTCATTTCCCCATTCACAATCATCGTTAACACTGCCATTTCCCATTCACAATCATCGTTAATCCTGTCATTTCCCACTCACAATCGTCGTTAATCCTGTCATTTCCCATCACAATCATCGTTAATCCTGTCATTGTCCCATTCACAATCATCGTTAATCCTGTCATTTCCCCATTCACAATCATCGTTAATCCTGTCGTTTCCCATTCACAATTATCGTTAATCCTGTCGTTTCCCCATCACAATCATCGTTAATCCTGTTTGTTTTTTTTTTGTTTTTTTTTGCTGTCCCAACCTCTGCGCCACCTCAGAGGCAGTGCACCCACGCCGCTCATTCCGACACCCCGTCCACAGCCACAGCCCGGTCGGCCCCGCCGCAGCCCCGGCAGCGGCAATCCACAGGGAGCAGTCAATGTCAAGTCGTCAAGAGGCAACCCACCGGAGGAGACACTGCACTGCTGCCGAGTCACTAAGGTGGTGTTTAGTGGCGCCTGTTCTGATCTAACATACGCAGGACACCACCTACTAAGCCCCCTACTGACGACAATAATTGCTTAGTCGCGGAGCCGGCGTGAGTGAGCTCTCCCTCCGGAGGGCGCCACCACGTCCGTCCAACGACAGCCCCCATGGGCTCGCCGATACCGGTGACCCCGACGGAACCAAACCAAGGCCACAGACGTGGAGAGGACATCGAAATTGAGGTCACCATGAGAGCAGGGCATGAATGGCCACAGAACTTGAGACTTTTTTTTTTATGCTGATCGATGAGAATGAGGATGATTAAGATGATGCCACAGATTTCCATTTCGGTCTGAGACTACATGACAGGGCTGTACTCTACGCTCTCTTTCATAATATATCCCGGCGTCAACCAGGCCCGAGAGATACAGGCACCTGCAGTGTTGGTCAGGAAATTTGAGCAACACTCTCAGAAAGGCATCCATTAAGTGGATGAAACTCGACTGTGTGGTCCCAGTCTTCCCAACTGAGTCCGCAGCAACTCAACTCTGGGTAGGAGCCAGTCGGGGCAGAAAAAAACCCACATGACTGCTGATGGGATTCGAACCCACGACCTCCCAGCCGGGAGTCCGCGACGCTAACCACTTCGCCACGGCGGCTGGTCATTAATCCTGTTATTTCCTCATTCACAATCATCGTTAATCCTGTCGTCGTCCCCTTCACAATCATCGCTAATCCTGTTATTTCCCCATTCTCAATCATCGTTAATCCTGCCATTTCCCCATTCACAGTCATCGTTAATCCTGTCATTTCCTCCATCACAATCATCGTTAACCCTGTTATTTCCCCATTCTCAATCATCGCTAACCCTGTCATTTCCCCATTCACAATCATCGTTAACCCTGTCATTTCCCCATTCACAATCATCGTTAACCCTGTCATTTCCCCATTCACAATCATCGTTAACCCTGTCATTTCCCCATTCACATTCATCTATCCTGTCATTGTCCCATTCACAATCATTGTTAATCCTGTCATTTCCCCATTCACAATCATCGTTAATCCTGTCGTTGTCCCATTCACAATCGTCATTAATCCTGTCATTGTCTCATTCATAATCGTGGTTAATCTTGTCATTTCCCCAATCACAATCGTCGTTAATCCTGTCATTTCCCCATTCACAATCATCGTTAACCCTGTCATTTCCCCATTCACAATAATCGTTAATCCTCTCATTTCCCCCTTCACAATCATTGTTAATCCTGTCATTTCCCCATTCACAATCATCGTTAATCCTGTCGTTGTCCATTCACAATCGTCATTAATCCTGTCATTGTCTCATTCATAATCGTGGTTAATCTTGTCATTTCCCCAATCACAATCGTCGTTAATCCTGTCATTTCCCCATTCACAATCATCGTTAACCCTGTCATTTCCCCATTCACAATAATCGTTAATCCTCTCATTTCCCCCTTCACAATCATTGTTAATCCTGTCATTTCCCTATTCACAATCATGTCATTGTCCCATTCACAATCATCGTTAATCCTGTCATTTCCCCATCACAATCATCGTTAATCCTGTCATTTCCCCATCACAATCGTCGTTAATCCTGTCATTTCCCCATCACAATCATCGTTAATCCTGTCATTTCCCTATTCACAATCGTCGTTAATCCTGTCATTTCCCCATTCACAATCATCGTTAATCCTGTCATTTCCCCATCACAATCATCGTTAATCCTGTCATTTCCCCATTCACAATCATCGTTAATCCTGTCATTTCCCCATTCACAATCATCGTTAACCCTGTCATTTCCCCATTCACAATCATCGTTAATCCTGTCATTTCCCCATTCACAATCATCTATCCTGTCATTTCCCTATTCACAATCATCGTTAATCCTGTCATTTCCCTATCACAATCATCGTTAACCCTGTCATTTCCCATTCACAATCATCGTTAACCCCCTCATTACTCTCCTCATTTCCCTCATCACAACCGTCGCTACCCCGGTCATCTCCCTCTTTACCAGCGCCGTTCACTTTGTCACTTCCCTCGGCACAACCCGTGTTATCACTGCCGTTGTTCATGGCGTGGAACAGGAAACGGACTTTTACGTCAGCGCCACACGCAATGCCACAGTCAAACAATCGGCCCGCGCATGTCATTTTTCAACCAACGAAACCATCTCTCTCTCTGTCTCTCTACATGTCTGTCTATTTGTCTGTCTGTCTCAATCTGTATATGTACACACACACACACACACACACACACACATATATATATATATATATATATATATATATATATATATATATATATATCGTTGCCGGTGAGCGCTGTCACTGACAGTGGCCGGATGTGAGCGGCGTGATAATTATACGGACGGCGCGTGCCCTACCCTCATGCACGGTACAGCGAGCATTCGACGTGTCAATATGGCCAGGTCTGATCGGCGATTTCAAGTTTGGATTCCCCTTCCACAAGTTGCAGAAAAGTTAATTCCCCACGGTACCTTGTGCATGTTCATCCACATTTTGTGGGCTGGCCGAATCCCTGTCAAAAACTTGTCAAATGCGCTTTCTCCGTCTTATAGGAATTTCCTGCTTTTAAGGGCAAGATGATAGACAACCACTTTGACTATTTGTTTTTACTCTTTTCTAGCTTTTTTTTTTTTTTTTTTTTTTTTACAAACGAACCGAAAGTTTGTTCATAGTGCCTCGTACATGATAAGAAAAATCTTCTCCGATAATACGTTACAGTCTTTCAGCTTTTGTTCCTTTTTTTTTTTTTTTTGGTCAGAATGGCAGTTTTATCTTTTGACAGTGTGCGAAAGGCCACGACGGAGAGGACCGGTGTGGGGGGTGGGGAGTAATACTCTGCATTCTTTCAAAAGACACGTCATCAGTATATTCCAAGCTTGTCTTGACACACAAATAGTTGGTTGACTGCAGGACCTGGATCAATAAAACAACTTGCCTAGGGTATGGTAGCAGGTCCTTGAGGAAGAGGTGGATGAGGGCGCTTCGGTTTAAAACCTTCTTGGCTCAGAGGGACAAGTGGGAATGGGTGACAGTGGGCAGGGAGAAATGGGGAAGTGAGGAAGTGAGCACTGCCAAAAAGCTGAAAAGTGAATACTGCTAGAAGATGAAAAGTGTTCAGCAAGGATTGAGGGGGAAGGAAGGAGAGAGTTGGAAGGGATGAGGGGGGGGGGGTATAGAAGGAGAGGGCAGGGTGGGGAAGAAGAGAGAAATGGGTCAAGAGCAGAAGGACTGGGGGGGGGGATATAAAGTAAATAAAAATAGTAATAATAATGTTAAGAGACAAAATCAAGATAATCAAGAACAAGAGTCCCTCCTTATTCACAAACTTGGCACTATCCACCCAAATGGAATCAATATCAAACACTGACTTTCCTCCATAACAGCCCTTTGTTCTTACTTATCTTGATTTTGTCTCTTAACATTATTATTACTATTTTTATTTACTTTATCCCCCCCCCCAGTCCTTCTGCTCTTGACCCATTTCTCTCTTCTTCCCCACCCTGCCCTCTCCTTCTATACCCCCTCCTCATCCCTTCCAACTCTCTCCTTCCTTCCCCCTCAATCCTTGCTGAACACTTTTCATCTTCTAGCAGTATTCACTTTTCAGCTTTTTGGCAGTGCTCACTTCCTCACTTCCCCATTTCTCCCTGCCCACTGTCACCCATTCCCACTTGTCCCTCTGAGCCAAGAAGGTTTTAAACCGAAGCGCCCTCATCCACCTCTTCCTCAAGGACCTGCTACCATACCCTAGGCAAGTTGTTGTCTTGACACAGATCCGTGAGCAGGCCCTCGCAGTCTTCTTTCTGCCCCCGGGGTATACGATGTGCAACCCAGTTGTGTCTCTTTAAATCTACGTTCCGGGTCGTCTGCCTGCAGCTCCACGTCGTCTCACCGGACTGCATGTTCGGAGTGACAGAGTGCATCCTGGTTAAGAGAGAGAGAGAGAGGAGAGAGAGAGAGAGAGAGAGAGAGAGAGAGAGAGAGAGACTCCTGGCTTCACATTGCGTTGTCTAGCAGGCAACTTTTACTTTCCGTTTCTTATTCTTAATGTTCTATTTCTATCACTCCTTTCATACACACACACACACACACACACACACACACACACACACACACACAACACACGGAGAGAGAGAGAGAGAGAGAGAGAGAGAGAGAGAGAGAGAGAGAGAGAGAGAGAGAGAGAGAGACTCCTGGCTTCACATTGCATTGTCTTGCACGCAACTTTTATTTTCTGTTTGTTATTCTTCTTAATCTACTATTTCAATCACTCCTTTCAGAGAGAGAGAGAGAGAGAGAGAGAGAGAGAGAGAGAGAGAGAGAGAGAGAGAGAGAGAGACTCCTGGCTTCACATTGCATTGTCTAGCACGCAACTTTTATTTTCTGTGTCTTATTCTTAATCCACTATTTCTATCACTCCTTTCAGAGTTTCAGAGAGAGAGAGAGAGAGAGAGGAGAGAGAGAGAGAGGAGAGAGAGAGGAGGAGAGAAGAGAGAGACTCGTGGCTTCATATTACATTGTCTGGCACGCAGCTGTTATGTTCTGTTTCTCTTTTCCTACTCTTTCCACCCTCCTTTCCTGTGCTTTATCCTCTCGTCTCTATCATCGCACTCTTTCAAACCGTTCAATCATTTTCTTTCACAGGCTGGTTCGGAACAGCTGGGACACAGACAGCACGCTTTCAGAACTGCCAGCCACTGTGTAGTCTGTGATCGCCAGACCCTATGTCCTCGGGGTGCAGAAACGCAGAATTCTTTGGTCATGCGTCACCACGGAAAGAAGAGTAATTGTTAATTAAGAACAGGTTTTCGGTTCACAAGAAATTACATCGCGTCTGTCGTCTGAAACTATGTTCCCACACCATACCTACAGTTTAGCCTGTCTTAGCATCCGAATCCTATGCGTGTGTGTGTGTGTGTGTGTGTGTGTGTGTGTGTGTGTGTGTGTGTGTGTGGCGCGCGCGCGCGCGCGCACGCGCTTCTCTCTCTCTCTCCCTCTTTCTCTCTCTCTCTCTCTGTGTTTAAAAACATAACCTCCTCAGCGGATGAAATAGACATGGGGAAAAAAAAGAAAGGAGGAGAAACGGAAAGAAAAAGCACGGTAATGAATTTTTAATACTGGGACCTGTCTGTGAACTTGGTGCATTTTCGCCAGCATGCGTTGGACGGTTTATCTGATTCATCAGGCATCGCAGTTCCTGTCTGTATACCCCCCCCACCACCACCACCATCTACCACCCCCCGCCCCCCCTCCCCCCCCCCCCCGCCTTCCCTCCTGGTGTCTTCTATCCCTCCCTGACAGCACACCCAGTCTTGACTTTTGGAAACTACCGTTGTCGGTCTCCTTTCCGCCTGACCCCGGAAGGAGAACTTCACTCTGTGTTAAGCCATATCTTCCACAGTGTTTCGACCCTCGTCAGGGTGGTGAAGGAGAACTTCACCCTGTGTTAAGCCAGATCTTCCACAGTGTTTCGACCCTCGCCAGGGTGGTGAAGGAGAACTTCACTCTGTGTTAAGCCATATCTTCCACAGTGTTTCGACCCTCGCCAGGGTGGTGAAGGAGAACTTCACTCTGTGTTAAGCCAGATCTTCCACAGTGTTTCGACCCTCGCCAGGGTGGTGAAGGAGAACTTCACCCTGTGTTAAGCCAGATCTTCCACAGTGTTTCGACCCTCGCCAGGGTGGTGAAGGAGAACTTCACCCTGTGTTAAGCCATATCTTCCACAGTGTTTCGACCCTCGCCAGGGTGGTGAAGGAGAACTTCACCCTGTGTTAAGCCAGATCTTCCACAGTGTTTCGACCCTCGCCAGGGTGGTGAAGGAGAACTTCACCCTGTGTTAAGCCAGATCTTCCACAGTGTTTCGACCCTCGCCAGGGTGGTGAAGGAGAACTTCACCTGTGTTAAGCCATATCTTCCACAGTGTTTCGACCCTCGCAAGGGTGGTGAAGCAAGACAGGGGAACACATCAGTATTTGTTGGGAGGAGAGGTATGTTGGTGGGGATGGGGACTAAGGGGGGTGGGGGGGGGGAGGCAGTCTTCTGAGTCCACATGAGTCCACACCTCGTTTTACGTTCCTTTCCTCCAGTTACGTGGCCTTGTATAGGATTGTCCTTGTGGTTCCTACTGTATTATTTGCTTGTTAGTTACGGCTTCTTTCTTTGCACTACTCATATTCTCTCTCTCTCTCTCTCTCTCTCTCTCTCTCTCTCTCTCTCTCTCTCTCTCTCTCTCTCTCTCTCTCCCCTCTCTCTCTCTCTGATTGGCAATCAGTCTTAGACTTGGCTCGGATTTTGATAATAAACTGCTTTGATTACAAGCATCTTAAGACATTGAGAGAAAAGAACAAGCTAAAGCTTTGCTTGCAGATTTTGGATCAGTGGATAGACGGAGAGAAGTCATCCCCGAATTAAAAAGATGTACACGGAGAAGAAATCTGCCTATTAAGCAAAGTAGGTTAGAATTCCGTCTGGTTTATAACATTTGGGCCAGTTTGTCTCTAATGCCGACAGTAATAATATAAACAAGATTAGAGAACAGATCAGTCGGTGGTAAATTTATAATTATCATTTGGGAAAGACGTACAGTGCCTTCCCCTCCGCAATTTTTAACGCCCCTCCCCCCCCCCCGCCTCCCTCCCCCTCCGCACGCTAGGCAAATTTCAAAGAACAATAACGAAGTAACAGTCAGACATTACCTATAACATTACAAAATGTACAAAGATATCAGTCCGTGACACACACACACACACACACACACACACACACACACACACACACACACAGTACATACACACACACACACACGCGCGCGCACGCGGGCGCCTGCACCTGCGCAGAGAGAGAGAGAGAGAGAGAGAGAGAGAGAGAGAGAGAGAGAGAGCTGGCGAGCGAAATTATGTAGCATGATCACATTAGCCTAAAAAAAAAAGGTGATGAATGCACGTGAATTTACAGCGAACCTCTTTGGAAATTTCATGTTCCTCATTAAAGGATTAAAAGACATATTGGAAGAAATTTAATCAGTCATAAGCGAGGTAACCGGAGAATATGCGGCCACACCGTACAGTCAAGAACACCTGTCAAAATTAAATAACGCTGATATTCAGTTAACAGGATCAGATCCACTGTGTCTTGACGGTTCGCTGGTGAAAATTAGACCAAAATCGATCTCTTTTGTGACACGCAGATAATGAACCAGAAAAAAAAAGAAAAAAGAAACAAATAAAAACGTGAAAGTAATATAATCTGGTCACTTTGATTGGGTGTCGAATATTCCAAGAACTCTGGAAATGGTTTTGGAACTGGCCTTGCCAAAGAAATCATCATAATTCTGGGGAATATGACAGTCCGTAAACTGTGTTCACACTAATCACTCGGCCCAAATACCATAGCGAAAATTTCATAAATTCCTGCACACACAATCTTTGCGATTATGACAGTCGGACAAATACTATATTGGTAACCTTTCGGGAAAAAAAAATTATGGGTGAAACGTCACACTTGTGATTTTTTGAGCCCTGGAAAAAGGGAACTCTGGTAAATGTGCACGTGAACGACGAAGGACTGGGCGGAACGTGACTGGGGAAAAAGGGATGTACCCAACTAATAGAATATATCGAACGCATGTGTTGTGTGAAGTAGTATGATGTCACAGCTTAGTTTAGTTTTCGTGAACAGATTCGCTGTCAAAGCTTTTGAAACTGATGAAGATGAGCTGTGCTTGCCGTCGATTCCTTTGTTCTTTGCTTTTTTGTTATTTCGTTATGCAGCTTTGTTATCAGAAACGATTACTGGAGTTCAAAAAATAGTTAAACTGTTAATAGTGAGCAATTTTTCTCTTGATATGAAAGCAAATTTGAATAAAAGCAAAACAATTGTGATCAGAAAATGTGGGTTTTTTAGCAGCAAGAAAATCGCAGATATGCAGTAACACAGGAATGCCTTCTAAAAGTGCATGTAATTATATGTTTTTGGTAAGCTTAGCTCTGCTTTTGCAGGCAATGATTTTGTGAGTGAAGCCAAAATAATGTGAAATGAACGCTTATTGCACTAAAATTTAAAGTACTGAATAATCATAATAGTTTGGATTTATTTTCAAAATTATTTGACAGACAGGTTCAGCCAATCAGTGCAGAACTGTAAGGACTGAATGATGCAGTTCATCAGTGTTGACAAATTCGTTCATTTGCATTTAGCAAATTTCTAGGTTTTTAATGCAGACACTATATGACCGCGTATGCGAAAAAAATCGACAAAACCCGACACACCTTTCAGATTAATTCACTAATACGTTATGTCCGTTACCCAGTCTGGTTGAAATAATGTACGACAATGAATAATAACAGACTTACAAAAAGAGAATGAATGATATTTGTTTTGGACTAGGTGACAAAAGGAACAGGGTGTTTGATATCCATTGTTAATTGCCTAATGCCAGTTTGGTATAGAAGATGCGTGGGTCAACAAGGATTCCAAGACGTTAAACAGTTAGTCCCACTCTCCACAATTTGTGGGAACATACAGATGTAAGAACACAAAAAATTATGTGACAGAAGCATGGTAATATAAAAAGTTTTTCCCCCAACAGGAAAATACTCTACGTGGGTCCAAGCTTCTGGGTCTGCCCCTACGTGTTTTGTTTATCTGCCATTCTGCTGAATGGGTATCAGTCTGAAAGTTGTCTTTGGAAGTGATAAATTGTTTTCAGAGGTCAAGAACGAATTCTAAGGAATTCGGATTTCCGAGTTGTCCTTTACCCCAAGAAACACATACAAACGCAAATTCACACGCTCCTTATCGTTCCGATAAATTCAGTAAGTTGAACCGTCAGGAACTTCTACAGGCAAGTGACATGCCACTGTAAGGTCAGATCCTGTGTGTCGGCTGAGTTTCGGAAAAGTTACTTCCGTCCGCGCGGTTGGATCATAAAGTCACGCGTGCGCACAGACGTCTGTCGTTTTCGATTTATAACCGGTCTGAGTTGTACGTATAGCCGCCAGACTGGTGTCAGGACATTGCAGCAGGGGGACATTGACACGAAAGGGGAGGCGCCACTGTCCACTGACGACGCTGGAAACCAGATTACCGAGTGAAACTTCGCAGAGCTGTTTTTGAAGCAGACAACCCGTATCCAATCATCAGTGTCTTGGGAGGTGGAGCTGGTCACCAGACATCTTGATAGTCAGCTTCTATTGGCCAAGACATATTCTGGCAGAAACTGGTTGAAGAAGCTGGAATGGACCCAACTCACTCCCACCAGACGACTGTACAATGCTGAATTGGTGAGAGAACACCGAGTCGCTCTATTTGATAATCAGTAGAGGGATGGGCTCCGCTAGGCTGTCGAAGAAAAAAGGTCAGTTGCGAAGTCGTCAGCGTTGCCCCAATGACCTGGAAGGGTTATGGACAAGTAGAAGGTGAAGCATCATTAACCGAGGAGGCCACCCCATTAATGGTTCCCAGTACTACTGCTGTGATTGTTGTTAACCATGTAAATCAATATCGCATGGCAAAGCTGTTCAGGAGATGTTATCGCATGTAAATTTCATCATGGTCGCTGTCATCTTGACCTTAGATGCTGTCCACGATATACACAGCCTTTGGGTGCGTGCATGATTATGTAGTGCACCAAAGAGCGAGACAAGAATGTTTTTTTTTGTTTTTTGTGGGAGAACATAGAGAGATTTTCTGCAGCAAAAAGTCTGTGATCCCACATCCAATTTAATTATGGTTGTTTATAGCTCAGCCGATCGCAAAAGGACTTGTCCGGGCTGTTGTGGCAACATAAAGATGTGGGAAGACAGAGATGTGGGAATTGAGAGATGTGGGACAATAAAGATATTGAAATAAAAAGAGATGGGAACATAGAGATATGGAAACAATTGTTGGAACATAGACCAGATGCGGTTTTTTTTTTATTATTGTTATTGTTACATAAGGACATCACAGTCGTGTTATCTCCACGGAAAGAGTCTATCTTAGAACTGATTTGGAAAAGATGGGAGATTTGATGTATGTAGGACTTTATAGGACCCTAACATATATATAGAAATCTGTTATGAAGTCAAGACATCTGAAAATGAAGTCGTCGATTTTGTCCGACTATGCTAATGGCATCAAGAAAAGTAAAAAAATGTTCAGGAAATTGCCAATTCGTTCACGTGAAATAGTTGAGCTGCCTTTTACGACTGCATGATCATGATGTTCTTGAATACTTTATTGTACTTTTTTGTTCTGTACATATGTGTGTATTATTCGTTTGTATAGCGTACCACCTTGATTAAGAGCAATGCCCTTCATATGAATAGATCATCCAAACCCAAGTACGACTCTCCTGGGCTTTCACGCTTTCTCGTTTCCCCCTTTGCCTGAAGGTAGGTGAGTAATAACAGCATTAGCAGAACTTCGGAGGTCATAGCCCTTTCCCACTTCGCGTATCAGAATGCAACGAAGCCTACCGTTTGGTGCCGTGGCATTTGCAGACGTAGAAGACTCTCCGTGTTTCGACTGGGCATCAAGGTTATACAAATTAAGAGGCGTTGACAGGAAGGATCGGGGATGCCAAGGCGAGGGTAGCTGGTGCGTCATTAGTGCTCATGCCCTTGAGAGGTTCGAAATGACGGGGCACCGGTTTGACCGGTGGTGGCATGGACCACGAATTGGATTTTTTTTTTGAGAGAGAGAGAGAGAGAGAGAGAGAGAGAGAGAGAGAGAGAGAGAGAGATGAACAGAGAGAGAGAGAGAGAGAGAGGAGAGAGGTTTGAAGCAAGGAAGGGAACATTGACAGAAACGAGCGGCATACATATGAAAGGAAAATTGAAAGTACTCGCACGTACACGCACACATCAACGTCCTCCTCCTATGGCCCGCGTGGTCAGCTGGGTGATAAGCAACGTGACTCGAAAATATGTGTGAAGAAGTGACCGTGAGTGCATGGTGACGTGTATAATGAAGTGTGTGCGCATGTGTGTGTGTGTGTGTGTGTGTGTGTGTGTGTGTGTGTGTGTGTGTGGGTGTGTGTTTGTCGAACTCACAGATACAGACTGATACACATGCATGCGTACATGGGCGAGCGCGCGCGCGCGCGCGCCACACACACACACACACACACACCACACACACACACACACACACACACATATACAGAGAGAGAGAGAGAGAGAGAGAGAGAGAGAGAGAGAGAGAGAGAGAGAAATTCTCCATAACGTATCACAGCCAACTATACTCGTTTGGTATGTGGTAACTTTACAAGCGAAAGGCTGTGTCCGGAAAGTTTCACACGGTTCTCCGACGACCCGCTAGTATTAGACGGCAAAAAGTAATAGAAAATCAAGTACAGTCAGACCTGGACAGGAAGGGATTATTATGTTTTTCACACCGAAGTGTCAGTCTGACGATTCAAACTTTTAATCTCTCAGTCGAATGTCTGCCTTCTGTCCAGAGCCATTCATTTTCCCATCCTCTATCTTCGTCAAATATCGAAGAAAACGATGGCACA
The DNA here is from genome assembly GCA_033310375.1 of Conus canariensis. Lineage (NCBI taxonomy): Eukaryota > Metazoa > Mollusca > Gastropoda > Neogastropoda > Conidae > Conus > Conus canariensis. The sequence goes on along the minus strand of CM065725.1, from coordinate 19,641,650 downwards.
CATCTACATCCTTGTCTTTGTCAAATCACGTTACTTCTCCAGACGGCGTGACAAGGTTGAGAAGCAGGGGGCGCGGGGTGAAAAGAGGGGAGAATTTGTTAACCGTACAGCAAGCCCTAGAAGTCTCAGCAGGGTTCAGAAAAGTTATCAAAGTTGTTGCGTGTCAAACAAATCCCTCCCATTCCCGCTGTTTGGCATTTCGGTACGTCTTCCGCTAAATGTCCAATCTCATGTAGCGTGGTTGTTTGGGAACGCTGACGTCAGAATCTTATCTTCCTTCAGCTGTTTCGACAAGCTCTGTAAATCAGGGTGTTGCTGCATCCCGTTCTTGTCACAATTCGTGATTTGTCAAAGCAGCTGCTCAGTGTCCCTAAAATGATATGTTTGTCAAATGTTTGGGCAACTTCGGGAGTCAGGGTACGTCTGCTGTGTGTGTGTGTGTGTGTGTGTGTGTGTGTGTGTGCGTGCGTGCGTGCGTGCGTGCGTGCGCGCGCGCGCGCGTGTGTGTTTGTGTGTGGTTCTGTTTAGTTTCGTTTCGTTTTGTTTTCAAACCACAAAGTTACGCAGTTTAGCAGCTCTATATCTTAGTGACTTGGTCTATCTTACAGGAAAGCAAAGGCGTGAAAGTTATGCTGGTTCGCCGCGCTGTTTCTGTCTGTCTATCTCGGTATCTTTGTCTGAATGTGTTCCTTTTCTTTGAATCTCTGTTCCGTT
>CM065725.1:19608436-19635936 GCA_033310375.1 Conus canariensis | reverse complement strand
GTCTGTGGTGCCAGTCCATCCGTCTCTGTGGCCTCCCTGATTCCTACCATCTCCCGGTAACCCGACAACAGGCCTGCTGGGCAGAGGGTGGGCCACCTTTATCAGTTCAACCCAGCCGATCCTCTGACTTACAGTCAGACATTATTGTGAAGGCCTTCCTTTGTTTCTGTCTGCTGAGGTCTGTCTCTTTGAATAGCACACATGCACATGCACATGCACATTCGTATGCACACACACACACGCGCGCGCGCGCGCACACACACACACACACACACACACATATACATACACACACGCGCGCGCAAGCACACCACACACACACAACCACGCGCGCGCGCGCGCGCGCGCACACACAACACACACACACACACACACAACACATACGCATGCACGCGCATGCACACGCATACGCACACGTACACACATAACAGTATAATACCACAGTTCAGTGCTACATGGCTGATGGCTTGCCTATCCTCAAAGGGAAAAGGGGTGGATATTGGATTAATTATCTAGCCAGGGACAGGGAAATCAGTGTATACGTGTGTGTTTGTATGCGTGCACGCGCGCGCCGCGCGCGCGCGTGTGTGTGTGTGTGTGTGGAGAGAGAGAGAGAGAGAGAGAGAGAGAGAGAGATGGACAGACCAACAGACAGGCAGACAGACAGAGAGACAATTACACACTGAGACAGAGTAGAACAGCAGACACACAGTAAGAGTGTCGTAGGTCAGAAGAGAGTGATTGATCTCTCTGCAGGGGGAGGTAACGCTTACAGTTTGGGGAACTTTTCAAAGAGAGACGGACAGACAGACACACAGACAGACTGACAGACAATGCTGAAGTCAAAATAATATAAAAACATCACGCGAGAAAGAACTGCACATCACTTCGACAGGGTTTGTATTGCAAGGAGCAGACTATCCATTGTCTATAGACACGCTACACAGCACTTTTCGGGCGAGGACATCAATTTCTCTCTCTCTCTCTCTCTCTCTCTCTCTCTCTCTCTCTCTCTCTCTCTCTGCCATCTTACATTGGTCCTCTGCCTCTGTCGTTCAGTCTGGTTCCTATGTCCTCTCCGGTTTGTTAATCAAGGTTGGTGAATGTCGTCATTTCTTCTATTACTAAGATCATATTTTTCTTCTTTTTTTATTGCGTGTTCTCATTTACTTTTCTGGTCTGGTTTTGTTATTTCCCAATCCATGATTTAATTGTTTTGAGAGACTTCTGCGACTGTGCATTGTTATGGTTCTCTTATCAACAAGGGAAGTAATGATATGTCTGCAGGGTCATTATTTAGATACCCAGGAAATCATTCTCTCTTTTTACTCTGTTCATCAACAGTTGCATCTTTTCACAAAAAAGCTCGCGCCATTGTGTGTGTGTGTGTGTGTGTGTGTGTGTGTGTGTGTGTGTGTGTGTGTGTGTGTGTGTGTGAGTGAAGATTCATTTTTTTGTTCTTTTTTGTCCATCTTATTCCATTTTAGATAATTGTATTGGTAGCTTGATGTTGATCTCACTCTACGTCTGTATGTTTGTCTGTCTGTCTAACTGTCATGTCCTATGTATTAAATCTTTGCGTAGTGATAACTTTTGATTCTTTCTGTGTCTTTTTTTTTTTTTCGTTGTTATACTAAAAACACGTATCCTATAATGGCAAACAATTGATGGTGTCTAGGGCACGCAGAATGTGTTTTAACGCGTGTTTTAGCAGCTTACGGTCGTGGAGTAATGCTGGCCAATTCGAGTCACTTCCTAGGTTGTTTATACTTAAAAATGTCATTAATCTAAAAAAAAGAAAGAAAAAAAAAGAAATTAGTAACGAAGATAATGCAACCTTGACGCTTGAACATATTGTACTTTATCACGTGAAAATATGATGACTTTTATCTGTTGAAGCCAAGCACACGTGTTATGTGTTTTGTGTACCCCGGGGCTTTTCGGAGAAATCAAAATGTTCTATTCTGAAACGGGCAACTCATCCGACACTCTCCAATAAACCGTTTCGTCGTTAGTCATTACGCATTCCAAGAACTCCACCTTTCTCTCGGATTCGTCTTTTCTCTGTTTTACTTCTGTTTGTTTATTTGTTTGGTGTACAGAGGATCATCCGACTGCACAGTAATCCGTCAAATTATGCAGGGTCTTGAATAGTCAATGATGGTGAAAGACTGTAAAAGAATGAAATAGCCAGCAATTTGTCACGTCGTAAATAAAGTGTTGTGTTCTCTCTCTCTCTCTCTCTCTCTCTCTCTCTCTCTCTCTCTTCTTGTGTGTGTGTGTGTGTGGATCTGTCTGTCGACAGTCTGTCTGTCAGTCTGTCTGTCTCTCTCTCTCTCTCTGGAGTCTGGGTATAAACTTTCATCAGTCATGAAATCAGACGGCCAGGGAAAATTTCCGGTCAGTTCGTCATTTTACCCATCAAATCCAGAGAACGTGTCCGTTTTCGGAATTCCTGTGATCAATTGCCTGAAGTGTGTCCCCGCGGCATTTCACGCGCACTTCAGGGTTCATTCCAATGCTGTTCAGTGTCAGCCAGACGCCTGCGTCACGTCCTCTTTCTCACAGCCTGGCTGTTTAATCCCTAGCTGATCGAGGAAGACGCCGAGTACGTGGTTGTTTGCCTCTCTGCTTAATCCCATTACCACGGCAGAGTGGGAGTAGGGACACAACCACCGGAGGTGGCGGGAGACATGACGAGAAGGGTCTAAATTTGGAACAACATCCCTGACCTTACCGTCCCTCCGTTCCCCTCCCCTCACCGGGCCCCATCTCTCCCCCCCCCCCCCCCCCCCCATCCCTTGCTCTGTCTCTCCTGCGTTAGCCCATCAGAGTTGAAGAAGAAGCACCATGAGTGATCAAGTGCCAAAGTTTCAAGTCCTTACGACAAAACTGACACAAACTGTGTCGAGATGTGCAGTGCCGGAGTTCGTGGTCTTGAAGAAAAAAAGGGAATCTCACCTCTCTTGACCCCACTCATTACATGTTGAGAATCCGAAACCCGCCATCTGTCCATATGATGTACCCGTGGCCTGATGCGTCTGGTTCTCTCTGTCTCTGTCTTTCCGTCTCTGTTTCTGTCTGTCTGTCTCTCCCCCCCCCCCCCCCCCTCTCTCTCTCTTTGTAACTTTGTGAATTTAACTTTTGTGCTTTTTCATATTCATTATCCTTTTTCATTGAGCATTGTTGGATTTGGTGTGTAAGTGTGTTGTATCACACTTATTTGTAGTTTTGACTTGCTTGTTTCTCACTTTCATTATCCTTTTGAATTGAAGATAGTTGTTGTGTGTGTATACCATACGGACACATTGAGTTTGTATTCAAGTGTATCCTTGCTATATTTGTTTTAGTTGCACAAATGGTGCAATCATCTTCAAAGTGGCCACAGGAAGACGGACTACGTATTGGACATCTTAATATAAACCATATACAAAACAAGTTACAGGAGGTACCCACTATACTGTATAATCAAGACAAACCCTTTCATATATTTGGCTTCACTGAATCAAGACTTTCAGATATTGTCCCTGATGCCACTGTCTTAATCTCTGGCTACAATATTGTACGCAGAGATCCCACCGAATCCAAATCTACAGGCATATTACTTTACGTTCATGAAACATTAAATGCCCAACGTTTGTATGATCTTGAAAGTTTAGGAATTGAAGCAGTTTGGTTAGTAATAAAGTTGAAGAGAATAAAACCCATCAAAAAAGGATTTGTATATCGAAACCCAGCGGAAAATGCTGGTTGGATGGACAAGTTTACGGCCATGATGGATGCAGCATCGCTTGATGCCACAGAATTAATGCTTTTAGGTGATTTCAACATTGATCTATTGAAGGGCCAAACATCATGGTCAGATAGGACCACCTCATACAACTTATCCCAAATTATAGACATGCCAACCAGAGTAACACTCACTAGCAAAACATTAATTGACCACATCTATCTTTCTGAACCACAAAACGTCATTGAGAAATGTGTGCCTTTGAATGGATGCAGCGACCATTTTCCAGTATACATTACGTGGAAAAGAAGTGGAATCAAAATTCCTAAAACTGGCCACAAACACATCACTTACAGATCTTTCGGACACTTCCACGAAGATACCTTTCTCACTGACCTCATGAATTCCCCCTTTATAAATGTTTATAATTATACTGATCCAGAGAAAGCGCTTGAGTATTGGCTACACACGTTTAATTCTGTTTATGACAAGCATGCGCCATTCAAAACGCGTCGAGTTAAACATAGTGCACAACCAAAGTGGATGACTGATGAAATACAAGCTGCTTGTTTCTTACGCGACGATCTGCTTGAAGCAGAATGGAAGTCGGATGGATTTAAAAGGCAACGTAATAAAGTCAATTCACTCAAACGGACAGCAAAAATGAATTTTTTTCGTGAACTTGTAGCCAACAAACAAAATTCGAAGTCCATATGGCAAGCAATAAATGAACTTACGAATAAAACTTCACAGTCAAAGACAAGTCCCATTACCAGCATAACAACAAATGAACTCAACCAACACTTTACAACAGTTGCAGAACACATTGTCAAAGAAAAGAATACTGACTCAAATGAATTACAAAAATTAAAAAAAAATTGCAATGCTATGAACATTCGTCCAGCAACACCAGTTCCGCCTATGACAGTTAGTGATGTTTGCCAAGCTTTATGCCAATTGAAGCAGACAGGAAGCCGCGGACTTGACGGGATTGATGGAAAAATACTGAAACTATCAGCACCTGTTATATGTGAAACTCTTACCTACATTTACAATTTATGCATTGATAAATGTCACTTTCCCGCTCAGTTCAAAGTTGCAAAAGTAATACCCATTTTCAAATCTGGAGACAAATCTGAACCATCCAACTACAGACCTATATCCATTTTGCCAGTTCTGTCCATGCCCTTGGAAAAACACATAAATAAACATCTTTGCCACCATTTTGACTCCTCCAACCTACTAAATAAAAATCAATCAGGATTCAGGAAAAATCATTCTTGTCATACAGCGCTTACAAACCTAGTAGATCAATGGCTAGCCAGTGTTAATGAGAATAAATATTGTGGCGCACTGTTTGTTGATTTCGCAAAGGCTTTTGATGTAATTGACCACAAACTGTTATGCAGGAAGCTTTTATTGTATGGTATAAAAGGAAATACCTTCCAACTGATAACATCATTCCTAGAAGATCGTCAACAAAGCGTTTGTGTCAACAACAATTTATCAGAGAAGCTACCTATCCAACATGGCGTACCCCAGGGTTCTGTGTTAGGTCTGTTGCTGTTCTCAGTTTATATAAATGATCTCCCTCTTTATATTGAGGATTCATGTGAACTCTTTTGTGATGATACCACTGTCCATACAAGTAGCTCCAGCTTGGAAGCTGTTTTCACTTCATTACAGAAGAATGCTGACATCTTAAGTAATTGGTGCAATGTAAATCACATGTCACTGAATCCTAACAAAACAAAACTAATGCTGATAACAACAAGGCAGAGAAGACAAAACATAACCACACAGCCCCCATCTGTTTTTATCAATAATCAGGAAATTGAAGTGGTGGATAGCCATCGAGTTCTAGGCGTATATGTTGATAATAATCTTTCTTGGTCTTATCACCTTCGCAGTTTATGTAAATCAATATCCAGACAAACATATCAGCTGTGCAAGATTAAGCATTTCTTAAACCTTCATGCCAGGAAATTGTTCCTACACGCACATGTTCTCTCTTCAATCAATTATTGTTCAACACTATTTGATTCTGCTAGTGCTAATGCCATGAAACCTCTTAAGAGTGTCTACAAAAGAGCACTTAAAGCAGTCCTATTAAAATCATCTAGTCTTAGTGAAGGGGATTATACAAAAGCGGGGGCTCTTCCGTTACAAGAAATGTTTACTGTCAACAAATGTCTGCTAATGCAAAAAATTGCATCGGGTTTAGCACCACAAACTCTTCAGTCCAAATTTAGCATAAACCCTAGGGATTCAACCAAATTCCAGGTTCCCACACCTAGAATAGATCTATTTAAATCAAGCTTATCCTACTCAGGTAGCGTGGTTTGGAATTCACTTCCACTACATTTCCGATGTACTCAAATTACAGAATCCTTCAGGGAAAAACTAATTACACATTTCACAGCAGACCATTGCTATTAGGGACAAAATACATATACCAGGGCACACCCTCTGTTTTGCTGCATATTAAACTGATACGCCGTTTCCTTTCCACTGATGTTTTCAAAACTAGATAATGATAAATGAGAGATATGGTTACTACCGGTTTTATTAATGATTGAAATTATAGTATGATGAATGACTGTTGTGGTCGCTGGTTTTATTGGTGCATTGTCACTAATTGATTGGTGTCTTAATACTTTGATTTCTTCGAGCACTGTAACTGCAAGGTGATAAATGTGTGTCCGGATTACTGTTGATCATATTAATGTATTGCTCTTTATTCAAATTTATAGCAATGTTTAGCATGTGATATTTTGGATAGAAAAATGGAATTATTCTCTCTCTCTCTCTCTCTCTCTCTCTCTCTCTCTCTCTCTCTCTCTCCTCTCTCTCGTTAATTACGGCTGCGTTTCGATGGATTGTCGCTTAATTAACAATTATAGTTTTGGGTAGTGTATGAATGGTCGAAAAGAAAAAAAAAAGATGGAAGGGGAAGGTAAATGATAATGGCATCTCTCTCTCTCTCTCTCTCTCTCTCTCTCTCTCTCTCTCTCTCGTACACACACACACACACACACACACACACACACACACACACACACTACACACACACACACAACACGCGCGCGCGCGCGCACACACACACACATGCACACGCACACGCACACATCATGAAAAATAAGTGTTATGATTATTGATGCTAGGAATATTGCTGCTTACTGATAACTGATTGTTCGTTCTCGTTTTGCCTTATAACCACATCATGTAAATGTAAAAGAAAGTACAAATGTTGATGTTATTGATGCATTGTAATTGTCTAACTATCATCCTTAGCAGTTTGTTGTATGTTAATTTTTTACAAAAGGAATGTAACTCTCTCTCTCTCTCTCTCTCTCTCTCTCTCTCTCTCTCTCTCTCTCTCTCTCTCTCTCTCTCTTCCTCTCGATAGGAGGATCGCTTATTCCATATCTGTGTGTGCCGAATCTTTTCTTCTTTGTAATACATTTCTTTATTCTTGTTTGTTGTTTAAATCGTTTCTTTTTTCCTTTTAAAGTCATCCACGCCTTAATGGATGAACTTTTTAATGTTGTGAAGATATGTGTGTTTGTTAAAAGTCTTAGTCGCTAGTCATACTTAGTCCCTTAACGGGGCAAGGGCCGGATGAAAAAAAGCATGGTTTGCTTATCTGTTACCCTTGGAAATAAAGATTATCATCATCATCATCTCTCTCTCTCTCTCTCTCTCTCTCTCTCTCTCTCTCTCTCTTCTCTCTCTCTCTCTGCGCATGTGAAGCGCATGTTGTTATAAAATATATCCGCTGTTTGCAGTTACTAGTTTGCTAGCGCTCACACTCGCACACATGCAAACACACACACACCGATACACACAAATAGACACATGCACACACCACACACAGACACATACACGCACATATACAGGCACACAAACACACATATAGGCAAACGTAAAACACATACACATATATATATATGTGTGTGTGTGTGTGTGTGTGTGTGTGTGTGTGTGTGTGTGTGTGCGTGGTGTGTTTTATATATATATATATATATATATATATATATATATATGTGTGTGTGTGTGTGTGTGTGTGTGTGTGTGTGTGTGTGTGTGTGTGATTGTGAGGCTAATAATAGATCGACACACTATGCAGCAACAGCTTTAGATCATTTTTTATGCCTTTTTTTCTTTTGTGATTGTATTTCTGGGTATATGCTACATTTTTGTATAGTTATTCCTCACATGCTGATTGCATGTGTCCTTGCTCTTCCAACTATTTGTCTTTTTGTGTCAAAAGTAATGCTTATATGCTGATACATTTGCACTTCTGTATATGTTGCTGGAGTTTGTTTGACATTACAAATAGAAAAAAAAAAACAACAAAAAAACTTTGACTCCTCTGCTCGGTGCAGTGCATCACCACAGCACAAACTCGCTCATTTTTTTTCCTACCTGTGTATTTTCTCTTTTTTTATATTTGCCAAAGTGGATTGTTCTGCCAAAGTTTGTCAGGAGCAATTCCCACCATGTCGGGTATTGATTTACACGCATTCTTTGCTTGCTGCAAGGAGCCTGGGAATATTTCCTGATCCGAAGGACAGGCTGTTCGACTGTTGCGTAAGCTCCTGCGGAAAGAGGAAGGAAAAGAGCAGCCAGGTGCGAGACTTGAAGCAGGAAACCAGGATTCTCACGGCTCCTAGTCGAACGTACGGGGCTGCATCTACAGTTTACACAATGCCAAGACAACTCATCACTGATATAATCTGAACTTCGTTAATTGCTGCACTCACGTTGCTGTTTTTGTTATGTTGTATTCGTCCAGTGGCAGCTTTGTTGTTTCAGTCTGGGTAAACTTATGCATCGATCAGCCTGTAGCTGTGACTGGCTGGAAAGCACTTGAATTTGTTGTAGCTTTTGATGTCATGCCTGACGTCGACTGTGTTATTATCCTTCTTGCCTCGCCCCCCCCCCCTTCCTCTTCCTCTCTCTCTCTCTCTCTCTCTCCTCTCTCTCTCTCTCTCTCTCTCTCTCTCTCTTGGTCCTGCAACTCCTTCCTTTTCCAGTTCCGAGGAAAGAGCGATTGCTAAAAGCACACATACGTATTTCTGAACTGTGAAATTCTAAAACTACACTATTCAGAGAGGTCTTTCTGACCCCCTGTGTCGCAACAATCTTCTCGCCTTCTCACTCTTCTCACCTTTTCTATCTCCACTCCGCCCCTCATTGCCCCCCTCCCCTGCCCTACCCCCCCCCCCCCTCTACACATGTCGGACCATACCCTTCGTCCCCCCCCCCTTTCCCCTTCTCCAGTAAACTGGTAAGAAATCCGCTTAAGCCGAACCCTCTCTGTCCATTAAATTTAAATGCCCAAGGTAACGCAAGTTCGTAGTTTAGAGACGCAGCTCTGGTGTGCGTCGCGCTCTTCCGTTATGGCTTTGTCTGTGTATCGATCTGCATTACAGCCTGTATGTCTGTTTATATCTGTCTGTCTAAAAGTCTTTGTCTCTGTCTGTCTGTCTCTCTGTTTTGTCTGTCTGTCTGTCTGTCTGTCTCTCTCTCTCTCTCTCTCTGCTCTCTCTCTCTCTCTCTCTCTCTCTCTCGTCTAAAAGTCTTTGTCTCCATCTGTCTTGCTCTCTATATTTGTGCGGGGGTGCTCGTCTTACCTGTCACTGTCTGTCTCAGTGTCAGTCTTTCTTTGTATTACTCTGTTTCTCTGACTCTTTCTGTTCGTCTGTCTCTCTGTCTGTCTGTCTGTCTCTCTGTGTCTCTCTCTTCTGTGTGTGTGTGTGTGTGTGTGTGTGTGTGTGTGTGTGTGTGTGTGTGTGTGTCTTTCCCTCTGTCTCTGTCTGTCTGTCTGTCTGTCTGTCTCTCTGTGTCTCTCTCTTCTCTGTGTGTGTGTCTTTGTCTCTGTCTCTGGCCGTCTCTGTCGCTCTTTCCCTCTGTCTCTTCTGTCTGTCTGTCTGTCTGTCTTCTGTCTGTCTGTCTCTCTCTCTGTGTCTCTCTCTTCTCTGTGTGTGTGTGTGTGTGTGTCTTTGTCTCTGGCCGTCTCTGTCGCTCTTTCCCTCTGTCTCTCTGTCTGTCTGTCTGTCTGTCTGTCTGTCTGTCTCTCTCTTTCTCTCTATCCTCCCCCTATCTCTCTTATAGTTCCTTTTCCTTTTCTGATAATACGACGACCAGTTCCTTTACCACATAATCTGAAACCCAATAATGAAAGGTCAATAAGCCGCAAGCCAACAAGTATAACAACGACAGCAGGATACAAACAGTGCATTCAAATCAATGATGACAATAAAAACCAGAGAGGCACACTGGAGAACGCGGACTTTCGTGGAAGTCATCCCTTTGCTCACTACTTCCCACAAGTTCTGAAATACAAACACATTCCTTGAACCAGATTTTGTTTTCATTCAGATTAATATCAGAACATTGCATCACGCAGTATCACAGAGAGGGAAAATTGTGGACCCTCTCCTCAATCCGGATCGGCATAAAAATGTTCGATGGCTTCTTCGTCCCTTGAGTGACATCACGTCTTTTCCGCCAAGTTTTGTGAAAACCAGTTCGTGATTTTGTTTTCAGTAATCCTGACAGGCTGTCAAACCAAGAGATGCGTGTGAGAACATAAGCTCCTTGGTGAAGACAAAACGAATGGTAGCAAAGACAAAACAGTTGGTCACTAAGTTCTTGAAAGGGGAGGTGTGTGTGTGGTGTGGGGGGGGGGGGGGATTAGAACTGTCATCAGAAATCAGAAACACAACCTCTCAACAGCTGTAGGTCAGACAATAACGGTTCCATGCAAAGAGGATCGATAAGACTGTTGACATTCAGCTTGTTGACATAAACAGCCGGAGGAATCTCAGTGGACTGGTCACTCTGATGAGGTGTGGCGTGTTGCTATCAATAGCTGAGGGTCAGACATTAACGTAGGAACGGACCGGGTGTGATTAGTTTGATGATAAACAGCTTGTCGCTGTGAACATGTGGGGGCAGTTTTGTTTTTTACCCTTCATTGTTGTTGTTGTTGTTGTTGGTGGTGGTGGTGGTGGTGGTGTGTGTATGTGCGTGCGTGTGTGTGTGTGTGTGTGTGTGTGTGTGTGTGTGTGTGTGTGTGTGTGTGTGGTGTCATGTGTGTGTGTGTGTGTGTGTGTGTGTGTGTGTGTGTGTGTGTGTGTGTGTGATACTGCTTTGTTTTCTTTATAACTGATTGATATTTACTCGACACTTTTTTTAATTTGCGCTTTCTTTTTCTGCATTGTTTAATATTTTTCTCCCATAGTCTTGTCATTTTCTGTTCTCCTCTACATTGTTGATTTTGTTCCTCTGTTGTTTACCATGTTATAATTACTTACATGTTACTTAATTCTTGTTTACCTACTAACTGTCCATTTATCTTTGACATGTACAACAACGAAACTGCTGCACACTGTCTCATTTTTTATACTTTCTGTGAACACTAAAATGAACATTGTGTACACCAATCTAAGTTGGTTGCTATCTGTACTGAAGATTTAATACTTTTAGAATTTGCTTTTTTTTTTCGTTAAAAATCAAAGATTATGGGAGTGCTGCCTATGGAAACGAGAAGTTTATAATTGCACGTTGCAACAGTTTGTTTTCATTTGCAAATACGTGCAGGCCATGGGACCTTATGAGGACACCACATGTTTGACAAGAAAGGATCTGACCAGGATGGGGAGACGAGTACACACACACACACACACACACACACACACACACACACACACACACACACACAATGTTCAGCATACCCTTTGTTCAGTTCCTTAGTGGTCATTGACCTGTGGCTGTAAAATTGAATCACGAGTGTGGTACCAATGTCAGTGGATTGTATCTGGCATCCACCATCTGTATGGAACCAAATTCAGTAGACACCATCTGGCACCCAGAACCAGATCAACTGTAAATTTAGTGGACTGTATCCTGCAGCTGCACCCTGCGTCACAAGGCCAGAGAAGTGTACAAATAAACTGTACCCGTTGTTTCCACTGACTGATCAATTATTTTCTTCTCCTGTATGTCGCCTTGGTGCTGCATTCTGTCCACAACAAAGTATCATGTTGTATGCAGTCGGAGGAGGGGTGGGGTTAGTCATTCTTTGCATTGTTTCTGTCTGTTGTTCAAAAGGTCGAGAGAAGACGTACTTGTCAAAAATTTCACTGGTCGTTTATGAACTGTATGATATATCCAAAACAAATTCTCATGCTGGTTACCATCAGGGGAGTAGTGTTTTGCACATTCTTTAATGTGTCTTCTTTGCAGCATTTGAAGATGACACATTTCTCAGAAACTTACATAACTGTTCTGTGCTGTATATGAAACCTTTGTTATTTAAAACTTTGTTTCAAATAAATTTTAAACAAATGTTAGCGAACCGCCCTTCCCTTCTTTGCGCTGAACTCTGAAGCGATCAAAGCTAAGTGAATTTTCGTTGTCCTATTTGTTTGTATCTTGCCTGAAGAAGACCAAAGAGGTCGAAACGCGTAGTGTTTTGTCTTGTGACTCGTTTGTCCACGTTTCTCTGGGCGGTTCGCTAACATTTATTTAAGATTTGTTTAGATTTCCGCCTGCAGTCGTCTCACTTTGCAACTAGATTTGTTTCAAATGTTCATTAGTATTTTTTTTATTTTGCCTTGATTGCAGTAACACTGCGGTCTGTTTTATTTTTCATTCAATTCGAAAACTTTCTGCAGACTTGGTTTGAAAGTGAGGTGACTGCAGACCGAAATCGAAACGAACTTAAAAGAAAAAAATCCTGTACCGCCGAACGAAAGAACCAATCCAATTGCTTTAACGACTACCGGATTTAGACAGGTCACTCAGCTGGGAAATAAGCACTTACTTGGAGCTTTCGACAGACCTCCGTCCGTCTTCGTCAGCGGTGGTGTTGCTATTGGGTGAACTGGAGTTCAGTGCACACGACCACGGGTCGAACCCTGGTCATGTGACTAAACAATGAGGGTGTTGTACGCCGATGGAAAGGTGTGTCTGCCCCGGTCCCGGCTGAGTGTGGGGTTGTTGGCGGCAATATGTATAGCCTCCTTCACCCCACGCTGAAACCATCTATTGTCCAATTGCTGGTACGAGTGCCTCTCATATTCATCTTGATGACTATTGTTGCAGTGTTTCTGCTCATCACTTCCTGTCATAGGACGCCGCTTGAACTCTGGCCACGTCATCTGTACATTCCCATCTTGATTGTTGTAACATTCTTTTCTTGTTTGCCCAGCACACCCACATCCCCTCTCTCCCCCGTACGTCTGATCATCCAGTTAAAGAAAGAAAGAAACAAACAAATTAACCATGTCGTCCACCTTCCTCCTCTGTAGATGACTGTATCATTTCATCATTGCTTGCCTTCTTACTGGCCTCCTGTTCAGCAAAGGATTCAATTCAATTCAATTCAATCAATTTTATTGTCCATCGGAAATTTTTCTTCTGCTCTACATCATTTCGCAAGTACATAAGACCTTACAAAGAGACATTATAAATCGTTACATAAAAGCCTGTGTTAGTATATGTATTTGTATATACATCAACACTCACACACCCCTCACCAACCCCCCCCCCCCACATACACCTGCACACACACACGCACACACCTACACACCTACACACACACACACACACACACACACACACACACACACACACACACACACATACACGTGAAATAAACATTAAATCCATAAGACATAAACATTACATAGATTATAAAAACAATACATAAAAACTCACCCGCACCAATGCCCAAACACTAACACACACACACACACACACACACACACACACACACACACACACACACACACACACTACACACACACGCGCGCGCGCGCACACACACACGCACAGAGTCATAGTCACAGTAAAAGCATAGTATTGCAGACTGAATTGTTCATGTCTGATTGCCTACAAAACTGTATCTCCTGTTGCAAATCCATTGAATTCTCCTGTGCTTAATATGTGTGTAATCTATTGCACATGTACACCCCATCACGTCAACTCCGCTGTTCGTATAACGCTCTGTCTTTTTATAATTCGCAATGTTGGTACTAAACGTTTTGGTCAACGTTTCTTTGCCTGTTAATTCATGCGCAAATGCGCCTACACCCCCACCCTTCCTCTCCCTCCCTGCTCTGATCTCTATAGCCAGGCCTTAAACTTGGAAACCAGATTCCCTCTGGCCAGTGGCTAGACTGGCGTACTTCTCTTTGTCGTAGATGTCAGCTTACTCTAGTTTGCTTTCATGTGTCACAGTGAGTTCAGTCAAAATCATTAGCTGGACACGTGAATAAGGTAGTGTTTCGATCCGATGGTGTACTTTTCAGATGTTTTGTTATCCAGTCTGAGTGATCTGCTGAGCCTTTCTGGCCATCCTCTCTGTCCAGTTACACCTGGTTTCCCTGGTCGGTCGTTACACCGGTTCCGCATCATGTTTGCTGCCTCCTGCCATGCAGAACGCTGTCACTTAAGTTTCCGGTGGCGTGGTCTCTCCTCTGCCGGTTTTTAATCACATGTGCGCACCTTCCCTGAGACAGCGCTTCTGTGCATGAGCTCAGAACTTGTTCACTGTTTGTATACCGTGGCAGAGTGGACCCGCAGGCTCATCTGATTTCCCATGTCAGTTCTGTTGCTGGCAGTTGATGATAGTTCTTACCGTGGATGTTGGGGTAACGGCTGTTGAAGTATTGCTATAGTAGTGGGGAGCTGGTGACAGTTATAAACACACACACACGCTTAGACATGCATTGCCTTTTACTGAGATGGCTGAATTAAGACATTAACGCAGGCAGACCGAGTGGTACAGAGAGCTTATTTCGATTGCTTTTATTATTAGTATTACCATTACTATTACTGGTTGTCGTCAATATCATCACCATCTGCATTCTAGAACTTACACAGAAAACAAAACAAAACAAAAGAGCAGAACTATTACAGAAACACTGCAGAAAGAAGTGCTACGAATTCAGATAACCTCATACATCGTTATGCATGTGTGTCACATTGTCGCTGGACCCACGTGAGCAATCTTCACAATTATTTCATTCATATACTTCATTTCTGTAGGGTTTTTTGTTCGTTTATTTTGAATAGATTGTCATCTGCGTCGCGCAATTATCCAGCCTGATTCATACACCCCCGATCGCTGCATTGAATGCCAGTGGTGCCAGTGGTGCAGCGAGGTGTCGCGTGTAATTGTTCTTGTTTCTGCCACTTTTGGCGAATTACTCTGTTCTACTGGTCTTTCTTGCTACAGGGGTGAGGCATTTGCATCTGGTTGATTTTTTCCACACGAAATAAATGACAGCCGGTCGTTATGATCCAATGGATTGGTTCATTGGTTGTTGGTGTCCTAGTTTGTTTGTGTTTTGTTTTCGTTTCCGTTCGTATGGGTTTTGTTTCTTTGCCTTTGTGTCCTTTTTTTTTTTAGCGTGGTAGGAAACGACGCATTCATATTGACGAGAGTCACCATCGATTTGGCGTTAACGGTGCTAGCGCTTGCTGGAAACGAACACAATCAATCACAGTCAAAAACAACCAGCATGATGTATACGTGTGGGCTGTTGGCCCGTTCAAATAGGCGAGGTCGTGTGCTCAGAGATTCAAACGTACAGTCATTTGACAGTGAGCGTTCTAGGTCATAATTCACTATCTGGATTTTTTTTATCGCTGTTGTCGTTTGTGTATTTATTTGTTCGTGTGTGTGTGTGTGTGTATGTGTGTGTGTGTGTGTGTGTGTGTGTGTGTGTGTGTGTGTGGTGTGTGTGTAGGGCTTCGATTTTTTTTTAACTTGTAAAGGTTATACAACTGTCGGCGTTTCTGACTTTTTTTGTGAAAGAAAATGTATTCAGTTGAACTGCATTGTGGGTTTCTCCGACGCTTTTTGCGATGGATAAAAAAACAAACAAACAAAACAAAACAAAAAAAAACGCTTGCAAACAAAGTGAGTCTATGTAATCACCTTGTTTTGGCTATCCTCCGTGTGTGTGGTGTGTGTGTGTGTGTGTGTGTGTGTGTGTGGGGTGTGGTGTGTCCGTTTTTTTATTGTACGTGGGCATGTGTCTGTTTCTTTCTCTCTCTCTCTCTCTCTCTCTCTCTCTCTCTCTTGCTAGCTGATGTCATCTTTGACCCACTCCTCCCTCTCCAGCCGACACAAAATGCCAGACGTTCAATGAGTAACGTCAATACATGTAGCCAAGCTCTTTTCGCATTTTGCAGGAAGATGAAAAGAAAATCCCGCTGTCCATTAGGCGACCATTCATGCCTGCAATAATTAGCACACTGCATTGTTGCCAGTCTAGTTAAGCCGCACCAGCGCACCCTTTCTGTGTGTGTGTGTGTGTGTGTGTGTGTGTGTGTGTGTGTGTGTGTGTGAGTGCGCGCGCGCGTATGTGTGTGTGTGTGTGTGTGTGTGTGTGTGTGTGTGTGTGTGTGTGTGTGTGTGTGTGTGTGTCCTCTAATTATGTGGTGAAAAGACACTAAAGTTTTGCCTGTGTTGTCGTTGTCTACGCACGTCTGTCTGTTTAGTCAAACATCTATCTGTACCTGCCCATCTCTGTCATCTTTGTCTGTATAAGCCTATCTGGACACGCACACACGCTGAAACACGATATTTTAAAAAAAATTTACTTTGACATCTTTTCACTATAAGTAGTAGATTCTGTGTGTGTGTGTGTGTGTGTGTGTGCGTGCGTGCGTGCGTGCGTGCGTGCGTGCGTGTGTGTGTTGTGTGTGTGTGTGTGTGTGTGTGTGTGTTGAGTGTGTAGTGTGCGTGTGTGTGTGGTGTGTGTGTGTGTGTGTGTGTGTGTGTGTGGTGTGTGTGTGTGTGATTGTGAGGGTGAGTGTATGTGTGCATTCTACACTTGAGCAAATGCACAAGTGTGGGCGCGCATGCATGACCACCACCATCCGCCCACACACATATATGCACGCCGCGCGCACGCTCACACACACACACACACACACACACACACACATGTACACACACACACACACGCACATGCACACGCACACGCACACGCAACACACACACACACACACACACACACACACACACACGACACGCGCACACACACCCCTTGTAAGTCTCGTCCCTAATCCCTGTTCTCAGCTCTTTCATACTCCCCATTAACATATTCATTTGCTTCGCTGTTACTCCCTCGCATTGTTGCCTCATTGGTTAGCGGAGATGGTGCCTCGTTTATGGACAAGCTCGCACGCAGAGACGCCCTCGTCAAACTAAAACCGCTTTGCCGGCTTTTTCCCCGCATTTTTTGTTTTTTAATCCACATCTTTAATGTTTCTATTGTTCTCGGTCTACTCCACACAGTCTTGCAGAGTGTATTTATGCGGGTGAGTTCTACTTTCACTGCAGCAAATTGCCTTTTTTACAGTTTTCAGGAAGACATCTGTGATCACCCGATACTGACTTGAAAGCCGGTTTGTCCGTCTCGCAAAACGCATGCGTTGGCGTCTAAAGGCTATAATAGCTGCATGTTTTCCTCAGGTGAACAGCTATGATTCTACTGGAAAACTGCACGATAGGAAGGACACATTTTCCTCAGGAAATTAGCTATCGTTTTAGTGAAAATTGCACCATAGAAGGGGAACATTTTCCGCAGGAAAGTAGCTATCACTTTAGTGGAAAATTGCACGATAGGAGGGGTACATTTTCCGCAGGAAAGGATATTAGTAATGCAGGGGTTTTAATCATTTTAGTGGAAAATTGCACAATAGGAGGGAACATTTTCCGCAGGAAAGTAGGTATCATTTTAGTGGAAAATTGCACAATAGGAGGGAATATTTTCCGCAGGAAAGTAGGTATCATTTTAGTGGAAAATTGCACAATAGGAGGGAACATTTTCCGCAGGAAAGTAGCTATCATTCTAGTGGAAAATTGCACAACAGGAGGGAACATTTTCCGCAGGAAAGTAGCTATCATTTTAGTGGAAAATTGCACGAGAGGAGGAAAATATTTTCCTCAGGAAAAGAGCTATCATCTTAGTGAAAAATTGCACAACAGAAGAAAACTTTTCTTCAGGAAATTAGCACAACAGGAGGGAAACATTTTCCTCAGGAAAATAGCCAGCATTCTGGTGGAAAATTGCACATCAGGAGGGTAGCATTTTCCTCAGGAAAAGAGCTATCATTGTAGTGGAAAATGGCACAACAGGAGGGAAACATTTTCCTCAGGAAAAGAGCTATCGTTGTAGTGGAAAATGGCACAACAGGAGGGAAACATTTTCCTTCCTCAGGAAAAGAGCTATCATTGTAGTGGAAAATTGCACAACTGGAAGGAAACACTTTCCTCAAGAAAAGACCTATCATTGTAGCGGAAAATTGAACAACTGGAGGGAAACATTTTCCTCAGGAAAAGAGCTATCATTGTAGTGGAAAATGGCACAACAGGAGGCAAACATTTTCCTCAGGGAAAGAGCTATCATTGTAGTGGAAAATGGCACAACTGGAAGGAAACATTTTTCTCGGAGCACAACTGGAGGGAAACACTTTCCTCAAGAAAAGACCTATCATTGTAGTGGAAAATTGAACAACTGGAGGGAAACATTTTCCTCAGGAAAAGAGCTATCATTGTAGTGGAAAATGGCACAACAGGAGGGAAACATTTTCCTCAGGGAAAGAGCTATCATTGTAGTGGAAAATGGCACCACTGGAAGGAAACATTTTTCTCGGGAAAAGAGCTGTCATTTTTTGTGGAAAATTGCACAATAGAAGTGAAACATTTTCCTAAGGAAAAGAGCTGTCATTGTGGTGGAAAATGCACAACTGGAGGAAACATTTTCCTCAGGAAAAGAACTATCACTGTAGTGGAAAATTGCACAACTGGAGGGAAGCACACATCCTGAGGATCACGAACATTTTCCTTTGGGCCACAATTGTTTTCCGAGGGATCGCAATTATCTCCCCTGTTTTCTTATGGATGATAACTGTGTTCCTTCCTTTCCCTGACGTTGATGACTGTTATCTATAGGAAGACAGGCATTATCTGAAGGAAAACGTCGCTAACAATTAAACAGCTGCCATCAGTGTTTGCCATGACAAGCGCATGCATCACGGCTGAGTTTCCCTCAAGATCAAAACTACTTTCCTTTTATCGTTGTTTTCTTTAAGGATAATGGCTGTTTTTTCCCCCACGAAAAATAGGGGAAACAATCGTAGTCTTCAAGGATAACGCCGATAATTACTGGGTTCCTCGGGAAAAGAGTGAGAACGCTCGGTAACCTTAGGGAAACAGGGAAACAGATTTTGTCCTGAGGAAAAACCTGTTGTGATCTTCATCGATAACAGCATAACCCTGCTTTATTGAAGGATCGTACCTGTTTTCCTGGAAAAATAGCAATTATTGGCTTTTGAAGCTAGTGTTCTTTCATAGCCTTGGCAGTCCAGTTATAAGAAAACTGGACACTCGTACCGTCATTGAGAATGGGGGCTCGTATGTCTGCTGCAATAAGATAAAAGTGAGCAAAGCGATGTGTTGTAGGCCTCTGAGTAGTTCAATTGTTTGTATGATTGTGCCAATTAGACAGCCTGCTATTTTGGGTGATTTGGTGTAAGTAGTTATCATCATTATCCAATCAGATAGACTGCTACTTAGGGCGATTTTGCGCAATTAGTTCAATGCTTTGTTTATTTCCAAACATATATCATATTACTTTGTACGACGTGGCGTAATTAGCTCAATATTTAGAGGCTTTGGCTGGTCAGATGAAATTTTATCTTTGACGTCAGCCTGTGCTCTTTGTTCAGTTTTAAAGTCTAAAATTGTGTCCTATTGAGGTCCGTATGCCAAAGAATTTGGCAGAATTAGCAACACCTGACTGGGGGACATGGAACACAGTTTGTGCCGGTGTAATGTGAGAGTTTTTGTCCCGGGAAAAATTTGTTCAGGAGTAAAATGCTAGCAGGGGGAATAAACCCCGGACGAAGAATTCTTCACCTTTAAGATTAGTACTCCCTCCTCTCCCGTACATGACAAAGGTACACCGGGAGATATACACACTCCAAGCTGTTTCTCAGTCTTATTCTCTCTCTCTCTCTCTCTCTCTCTCTCTCTCTCTCTCTCTCTCTCTCTCTCTCTCTCTCTCTCTCTCTCTCTCTCGTTGTGTCTGCACCTGTGTCCATTAATTTGTCTGCCTGTCTAGTCTGTCTGCGTGCCCGCGTGTCTGTTTCTCTATCTGTCTGCCTGTCTGGCTCTCACTCTGTGTCTGTCTCTCAGTCTCTCTCTGTCTCTCAGTATCTCTCTCTGTCTCTGTCTCTGTCTGCATGCCGGCCTGTCTGTCTGTCTGTCTGTCTGTCTGTCTGTCTGTCTCTCTCTCTCTCTCTCTCTCTCTCTCTCTCTCTCTCTCTCTCTCTCTCTCCGTGTGTATTACTCCGTCTGCCTGCCTGTCTGCCTGTATATATGTCTGTCTCCCTGTCTCTGTCTGTCTCTCTGTGTGTCTGTGTCTCTCTCTGTTTGTTTCTGTCTGTGTCTGTTCCTATGTCTATCTATCTGCCTGCCTGACTGTCTGTCTCCCTGTCTCTGTCTGTCTCTGTCTTTATCTGTCTGTGTGTCTGTTCCTATGTCTGTCTATCTGCCGGTCTGTCTCCCTGTCTCTCTCTGTCTCTGACTGTCTCTGTCTGTGTCTGTTCCTGTGTCTGTCTAACTGTCTGTCTGTCTCCCTGTCTCTGTCTGTCTCCCTGTCTCTGTCTGTCTTTGACTGTCTCTGTCTGTCTGTGTCTGTTCCTATGTCTATCTATCTGCCTGTCTGTCTGTCTGTCTCCCTGTCTCTGTCTGTCTCTCTCTGTCTGTGTCTGTTCCTATGTCTATCTATCTGCTTGGCTGTCTGTCTCCCTGTCTCTGTCTGTCTGTATGTGTCAGTGTCTGTTCCTATGTCTATCTATCTGCCTGTCTGTGTGTCTGTCTCCCTGTCTCTGTCTGTCTATGTCTGTCTGTGTCTGTTCCTATGTCCATCTTTCTGCCTGTCTGTCTGTCTGTCTGTCTGTCTCCATGTTTCTGTCTCTCTCTAGCTCTGTCTGTCTGACTGTGTCTGTTCCTATGTCTATCTGTCTGCCTGTCTGTCTGTCCGTCTCCCTGTCGCTGTCTGTCTTTGTCTCTCTCTGCCTCTGTCTGTGTGTCTGTGTCTGTTCCTATGTCTGTCTCTCTGCCTAACTGTCTGTCCGTATGTCTGCTAAAATCTCAATCCTTGATCGAATAAAGGTTTTCTCAGTTCAGAGTTATGTCTGTCTGTCCGTCTGTCTCTCTCTGTGTTTCATTTGGACATTGATGACATTATGCTTAAAGCGCATGTTTATGTGTGTAGAAATGTGCAATTCACAGTGTGTGTGTGTGTGTGTGTGTGTGTGTGTGTGTGTGTGTGTGTGTGGTGTGTGTGTGTGCGTGGTGTGTGTATGTGCGCGCGCGCGCGCGCGTGTGTGTGTGTGTGAGAGAGAGAGAGAGAGAAAGAGGAGAGAGAGAAAGAGAGAGAGAGAGACAGATAGACAGAGACAAAGACAGAGAGAGAGAGAAGGGAACAGGAGAGGGGGGGGGGGGGGACGGGCACAGAGAACTAAAGAGCTCAAAGGACATAGTAATTGGCAGAGATTTAAACCACCGTGAAATACCGAAAGAGAGAGAGAGAGAGAGAGAGAGAGAGAGAGAGAGAGAGAGAGAGAGAGAGAGAGACAGACAGACAGACAGACAGACAGACAGACAGACAGTCAGAGAGACAGAGAGAGAGAAATGCAAAGACTGAAAGAGCTTGAAATACATCGACAGGTAAAGACATCATTCGAAAAACATGGAGGGAGGAACAGACTGAAAGGAACTGGTACACAGAGTCAGGCAGGGACTGAGAACAACAACAAAAACAATCAAACAAACAAACAAAGAAAACACAACCCCAAACCAGAGGCAGGAAGGTAGGCACGCATGCACGCACGCACGCATGCACGCACGCACGCACGCACGCACGCACGCGTGCGCGCGCGCGCGCGCGCGCGCACACACACACACACACACACACACACACACACACACACACACGAATCCAAAACATCTGAAAGAAAAATATATCAGCACACAATCTCTCTCCACACTCACTCGATCACAACGTATCATTCTCTGTCTCTGAACATTATGTCTCTCTGTCTCCGTCTCTGCTTCTGTCTGTCTGTCTGTCAGTCTGTCTCTCTGATTCTATGATTGTATGGACATGTGTGCGTTTGGCTGAGCATGAAAGGAAGAATACTGGTTCTTTCGTGAAAATCGATAACACGTCGTTAATTCTTATATACAGTCAGGTGTTATTTTTTCCAGAGAAGCACAGCTTTGCATTGCTACTGGCTCCGATCACGTCATTCGCCCCAACAAAAAGCTACCATTGACATTCTACAAGCGTGAAAGAAACTGGGATACGTTTCACCTAAGCCGGTCTTTGAGGACTTTTCGATCCTCTCTTTAATACGGATCGGAGCTGTTAGGTGTCAAACCATAAAAATCCATTCACGAGCCTCCACACTACTGCTGAATGGACCATCCTGTACTCCTAATGGCGTAGTATAGGGAAAACGATGTAGGTTTCATCCGCATGTGCATAGGTAACGAGATGTATTCAGTTCTGGTTTCGGCTTTGCTGGCAGCCACCGACAAGGGAGCCCTGAGGAGCTATGGTATGCTTTTTGATTTACATAGCGGGAATAACGAGATCCGAAATGCTAGCTGTTCGAAAAAAAAAACCATTTCCTTTACTCAAATGGTTTAGGGCATATCTGAATGTTTGAAGAAGTAGGTGATGAGAAAAGTTTAAATCAAGATAAAAAAAATTGGAAATGAAATGAGGCAGGGAACAGTAAACAATAAACAGTAAACAAGTGGGGTAACTTTTGCTCCCATAAGAAAACCTAACACAGAGTTACTTTTATTCAAGACTGGCACAGCCTTTTAAACTTGAATAAAGTCAGACAAATACATACACAGACGAACAATCTAATAATGGGGGGGAAAACAAGCGCAGGCCAACAACTCAACTGTCTTCATAGTAATGATTTGGCAAAGATTTGGACTTAAGGGGGGGGGGGGGGGGGGGGGGGTTTGAAGATGGAGAAACTTGGAACACGAAATTAAGAAAATATATTACAGATATGAATACTCTTCACTAACTGCATAAGGGAACTATCGTAATCCCCTTTGAAGGCAGATATATTTGTATTGCCTGCTCCGAGGCCTTTCGTCTGCTGGATCGGAACTCATCAGGGAGACATGGCTCAATCTCAAAATCAAGATAGTTCCAAAACGGAGTGACTGAGGGCGGAAAATGAAGCAACATTTAGAAAGAGAGGGGGGTTAGTTGCCGCCAAGGACACAGATCAACATTTTGATCTTGCACCGAATATGATAATAAGTGGTTTCCATCCTTCCCCTGGCTCTGTCGCGGAGCATCATGGCCACGCTATGTTGCAGGAATGGGGAGGTTGCTCGCTCTTGGCTGGAAAAAATGAATCCATTCCATGGTCTTATAACTGATCACGATTCAGACCTTCGGTTGATAATCAAACGGACCTCAGTAGTTCTGGATAGAGGATATAGAGGATAGATAAAAAGCTTCGTTGATGATCCGTGCATGCTGTGGTCGCACGTGCATGCGCGAGTGTTTGTGCAACATAGCGAGTGTGAGAGACAGGAGAAAGAAGGAGAGATACAGACTCGGAGAGAAAAAGATCGAGATTTCAAAAGAGATGGACCAAGTTAGGAGAGAGAGAGAGAGAGAGAGAGAGAGAGAGAGAGAGAGAGAGAGGAGAGAGAGAGAGAGAGAGAGAACCTGTTAATCGAATTTCTAGTTCAGTTTATTGGCTTACGGTATTGAGATCTTGTGTGTGTGTGGTGTGTTGTGTGGGGGTGTGTTGTGTGTGTGTGTGTGTGTGTGTGTGTGTGTGTGTGTTGCGTGCGCGCGCGCGCGCGTGCACGCGCACGTGAATTCAGTATCCTAACGTTTATAACAATGTATACTTGTTCAGCACACTACCCTGAGAAACGCTCCAAACGCTTTACAAAAATTAACAATACAGTCTACAACACACACGATATTCTACATTACGCATCACTGCATTCTACATTCTACATCACACACTACTTTGACAGTGCACACATACATACCAATCAGAATCTGGTCAACTACACATGTAGGACGCACCTTCATACACATTTTTCTGCATTCACTTACAAACACATGGACGCCTTTAATAATCAGAAGTGCATAATGCTTAGACGAACATGCCACAATAAGACATCTTCCTGAGAGTGTAGGTCTGGTTCAAGGTGAGATTAAAATGATGCGAAGGAGTCAAAGGGTAGGAGGTTATCAGGGAGTTTGTTCCACGTTGTTGAGCCTCGAAATAAATATTTGTTCGTAGGTTTTTAGTTCTGGAATGATATATCCTGAAAAATCGAGTCCGAACAGAAGAGTGGAGCTAGCGAGACGGATGCTAGATTTGGAGGACTTCAGAGAGAAATTCTGGTCTACAGCATAGGATATAATTATTGCAAATGTTCTGTCATAGTGTGTGTGATGGTGCCTGTGTGTTTCACTGAACTGGAATTGGCACATGTACCTAAAAACTGTCAATCTGCTGATCAGCTGCTTATCTTCTTGTTTTCTTTATATATATTATATGTGTGTGTGTGTGTGTGTGTGTGTGTGTGTGTGTGTGTGTGTGTGTATGTATGTGTGTGTGTGTGTGTGTATGGGGGGGGGGGGGGGGTGCGTGAGTGGTGCGTGCGTGCGTGTGTGTATTTTTATTCTTCCTTATCATTATCATCATGATCGTCATCATCATCATCATCATCATCTCATCATCATCATCATCATCATCATCTCCTTCTTCTTCTTTCTTCTTCTTCTTCGTCTTCTTTTTCTTCTTCTTCTCACATTTTCTCTCTTTTCTTATTCTTATCATTTTTTCGTCCGTTCGCCTCTGTCTGTCTGTCTGTCTGCCTGTCTGTCTCTTACTCTCTGAATCTCTGTCTCTGTCTCTGTCTCTCTGTCTGTCTCTGTCTGTCTCTGTCTCTCTGTCTCTGTCTCTGTCTCTGTCTCTCTGTCTCTCTCTCTCTCTCTCTCTCTCTCTCTTCCACTATAAAATGATTTCTCCAGGCTACAAGTGGCAGTATTTCCCTACAATGTAAATGTCTGCTAGCCTGCTCTCGACCACCACCTGAATCCCTTCAGGGCACTGCCTCGGTGTTGCAACATGTCTTACAACTGGCTCGTGCTGCGTGGTCACTGTACATAGAGAGACCATCATACAGCAGGAGTGTTAAAGAAGGGTGGAGAGAGGTTGGGGGGGGGGGGGGGGAGGTTCGCGAGATTGAGAGAGAATGAATGAATGATTTATTGAGGTAAGCTTACAAAGCCCATTCTCATGGAAAGGGAAACGGTGGGGACGGGGACTGTTCGAAAAAATTGTCAAAGAATAAACACAATGTATGTTATAAAACAACATCGCGATTAGCAAACCAAATCACGGAAGCAATTAATAAACATCCAAACACTGATGTGATTGTCATTCTGATTGCCAAAAGTTTATCCACAGTCATCAAGATTTCCGTTCTGCACGGCTGAATTGCTGCTGGAAGGCAATTGCACATTTTCTCTGTTTGTAGAAAGAACGCTGACCATATTTCTCATCATTTCCTGTAGGTATGACATAATGTCACGCACAGTCACATTCTCTGGGTGGTCGTTCTGGTGTTTTTTTCACCTGAAAAACGTCTTTGGCTTCATCTCTATACTGCAAATGAAGATCACACCCCGTTGTCACAGTGTCTTTTGTGATAACTCTTTGGGTAATAGTCTGTGCACTTACTAGAGGCCGGCCCTGTTCACTAAACTCATAACAAAACTCATCAACACAGTCTTGATCAGCGCTTGGCTTCACTGACCTAAAATTCAACATCGACACTTCATCGCGTGCAACCGTCACCGATTCTTTGTCACACTGCTCCATGTCGATCTTTTTTACATGTCACTGTGCCGTGTGTCTTGTGCAGGCTGTGCAACATAGCGAGTGTGAGAGACAGGAGAAAGAAGGAGAGATACAGACTCAGAGAGAAAAAGATCGAGATTTCAAAAGAGATGGACCAAGTTAGAGAGAGAGAGAGAGAGAGAGAGAGAGAGAGGAGAGAGAGAGAGAGAGAGAGAGAACCTGTTAATCGAATTTCTAGTTCAGTTTATTGGCTTACGGTATTGAGATCTTGTGTGTGTGTGTGTGTGTGTGTGTGTGTGTGTGTGTGTTGTGTGTGTGTGGTGTGTGTGCGGAGGGGGATGGCTGTCACACTGAAAGATGTCACCACATGCAGCAGGGCTCTCGCGGGTTCTGTCCACATCGTAAAATAAGCTAGGTGGTATCGGCAAAGATAAGTTTGATGGAGAAGATACATTTTCACTACATTTTCACTCTTCTTTTTCTTCTGACTGTTTCTGTAAATCTCTGCTCTGTGCCTATCCCTGTTCAGCTGTGACGGGCATTTACGGCGACACGTGATGCTGTGGCCGTGGGTTAGCGTGGCAGGGGGCTGTTCGGTAATTGTAGTCAAACGCAGAATGACGACAGTTTGTTTTCCTCTGACTTCTATTTTGTACGATGGCAATGTCATTTCTGCTTGGGCAGCATTGAGTGTCGCTTCTGAAGTGGAAGGGAGATGTTCAACAGGCATGCTGGACGATTTGCAGTTGATACAAATTTGAAATTTACCGGAGTCTTGATGGCTGTTCTGATCTCCTCTTCAGTGAAGTCATCGGTGTTAACTGGAAGCAGGAGGGATGGTTCTTCCGCCTCAGCTGGTGTGGGTGGCTCGGGTCTGTTAAGAACTTCTTTGAAGTGCTCGGCCCATCTTGCAAGCTTGTTCTTGCCTCTTGACAGCCCTGATATGGCCCTTTGCGGTCGGCTGGGCTATAAGCAACATTACTTACTTACCTTTTCTCTTTAGCTTGACCTTCAGCTCTGCTATCACCAAATGATGGTCACTGCACACGTCTGCTCCACGGTACACAAGTACGTCTTGTAGACATGGGGTTCTCCACCTTGGCCCAATCGGGATGCGATCTATCTGGGTCTGAGTCCTATGATCGTTTGATATCCATGTGATCTTGTGAATATCATTATGCTGGAATAGTGACGACCCTACTTGCATGTTGTTTATTGCGCAGAACTGCAGAAAGCGTTCACCATTATCATTTCTCTTGCCATACCCATGTGGACCAAGGATGTGCTCAAAGCCAGACCGATCCTCCCCAATCTGTGCATTCAAGTCGCCCATGATCAACAACATATCATGGCATGGTACTTTTTCAACCAAGTCTTGTAGCTGGTGGTAGAAGGTGTCTTTGTCTGCATCATCGTGGTCATTGGTTGGGGCGTAGCACTGGATGATGGTAACCTTGGCGTGTGACGTGATGAATTGTGCTGTCAAGAGGCGCTCGTTCACTGGCATCCATTCCTCTAGTGCATTGCCTGCGCGTACACACACACACACACACACACACACACACACACACACACACACACACACACACACACACACAAACACGCACATATACACCAACTGATTTCGCTGTAAATCCAATATCCATCGCTTTCCCTCAGAGGGCAAGGAAGCCATCAGCTATATAGCACTGACCTGTGGTGTTATACTGTCTGTAATGTGCTTTGACGTCACTCTAAGGTCAGAGAGAGAGGCGTGGTGATATGAGGACAGGAGAGAGGGGCGGTGGCAGCAAGAATC
>CM065725.1:19588436-19600936 GCA_033310375.1 Conus canariensis | reverse complement strand
CGTGGGTTAGAATCTCTGGGGTGAACCTTTTGACACACGACGCTGCGTGGCACTAGCGCGGTTTCATGGAGATGTATGCCGAGAGAGGGTACCTAGAGATCCCTTCTAGAACAGGGCTGAAGGACGGAGGGGTGAGGGGGTGGGGGGAGGGGGCGAGGGGTGCTGATGAACGGGGTGCTCGTTCACTGGGAAAAAGAACGTATTTGACTGAGTTGTCTGTCCACTATGAAATTTATCGTCAAATCCAGAAAATTTACAGAATTACAGATCTGTTTCAATCCTCATTTCTTTGCAAAATCACTGAAAGTGTTGTTCTTGCTCAGCACATGAATCATCTTCATTCTAACAATCATTACCCCCCCCCCCCCCCCCCCCCCCCCCCCCCCCCCCCCCCCCCCCCCCCCCCCCCCCCCCTAGAGTCTGACCTTAACATTGAAACCGCTCTTCTTAAAATCTCCAGTGATTAAGGATTGTCCTTGACAACAGCATATCACTTCTCTCTCTCTGTGCTAGATCTCTCAGTAGCTTTTGATATTATCGACTATTTTATTCTTCTCTTTCGCTTGCACGATTCTTTGATCTCTCCGATACAGCCCTGAACTGGTTTTACTCCTATATCACCGACCGTCATCTAGTTGGTTTTTTTTTTTTTTTTTTTTTTTTTAAAATTCTGTCAATGGTTCTATTTCCAGCCCAACTCCATTACTGTACGGTTTGCCCCAAGGCTCAGTGCTGGGCCCTATCGTTTTCACTTTGAATATTCACCCCGTTTACGCTGTTGTATATCAAAATTCCCCTTTCCATCATAGTTTCTCTGATGACAAAATGCTTCATAATTTCGGACCTCTTACTGATCTTTCAACAATGATTTTAAGCACTCATTCCTGATGACAGACTACAAAACTTAAACTGAAGAAAGACAAAACTGAAGTGATGTTGATCTCGCCACCAAAACATTCGATTCATCCCCCTGTTCCATCTTCTATTGATCTCGCTGTCTCATCGATCAGTCTTCCTTCGTCTGCTCGTAACCTTGGGTGTGACACTGGATCAGCCTCTTTCCTTTCAACAGCACGTAGCTAATGTCATTCGCATGTGTTTTCTTTAACTCCATCGTACCGCTGTCTGTCTGCTATAAGCCCTTTAAATCCTTTTGTCCCCAATATCTGACTGATCTGTTGCACTTGTATCTCCTAATACACTGAACTCCGTTCTTCCTTCCGATTCTCGTCTCTTCCACATTTCCCACTCTTTGTTGTAAAACCTTTGCTCAGCGTTCCTTTGCTTATCAAGCCCGTTCCGTTTGGAGCAATCTCCCACACCAGCTCAAGTAATGTGCGTCCCCGCCCTCTGATAAACCAAACTTTGTAAACTTTTCTGTTCCCGTGTGACCGATGTATGCAAACATGTGCCTGTGGCGTTTTTATGTTGCTATGTTTATGTGTTTAGATGTCTGTGCTTATTCATGTAATAGCGGGTGCTTTTGTTAGAGAGGTGGGTGATAGGTGGAGAAGGAGCGTGGGAGGGCGATGCTTGGTGGCAGTATTCGTGGAAGCGGAGCGAGATTGTGACTGCGGGGCGAGTTTTTCTGCAATGCCTGTTTATTGTCAACGTCTGGGATATTCAGCTGATAATGCGTTCAGATGTGTTCCTGTTTATTGTCAACGTCTGGGATATTCAGCTGATAATGCGTTCAGATGTGTTCCTGTTTATTGTAAACGTCTGGATTTTCAGATGTGTTCTTGTTTATTGTAAACGTCTGGGATATTCAATTGATGATGCGTTCAGATGTTTTTGATGAAAACACCGAGAATAGCAACATCAACGACAACAAAAACAATAGTCGTGTAGTAGTAGTAGTAGTAGTAGTAGTAGTAGTAGTAGTAGTAGTAGTAGTGATGATGATGACGATGATGATGATGATGATGATGATGATGATGATGATGATCATCATCATCATCATCATCACCACCACCACCACCACCACCACCACCACCACCACTCATCATCATCATCATCATCTCACAATCATCATCATCATCATCATATATCATCATCATCACCACCACCACCACCACCACCACCACCACCACCATCATCATCATCATCATCATCATCATCATAACAACAACAATTAAAGAATTTGCATGTTTCGGGACGAATGGTTCCCATATGATAAACTAATAGAGCTTTCGTACAAAGATTCACACACTATAACTTTTTTCTATCGTTCCTCTGCGTGCTGTATGTGATTTTGGAGCCTTAACAGAAAGCTACTATAATGAAGAATGACTTAATATATGCCTTCTTTCCATGCAATGAAGCATTTATGGTGAAATAATGTAAGACATGTATCCTATGTTTATTTGACGTTTGTAGATACTGTCCCTACTGCATATTTGAATCTTTTCTTTATGAGCGCACGGTTAAAAAATGTAGCAGACCTTGATACACTACACTAGAATGGTGTGTGTATGTGTTGGGGGGGGGGGGGGGGGGAAACAATAACACATCAAGACGGGCTGCCATGAAAACCACAATCCTAGGATAGGACTGATGCCACATTGTGGTTGCAGTTGCAGTCTGCAACGTTCACCCAAAACGAGCAAACGAACCTAAGTCACTTTCAACCAGCACATGTTCGTGCAGGCCGAAGGTCCGTTGGAAATGAATCCGCACGTTCATCCGGATGAACCATAGTTCAACTGTTTGTCGTTTTTCGTTCAGATGGAGGTGAAAAACGGTTTTCCAGCCATGTTTATTAATTCTGTTTGCCTGTTTAGTTATTTTACACATCATTTACACATCGTGGGCGCACGTGTGTGCGTGTGTGCATGCGTGCGTGCGTGCCTGCGTGCGTGCGTGCGTGCATGCGTGTGTGTGTGTGTGTGTGTGTGTGTGTGTGTGGTGTGGTGTGTGTGTGTGTGTGTGTTCTAAAGTTGTACAGTCCTCTGGCAAATAGCTGCCCCCAATGAGAGATTCTGAACCAATATGAGTTGTAGAATTCTTAGCTACAGCGTTTCAGTTGGGACGCAGCCCCTAACTTTTGCAACAATATTAAAATCCAGTGGACCATTATCCCATTTAATACCTCAGCCAGTTCTGTTCTTATTTGTTTGATAATAATGAATTACAGGTCACTAAGTCAATGTCGCTGAAAACTGTACTTTCTTGCGTCTTTGTGAGTTATCGCAATGCCATTCAAATTCGTTTCAAATGCAACTGCAGCAAAAACGTTTCTCAAAACCGTTCATTTTCTTAAAAAAAAAAAAGCCCTGGAAGATCTTTGAAGTGGTTTGATGTTTGGATTTTCTGACTGCATGTAGTTTGTGCCTGCAGTGGCCTAGTTAACCTGATTTAAAAGATCAAACACTGTTCTTCTGAAAATGAGCTCTCATTAGTTTCAGCTGACCCAAAACTATGAAACATAGTCTGCTTATGTTTTGACAAGACTGCTTCTGCTGTAAAAATCCTACAGCCCTCTCACCTTTCTCCCATACTACAACTGCTATTGCCATATCATCACCAAAAGAGGTAGTAATCCTGTCTGTATTTATTTCTTTAGTATTTTGATCATTATCATTACCATTATCATTATTCCTGTCAGTAATATAATTATCATCATTACTACCTCGACTCTCACACTGTCTCCTCCTTGACAGCCTCGTTTTCATTCAACGCCCATCTTGCGCTGAAGTGAATGAAGATAAGTGACTGCTCGTTCATTTTCGTTGTCCTGAGTGTTTTGTATCTTGCCTGAAGAAGACCTAAGAGGTCGAAACGCGTCGTGTTTTGTCTTGTGATTCGTTTGCCTACGTTTTCTTGGCGGTTCGCTGTTAATCACATTTAAATTTTTTTTTAGATTTCCGCCAGCAGTCGCCTCACTTTGCAACTAGATCTATCTTTGACAATGGCATCCAACACAAGAAACACACAGAAATGTGCTTTGCACGTGAAGTCCATTTGCAGCAATACATTTTTTTTACACTCAAAACGCCTGACCGTTGCTCTGTTTACCTAACACGAACATGTTGATGCATGACACAGAAAAAAAAAGTACATGTCTTTAAACGAAGCAAGACATTCAGTTGTATCAGTCGCCTTCTTACTGACGTATATACCCACATGAATCTCAAACAGGGATTTTTAGTTAAGCGTCCGTGTCAGATTTTCGTGCGTCAGAAACAATGCTAATAGATTTGTCGCTAAGAACGCGTTCTTGACTGAGGAAGCGATGTAACAGGTGGGTTACATCCATCTTGTATGTTGGCCGTTAGCGTGATTCGAGTTCACAACACTTGATTGCGAAATAGGAACTACAACAGCAAGCCAGCCTGTCTCCATCTTTCTGGCTGACTAACGGCTGTCTAAGTACAGAGCTGTATACATAAAGACACGAGAGTAGAGAGACTTAAGGACACGTAGTTCCTCCGTCATTCATTCGTACAACCAACTAGTGTGCAAGGTAGGTTATACGAAACAGGGGCCATGAAACAGAGAGAGAATCTGGCAAAATGTTGAGAGGACTGGAGAAACATTGTGCCTTCTATTCTCCTCTCTCTGTCTCTCTGTCTCTGTCTGTCTGTCTGTCTGTCTGTCTCTCTGTCTGTCTGTCTGTCTGTCACACACACACACACACACACACACACACACACACACACACACACACACACACACACACACACAGTTCGCTTAGTCGATGATCTCTTTTTAATCCCGATCAGCCATAGTCTGGGCCGGCAAGGACGACGATGTGTTTACAGTCTGCCCAGACCCTTCATGCACCAGACCATTTCCTTCTTGTCGGGAAAGGTCTCCACGGTGAGTCTGGTGATCCAGGCTTCATAGAATGGCAGAGGGTATGCTAAAGCAACGCACCTTCCTCCACCCTCCGATCCCCCCTCTCCACCCACTTCTGTGCTACCCCCGTCTCCCTTTTCCCCCCCCCCCCCACACACACACACACTTTCCTCACCTTCCCCGTCTGCTCCGATCCTCTTTCCACTCATCTTGGATCGCTTTTCATGGGTGATTCTCTGACGTTGTTTCCGATCCAGTTATTCTGATAGATACAGCATGAACTATGGCGCCGCTGTTGGTGTAGTTATAGGGTTTGGATGAAAATGTGTGTGTGTGTGTGTGTTGTGTGTGTGTGTGTGTGTGTGTGTGTGTGTGTGTGTGTGGCGTACGCGTGCGTGCGTGCGAAAACTGGATTTAAAAAGTACTGAAAGAAAGACTCGCATATCTTATCCGTAATTCAAAGAAACAATATTTTAACAAGATATTCATGCCAACAGAAACAATTCCATATGGCAGAGTTTTATATGGCATAAAACACAGATGACAACGCAAATAACAAAATCATGACGACTGGGCATCAGGCTTATTTGTTAATGACATCTAGATATATGGTGACAGTTTACCACGCGAGTAGAAAGAAACTCGTGGAGAGCGTGGCAGCAGAGAGTCCTCAGAAGAGGAGCCCCCTTCAAGCAAGTGTTTCGGCCCTTATCTCCTGACACTCTAGGGGGGTTGGGCCACACCCGGTTCATGACTCCGGATGTCCCTCTGCTGCCCCTTTTTTTCCCATCTTGGGACGAGCCATGGCTGGGATTCGAACGCATGACCTTCTGGACATGCTCATTTTCCACTTAATGACTCGCACTCTAACCACTGAGCCACAGGGACACCTGATATTTGTAGGAAATTTAAGCCTTATGAAGTTCACTTTTGTTCCTCCTTGACCAGATCCAGCTTGAACACCTCTCTGCCGCTTCTGCCATTGCTTTCAGGGCTCTGGTTTTTTCCCTCCCTGCAACTGAGAGCTGTTTCATGAGGGTGTATGCAGACGTTCCTAGAAACCCTCTAGCTCCAATTTCTGCAGTGAGAACTTTGACCTGATAGCCTTCTCTCCTCAGGCTGTTTGCCAGATCAGCATACTTTTCAGTCTTGTAGATTTGAGCTGCCTCCATTCTGTTCTCATATGGCACCGTGAGCTCGATCATGATCAGCTGCTTGGTTGACTGAGAGTGGACTACTATGTCTGGTCTCATGCCACTCTTGCTGATGATCTCTGGGTGACTTCCATTCTGGGAGGTCTGCAGTGCACTCCCAGTCATCTGCCCCATCCAGCAGACTCTGCCTGCATGTTCCGAGTGGCACTGTTGTTCTTGGCCATGATTTGCCGCCTCCTGCCGTGACGAATGTTGCGGGTGCTTTTGGAGTCCTGATTTTCCCTTTTGTGGTGTTGGTACTAGCCAGACTACTTGTACAATCTCTTTGAGCACTTGGTTGTGCCTCCATGTGTACCTTCCTTGAGCCAGGGCTACTTTACATGAGCTTAGGACATGCTCCACTGTTTGTTTTTCATGGCAGAGGGGGCATGCAGGATCGTCTGTTTTTCCCCACTTCACCAGGTTTGCATTTGAGGGCAGAAGGTCATATGCAGCTCTGAGAATGAAGCTGATCCTGAGAGGGGCCATGTGCCAAATGTCATTCCAAGTGAGACTTCTTTGGAGTGCATTCTCCCACGTTGTCCATTGCCCTTGCTGGCTCTGCTGGACTGCTTTTTGGAGTCTTTTTTGGTCTTCTTCTTTTCTCATCTCCTGAATCATCATGCCTCTTTTGGCTTTTCCTTTGGCCTTTGACCACCATTCAGTTTTGGTCACCCCCAGTCCTTGTCTGTTCGTCTGTGTGTGTCCTGTTATTTCTCTGATCTTGAGACTTTCTTTTGCAGAATCCATCGCCTCTTGAACTTTCCATTTTCTGCCTGTCCAGCTGGGGCTTGATTGCTTCTACCACCTTGTCTCCTGAGTCCTCCAGCATGCTTTGAAGTCTGATCTTTCCTGCTTTGTATTCTTCCAGGATGGATTTCAGTGGTAGTTTCAGCTTTGCTTGGCGACAGTACAGCGCTATATCAGTCAGACAGGGTGGGACACCAAGCCATTTCCTTGTGAACTTGTTGATTTTGGCTTCCATTGCCTCCACTATGCTGGTGCAGATGTCGTATATCATCAGAGGCCATAGGAGCTTTGGTATCAGCATGAACTGCAGACACCAGACCTTGTATTTGCCAGGGAGCCCACACTGGTCAATAGTTTCCAAGCCTTCTTCCGACATCTGTTTGGTTTCTTTTGCTCTTTGTGTGTCTTTCAGCGTATCATCATACCATCTTCCAGGGCTCTTGACTGGCTCTTCTGTGACTGTTGGAATGGCCTGGTTGGCAACACTGAAGACCACAGATTCGGCCACTTTTCCTTTCCTCAGTAAGAGACTCCGTGATTTCTTTGGCTTGAACTTCATTCTGGATGAGGCAGCTATGTCGTCCAGCCTCTCCAGCACATGACGTGTCTCGTCTTCTCTGGATGAAATCACTGTAGTGTCATCCATGAAGGCCTTGAGAGGGGGCATCTTGTATCCATCGCCAAGGTCTGTTTGTCTTGCGTTGCTTGTTGCTGCTTTCAAGATGACTTCCATTGCCAACACGAACAGTATTAGGGAAATTGCACAGCCCATTGCAATGCCCACTGCCAAGTTGATCCAATCTGTTGTGTACTCCTTGGTAGAGAACCGCATTGAGAAGCCATTGAAGTACTTCTTGAGCATGTCGCGGATGTTCTTTGGCACATGGTACATCTCAAGAGCCAACTGTATCATCTCATGGGGTACAGATCCATATGCGTTTGCCAGATCAAGCCACACTACGTCCAGGTCTCTCTTTTCTGTTTTTGCTCTTTGGATTGCGTCCCAGATCATTGTGGCGTGTTCTACGCAGCCAGCTACGCCTGGGATGCCACCTTTCTGGACTGACACATCCAAGTACTTGTTTTCCATCAGGTACTTGGTCAGCCTTGCTGCCATGACAGAGAAGATTTTCCCTTCGACGTTCAGTAGTGATATTGGCCTGAACTGGCTGATGTCACTTGAGTTTTGCTCTTTGGGGATGTACACACCATCTGCCGTCATCCACTGGCCGCTGATCTTCTGGTTTCTCCAAGCTGATCGCAGCAGCCTGTGGAGCCACTCCAGCACCTTGGGACATTTCTTGTATAGCTGATAAGGTATTCCGTTTGGCCCTGGTGATGATTTGGCTCTGGCTTTATCGACCACCTTCTTGATTTCCGCCAACGTTGGAGGCTTGTCATTGAACTGTTCCTCAGGGTTGGTTGGCCACACCAGACCTTGAATGTCGAGTGGTGCTTTGCTCTGTGAGTCAGAGTACGTTTTCCTCAGATGCTGCTCAAGAACTCCTTTGTCCACACTTAGGGTCCCAGATTTTGGCTGCTCAAACAGTGTTCTGGCAAACTGGAAGGGGTCTCTGAAGAAGCGCTCTTGTGTCTTCTTCTTTTTGCTCTTCCTCTTCCTCGCAGATTCCGCTTTGCTGAGGGCGCTGTGTTTTGCTTTCAGGTCTTTCCAGAGTTTTTCCAAGCCTTGTTTATCAGCTGGCAGTGCGGTCTTCATTTGCTTCTTGAGGTTTTTCTTTTGGACCCTGATCTTGTCCATCTCTTCTTGGCGTCTGGATTTCTTTGGAGGTGTTTTCTCTTAGGGTAGTTTTGCTCCATAGGCGTCTCTACATGTGGCATACACAATGTTCCCATATGTGGCTAGTTTGTGTTCCAGGGTGCTTTTCCCTATCAGTGCATCGAGTCTTTGGACGATTTTTGCATCCAGTTTCTCCCAATCTTCAGTTTCGTTTGCTCGTGGCAGGTTGAGTTTCAGGCGCCTGGCATCGAGGGCCTGTGCAAATTCCTCATCCGAACCAACAGCGTAGATGTCCTTGGCTCTGTGGTTTAAATCCCGGCCTTGGTCTTCCGACGTCTTATCTGCTGATGCAGTGCGCTGCTGCTCATTCAGATGAGTCTTCACACATCCCATCTTCATGCCACGGGTGGTAGCGAAACGCTTTCCACAGACACATGGATATTTCATTTGGTCCATGTTCATAATCCGTTTGGGATTTGCAGTCGTGATTGGTTGAGCACCGATGGATTCATCATTCTCTCCCCCTTTCGGTGAATCCTGGGAGCATCTTTTCTTTTTGTACTTAGTAGCCACATGTTGAAGGCAAAGTGGGGGCGCGAAAAGCGCGAAAATCTACAACATTCTTTTCTCAGCTGCGACGCAAGGAACAGGGAGTGCTTTACACTGTTTGCAGCATACCCCGAATTGCGCCGATTAGCGGCGGCATAACGTGGGAGGCAGTTATCATTCTTTCAGAGCGCCTATCCTCGGTTAGGGAACAAGCTCTAAGCCCCTTTATAAAGCGTGGTTGAAAACTGTGGCTGGATCGACGAGGTGGACGCCCTGTGGAGAGACACCGTCACTCACGCAGGCTCCGCGACTAAGCAATTATTATCGTCTTGAGGGAGCTTAGCAGGCGGTTCCTTGAACACGTTGGTTTATTAAGACTGTACGGTAGAAGACACGCGTCGCCTCCGTTATTTCCTGCTTTGCGGGTGCGTGCGGTAAACGTCGGTAAAGTCCCTTTGTTCTGGGTTGAAGAAGAGCAGGTACCATAATGAGCTGTACTAGGTGACGCCGGATGCTTTGTGTGATGACTCTTCAGCGCCCGCGCCATGTTTTTCTTCTTCTTTTCTTTTTTCAATAATATCAGGAAGGTGGAGAGAGAGAGAGAGAGAGAGAGAGAGAGAGAGAGAGAGAGAGAGAGAGAGAGAGAGAGAGTTTTGTTTAATCATGACATCAAGAATTAAATTATAGCTCCAAGAGCAAAACGTGTTTTTTTTCCTGAATCGTAGACCACAGGGCACATAATGTCTTTAGCAACAGGAAGTCCTTATCAACGGACATTACCGAACCGGAGTGTCCCAAAAGTCTGTCTCAGAACCGCCCCTCTTATGGCTTAAAAAAAAATTTACCAATAATGTCCCACGATCTAAATTAAACACAAGCGCCCGTTGTATTTTTTTTTCTTTTACTGACCGCACCTTCCCCCTACAAACGCACTGCACTTCTCTCCAGAACAGAACTCACTGCAGGTGAGTGTAGATGTTTCTACGAGTGCCATTCAATTTCCGCGAGGTTCCTTACTGGGAAGATAAAAGCACACGGCTCTGGCGTCAGGGCGACAGCACCATACAAACGTTCTCGCCTTTAATGTTGTCGTGGATGGCAACGCCAAGTTAGAGTTCGTCTCTTTTAGACATCAAAGTGATGTGAGAAGTCACAGTATTAGCAGTAATCCGGGGAAATCGTGAGCAACAGGAAATGCGATTACAGTCAACGCATTGATAACATAAATGAAAATGTAAACTATTGTTTTCTATTGTAAGAATGCTTCCTTTTTCATAATTTTTTTTTTGTCATCACCATTTTCTTAATTATCGGTCGTTATCATAACTGTCAACTGAATCGTTGTTGTGCATTTTTCATTCTTACCATGTTGTGAAAAACTTAACCATTCGCTTTATGTCGTCTCCATGAAAACAACAATCAGAGGCTGAGCTTAAGTCGGCATTCGAACTGGGAATGGAGTTTGAAATGTGAGTCGACAAGCGCAAATAGATGAAAAAAAAGTCAAGACGAAATGTTCCTTTTTAGCCGTTAGTTTTCTGAAATAGGTCAGAATGTGCATTGAGCTGCGTGTGCGTGTAACTGTCTTGATGTTGAATGTTTTCTTTTGAACGGGAGATTTTGTTGTAGTTGTCTATACTGCGAAAGTCGCAACATTCTCAGATCTTAAACTTACTTCCTGTAGATACCGCGTACGTAAGTACGTATGTATGTATGAAGTACGTACATATGTATGCGTGTATGTATATATGGATGGATGGATATATGAAAGCATGGATGCATGAATGCATGGACGTATGTAAGCATGGAAGTATGTGTATATTTGACATGCAGTGCGTTAAGGTTTGTCTCTCCGGTCCCTTTGAATGAAGCATCTCTTCTGATGGCATTTCTTCTGATTTAAACATCTCAAGCAAGGCCTATAGCAATTTTTGCGCCAGGTCAAACGTTTTCAAAATTATTGAGTTTTTGTAGGAAACCTTCTTTGTCGTTTTGGATTCAGCACTGTTGAAATAGTGTCATTTTTTCGCAACAAATAGATATCCGTAAGGCGGCTTCTGAACCTCAGCAGTTAAAACTTCCACAACGTCTCGTACGCGATTTCGAGCGGACAGTCATCAAAACTTTTCGTGAACTGGAAGGAGCGCACCGAGCCTTAGCGAGATTTCGAAACCATCTACATTTGACGCTACACTGTAAACATCACGGTGTCGTACCGACCAGCTTAAAAATCAAGTCATCAGTCAAAGGAAAAGCTGCAAGCAACATCTTATTCCGTACGGAACAGGCCCTGATGAACGAGCGCGTAAAGCAGATTAATCTGAGGATCGAGGGATTAGAACAACATGTCCATCTCTGTTCTGACAGGTTGAGTGCAAACGTTCCGACTGAGATACTTGGGGAAGTGAAGGACTGGCTCAAGTCAACTCAAAACTTGGAATGGAACAAAGTGCGCATGCGCCAGAGAAATAAGTTTGAGAAACTAATGGCGAGATCGAAGCTTGACAAGAACAATCACATTCCAATTGTACCTGTGACTGAAGAAGAGACGCGCAGGGTGAAGAAGAGATGGGCTGTGAATCTATCGGAACGTGAACTTTCTGACTCTGAACAGCGAGTGCTGGAAAAGAACCTCAATTTCGCTGTGACCCCGGACAAACTCCCCACATCGTGGACTACATCACGTGTATCCAAACCGCCTGCAGACAGATAGGCCTGCATACAGAAGAGGCATCCCACCTGAGGTCGGAATGTGTCAACATCCTGAAACAAGCACAACCGCCGAAACCCAACATTTCTGTTGAGGAGAGGCGTGCGTTGGCCCGACTTAAGAAAGACGACACGATTTTGATACTCCCAGTCGGTCCGCGGTCATCATCCCCAAGTCCATGTACCATGACAAAGCCAGCCAATTGTTGGATGACAGAAAAACCTACCAGCCTCTCAAGAAAGACCCCACCAACGGGTATGCCACCAAGCTCAAGGATCTGCTCAAACGTCTCAAGGAGGCGGGTGGACTTTCCCTTAACCTTAACAGAAAACTGTACCCATCAACCACTGATGTCCCCAAGTTTTATGGCCTTCCGAAGGTGCACAAGAAAGACGTCCCTCTTCGTCCCTTAGATGCTTCCAGAGGTTCCCTCATGTATGAGACGGCGAGATTTGTGGCAGACATCCTGTCTCCTTTGGTTAGCACGACAGAAACCACATCACCACACAGTGCGGACTTGGTTCAGAAACTGGCAGACTACACCCTTTCTCCTGACGAGTGCCTGGTAACATGATGTTTCGGCATTGTTCACCAGCGTCCCCGTCGAAGAAAGCATCCACATCATCAAAGCAAGACTCCAGGCTGACGACACTCTGCCCCAGCGTACTACGCTTTCCGTGGACAGCATCTGCGAGCTCCTGGCTTGCTGTCTCAACACAACCTACTTCACGTTTCGAGGCAACTTCTACCAACAGACGGC
>CM065725.1:19555936-19580936 GCA_033310375.1 Conus canariensis | reverse complement strand
GGAGTGGTGCTGGAAGATGAACAATGGTATCTCAAGTTGACCAGTGCTGTCTTGGTTATCAGGTTCACCCGATAGATGCATTCGTACCGTGTTGCACGTGTCAGAGTCTGTGTACAACGTACGGAGTCTATACCGCTTAGAGTCATTTTTCAGTCATATGTTGGGCGACAGGAACCCTGAACTCTGTCTTACGTTTCTTCTCTGTCTCTCTGTCTTTCTATATCGCTATATCTTTCTTGTCTTCTTGCCTGCCTGCCTGCCTGCCTGTCTGTGTCTCTGTCTGCCTGCTTGTCTGTCTGCCTGTCT
Source organism: Conus canariensis (assembly GCA_033310375.1). Classification (NCBI taxonomy): domain Eukaryota; kingdom Metazoa; phylum Mollusca; class Gastropoda; order Neogastropoda; family Conidae; genus Conus; species Conus canariensis. Next base: position 19,580,630 of record CM065725.1, on the reverse strand, counting down.
GTATGTCTCTCTCTCTCTCTGTTCGTGTGAGAGAGAGAGAGAGAGAGAGAGAGAGGGGAGAGGTCAGAAGTGCAGCTTGACAATAATTACTACAATGATCTGGACTCTGAGCAATGCACACAGTGGCTGAGCCAGGTTTACAGCTTGGCGACATGCAAGCAACGGACTGCACGTGCTGTGTAGTGCTATGTGGTCTGTTGCCATGGTATAGGGGCACGTACCAGTCCCACGGCTTCATGGAAGAAGTCGATTCTAAATCAAGTACTCGTCGCTCGTGTTATCTTCTTTCCTTCTTTGTTTCTTCTTTCCTTCTATTGTTTAGTTCTTTTTCGCTGTCCTCCTTCTTCCATCATTCTTTACCTCTTTCCCTTCTTACCTTTTTTTATTTTTCGTCTTCTGTTCCGCCGACAATAGCACACTTTTCTAACCAAAGAGACAAATAGTTCATGTTCGTGGAAAGAAAGCACTGCGGAGCGCGGAGCATGGGGAAAAAGACATGTCAGGAACACGCTTTGTCCCGCGGCGACCGACTGGCTTGGCCAAAAAAGAAAGTGCCTTGTCGCAGCCGGAGGCTTAAAAAGGGTAAGCATGTACAGTTCGGTTTGGGTCCGATAGTCCGACACTTCACGATTCCGACGTTTCGACAATCCGACAATTTTGTCGGACCAACGAAACTTGTTTTGTAATGTTTTATTTTCTGCCAGTAGTTCGACACATCACGATTTCGACGTTTCGATAGTCCGACATAACCCTAACCCTAACCCACGATTCCGACGTTTCGAATGTGTGTCGGACAATCGAAACGAGTTGGAATTGTCGGAATCGTGGGATGTCGGACTATCGCTACTTTTTCTTACACTGTCGGATTATCGAAACATCTGAACGTGGGGTGTCGGACTACCGATGTGTCGGACTATCGAAACGTCGGACTACCGGGCCCAGCCCGTATAGTTTGTTTTAGGGCCTGCCTGGTTAGCAGCCGGAGGTTTAAAAAGGGAAAGTATGTACAGTTCGTTTCAGGGCCTGCTGGCTCACAGACCGAGGTTTAAAAAGGGTAAGTCTGTACAGGGCCTGCCTGGTTAGCAGCCCGAGATTTAAAAAGGGAAAGTATGTACAGTTCGTTTCAGGGCCTGCCTGGTTAGCAGCCCGAGATTTAAAAGGGAAAGTATGTACAGTTCGTTTCAGGGCCTGCTGGCTCACAGACCGAGGTTTAAAAAGGGTAAGTCTGTACAGGGCCTGCCTGGTTAGCAGCCCGAGATTTAAAAAGGGAAAGTATGTACAGTTCGTTTCAGGGCCTGCCTGGTTAGCAGCCCGAGATTTTAAAAGGGTAAGATCCCCGTCTCGATAGATCCCCGTCTCGATGGATCCCCCTCTTGATAGATCCCCGTCTCGATAGATCCCCGTCTCGATAGATCCCCATCTCGATAGATCCCCGTCTCGATTGATTCCTGTCTCGATGGATCCCCGTTACTGTTTTTGGATCTATCGAGATGGGGATCTACCGAGATGGGGATCTACCGAGACGGGGATCTATCGAGACGGAAATTCGTCCACATGTAGTGGGGGATCTATCGAGACGGGGATCTACCGAGATGGGGATCTACCGAGACGGGGATCTACCGAGATGGGGATCTATCGAGACGGGCGTTTCAGGGCCTGTCTGCCCTAGTGGGGGAAAACACTGATTTGTTTTTTTTTTTCTCTCCAAGGGTATTGGGTTCAAACCCCTGGCTGAAGGCAGCCAGAGAAGAATGGATTTTCTCTGCAGAGGTCACCTCACTTCATTTCAATTATCATTTCTAACTGAGCCGACCGCGAAGGGCCACGTCCGACTGTCCGCTCCGTAAAGTCACTCCTTAGCCATCCTCAGTGCAAATTGTTTTTCTGTTTACATTTTTAAGTGGTTTTTTAAATATTTATAACAAAAGGCGGAATCAACATACTAATCTCTAACACTCGCCGAGACTAACTTTTTTTTTTTCTTGAAGAGATTTTGTGTGTCATGCACATGCACGAATCAACAACAACCACACCAACAACGATAACATTCACAACAACAATCTGCAGGCAAGTTAGATCCTTTTACGTCATTTTCCGTCCTTCTTAGAAGAGTAGGTCACAGTTTGCCGGTAGGGTAGGTAACCCACAGAAAAAAAAAAAGAAGAAAGGCTCAGTCATTCTGTTCGGTTTGGGATTATCGAAACATCTGAACGTGGGGTGTCGGACTACCGATGTGTCGGACTATCGAAACGTCGGACTACCGGGCCCAGCCCGTTTGCCGGTAGGGTAGGTAACCCACAGAAAAAAAAAAAGAAGAAAGGCTCAGTCATTCTGTTCAATAGTCGAGCAGAAAAAGTACCTCTTGTCTACACTCAGTGACTTAAAAAAAAAAAAAAACAGGAAGAGGAAGAAGAATAGAAGGACGTGAGAGATGCAAAACCAAGATAAGAAACTGTTATGTTGTTTGTTTTGATTTTTGTTTTCGGTCTTCGTTTTTGTTTGTTTGTTTGTTTGTTTGTCCTTCAGCGGCTCTTCGAAGGAAAACCGTCCCTGTGCCTGCCAGATATTAACCACAGTATCTGATGTCCTCAGTGGAAAAGGAAAAAAAAAACCTTGAAATTCCACAGATGAAGTTGAAAAGACTTGGACGTCCTTTTTTTTTTTTTTTTTTTTTTTTTTTTAAGCTTGCAGACTATCTGGAATTCCCTGCCAGTCACTCGTAGTAATTCGCCGTCTGTGGCCTGTCTCAAGTAAATCTCCAGCCTTTAACCCCTTGTCTCCTACCCCTGTCCTCTTTTTTTTTTTTTTTTCCAGAGCTTTGAATTTACTTCGAGGAGTGTCATTCACTGGTTCGTGTGGGTTTGTGTGCTGCTTTAGGTTCTGTTCGCGACACATGGGTGCGTGCATGTGGTGTGAGTATGCGTGTGTGCGGGGCTGGGTGGGTAAGTGCTGTGTACATGTCCACACGTATACACATGCGCGCCTGCAAACACACACACACACACACACACACACACACACACACACACACATATACACCACTGGCACCATCAACACCACCAGCAACCAAGAACAAGGGGAAGGAGACGGTGAGAGAGAAAGAGGGAGTAGAATGCGACAACTTAAAAGAATTCTTTGAAAATTGATCCCCCCAGCACGTGCGCGATCGCGACTTACGTCATGAACGCCCATCTTGCACGTGCTACACGGTAACGAACCTGCCAGTCAAGAAAAGAGGAGGAGACCCCATGTGTACCACGCAATGGAGTGCAAAAAGAGAACAACATCTGTGCAGACATCAGACGACTCATGAGAGGTCATTACTATTTGTGGTACATGAAGGACTCGTATTGTCGGTGGAACATAATCAGAGAAAGTTCCCGTTCTGAATTCTGGCCAGAGAACTATAAAATCTTCGTTCTAGCTCAACCGCCCTCAACCAGTTTCGGGCGGTTGCCCTAGAACAAAGATTTTATAGTTCTCTGCTAAGTAAGACTTAAAAAAAATGTTACAAACATACATAATGTGTAGGATTATCTGTTTTTAACACTAATTTAGAAAACTTTTGAGACTTCAGTTTTTGCTTAATCCTTCGTTTTTCTTGATCGTCTTCAATAACATCATTTTCTTTCATACATTCATCAAATGCGTCTCTGTCTTTCATGTGAAATAAAACCACTGTCTTTAATTGTTCTCTAAAGTCTTTTAAAACTGAGTTATATTTTTGACATAAAATCCACACACTTATCCCAGCATGTCTTCCACTGAAAGCTAGTTTTGATAAAGTATTTCTTTTTCTATGTCTCTTTCTGCCGAACAGTCATCTATAATAAATAGTGTCTGCGTTCCCTCAAACAGTCTATAAAAGTATTCTAAACACTCACTCAGTTTATTGCTGGGATCAATCAAATAGATTTCATCATCCGTCCATATAAACCTTCTGTTGTGATATGCTTTGTTCCACTTTAATGTTGGACAGAAAATTACAATATGATCAAAATTATAACTATAAACTGTTTGTAATAGGTCGAGGACAAATATTGTTTTTCCACAACCAGTCTGTCCACAAATCAATGAACAATGAGGGGTTTTTGTCATAAAGTTTAACATCGGCATTGACACCAAAGTTGTCTGCTCCATAGTTTTAAAACAGAATTTAATCTAATCCAGTTATTGTTTTTATCATACTCTCTGTCAAAACTTGTTCAGTATAATAAAAACCTATAAGGTCCAAATGTGTAAGATTAATCCAGTTCAGTTCTGTAAGATCGTTTCTATTTAGACTAATATCAATTTTGTTGCTTGTTGTCATGACCTTAATATCATCGCCATTGTAAAGAACAACGACAGTAACTTTAAGTTTGTCAACGTCTAAGTTTTGCCAGCTAACAAGAATTCTTTTCGTAAGATTGTCACTGACGCCCAGAGCTCCATTTCTCGCCTCATCTTTTAAGACAGAAATTTTAAATATCATTGTGAACGTGTCTCCTAATTTTGTGCGTGGAATAAACTGTAATTTTGTAGAAGCTTTCTTTAAAACCGATTCTCTTCTGTGGAGGATGTACTGTTTGTCCCCAAACGGCTTTATTTCGATCTCTTTCCGACTGTTGTCCTCTGGCATAAGACTTACATGTAAAGGGCCAGAGTTCAATGCTTTTCTGAAACTTTTTTGACGGTCAAAAAATGTAAATGGGCTTAAGAATTCAAATTTTATGTCCCATTCTAAATATGGTTCTAAGTGCCATTTGTTGTCAGTTTTTCGAACTATTTTATATTCATACTGACCCGCATTATTTGCTTCTACATTGCGTAGTTGTTCTAGTTTAGGAAACCTTTTGTTGTCGTCAACCTCTTTGCGTTTATAATAACCATCTTTAGTGTACTCAAAACCATACAAAGTGCCTATCTCACCGTTCTGTTCAAAGTCCTCAACGTCTGCAAGGTCTTTTAATTCTAAAGTTACACACCTCTCAGGCGCTAATGTAACTCCTAATTCTTCTGGTCCACGTGACATTTTTTAAAACAACGTATTATTTTATTTCCAAAACAATGTGCAGGTTATCACATTTCACGACTTTCCCTGTTTTATCTGTGATCTTTATATTAAATGATCTGACCCTCCCACAAGCTAATTTTTTAAACTGTAAATTAGGGAATTGTATAATTTCATAATCGCAATATGCAGCTTTCCCTGATGGAAGAGCTCTTAAAACAGTTGAGGGCCTTCCATCATATAAGTTTTCATCAGTGCTCAGCTCGTCCAAATGAACATAGAGTAATGAATGTAATGCAAGATCGAGCGGATATTCTCCCTCATAAGTAGTTTCGTCTGATGTAACTATAAAACTATGATTGTCAGTTGCAAAGCCTAACATTGTAACTAGCTCTGCATCAAACACGTAAATTGCGTTTTCTTCAGGTTCGAATGTTAACATTATTTTCAAATTTGCATTGTTAAGTTTGAGAGTAATGTCGAAGTTACTCATTGCTTCTTTTAGCGAGCAAAACCCGTAATAACCATCAGGTATGGTTAACTGGCTAACTAAGTTTCCACTATTGTCAAATTTTTTAATCTTATTATTCTCCTTGGATTCAGTTATATTAAACCATACGACTTTGTAAAAAATTTCATGGAGTGCGACCCTTTGGGTTCCGCAGTTATTATCAATAGCATATTCTAAAAACGAAGGACTGTCTTGAGTTGTTATTGTTACAAACATTTTTAAAACAAATTTAAAAATGAGTGCATTCAAATATACTAATGCAAAATATTCTGTCGGGCCGCACTACAGTCCTAAAGATATAACAACTGACACCCTTGACATTTCTGTGACTCAGACTGACGCCTTTCAAGTAAAGGTTAGTACTCCATTGAACAGATATCTTAACCCTCCTATTAAAAACGACTACATCCCGAAAGTGTGGTTCAGTCATCCGATGCAGTTTTATCAGAACCAGTTAAACTTTGCTGTGTTTTGTGCTTCAACTGGGTGTGGAGTGTCGTATGCTGATCATTTAAATCATCCTGATCCTTTGGTGAGGTCAGTGTATAGATTTCATTTTTATTACACCTTCAGACGTATTTTGTCTGAACTGCAAGCGCCATTACCAAATGACAAAACGTTTAATCCATTCAGCAACAGAATAGATTACAAGGCTTTTGAAAGGATCTGTAACGAATTTGATATTGACCCAAAGACAGACTTTAGACAAAAGTTGGATCTTAATCATGGTTTAGGCACCCTTTATTATTGGGGCGTGCACAGAAAGTATAACTATGATTGGAATCCTCCTTACACATCTTTCTCTTCAGGCACAACTGTTCACCTTGGGTCCATAGAGCAAGAGCATAAAACAGCATGGACAACATTTATTTTGGATACTTCTAATGGTCTAACAAAAGCGGGAATAGAACGAATAAACGACTCTATTCGTACTTATGTTTGGTGTTTGCTAGGTTCGCAAGCACAAACGAGATCAAACATAATTGATCCTTCTACTGGCTTTGACGCCCAAAAACAGTATTTAGCAAATTTAGAGGATTCTATTAATTCTGCAATTGATTTGCCTTCAAGTATTAAAAGGTACCAAAATGTTTTGCAATACGCAAGATCGAAAGTAGACTTTGCTGTTGGCACTGGTTTATACATGCTGCCTTCTGACCTCAGACTTCAGATAGGAACAATAATAAACTATAATAATGAAATCCTTGTGGCTGGTAAAGAAGAGAAGGTCGGAAAAAACAACATAAATTCTAAGCCAGCTATAGCAATAAAAAAAGAAGTCCCAATCCCCGTGGCCCCCTCAAAACCCCATCCAATCCCCGAGACCCCCTCAAAACCCCATCCAATCCCCGTGGCCTCAAAAAATAATGACCATGAATATGAAAAGACAGCACTTGTTATTGGATTAACTGCCCTAGGATTACTTGGTCTTTATCTTACTATATAAAGTAACCCAACTATTAAGACAACTAATGTCCATAAGTGCTCGGCCATAAAGCCAACTACTTTGCTTGCAGTAGACAAAAGCCAGCTAACGATCCCCCTAATATGCCAGGTAAAGAGTCTATGGCCTTAGTGGCTAATTTTTTTAATAAACTTGCAAGATGATCAAGTTGTTTTTTTACCCATGATTTATCTGATGGTGGTCCTGGTGGCACTGCTCCCCCACCACCGCCGCCTGTAATAGCCAACACCAGTGTACTTATTGCAAATCCTAAGGCTGTTATAACACTTGCTAATGTGACACCTTGCTCTCTAAACAGTGTTCTTATTCGTTCTGCTAACGTTGTGTCTTCATATAAAATTCTTTGGATAGTTTCTCTTATTCTGCTCACTTGAGTTCGTAATTGTTCTCGGTTATTAGACAACACTTCTAGTCTTGCTGATCTCTCTTGTTCAAGATCTTTTAGTCTTTGTGTTATTCTTTCTTTAACACCAGGTCCTAAGTTGTGGTCATCAGCCTCAACTAGTTTTTCTTTTTCTCTTTTTATATGCTCATCTAGTTCACCCAGTTTTGCTAAATTGTTTGTTAATTCGCCTCTGATGCTTCTCAAAGCATGATCAAGGGCCGTTATTTCTCTCATAGGTAGCGGTGGATCGTGCATAGTTTTTAATACTGTTTCTTCTGAAAAACTGGTTTCTGCTTCTATTATTTTGTTTGCTGTTGGGCTTAAATCTTTAAGTTCCATGTTTTGTATTTGGTTATCTGTTGGAAGTTCTTGTAGTGTGTTTTGAAGTTTAGCAACTGCTTCCCTATCTAATTTTGGTTTAGTAATGCTAAGGCGATTTTGTTCGCTTACACTGAGCCTTTGTCTAATTGTACTCTTTTTAAAAAAACTTTGATGAGTCTGGTTTAGATGTAAGCTGAACAAGTTGTCCTTGCTCGTTTTTAAAAAACAAATGGTCATCTTTTGTTTCAAAATCATTAGGGTCTATAAATTCGGGAGGTTCTTGGCCTAAACTTTGATAAAATGATTTGACCTTACTTTCTGTTAATTCATGCCGCAATGATTGTAATGGATGTGTTAAAGGAGTCATTTCACTCATGTCGTCTCCAGGATCATAAACATCATAATCTTCCATGTTTTAAAAATAATTAACTTTTTATTTTGTTTTATAAAAAAAAATGTCACAAGCATATGGCTCAATTCTTAACCCGCATAGAAGACTGAAAGAGCCCTTTGGCGTGAAGGGAAATAAACAGAATATTATTGTTCCAAATAATCCATCTACTATTGATTCAGATCAAATTCTTACTGTTAAATTTCCAGACCTAGGAGCAGATGAAGTGATTGTACCAGGCTCTGCCCGACTTACTTTTAAAATAGAACTCGAATCAGCAACAGACGCAAACAGGACAGTAGTTCAGAATCTGGGACGGGCAATCGTTAAGAAAATTTCTATAAAACTTGAGGGGCAAGAAATATTTTCTTTACACAATGCAGACATATTTTTAATCTATTGTGATCTATGGCTAACCGCGAATGAAAGGGCCGATCTTGCGTTTCAAGGAATCGAAAATAACGAAGCACTAAAACACAGAATAAGCGCCGCAGATGCTGAAAATGGTAACAAGTATAAAGCTATAAGTTATGCGTATGGAAATCGCTTTTCCATACCCTTAGATTTTGAGTTGTTAAAAGCGCATGCACCATACTTTCAAGGAGCATTAAAAGACAGATTGTCATATGAACTAACTTTTAATGAATACAAACGTGTCATTAAATCTACAGACACTGATTCTAAGTACAGCATTTTCGACATCTCGTTAGAGTTTGACATTGTTAGCAACCCTAACTTAGCAAGGCTGATTGAGCAACAATATCAGTCAAAATTAGCAATATATTACGAAAGAGTGATTCATCATTCAAAATATATCAAAAGCAGGGCAGACACTATATGGAATTTTAGTTTTAGCGCCACAGCACGATCACTTAAAGGTATTTTATTGCTGTGTGAAGATGATAAAGAACCATACCAAAGACAAAGTGAAAAGTTTATCAATCCTAAAATAACGAAAGTACAATGTTCAATTGAGGGTAGTCCTAACCAAGTCTACGGTAGCGGGCTTAAACCTTATCAGCATTTTGACGAAATAAGAAAATATTTTGGAGGCGGGAGGCATAGAAGTCCAACAGTAGACCTTGTGTCTAAAGATCTACACCTTCACAGTGTTAGACTTGATGAATATTTAACAACGAAATACGGTTTATGGATTGACCTAAGGTCAACAGAGGATAATCAGTTGCATGGGAGTGGGAGAACAGTTAAAGACGTAATAAACATTCAAATTGATAAAGAAAAAGAGAGTGATAAACCACTTAATGTACATTTGTTTTTAATATATGATGCGCAGCTGAATATTCAAGATAACAGATTAAAAGATATCCAATACTAAATTATTTTTATTTTAAAAAAAAAGCATGTCTGTTCAGGTTTATCCAAAAGTGCCCAAAGAAGAGAACTCTGTTGCTGTAGACATAAAAACTTTCAGATTAACAAACATAACACAAATGCAAACCCAACTAGAGCAGGACCTTTCAAAATACAGTAAAACCAAACGAAGGTATTCTGCTGTCTTTAATGCTGTTACATATGTTAATACTGGAGCATCGATCACTAGTGCTCTATCAGCAGGAACAAGTGTAGGTCTCTTAGCAACAGGCGTAGGTGCACCGGCAGCTTTACCTCTAGGTGGTTTGTCTTTAACTCTTGGCCTGTGTTCATTGGCTGTAAGTGCTGTTAGCAAAAAAATAAAAGCTAAACTCCAAAAGCACACAGCTATGGTTCAACTAATAACAGCTAAACTTAGTTCCTTCAAACTGATAATTGATAAAGCACTTGCCGACTCAAACATCACGGATGAAGAATTTAGTCGCCTACAGGCTGATTTTGAGGACTACAAAAGACAAAAGTTTGATCTTCAAAGAAAGGCAAGGGCAACTTTTTCTCAACAGCCAGACACCGATCAGATAAAAAAGGAATGTTTAAAAAAAGTAAACGAGACATTAAACTCTGTTCTAAACAGCTCACATTAACAACCCCAAAGGGCGTTTATACTTTAGTTTATGAGTCCAAGCACAAAAAGACCGTTGATATTGATTCTGATTAAGTATTTTTTTTAATTTAAATAAATATGTTGAGTTAGAAAAGAAGCTCAACATGGATAAGATATATGACAGTTTTGACTCTTGGTTAGATGCAATGGAAGAGGAAGAGCGTTTGTCAAAAGCTTTAAATGAGGTCGTTTTAGAAGTTATTGATCCAACAAACGTGCAGGCAAGCGTTGTACATGCTATTTCTCAAGTTTCAAGTAAACTAACAATAAACCCTCCAGTTAAAGTAAGGTTAGTTGTTTTAATCGACTATATAACAATAAACGAAGAAAATCTAGAAGTCTGGGTCTCAACTAAACAGCAGACTATTCTTTCTTATAATGACTTAACACCCGGTTGGGCAGATCAACTTCTTACACAGTTTAATGAAGCCTCTGAAGCAGCTAAAATGAGAGGCTCTGGTTGGTCAGAGGGTGAAGTCCTAGACATCAGATTAAGACAGGCTAAGTATGAGCCAATTGTAGGCAAGTCTTACATTCCACTGCCCCCAGCATTGGTTGCAAAAAGAGCAGTTCTGAACATAAAGAATTCAGACAACAAATGTTTTATGTGGTGTGTTCTTGCAAGGCTGCATGTACTCCGCAAAAACGCAGAGATAGTATCTAACTATCAACCTTACATCAATGATCTTAATTTCAGTGGAATATCCTTTCCTGTTAGCTTAGACAAAATTGATCAGTTTGAAGAACAGAATCACCCAATAACTGTTAACGTATACACATGGTCTGAGGAAACAAATTTGGTGCCTATCAGAGTGTCTAAGAATAGTCCGTCGATTGGTGAACCAGACAAAAATCATGTAGACTTACTCCTGATGTCTTCACTGGCAGGGCTACCGCACTACACATTGATACGAACAATGAGTAGATTATTGGCGCATACTACAACAGATCATGGCAAACAAGAATTCTGCAGAAAATGTTTAACAAGAATTCCATCTGTTCAAGCCGCGAGTGAACATAAGAAACATTGTATTAGCCCAGTTGACTGTAATACAGAACTAATTATGCCAAGAGAAGGCAGTAAGGTTAGTTTTAAGAATTACAAAAAACTCCAGAGGTCTCCATACGTTGTTTACGCAGACTTTGAATCGCTTATTGTTCCTTATGAAGGGCCAACCCCGCAGAAACTTCCAAAACAGTTTTAATGAGTAATCATCAGATTTGTTCGTTTGCTTTCATCATTGTCAGGTCGGATGGCGCCCATTCAGAGCCAGAATTATATAGAGGACCTAATGCGGCTAGTAGATTTTTACAGCGCATGCAGCAAGTGCGTAATGCTTGTTCTAATAATCTGAATTTATCTGAAATCATGATGACGCCCGAAGACCAAGAACAGTATGAATCAGCCACTCACTGTTGGATTTGTGGTTTAGAGCTAACACCAGAAAACCCAACAGTAAGAGACCATGATCACATTAGCGGAAAGTTTAGAGGAGCAGCGCATAACAATTGCAATCTTCAACTAAAGTTTTATCCTAGGACTTGGAGACTTCCTATATTCTTTCATAACTTGCGAGGTTATGATTCCCATCTTATATTGCAAGCAGTAACTAGCGATTTCAGGGTGTCATGCATTGCGCAGTCATCAGAAAAGTACATGTGTTTCACTTTAAATAATTTATCTTTTTATGACTCTATGCAACACCTGATGGGGAGTTTAGAATCGCTAGCAGGATCCTTAAAGTCCTGCCCAATAACGGAAGAATATTTTGACCCAACACTTGTTAGAAAAGGCGTTTATCCTTATGAGTACATGAACAGTTGGGAAAGGTTTGACGAAGATACACTTCCGCCTAAAGGCGCGTTCTTTTCTAGTCTTAGAGGAAAGGACATAAGTGATTCTGATTATTCTTATGCTCAAGATGCGTGGCAGAAGTTAGAGTGTAAAACGATGGGAGACTATCATGATTCCTATTTAATGGCGGATACCTGTTTGTTGGCGGACGTCTTTGAAAATTATAGGAAGACCTGCATGAAACATTACAGCCTGGATCCTGCGCATTACATTTCTGCGCCCGGGATGAGTTGGGATGCTTTCTTAAAATTTACTGGAGTACAAATTGATTTATTGTCTGACCTGCCAATGCTTCAGATGATTGAAAACGGATTGCGTGGGGGAATCAGTATGGCGTCGCACCATTACTGTAAAGCAAACAACAAATACTTGGACAACTATGATCCAAGTAAAAGGTCTAACTATCTCATGTATTTAGATGCAAACAATCTGTATGGTTGGGCTATGAGTCAATCACTTCCATTACGTAACTTTAAAATGTACACAGGAGGTGTAAAAGACATTCAAAAGTTTTTAAAATGGCTACAGAGTCTAGAAGCTAATCAACCGCAAGGCTTTATTCTTGAAGTTGATTTAGAATATCCTCATGAACTTCATGATTACCATAATGACTATCCATTAGCAGCAGAAACCCTAAAAGTGTCAATGACAGAACCACCTAAACTTGTGCCTAATCTTCGTGACAAAAAAAATTATGTCTGTCATTACAGACTTCTCCAATTTTATTTAAGACATGGTTTAAAGTTAACAGCAGTTCATCGTATAATTGCATTTGATCAAGAACAGTTCATGAAACCATACATCATGAAGAACACTGATCTCAGAACTAAATCCGCAGATGCTTCAGAAAAAGACTTTTTCAAGTTGATGAACAACAGCTGTTTTGGAAAGACTATGGAAAACCCGCACAAGCGTAAAGATGTCAGATTGGTCACCAGAGAGAACGATGCAATTAAGCTGGTGTCAAAACCTAATTATCAGGACTTCAGAAGATTTCATGATCAGCTTTTTGGCATAATGATGAAAAAAAAGAAAGTCAAATTGGATAAGCCCGTTTTTATTGGGTTTACTGTTTTAGAGCTGTCGAAGCTTTTGATGTTAGAATTTCTTTATGACTACTTTAAGCCCTTGTATCCAGAGTCCAGAGTTCTGTACACAGATACAGATTCCTTTGTAATCGACATCCCTACTGAAGATTTTTACAAAGACATGGAATTAGAAGTAGCAAAAGAGCATGCTGGATGGTACGACACATCTGATTACCCTAAAGATTCACCTTTGCATTCAGTTATTAATAAGAAGGTTTTAGGAAAGATGAAGGATGAATTATCTGGAGGGGTGATCAAGGAGTTTATTGGTTTAAGGTCGAAAATGTACAGTCTTTCAAGCCAAAAAAAAGTTGTCAAAAAAGCAAAGGGAATATCTCGCAGTGTTGTGCAGTCAAACATATCACATGACAACTACAAAGAAGCATTGTTCAATAAAAAGACTTTTCATCATGACAATTACAAACTACGATCTAATCTACATGAGATCAACACAACTGTTGTAACAAAACGGTCTCTTGACCGCACTAACACAAAAAGAGTATTTGTTAATCCAGAGTATTCATATGCGATTGGTCACTGGAGGACATTTGGTCAAGCGCAATTAGATACTCAGTAATTTCTTTATCCAGTATAGCCGGATTATTTGTGGTTGTTGTTTCAAGATTTTTGATTTTTTCATAAATATTAGGATCAATGGGTAGTTTATTCTTTATCATTGTTTTAATAATAAATCTATACGCAAATAATTTTTTTTGAGCTTCCATTTTAACTCAGAAATGTATTTGCCTAAATTAACTAAGCGACTGGAACTGTGTCTGGCGGGATTATCTGCAGTTCTTCCTTCACAAAAGATCTTCGAGGGGCTGGTCGTTTTGTTGTGTCAGTTTCTCGTAAATAATACACGGGCGGATTCATTTTCACAATTTTTTTTATCTCATATGGATCAACACTCCAAACTGGATCTGTTGCCCTGATGCGAGTGTCCCCTTCCGCTTCTCCCGGTGAATAAAGGTATCTCACTTTTAAACCAAATGGTAATAGTTTGCTGGATGAACTGGAGTCTCCTTCAACAACATTTATTGTTTGTTTTCTGATTGCTTGTACTGGTTTTAGCCCTTTAAATTCTTCATTATTCATTGCGCGCAAAACTGAGGGCAGTCTTTTTACCCATTCTGTGTTGCGAGAATTGTCAATCAGCTCTCTGTGATACTGGTAGGAAAAAAGTCTTTCAGATAACTGTTTGTTAAAGTTTTCAACCAAAGCCTGTGATCTATGAACACCCGGAATGCCTCTTTTAATGGTAACTCTATGTTTTAACAATAATTGATTCACTTGACCTTTAAATTCTTTTCCGTCATCAACTTGAATCATGCGAGGATAAGTTAAAGGGCCTCGTTGATATATCAGTTGTATAGCGACAGCAACAGCAGAAGCACTCTTTTGTGTTAATGGTTCCGCATCTTTGTATCTTGAAGCTATATCAATGACTGTAAGTGCGTACTTAAATCTTTTTTGTCTAATCGTATCATGGGGTAAATATAGAAGATCCATTTGATGGGTGTCGTTTGGAGTTATATTCACAAAGTGTGGTCTCTGTAGTTTTTTAGGCGCTGGTAAATAAATTTGCCAAATCGCTTGTTTAGATAACCATTCTTTTGCTGTTTGTTCACTGACTCCCGCTGCTTGGCTAAGCTTTTTAATTGCTGTGATTCCCTTCCAATATCCTTTTGGCGAATAATAGATCTTGTTCATTTTTTATTCAGCCAATACTTTGTGCAACAAAATACACAGCGGTCATGCCAAAGACAATAAACAATATTTCTTGCATCTTTTGTTTTTCTGATGGTTGATAGTAATCGCTAAATTTTGGTGGGGGCAGTGTTTCAACTTGTTTGCCTGTTACTAGAAAATATTCTTTTATTGCCTGGTCAACATCTTTAAATGTGTAAGCTGCATGTCCCTGTTGTTTAAGTCTGTCGTTAATAAAATCTAACTGCTCCATTCTTTGCTTTTCATAGGTGTCTTGTGCAGCGGCTAGTTGCTCCATAGCTCTGTTATGTCTTTTTCTCTCATCGTTATTTTGTAGTTTACTAAACGCGTAATTACTTCCGCTGAAAGCAAGCGCGTTGACCACTGCGCCGCCTATCATCATTACGAGTGAAGCCATTTTTATAAATGTATTTTTTTACATATTTATATTTTCTGGAATTATTCCTTGCTTAACTAGAAAGTCTTTCGTAGCAAACGAAGCTGTAATGACAGCAATCAACTTTGCTGAGTCTTCAAAATCTAGCTTGCCAAGATCTGCTGGTTTTATTCTTAACAAGCTTTTACCAAGCATTGTGTATCCTACACTTAGACCTCCAATAACAGCAGAATGGTATACGAGGTTGGCAACAGTTTTTTCGGTGCTCATTTTTAAAAAATAAAATAATATTTATTATTATTAATAAAACATGAACTGCGATGATTTACTTCCTGAACTTATGATTACAAATGATCAAGTTGATGACCAAGCTATTATGCGCAAAAAGGAAGGGCTGTATTCTTTGGCAGCATGTGGAAAAACAAAACAGTACCTTGGAAATGAATTCAGCATAGAACAGATTCAACAGATGTCGCCACAAGACATTGTAAAGTATCACAACAGGTATGAAGCGCAACTGGGGTCAAGAATGGTCAAAAGTGTCGGACAAACTGTTCTTAGTTTGTACACTAAACTCGTTAGTAGATTTGCGCCCATTGATTCTGAACAAGATTTTATGTATGATTTAACGCAGGATCCAGTTTTAACAAAGTCATTAGAGTCTCTAGGATGTGATCTATATTACAGATTTGGAACATTATTGTCGCCAGTAATTATGGGGTTAATTACGTTTAATCATATAGATTTTATTTCCCTTCAAAATGACCGAGCCAGAAAATCAGCAGAATCAGAAAACATTGAATCAGGTGGAGAAAGTGACCAGTAAAAAGCCTCCTCACCCTGGGCGCGTTGCAGCAGGAAAAAAATTAGCAGAGTGGAACAAACAAAAAAAATTAATGTTGCAATCACAGAATATAACTCATAATGAAAACATAACACCGCCAACGCCAACAGTTGTTTCAATGCCAGCTGTAAATACACAAGTTGATTCAAGACCTACAACACCAAAGTCGTCATGGATTATTTGGATTAAAAGAGTTGGCATTTTTGGCGTCATTGCTGTTGGTGGGGTGGTTATTACGTTTATAAAACATATAAAGAAAGACAGCAAAAACCAAAGCAGTCCAAAAAATCTCAGCCACTAAATACAGAAGCCGAACAAAAAAGCATGCCAGAACCGACAACAACAAAAGATCATTTTGATACATTTGATATGCAGTAATATTTCAAGAACTTAATAAATAATTATAAGTGACTTGAATAAGAACTTGATAACGACTTCATGACGACTTGATGAAAACTTAAATAAGAACTTGATAAGAACTTGATGACGACTTAATAAGAACTTAATGACGACTTGATGACGACTTGTTAAGAACTTAAATAAGAACTTGAATAAGTACTTGAATAAGAACTTGTTAAGAACTTAATGATGACTTGTTAAGAACTTGATGTTGACTTGTTAAGAACTTAAATAAGAACTTAAATAAAAACTTGTTAAAAACTTAAATAAGAACTTGAATAAGAACGTGATGCCGACTTGAATAAGAACCTAAAACGACTTAATGACGATTTTTTCATAAAACACAATTAATTGTTACATTCTTTTCCGGGGAGACAACTCCTCTTCACTTCTGAAGGGTTTGCTGCCTTTATGTAGTATCTAGGTCAGACATGTCTGGCCACGGCTTACTCAACTGCATAATTGCCGAGTCAAAGCGTCGCACTGTTTCCGGGTTCGTGTCAAGTTACACATAACGGAGTTGGGGCGTCGTTTACTGCAGGCCGCCACGCAGCATTGTATAAATTTAGACGGCTAAATTCCCCACCGGCGTCGTTTAGTGCAGGCGTTAGCCGTCACGCGGCATTGTATAAATTTAGGCGGCTAAATTCCCCACCCCAAAATAATCTTTTCCCAATTTTATGTATTAAAAGCAGCATTTTTATATTCAATCTAATAAGGTATTTAAAATAAATTTTATTAAAATGTAGTGACTAAAAAGTAAGGTAAGATGCACTTTGTTAATTAGCTTTTGGTGTTGTTTTAACAAAATAAAAACAACTTTACTCTAGGCAAGTAGACACCATGTAATTGTAAGCGTTTGTTTGTGTACAGTATATATATAAATCTTAAAGATAACAACATTGGGGATATGCCTGCAGTAGTTTTAAATACTTGGTTGTCATGGTATTGCAAAAGTCTAAATTTGCCCTCTTCCCTGCCCTCTAGTGACTCTTCCCATTTCGTGTTTCGTTTGTCTGGGTCACTGGCGCGGCTATAAACGCCCGTAAACCACATGTGTTGTGTTGTCTGGGTCACTGGCGCGGCTATAAACGCCCGTAAACCCAAATCTGGAAGAGTCACTAAAAAGGGGGTGAGGGGATTGCCCAAATTAGACAAATAGAAAGCAGTCAAACAAGTATAAAAGTATACTACTGTTGGAGGCATATTCTCAAAACCCTTCACATCTGGCCGTGTTATATGTGACCCTCTGGGTCTAACTTGGGGCCCTAGGGCGCCATAGGGTCTCAAGTAAGACCCAGAGGTGATCAGTAATGCGGCCAGATGTGAAGAGTTTTGCAAAAATTGATTTCACATTTGATGAATGTATGCGTGAAAATGATGTTATTGATCAAGAAAAACGAAGGATTAACGAAGGATTAAGCAAAAACTGAAGTCTCTGTCTGTTTACGTTTTCGTGGGTTGGCGATTATCAAGAGTTCAAAAGATCTGCTGTAAATCTGTCCTGAATTCATATTCGTAAACTCATGTAGTTAATTAGTCAGTGGCCTCTTTCAAGCAAACTTCAAACCGTCCTCCACCCTCTTCACTCCACTCTCAGTCTATGAATCTGTGTGGTTCGTGTGCAATGTAGGATGAAATCATAAAGCTGCACTTTTACAGTTGTGTCTCATACTCATAAAAGACAGCAAAAAGAAAAGCAATTGTGTATTTTTTCACCGCTTCATGGCCATGAATTCATGATTTTATTTCTCTTTTTCTTAAGTTGTTTGATTGTTTCTTTTCTTTCTGTCACCTCCTCGTGCCTCTTTTCCTTTTCTCTTTTTCTGTCAGTTTTTCTCCATCGAATCACTGTGTCAGCATTCCCTTTGTCTCACCCTCTGTGCATGTGCGTATTTGTGTGTGTGTGTGTGTGTGTGTGTGTGTGTGTGTGTGTGAGAGAGAGAGAGAGAGAGGATGTGGACAAGTATTTTGTCATTCGTATGAATGTGTGTATATATTTCACCAATTTGCTCTCTCTCTCTCTCTCTCTCTCTCTCTCTCTCTCTCTCTCTTCCGAATTAAATGTGACTACGTAATTGGTATTATCTGCAGCGTATGGACAAGTAGATGCATAGATAGATAGATAGATAACGTGATAGATAGAGATAGACAGACAGACATATAGATAGACAGGTAGATAAACAGACAGATAGATAGATGGATAGATAGATGAACATCGATAAATAGACATGTGTGTGCACGTGCACGCGCGCATGTGTGTGTGTGTGTGTGTGTGTGTGTGTGTGTGTGCGCGTGCGCGCGCGCGCACCGACACCACTTTCTGGGCCGTGCCTCGGTTGATGCTGGATGAACATGGTCCACCAGGGACACACAGGAGTGGAGATGCATCATCCATGACTTAAGATGACTCCTGGGTTTGTTACTTCACAGGGGCATTACATGCCCTTCACATGAATTTCATGATGAAACAAGAAAGAAAGAAAGAAAGAAACAAACAACAACACAAACAAACAACAACAACAAAAAGATAAAAACAGCAGAAATCAACGGACAACTAATATAAACTTGCCGAAAAAGTGGTGGGAATGTGATGCTGTCTAACTCACAATTGAAGACACTGTATCAGGGTTCACCATGTTAACCTCAAAGGGGGGATGGGTGTGAAAAGATGGGCCTGCATGCAGATACTGGTTTGATTCCCTCGGGAAATCAGATAGAACCTAAACCACGTCAAGGTCAGAGTATGGCTAACGAGAGAGAGAGAGAGAGAGAGAGAGAGAGAGAGAGAGAGAGAGAGAGAGAGAGAGAGAGGACTGATGATGGGGAAAATGTGATCACACAATTGACATGTTTATATCATGCCCTTTCAACAAGAGAACAAAAATAGGCGTAGAAAAAAATACAGATTAAATACAAGTTAAGTTAGGACATGTATTGAAATAGAAAACACGAAATTAAAGAAAAATACTGAAACGTTTAGGCGAGAGAGAGAGAGAGAGAGAGAGAGAGAGAGAGAGAGAGACAGACAGACAGACAGACAGACAGACAGACAGACAGATGTGTCAGATGGGCAGCTTGACAATGACAGTCACTACTATAATCTAGACTCTGTCTAATCTATACAGTACCTAAGCCAGTTTAAAGCTTGACGACATGCAAGTAACGGACGGCACACATTCTTTAGTGCTACGTGGTCAGCTGCCATTGTCTAGGGGCACACACCAGTACTACGGCTAACTGGAAGAACTCTGTTCTATATGGAATAGTCATCGTTCGTGTTATTTATAACTCTATCTTATTTCTTTCTCTCTTCTTTCCTTCTTTTGTTTAGTTATTCGTTGTTGTTTTTCGCCATCTTTCTTTTTTCATCTGTCTCTGGGAAGAACACGGCACTAAATAAAGTACTTATTTTGTTCATGTCTTTTTTTTTTTTTTTTGGGTCCCATTTTCTGTGCCACTTCAGTGGCAGTGCATCCACGCCGCTCATTCTGACTCCCCGTCCACAGCCACAGCCTGGTCAGTCCCGCCGCAGCCCCGGCACCGACAATCCACAGGGAGTAGTCAGTGTCATGTCGTCAGGAGGCAACCCACCGGGGAAGACACTGCACTGCTGCCGAGTCACTTTGGTGGTGTTCAGTGGTGTCTGTTCTGATCCAACATACGCAGGATACCACCTTCTAAGCCCCCTACTGACGACAATAATTGGTTAGTCGCGGAGCCGGCGTGAGTGAACTCTCCCTCCGGAGGGCGCTACCACGTCCGTTCAACGACAGCCCGTATGGACTCGCCGATACCGGTGACCCCGACGGAATCAAACCAAGGCCACAGACGTGGAGAGGACATCGAAACTGGGGTCACCATGAGAGCAGGGCATGAAGGGCCACAGAATGTGAGACATTTTTTTAAAATGCTGATCAATGATAATGAGGATGATGAAGATGATGCTACAGATTTCCATTCCGGTCTGAGACTGCATGACAGGGCTGTACTCTACGCTTCCTTTCATAATATATCCCGGCGTTAACCAGGCCCGAGAGGTACAGACACCTGCAGTGTTGGTCAGGAAATTTGAGCAACACTCTCAGAGACGAATCCGTTAAATGGATAAAGCTCGACTGTGTGGTCCCAGTCTTCCCAGCTGAGCCCGTAGCAAACTCAACTCTGGGTAGGAGCCGGTCGGGGCAGAAAACTCCCACATGATTCTGATGGGAATCGAACCCACGACCTCCCAGCCGGGAGCCCGCGACGCCAACGACTTCGCCACGGCGGCTGGTTATTCAGTTCATGTTATTAATAAGCCTGTCGTATTTCTTTCTCTTTTCTTTCATCTAATTATTCGTTGTTGTTGTTTTTTCGCAGTCTTTCTTTCTTTCTTTCTTCTTCTTTTTTTTTTTTTATA
The DNA here is from genome assembly GCA_033310375.1 of Conus canariensis. Lineage (NCBI taxonomy): Eukaryota > Metazoa > Mollusca > Gastropoda > Neogastropoda > Conidae > Conus > Conus canariensis. The sequence goes on along the minus strand of CM065725.1, from coordinate 19,559,873 downwards.
ATCTGTCTGCCTTTTTCTCCTGCTTTTTTTCCCGTCTTCTATTCTGATGGTCTCCCACGCAAAGGTCAGCGAGGAGTTTGTTGACGTAGCAGCCTTTTATAACCACAGAACCACCCACAGTAAAACGGCAGTACAGGATGTGGGGAGGGAAAGCGGAGTCGTGTACAGAGGATGGCACAAAGGCACGTCAGGAACATGCTTATCCCGCAGCGACAACTGGCTTGGCAAAAAAAAGTGCTTGTATGCAGCTGATCTTAGAAAAGGATAGGTCTTTAAAATGCATTTCAGGGCTTCTACGGCCTGTGGAGAAAACATATCTCTCTCTCTCTCTCTTCGTCTTCTCTCTCTCTCTCTCTCTCTCTCTCTCTCTCTCCTCTCTCTCAGAGGTATTGGGTTCAATCACCGCTGAAGGCATTCAGACTAGAATGGATTGTCTCTTTCAGTTCAGCTCATGTTACAAAGGGCCATATCAGGGCTGACAGATATTCACAGTCACTCTCTGGTCAACCTCGGTGCTGACTCCAGCACTCGCCAAGTCCAAATCCTATGGATGAAATTATAAACTGTCATACACCTGCACGAATTGAAATAAATGCAACAAAACAGCAACAACAAAAACAGCAGCAACAAAAACATCAACAGCAATGACCACCACCACCACAACAACAACGGCATTTGCACGCACGTTGGATCCTGTTCCATCCATTTCGGGAGAGTGGGTCATAGCATGCCTGTAGGATATGTAACCCACAAAAAAAAAATGCATGTGCGCTCTTGTATCGTTTTAGACATAATTCCTGATGATGGAATGTTGCTACCTTACGGTCACGTGTGCAAAAATATCACCAATGGTGAACTTCATGCTTCTAGTCCCAGTACGCGGAAGAAGAAGAAGAAGAAGCAGAAGAAGAAGAAGAAGGAGGAGGAGGAGGAAGAGAAGGAGAAGAAGAAGATCATGATGATGATGATGAAGAAGAAAAAGAAGAAGAAGAAGAAAAACAACAACATCATTAAAAAGAAGAAGAAGGAGAAGGAGGAGAGCAGAAGGAGGAGGAGAGATTTCTCGCTTGACTTTCGTCTGTATATTTTGGCGAAAGGCAGTTTTGCCTAATTTTCTTCATGAATTTGCGATCTTACTGGTTCTTTCAATGTAGGGGACAGTGCTGTTAATAAGCATCTCATATCGGGCGAGAAAGGCTTTGCGGCGTGATTGTTTGGACATCGTGTTCACTGGGCTTTGTGGAAGGAATAAGACAATAAACAGTAGACATGGATACTGGTCATTTATCACAGACTCTGACTTCAAAAGGGTGTTCTTGAAGAAGTGCACGTGCAGCGATTCAAAGAAATAGAGTCAGAAGACATAGGCGGCCGTAACGGTGACATATGGAATCCATCGGACATTTCAGTCCTGGATGACGACTTGTGGTGATACCGAAACCTGTCTTCTGTGGATCTTAACGGCGGCCGAATGACCTTTAATCCAGACATTTGCTAAATGAAAAACAGTGAGGCTGAACGACACATATAGTCAAAACCAGGGAAAAAAGAACATGCCGAAAAGTAGTGATGAATGAAAGTTTCCGTTGTAAAAAAAAAAGGGCTGCAAACAAAACAGTACTTGCGGTAAAAATACTAAAACGTAGCTCTCACTGAACATAGTTAATGTTAAGAAGTGCAAAACGTTTTCTGAGTGGAACGTACATACACTAAACGTAGGAAAACCTGGCGATACAGGGTTTATTTTGCGCCGAATATAAGAAGATAAGTGGTTGCTCGTTCTTTGTTTTCATTGTCCTAAATGTTTGTTTTTGCCAGAAGAAGCCCCAAGAGGTCCAAATGCATTGTGTTTTATCCTATAATATGTTTGTCTGCATAGTCTTGCGGAACTAATACTCTTTCTTTTTAACACATGCTCAAAGCGAGGAAAAGTGATTCTTACCGAAGGATACATGAAAGAAAAGCAGGAATAATGGCCATGACTGAATCACGCAAGCATTAAATGTAGAAAAATGCTGTTCTAATCGAACCATGGTTGCAGTAAAGGCGGACACTGTAGCTATGAGTGAAAATACGTGTAGTTCTGACCGAAAGGTACTTGGAGTGAAAGTAGGAACATAATTATGGTGGCGACTGCACGACAGATGATGTAAAAATAGGAACACGTTGTGACGACTGCACGACAGATGATGTAAAAATAGGAACACGTTGTGACGACTGCACGACAGATGATGTAAAAATAGGAATACGTTGTGACGACTGCACGACGGATGATGTAAAAATAGGAACATGTTGTGACGACTGCACGACGGATGATGTAAAAATAGGAACACGTTGTGGCGACTGCACGACAGATGATGTAAAAATAGGAACACGTTGTGACGACTGCACGACAGATGATGTAAAAATAGGAACACGTTGTGACGACTGCACGACAGATGATGTAAAAATAGGAACACGTTGTGACGACTGAACGATAGATGAAGTAAAAGTAGGAACATGTAGTGACGACTGAACGATAGATGAAGTAAAAGTAGGAACATGTTGTGACGACTGAACGATAGATGAAGTAAAATTAGGAACATGTTGTGACGACTGAACGATAGATGAAGTAAAAGTAGGAACATGTTGTGACGACTGAACGATAGATGAAGTAAAAGTAGGAACATGTAGTGACGACTGAACGATAGATGAAGTAAAAGTAGGAACATGTAGTGACGACTGAACGATAGATGAAGTTAGAATAGGAACACGTTGTGGGAAAATGAACGATAGACGCAGTAAATATGGTAACATGCAGTCGTGACTGAACGATAGAATAGAAATAGGAACATGCTGTGGCGACTGAACGAGAGATGAAGTAGAAATAGGAACATGTTGTGACGACTGAACGAGAGATGAAGTAAAAGTAGGAAACCGTAGTGGCGACTGAACGATGGAGAAAGTAAAACTTAATGCCGGGAAGTGCCGGAAGTTCTCGTAATAAAAGCAAGCGCGGTCAGAGCCCCTGTGTTGTGACTTTTATCAGTGGTCCAACGGCCATTGAAGCAGGACGGTCATTTTGTCTGTCCTTGTTTGAATCAACGATGAATTCAGCGGCTTTCTCGCCCACGTGGGCACTACCCTGCCTCGTTAATGAAGAAATAACGGACAGTCTGGCCGACGTACGCCCTAAAACTCGATCCAGCAGACGACACTTTTGTGACTGCCGAACGACATTGTCAGAACGTTAACATCTATGAATATGCATCACAAGAGATGAAGAAACCAGTGATGACATATCACCTTGAAAGGTACTTGGGGGAGCACATGCATCTGCCACGGTAAAGCAAGTCCTGAATCCGCTCCAAGACCTGGACCCACAAGAAGTTTTCCACTAAGCAGCGTTAAAATCGGTTCGGTAGTTTTCGTGTGGTTTTCGGTCCAGATTTTTTGTGTTTTTTTTTTTTCAGTGTTCGGTTTGGTAGTTTTCGTGCAGTGTTCGGTTCGGTAGTTTTCGTGCGGTGTTCGGTTCGGTAGTTTTCGTGCAGTGTTTGTTTCCGTAGTTTTCGTGCAGTGTTCGGTTCGGTAGTTTTCGTGCAGTGTTTGTTTCGGTAGTTTTCATGCAGTGTTTGTTTCGGTAGTTTTCGTGCAGTGTTCGGTTCGATAGTTTTCGTGCAGTGTTCGGTTCGGTAGTTTTCGTGTGGTGTTCGGTTCGGTAGTTTTCGTGCGGTGTTCGGTTCGGTAGTTTTCGTGCAGTGTTCGGTTCGGTAGTTTTCGTGCAGTGTTTGTTTCGGTAGTTTTCGTGCAGTGTTCGGTTCGGTAGTTTTCGTGCGGTGTTCGGTTCGGTAGTTTTCGTGCGGTGTTCGGTTCGGTAGTTTTCGTGCGGTGTTTGTTTCGATAGTTTTCGTGCGGTGTTTGTTTCGGTAGTTTTCGTGCGGTGTTTGTTTCGGTAGTT
>CM065725.1:19528436-19550936 GCA_033310375.1 Conus canariensis | reverse complement strand
GACACCCCGAAAAAACAGAAGGTTGAAACTAGTACACCACTGTCCGGGCCAGTGAAAGAGACTCTTTCGAAATTTGTTTTTCAACCGCGAGAGAACAAAATGGAGGACAAGGGGAACGACTCACTCCCAAACCAGTCAAACGAGTTGGACGTTGTTTTCTCCCCTACTCGCGATTCTCACCGGCAAGAAGAACCCCAACAATGTACGAATGCCGATCTGATGGCAAAACTCTGCGCCAACGGGGCTGAACTTGCCAAGCTGGCTCTGACGGTGGAGGAACTGAAGGCTGCCCTGTTCTCAGTCCAGACTGAGAACGATAAGCTTCGTCGAGAGCTGACCGACGCCCGGAAGCGAGAGCAGCAGACGGCCACCCAGCTAGCTGAAATACGGCACCTTGCAGAGCTGGCCGATCGTCGTTCCGAGGACGTTTCCGCATACGTACGGAGGAACAACCTGCGCATCTACGGGGTGCAGGAAGGGGAGAGCGGGGCCGTCGAGACGGGGGTACAGTGCGAGGAGAAGGTGCTTTCTCTGTTCAACCGGAAACTGAACGTCGAGGTGAAGAGAGAAGACTTTGAGGCAGTGCATAGGGTCGGCTCCAAACAGGGTTCCAGTGCTTCCAGAAACTCTTGCCGCGGGATTATTGTTCGTTTTGTCTCCCGTCGGGTTAGGGACTCCGTGCTCTACGCGCGCAAGAAGTTGAAAGGAACCGGGGTCACTATGGTGGAAGATCTGACCCCACGCGCCTATCAGCTGCTATGTTCAGTGCGGAACGAGAGGGACATTTGCCAGCAGGCGTGGACGAAGAACGGTGCAGTGGTGGTGAAGACGGTGACCGGACGAATCTCGACTGTGAAATCTCTTGCCGAATTTAGGGAACTGCGTTAGATTTGTTTCTTTCTTCTTTTGTGTGTCACGCCGTCACTTTCACCTTTGCTTTGTCATTGTGTCGCCTGCTCGAACTGTAAGTAGACCAAATTAATTTAACCAGCGTGCGATTGTTTTCTGTTCAAAATCGTAAGTGTGAAGGGTTGAGAATTCTTAAAGGTTTGTAATTTAGAAGCCACTTGATGTAATTTCTGTATCTGTGAGCCTTTCTTGTAATGACCTTGGCGGTTTTTTGTTTTGTTTTGTTTTTCCCCCACTTGACTTTGTTTGTTTACATCTGGGGGTGAAGGTCTTTTGAGATTGGCAAGTCGGGGGAGCAGTCCTTGCGTTAAGGGTAGTTGGGGGCAAAAGTAAGGAAAGAAAACGCAGTCTTGTGGTACTTTTTTGTTGTTGTTGTTGTTGTTGTTGTTTTTTTCTTTCCTTCCATATGTTAGTATTAGGTCTTTGCTCACAGATAATGTGATTGTACGAAGGGATAGTAAGTATTTGATCACGGGATAGTAAGTATTTGATCACGTGTTAGTCATACAAGATGACTATAACATGTTGTTCGACGGCGGGTTTTTTTTTTTTTTTTTTTTTTTTCCCCCCATCGCGCTAGATATTGTAGTTGTAGTAGTAGTACGCTTCCATGCTCGTTTGGAGTAGGGTGGTGGACCCTTATATAACAGGTTGGTGTGTGTGTGTGTGTGTGTGTGTGTGTGTTTAGTTTTATGTCATTGCTTTGTAAGTTGGTCTTTATGTTGTACATTACCTTTTCATTTTCTTCATATCAAGGTGGTGGGTGTGTGTGTGAGAGTGAGATTGTAACTGGGTCATGTACACTTTATTTGTGCATTTATAAGATGTTGATATTAATGATGGGTGTGAAAACTTGCTTATTATTACATTGGAAGGTTGAGGCTGAGGTAGCTTCTGAAGGCTCTGAGAATTTTACCCGAGCCAGCTGGGGATATAATGTATGGCTGTGTGGTACGGAAACTATCAAAAATGGTGTGGCTGTTCTTCTTAATAATAGCTTTGAGTATAAGATACATGATGTTATAAGAGACCAACATGGGTGTTACACTGTTATGAATGTTCAGTTCTTAAATATAATGAAAATAGCCAGAAGTTTAAAATGTTCTTAGCGAGTCTAAAGGAACATTTGATTAGTAAGCAGACTAACAATACAACATAATGGAACAAAAAACAAGTAGTAACAATATAATAACAATTTCTTCATTAAACTGTCAGGGGCTTGGAAATAAACAGAAAAGGAGAGATGTCTTTCACTATTTGAGGAAAAAAAATTATTCTATCTACTGTCTACAAGACACACATTTTGAAAAACAAATGGAAAACTATATACAATCAGAATGGGGATATACTTGTGTCTTTTCTTCACTTACTTCAAATGCCAGGGGAATAGCAGTGCTATTTAATAATAACCTTGAATTTAAGATCAATAAAGTTGAATCAGATATAAATGGTAATTTCATTATTATATCCTTTACAGCTATGGAAAAAGAACTATTATTAGTAAGTGTATATGGTCCCAATAAAGATGACCCTATGTTTTATGAAGATCTAATACAGAGAATAAAAAGATACAAAAACAACAATGTTATAATAGTTGGAGACTTTAATATTGCCTTAGAACAGGAAATAGATTGTTTTAACTATAAACATGTTAATAACCCCAAAGCTAAGAAAGCAGTAGAAGAAATGATGTCAGAGCTTGTTTTAACAGATATATGGAGAGAGAACAATCCAGACAGTAGGAGATATACATGGAGAAGACCAACCCCCTTTCAGCAAAGTAGAATAGATTTCTTTCTACTATCGGATTACCTGATATGGTACTTTGATGATACAGATATAATTCCAGGCTATAGAACTGATCATTCATTAATAACTCTAAAACTTAAATTTGGAAAAGATGTCAAACAAAATACTTTTTGGAAGTTTAATACCTCCCTACTTAAAGATAAAAAATATGTTGATGAAATTAATGAAGAAATACAAAACATAATAAAAGAATATACAGAAACCCAGGAAGAACCCAACCAAACTAAAGATGAAGGTAACTCAGAAATAAAATTTAAAGTATCTGATAGGACCTTTCTGGACTTTTTGCTGATGAAAATTAGAACAAAAACAATTTCATATGCAACAATGAAAAAAAGAGAATCAAAGCAGAAAGAAGAAAAATTGACACATGACATAAAAGAAATTGAGAAAAAAGAACACAAAACAGAACAAGACAGGAAGGTACTTGAAGAATACAATCAGGAGTTGACTTTGTTAAGAGAAAAAATCATGAATGGGGTACTACTAAGATCTAAAGCAAGATGGGTAGCAGAAGGAGAAAAAATTACAAAGTATTTCTGTAATCTTGAAAAACGTAACTTTGTTAGAAAGCAAATAACAAAACTGATAAACAGTCAAGGGAAAATAATAGAACATACAGATGGAATAAAAGAAGAAGTTAAAGACTTCTATGAAAAATTATATAAAAAAAGAGATTTGGAACAACTCAATATTGAAGATTTAGTTAAAGAGGTACCAAAAATAACAATGGAAGAAAGTAGATCTTTAGAAGGTAAAATAACACTGGAGGAAGCAGGCACGGCATTGAAAAACATGAAGGATGGAAAAAGCCCAGGAACAGATGGGTTTGGAGCTGAGTTTTTTAAGTTCTTTTGGAAACAGATTGGCTTTCTAGTTGTAAGAGCCTTGAATGAGAGTTTTAAAGAGGGAGAGCTTTCTAATGTACAGAAAGAAGGTATAATTATCTGTATACCAAAACCAGGTAAACCCAAAGAACACATTAAGAACTGGAGACCTATTTCCTTGTTAAATGTTATCTATAAAATAGGATCAACATGCATAGCAAATAGATTAAAAAGAATACTCCCAACTGTAATTAGCGAAGATCAGACCGGATTTATTCCAAACAGATACATGGGAAACAATATCAGACTCATTTATGATATAATCAATCAACTGAACACACAACACAAACCAGGAATGTTGATAAATCTAGATTTTGAAAAAGCGTTTGACTCATTAGATTGGAATTTTATGTTCAAAGTATTAAAAGCCTTTGGACTTGGCAAGGATATGTGCAGATGGATTAGTGTTTTTTATAAAAATATTAAATCAATAGTTTTTGCCAATGGACAAAGCACACCATGGTTTTATATAGAGAGAGGGTGTCGTCAAGGCGACCCAATGTCACCATACATTTTTGTACTATGTGCAGAAATATTATCTATTATGATCAAAGAAGAAAAAAACATAAAAGGAATCCAAATAGGTGAGAATGAATATAAAATATCACAGTTTGCAGATGATACTCAACTAATGAATAGTGGAGACAGAATATCCTTTGAAAAGTCAACTCAAATTTTTGAAAAGTTTGGTAAAACGTCTGGACTGTTTCTGAATAAAGAAAAAACGCAGATCATATGGTTGGGGAGTAATAAAAATAGCACAATAAAATATATGCAACACCTAAACATGATATGGAATCCTAAAGAATTCAAAATACTAGGAATATGGTTTACTAATGATCTAAAAGACATAGAAAAAAGAAACTACAAAGAAAAGATGATTGAAGTGAAAGCATTATTCAAAACCTGGCTAAAAAGAATTATCACCCCTCTCGGGAGAATCGCAGTACTCAAATCGCTAATCTTGTCCAAATTAACACATCTCTGGCTTCTTTTGCCAAACCCTCCGGATGCATATATAAAAGAATTACAAAGACTATGTTTTTGGTTTGTGTGGAACAAGAAGCAAGACAAGATTAGCCGTAAAACAGCTGTAAAGGATATAAGAGATGGAGGACTGAACATACCAGATGTACAAGCATTTATCACATCACTAAAACTAACATGGGTAAGACGAATTAAAAATACTACACACAGATGGAAAGAATTGTTGGTGCATAATTGCTCGTTTATTGAACACATTGAAGAGTACTCTCCAAACTATCTGTGTATAAGAAATAAAGAAAATATGTTTTGGCAACATGTATTCACCTCCTATAGACAATTTTTTTATAAAGTAAAACCAGAAACCACTCAGGAAGTACTAGCCGAACCAATTCTTTATAATGATAACATTAGAATAGGGAATAAAACTGTTAAGTTTAAAGGGTGGCATGAAAAAAAAGTAAACAGAATTTCTGATTTAATAAAGAATAATGGAGAAATACTCACATTTAATGAATTCAGATCAAGATACAACATACAGATTAACTTTCTATCATACATGGGATGTATAGCATCAATAAAGAATTATTTAAGAAAAGTTGGACTTACTATTCAAGATCGCAATATGGCAGAGCACAACGCAGCTTTGGGAAGGATATGCTCTATATCAAAAGGCACCCAGATATATTATAAAACATTAATCAAGGATAACCGGAAACCAAAATGCATCACAAAATGGTCTGAAAAGCTCAACCAAGACATACCTTGGAAACGTTGTTTCTCAAAGATTCAGCAGATTAAAGATATAAAACTTAAATGGTTACAGATAAGAATAGTACATAGAATAATAGGAACTAATGTAGTGTTGAAAGAAATAGGAGTTGTACAAAATCAAAACTGCAATTTCTGCAGTAATGAGAAAGATACTATAGAGCATGTCTTCTGGAGATGCAAATATGTTCATGAATTTTGGAAAACACTAGAAAATCTGCTGAAAGAGAAATGTTCAAATGTAGATAACTTATATTTCACAGAAAGTATAGTACTATTTGGTACAGACTTTAACTTCAACAGCGATACTGTGGTTGATCTGATAATTCTTTTGGCTAAAAATTATATATACAGATGCAAGATAACAAAGTGCCAGATCCTCACTTCAGTATTCATTAAAATACTCAAGGCACGGTATCAAATAGAAAGATACGTAGCAACAGTGAACTCTGAACTTCAAAAACTCGAAAACAACTGGATTCATTATAAACCTTTATTTGAAGATTCACATGAGTAATGGTCTTTTAGTAAATGATCTGTGAGTGGGGAAGTTACAACTTTGAAAGTGAAAAGAATTGTCAACTATTTCAAATACACTGTACGTTGATTGCTTATCTCGATTCCCATGAATATTATTGTCATTGTGATAACTACTAATTTTGAAGGATTTTAATTCTTATAAGCGACATATGTACATAGGTGTGTATGTATATGTATGTATATGTATATATATATATATGTGTGTTTGTGTCTATGGGTATATATGTGTCGCATTGGAGGGGAGATATGTCAGGGAAATAAGAGCTTCATTTTTTTTTTTTTTTTTTTTTTAAATTCATTTTTTTTTTTTTTCTTTTTTTTTCTTTTTTTTAAAAATAGAATAAGCTTACGCCATAGGGAGGTATTTGCCATAATATACGAGGCATACGTAGATGCCATGGTCTCAGTAGGATGAATATGACTTGAGTGTAAAAGAGCTAATGCATAGGAGTACGTATGTGTATCGTCACTGGCGAGCTCTGGCCATGTGTCTGCAAACAATTTCATCGAGTGTGCATGGAGGGAGCATGGGGGGGGGAAGGGATGAGATCTATGTGTGCAATGTGAATATTTGGGTGTGTGGATATAATACATGTTTGTGTTTGGGATGATGCTTACCTATAGATGGATTGGATGACATGGAATATCCAATGTTCAGCCTGTTACTCTTTTTTTTTTTTTTTTTTTTTTTTTTTTTACTCTTGGATGGCTCTATATAGAGTGGAAGGTTCCATTCTAATGTACTGATGTGACCCTTGCTGGCTGGTCCTGTTGCTGTTCTTGGAAACTTTCGACCTTTCTTTCGTCCCAAGGATAGTATGGGAGGGATTTAGTCACCGGAGGATCGCATACAGTTGTGCACAGAATATGTGTTATATGTTAGTTAAAAAACTAAAATAGTCTCAGGAAATAGATATTTTGATTGCAACATGGATTACTTTCAACCCAGAGATTCTTGTCTCTGCATCATCTTGTACTTTTTATATAAATTTTGTGAGCAAGAAGAGCAGACATTTTTCAATATGCTGTTTAACTGTCATACTAATATGTACCGATTTTGGACGAATGTCCAGCAGTTGCTGACTTGAAAATATTCACATTGTCATGATTTTATGATTGACAAGGAACTTGTATTGTTTGATGTTAAGCAGAATACACAGACAGACGCTCTTTTTGAATCCATCACTTTATTTGCAAAATTTTACATCTGCATATAAATGCCAAATGCACAGCTGCATGTACATACCTTTGTTGTATCACTGAGTGACAGATATTACTTGGAGCATTACATGGCAATTACAAATATAACTTGTGCAAGTTTAAACAAACTTGGTTTCTGTACAGTTCAGTTCTCGATTGGTTTCAGCGTTAGAATTCAAAATAAAATATATGTATTTTATCTGTAAACCACTACATTCAGCAAGATCTACTTCAGCTGTATGTTTTAACAAATGGTTGAATATTTGTATATAATCAAGTTTGATTTGTGTTTGATATGAAAATGTCAATGGACCTCCCCTGTCCCTTACCCTCAGCCCCCAACCCCCCCCCCCCGACCCCGGTCCCCCTTTTCTTTTGTGTACAAGGATGTTTGATTGCTCAATGGCCTTTTTTTTTGTTTTTTTGTTTTGTGTGTGTGTTTGTGTGCCCCCCCCCCCCCATTTTTTTTTAATTTTTTTTTTTTATTCTTTCTTCTTTTTTTCTTTTTGAAATGTTATGATATTCATTTGTAATGTATTGTTTGAAAAATGATTAAAAAAACGTGATTTCTAAAAAAAAAAAAAAAAAAAAAAAAAAAAAAAAAAAAAAAAAAAAAAAAAAAAAAAAAAAAAAAATAATTATCAGGTACTACAAGCTCCTCACTTTTGCAGTAAAGTCAATAATAAGCCAACCCGCCATCCAGAGACAGCCGAGTCCGACCCCAAGCCATCGACATAGTCATTCAATGGAGAGAAAGGGAGGAATATAAACACACAAAGCACACACAAAAATAAAATAGGATATAGACTCCTCCATTTTCCCAATTGGAAACCCCCCTCTAAATGTCTGCCTTCGCCCGAAAAGAAAATAAACAAGGAAGAAAAGAGGGTTTGCAAGAGAGAAAACAGAAGAGGCTGTGGAAAAATAAGATGATATTAATGATTTCAATACGAATAGGGAATAAACAATAGGAAGGCACATTGTTTATCTCAACTATGATAGCCAGTAGTTTTCTTGCCCATAGCATGGAGAAAGAGGCTTGTAATTTATAAGCATTCCGTTTTACATTTTGAATAGGCATACATAAACGCAATGACTTATGAGAACAAACACACACATAAACTTCACACCGAGACATACGCATTCCCTTCATAAGTTGTAAATGGGGGAAGGAAAGAAAAGAAAAAACCAAAACAAAACAAAAAGAAACACGCCATCCTTCCCCCTCCCCCATACATATATCTGTATTCACATACACACGTGGTGAATAACAGCACTCTTGAATATTACACACTTTCCCTCCTCCCTCCCTCTCCATTTCTGTGTGGGGTATAATTTCTGCCATATTTGCAAGAATGAATGAAACGAGGATGAGAAAATCAAAACTAATTAAATAAAGATACAGTTTGTACTTTACATCAATGACAACATACATCATACTGCACACAGTGTACAGTAATGGGCAACATGTGCACACATTTTAGTGTTTGGGAGTCATATTAAAGCGAAAACAAAAGTTGCAACGGGCCCGAAAGCCGTGGGAACAAGCAATTACCCTATACAATAGACAATACATGTGCATACAAGACTGAAGAACAATTGGTGACACTCATGTAATAAAATAGATATTTGTGGAATGGGAGAAAGAAGGCAATCAAGGAATTACTGTAAGATATGGAAACCAGGTTTCTTCAAACTGTCTTGCATTATTATTTATGACAGCTAAATATTTTCAATATTATATCTATTTTTCAAAATTGCAACAAAAGCCAACAAAGTAGGATGGACATCTTGAAGTTTACATGTATAAATGTAGAATTTAGCTAACAGAAGAATGAGGTCCATTACTTGATCTGTTTTTATATCTACTTTGACCCCAAATAGAACAAATTCCTTGTTTACGTTTATATTATGACAATGTTGGCATTTGTCTTTGAGCATATTTTCAAAATCATTCCAAAAATTTTTAACAACAATGCAGTCATGCATCACGTGAAGAATGGTTTGTTCTTCTTGATTACAAAAGTTGCAAATAGGAGAGATTTTACACATAAATAAGTATCTGTGAGTTGGGAGCAGCCAATGTAGAAGTCTAGTCTGAAACCATCTCAGTTGGACATCTGTTGTGGTTTTAAAGCAGTGAGAAAAGATCAATTTCCAGTTTAGATTCTCAAAAAGATTATTCCATTTAGTGACACAAGTAGGTATAACATTGTTATCATTCAAAACATTTTGTACACATTTATTGCCTTTTCTGATAATAAAAACATACTTTCTGATCTAACAATTTTTATCTTTTGGTAAAGACAACATTTAATTTCCTGCCATAAGAACGAAAAGCAGTGAGAATACCTTCATACAAAAGAAAATTAGTTCTGATTCCTGGAAAACTTGTCAGAAACTCTCTGTGTGACATGAAATTGCCATCCTCATTCATTAATTGCTTTACAAAAAAAATATTGTAGTTATACCTGTCACACTGAGCACAAATGCATACACGCACTCAGCTCAGCATTCACTCCGTGCACACGCAGTCTCTCCAAACAACCAGATGGCGCACTACAATAACTCTTCTTCTCCCCCTCCTCTCCGGGGAATAATTTACTAAACGCTAATCAACTTTTCAAATCTTTAAATCTTATGTTCCTCCACTCCAGTGGAGGTACAAACATTCCACAGATCCACTAGCTGGGACCAAATTTCATCTCATTATACATAGTAATTCACAACAACATTTTTTTACAGGTTTCTCTCTTCACTGGAGAAACAATTCATACATTTTCCAAAGAAGAATTAAAGATGGCTAGTATCTGAATTCCGACCCAGGGGTCAATCAACATTCATTGTGGGTCAACATGACAGATTCTTTGAATTCTCTCACGACTACGGCAGTCGTCGTCCTCTTCGCAATTAGGTGCTGCCACAGCACTGTAGTCCAAATACTTGTTACGCAACTGCCACAGTTGCTTGTACCATTACTGGTGCTGCCACAGCACCGGGAAGGGCTGAAACACGAATGAAGTCCGTGTAAGTAATCTATTTCAAAATCTGAATAATGATAAATTCTTTTCCCTTTTTCCCTTTTCTTAACTCTCTCTCTTTTCTCTCCCCATCTGTCTATACCTCACCTGGTAATGGTAGATTACAGGTGAATCTCGTTCCGCAATTCCAAACAACCTATCTGGTCAGTGTCCCCAAGCCATCTCCTTCCTGTACCTTATTTTTCCTTCCTGCGCTCTTCCTGAGTACATATTCAGTGAGTACTCATCTAACTCTACGCATTACCAGCCCTTGGTTACTGGACCAATGGACAACGTCCGTCCATTCAACTAATAATCACCCTACGTCTATAGCCACAGCGACACCGATCACACTGGTCAGGCCACGTAAATTATCCTTTCTTTTACCTTTTCTTTTCCCTACCTAGGGAAATGCTTTATAACAAATAAGGACGTACGCAACGGAACGTCACATGTCGCCATGTGAGGCTACATCACATGACAATACCATTCTTGCACAAATATAACTTTTTTATTTCTTATAATATTCACATTGTAATGGATACGTTCTGACATAAAATCATGAACAGAGTGAGGTTTACATTTCAAACACAATTTTTTTAAATAATGTCTCAAAACATCCTTCCAAAATGGATTCTGAACATTCTGCATAAAAATAGTTACATATTCTACTCCCAAATATCGCACGTCATCGAACATAGGAAACATATTTAGAGTAAACATTTTCCAATCGCCATTATCACGAAAGAGTCTTCGTAACCAACTGATTTTCATGGAAGACATAAAATTTCTAACGTTAAGCATTTTTAAGCCACCAGCACTGTATTCTTTTTCAATTACTGACTTTTTAATTTTACCCCTCTTCCCATTCCATAAAAAGGTGTATGATTCCCTTTCTATGGATGTAATGAAATCATCTGGGGAGTCCGGCAGGCTGATCAGGAGATGGACAATTTTTGAAAATGCAAAAGTCTTGATAACTGTTATTTTGCCAAAAGGGGTGATTTGCCGTTTCTTCCATGATGTTAGAATTCTCCTTATTGCTAAGAGTTTATCTTCATAATTGATACGTACAATGCTATCTGTGTTAGTAGAAAAATTAAAACCAAGAATTTTAAAAGTACACACAATTTTTGTCCTTCATATATTGAATGCCACAGTTTCTCCCACTTCCTATCCAGATAATTTGAGTTTTATCAAAGTTTATTTTTAGACCCGAGATGTGTCAGACTTTTGTGAGCACATTTACGGTTTCATTGATTGATCTTTCAGAACCATCAAAATATAAGGTTGTGTCATCAGCAAACTGTGACAGTAAATTTTCTTTCTCTTTTATTTTAATACCTTTAATATTTTCATTTTGACGTTTCTTAAATGAGTTTAGGTACTCCGATGACAGCGAAATAAGACTTTGGAGATGGGTGGAGAAGTCGGACGCCTCGATCACCAGTATAAATCGTCCTGGCTTTGACTGGGACAAGCGTGGTCATCAAACAGCCAGATTCTCTGCAAGCTGGGTGCAATGTGTGCACTAATTCCAACAGTTTGTGAAGAATCGTTCCTAAATAGTAAGAAGGAGTTGTGAGTGTGAACGTGAAGGGCAGAGGTCAACAATGACAGATTTTAAAAAGGAAAGTTATCAGTTCCACTAGACGATCCAGACAAACAGGTTACAGGACAAAACACATATTAGTATTATATACAATATGTGTTTGTGTTTTAACCTGTAATCTGTTTGTCTGGATCGTCCAGCGGAAGTAATCACTTTCTTTTTAAAATTTGCTTCAATTTCCGCCTTCAGTTACCTCGCTTTGAAACCAACACTGACAGGGTTACTAATATTAGATAGAAATCGAAAAAAATATAAGCCCCAACCCTGAAAATCTGGCTGCAGGATTACAGCTCAACTTGCGTCAGTAGACTTAGCCATGGTGATTGGAGAGCTTGTGGAGGAGGACACTATTAAAGGGCATCCAAGTTTTATCCCCTTTTTTCACAGGGGCATTTCAGACCATTTGGCCAAAACATTATGAGCAACTTTGTCATACATTCGATCCACTAAATTTTTGCTGTTTATTTCTTGGTTTCTGGTTCCTTTTTATTTCTGATTCTCTGTTAACAAACGAGACTCCATCTCCGACTCTGTTATCCTCCGAGGGTCTGCAGCAGAACCCAGAGAGCAGAACATGGATCTTGTCTACTTCTTGTGCAGAAATGTCACGGTCTTTGTCCATTAGCCCTTCGTCCAACGCAGATTTTGTGTGTTCCTGTCACAGTTCGCCTTGGCTTGCAGGTGATGTCATTTTCTTTCCAGAACAGTGTTCCCAACTTTAGAATGTTCGGTCCGTCAGCAGAGTGAGTGTGTACTAGGACACAAGTGCCCTCAGCAGCTTCAGAATCCGCCTGAATTTTTTTTTCATGTTTTTTTTTCTCTTGTTTACATTGGTCAGGCTTCTGAACTAATGAAGATGTGGAAACTGTTTTGCTGCTTCATGGAGTCCATTTTTTTCCTACAATAGTCAAATGTTAGCAGTGTAAGTTAAATAAAGACATAAGACATCTGTATTATTGAAAGCTCAGTTTGAAATTGTGTGTTGTTGTAACTGTTTTGCTGCTTCATGGAGTCCATTTTGACAACACTCAAATGTTAACAGTATCATTTAAATGATGGCATACCAAATTTGTGTTATACGTCAGTCTGACACGGTGCATGTTTACAGAGCAATAGCTGATTTATATGCATGCTATGAATGCTGGGATATTACGCGATGGTGGCCCCCGTACATGCACATGCCAGATGTTCATCCTCACGTTAGTTGTCCCTGTCTGGTGAGTCTATGCAATTGCAGCAACGCATTTATGTGAGTATGCGCAAACAAGCAAGTGCGCATGTGTGTGTGTGTGTGTGTGTGTGTGTGTGTGTGTGTGTGTGTGTGTGCGTGCGTGCGTGCGTGCGTGCGTATGTGCTTACGAGCGTGTGTGTGTGTGTGTGTGTGTGTGTGTGTGTGTGTGTGTGTGTGTGTGTGTGCGTGTGTGTGTGGGCGCGCGCGCACACGTACCTTTGAGCATTTATCTGCAGGTGCTTCTTTCTAATGACTGTAACCTTGCTGTAAGGAAGCCGAATCAAGCCTTCACAGATGCCAAAGCACACACTGAACCTAATACCTAGGTTTTCTTTCACTGCCTCCATTGCGTTTCCTGCCATCGTTTGATTACATAGCATGAGACAATTATACGTCATGTCAGAGCTGCTGTCTGGATAATGGACTCTAAAAGACAGGAAAAGGGGTTAAGAGCAGAATCGATACCTTAGCGTGGCCACTACTCAGCAGAAGGGAAAGTAGTCCGCATAGGCGAAGGTCAGATAGTGTTTGCACAAGAGCCCCTTTTCTGCACCGCTCTCTCAGCAGTGCGTCAACACAGCTTCATGAAAAGGTTCTTTATCAGTCGTTATTATATCCAAGCTACAAATGACTAAAAAAAAAAAAAAAAAAAAAAAAGAAAAAGAAGAGAAACTGAACGTTTATGGACAGCTGTGCAGAGACCCAACGCAGCGTGTCATACACAGCTGGGTCATTGACTAACGCGAAGGCATAACTATATCGCAGTAATCTACATTAAGTAATAACTGATTGTTCCTTTGACACGTTGGGAGGTAGATTCTTGCAATGATGAAATCACTTTTTTTTCTGTTTAAGTAAGACATCAAGTACCCACGCAAACAAAAGCACCATCTAAAACATCTATTAAAAACAATGTCTGTACCCATGGTTGAGCTCTACAGCTTGAGGTCAGCAGCCAGACGTTCTGAGCGAGGTTATTGGCCCTTCACGGAAAGAATACTGTAACGTTGGCTTTATAATTATGTACAATAAAATTGATAGTCAAGTGGACTTGCATTCGCAATCAAAGCTGCGGCACCGGTACAAATTTCCGTAATCATGCCACTCCCCCAAAAAACTCCTCCCCTGCGGTTGAGAAGGGACATGTGCTCAAACTCATTCCCCGGGAAAGAAATGAAAAAAATCATCCCCCTCCTTCAAAATGTCAGTGTCTCTAACAACAAACATGACAGTCAAGGTGCATTGCGCCCGAAACGGAAGTACTCCCCTTGCCGTTCCTAAACCAGTTCCAGGTGAATGATTTAGGGCGTGGTTCCAGAAACGGCCCATGGAGTGTGACTCTGGGCAGGGGCCCAAACTCCCCAGCCCTGTGTGAAAGGAAGGTGGAAATAGGCCCGTGCTGTTCACTTCAGTTCAGTGGGTTTTTTTTTGACGTCTGTTCATCACCGATGAACTTAGACGATATTAAAGGGCAACAGAGATCACTGAGAAGGTCAGACCTGCTGTCTCTGGTCATTTTCTCTCACTTCTGTCCTTCACATGTTAGAATCTGGACACTCCACTCAGAATGTTTCTGAAAATACTTTGAAAAAAGAAAAACCGCACAACAGTCTGCCCAAATCTGACTGGGCAATAACGTGTGCGATGTCCGTAATTCGTGTGTCATACAAGGTATGGTTAATGCATTCAAAACATGCAGTATTAAAACCTTTTAATTTGTATCGCCTGTTGAAAACTGAGCAGGCTAGCACTATATGACGGACAGTATATGTAGGCCCGTGACTACATTCAGTCCATGGTGTGGTTGTGGACAGCGCGCACTCCCCCCTCCCCCCCCCCCCCCCCCCCCCGTCCTTCTCGAAATCAGTCACCAGGGACTGGTATTAAAACAGGATGGGGCATTCTTCTGGCTAGGTCCAGGAACACTCTTCCAATCCAATTCGGGCGCTCTATGCTTTTGCTAGACATCACCTATCGTTCGGGATACTGATAATTTTGAAGGAGACTAGTGATATGGGAACAAAGTGAGGGTGGGGGGTGGGGGTGGGGAGTCGATCTGGATTGATTCCCCCAGTAGGGGAGGGGGGGGGGGTGAGTTTGGGCAGGTGTCCCTCCTAAACCCCCCGGGGAGTGATATTCGAGAGTGGAGGCGATTCAGACGGGTTGCACCGGTCCCTATTCCAGCACTCATCGCAGCATCATGATTCTGCACTCCTGTTTAAACTCAAAGACACAGGCTGTATCTAATGTGGGAACCAGCAGACCGTTCAGTAATAAAGAAAAAAAAATCATTAGCCGTTAGTTTAGGATCGCTTGAGACCGAGGGCCAGTGAAGCCAATCAGCTGCGTTAGTTTAGGATCGCTTGAGACCGAGGGCCAGTGAAGCCAATCAGCTGACAATTTGTGATGGAGAGTCTTCTTTGTTGCAACTGACAGACTCAGTATTCAGTCTTTGATTCCCCAAATCGGATCAGTTAAAATGCCTTGATCTTTCATATTTTTAAAAAGAAGAATCAGTTTGACAAAGTGTGGTGTGGTGTGATGGTGGTGGTGGTGGTGGTAGTGGTGGTGGTGGTGGTGGTGGTGGTGTGTGTGTGTGTGTGTGTGTGTGTGTGTGTGTGTGTGTGCATGCCCCCCCCCTCTCTCTCTCTCTCTCTCTTCTCTCTCTCTCTCTCTCTCGTCACTCATTACAGTTGTTACTTCACTGTCTGCCCATTTTCATACACGCCGAACCATTTTGTGTTTAACCCCCTCCCCCCCTCCTCTCGAGTAAAGGACTACATCCAAACAGCAATAGCATTTTAGAATAAAAAAAGAAACGGTTGTATGTTGTATTGGTGAGACAGATACCGCATTTTTGTTGTTAGATATCACGGTCTAGGCCTTAGCAAGCTAAGACACATCAGTCCTAAGAATGTCAGTCAAGAAGAGCTATCATGTGATTTATTGGTGTACGTTTTGCAGGTTGCTGTGTTTGGAGTATGTTTCTGTTGGAAGGAGAGGCCTTTCTCGGTGCAGTTGCAGACCTAACAAGATGCAAAGCATATAAAAGTACTCCCAGTTTATCGTGACTACGCGTGAGATATTCCATAAAGAGGAAAAACCGTTCTGGGCCGTTATAGCCTACAAATTTTCAGGAAGATCGGCCGAGTACTTTCTGAGATATTCCATAAAGAAGAAAAACCGTTATGGACCGTTGTAACCGTTAATAACGTCTATAACGGTAAAATAACACATCGGGCATCATCCGTGACCCATGATGAACATATCTACAAATTTTCAGAAAGATCGGCCAAGTACCTTCTGAGATGTTCCATAAAGAATAAAAACCGTTTTAGGCCGTTATAGCCATTAGTAACGGATTTAACGGTAAAATAAAACGTTGAGCATCATCCGTGACCCATAATGAACATACCTACAAATTTTCAGAAAGATCGGCCCAGTAGTTTTGTCTGGAGCGAGTGGACGGACACACACACACACACACACACACACACACACACACACACACACACCACACACACACACACACACAGAGCATTTCTTCGTTCCCATTCTAAAGTACTCCTTGTTCTATAAGAACTGGGAGTACAAAAAGAGTGTGAGTGGTCGGATAGGCTCTGAGCACCCTGAAAATGAACTCAGATTGTACAGGGTCTGTTGCTATGCGGATGATGATGACCGCAGACTTTTGTGTCTCTCAGCTGGGGTTAAAATGTGAATGTTAAAAGAAACCTGTCAAGTTTCGCATATCCCCAAACTCTCACACCACCTCCACATTTCATTCCTCCTCCGTGAAAAAGAGCTATGTATCTATCTATCGAGTAGTCTGGTTTTTATTTTGTCTTTGTGAAACCTACCTTTGAAACATTGTATGTAATATTCTTTCAAGGATATTTAGATTTTTCCTTTCATTGGCTTTTTCGACAAACACACGACGTTCTGTAGGTCTCAGCACTATCTCAGGCCACACGCCACAGTTAGAATTTTGCACTAAATTATTATATCATCCATGTGAATGTTTTGAGGCGTAGTATAAATAGGAACCAGAAATTGATACTAAATCGATGATAGAAAAAAAAAAACGAACAGCCCATTACTGATCGTGTCAGTTAATCTTAGGGATTTCAACCCATCAGATCTTTCATAATCTAGAAATACACGATCTTCTTACCTGACGTCACATTTCAGACCTGCATACTACCCCTGACCCTATCTTTGCGCCGGAGGGGGGGGGGGGGTCCCCAAAATAGTTCCATTCCTTTCATTTTGATGTGTCTGCTTGGCATGGATCTGGCATGTACCTTGCTGAACAAATGAAATAAAAGAAAATAAATAACATTCACACATAACAAACATTCTCATAACAACATGATTGTACCGATCTATAAATACTCCACTCCTTAAGAGGCCTTGGCCTATTGATTTTTTTGGTGTGCAGCCTGAAGTTCTTGCTCCACTTCGCGATAAGGTTCACGCTCGGTTACCGTATGCCACTCTCCGTTACCTGCTTGACCAAACGTTCGTCAGCTGGCGGAAATAAACGAAGGATAAATAAACGCATTTTGTGACGGGTTTTGAGTTTTGAAGCCGTTGACCACAGAGAGGGAGGGAGGAAAGAGGAAAGGGATTGAAAGAAGGGTTTGTCGGTCCTAAGAACTTTTCAACATCTATACTACACACAAGAATAAAATCACCACCCTCTATATTTCATCATTAAAAAGCCTCCGACATCTAATCGTTCAAACGGGATTATAGCACATAACGTGAGAATTCTTCCGATGAAGTCTATGATTATTGAACAGTCTTGAATCTAGTGTGCATTTGTATGGTCGTTCAATTTTCAGGGATTTTTGTGAGTGCTGTACTATCACCATGAAAATGAAATTCAAACTGATCATCGTTCGAATGTGCAAGCATCCTCCCTCCTCCTCTCACCCTTATCCCCTCCCCTCCCCTCCGCATCCCCCATCCCCCACCCCCACACGCCTCTCAGCCCAGCCATTTACCGTGATTTCGGGTTTTTGTTCACATTGTGTGTTGATCACATGAGCCGAGCGAACAGGAGTACCACTTACAGACAGCGTGAAGCGACTGTATGACTACCTTCATTCCGGTGATTTCTATCTAGATGGAGCAGCTGAAGCAAAAGTTGGTCAGTAACAACGAGTGTACGTATGAATTATCATAGTGTGGGCTGTACTTCAGGTGAGTGTGATGCAGTGACTTCGCAATTTCCAGCTCTGAAGAGTGAAAACCAAATCCTAATCTACTCATTGCATGTCTTAAAAAAATACCAATCGCAGATTCCTGTTGGGCGTTACGACGTTGGAATGAAACAGCAAATAGTCTTTCAAAACTCGCGGCATATTAGAATAGAGAAAATGATTCGGTAATGCCAGTGCAATTTTCTTGGCCTGCAATACCTCTGTGTTTAAAAAAAAAAACGTTCATTGTAGAAATGCGTGTGAATAGTTGTACAAATTGCTCTCGTGCCCGCTCCGTTCGGCTAAGAACATTACAAATTGAAGGTGGAACGCAAGAAACGCAGACTCTTCTGTCAATATTGCCTCTGTCTGTGGGAGACGTTTTACGGCGCACCATCTGTTACTCATTCGTCCTGCGTACACAAAACTTTACGTGGAGAAAGGTATCAGTCTTGGCAAGTATCGGACTGAAAGTCATATATTGCATGGCCCATGCAATACTGATACTGCGGCTGTTACTCCTCTACCAGAGGTAGTTAGATGGTAAAGAGGATTTCAGATTCGAATGTCAGGGTATGCACTGTGAGTTGATGCGGTTGTATGTGAGAATAGCTCAGCAGAACGAAACATAGTTCATTATTTCATGTAATCTACACTACCGAGCTGAAAGTCCGTCATATCGATAGCTTGGACATGCGATCCACTTTTTCTGTCAAAATACTTTTTTTTTTTTTTTTTACAAATAAACATGCATGGAACGACCAGGAAGTTGAGCACAGTTCCTGACACACAACTGCCAGTGAAGGAATCACCAGTGGGTGGCCAGACTGAAAAAAAACGGCGGAGGGAGATCGCAGCTGGTAAAGCATGTGGTCGAAAACATTTCTGCTAAAACATTGAAGAATGGCGGAGAACTTCTCTTGGAAAGACTGATGTCCTTATTCGATGTCGTCTGGGAGAATGGCAAGGCACCGCAAGACGTTAAGGATGACTTTGTTCTGCATATCTATAACAAGAAGGGTGACAAATCATTTCGTGACAATCCTCGAGGGATCTGAATCTCAGTGTAGTTTTTGTGTAGGCTACGTGGTATTTGCTCTACGCCAGTGTGTTGGCCCGTCACTCCTATCCGTGTATCTATCGTCTGTTTTCAGCACACACACACACACACACACACACACACACACACACACACACACACACACACACACCACACACACACACACACACATACAAACATGCGTAGCAAGCGCTAAGATACACGCACACACAGAATGCGCGTGCATATGATAAAACATGTAGCCAGATTATTTTACTGCGTACAGGACACTTTGTATCTGTTGCAAGACACCAAGTTATTAAACCTATCTTAAAACTATGCTGACGTCCAGCTTCTCTCGGGCATTGTTGGAGCTGATGGAGGTATAAGAAAACAAACTCAAGCTTCGCATGTCTTCTGAGCACATGCTTTAGTAAATCGTTATCACTCGCGCCGCAAGACAAACAAATACGCTGCTTCAGACACCTTATAACATTCCTTAATCAAAAAAGGGCAGAGTATATTATGTACAAGGGTACGTGCTTTGTTTTTCTTTCTTTTTAAGCCAGTCAACTTTTCGACAAGAAGTCCCGACGCGTGGATGTTATTTCCCCCGTGCAGAAACTAGGTGGGGTGTGTCTAGTGCAGAAACTAGGTGGGGCGTGTCTAGTGCAGAAACTAGGTGGAGTGTGTCTAGTGCAGAAACTAGGTGGGGTGTGTCTAGTGCAGAAACTAGGTGGGGTGTGTCTAGCGCAGAAACTAGGTGGGGCGTGTCTAGTGCAGAAACTAGGTAGGTTGTGTCTACCACCACTGGTTCACGTTGGTGGCATTGTTTGTTGTACAGTCAAACGAAAAAAAAAAGAAAAAACGACAGGTCTGACCGGATGTCACTGCCGTAAGGCTCACGCCAGATCAGCCGACCTGTGTTCCCATGCCACTTATTGCATCGCATTGTTCGTTCAAGGGTTGGGGGGGGGGGGGGGGGGGTGCGAGGAGAGGAGGGAGGGAGGGAGGGAAGATTACATTTTCACCAGTGTCTTGTTTTATTCTCGTCTAGCAAAAAGAAAATGAGGGGAAAAACACACACACCAGCCGATTTTAGGCAAAACTTGGTGGATCGAATAAACAGGAGCCCAGGACAAAGCCATTAGTTTGGCACACATCCATGACGCACACCCCCCCCCCCTCCTTCTCTCCCCTCCTCCCCCCCTCCCCCACCAAAAAAAAAATAATAATAATAAAGCCAACAACAACAAGACTAACAACAACAATAGCATTCAAAAACTACTGTAGGGATCTTAGGCAGACTTGGTGTATCGACAAATTGTGAGCCCTGGTCGAAGCCCTTACAGTTTGGTGCCTATCTGTGGTGCATGTTCAGATCAAACAGCGGGTCAACGATCTGTTCAGAAAGATTGTTACATATTTTTTCAATGCATGAACTGCATGAAGTTTCTCTGGTACGAATCCATAACTATCAATGATGTAACATTATTTTCCTAGAATATACAAAACATTAAGCGTACTTTCTCTGAACAAACAACTTAACCAAAAAGGCATTTATTTCTAACTTTTCGGCAAATACCATGCCGTCTTAGTTTACTGTGTGCAAGACCGAGACGCCATTTTTTTTGTTTGTTTTACATCACAGAAGTTTTGTCTCTCTCTACCCACAACATGATCAATACTAAACAAGCCTAGCTTAATCTGGATCACTATGTTTGAAAGTATATTTCAACAAACTACGGTGTAAAAACTCAGTGGAAAGGTTTCAGAATCATCTCTCGTCTTGCCTTCACTTAGAAAAAGAAAGAAAAAAAAAAAAAGGGGGGGGGGGGGGGGGGGGGGGGGGGGGGAGGAGGAAAGAAGAAAAAAAAGCAAGCTTAATCGACTGTTTGCAAACACTTTCACCAGATATCATGAACATCGCTGACTGGACCGTGAAAATGTACCCACCACCTCCCTAGTCCCCTCCCCCATCCATTATCGCCCTCTCCCACCCCCCACCCCCCTCTTTCTCTCTACCTCTCTCTCTAGCTCTCCAACCTTTCTTCTTTGATGCGTTTCACGTTCATCACCTAATCTCTGTTGACTCACGTCATTCGTTTGAGACTAATGGTCGGTAATTTAATTACCTGTGCAGTGTTCTGGTGTTTATTTGCCAGAATTAATGTCATATTTTGATGTTTTTATGACAGATGTAACAGGCTCGGTCCCGACATAGAATCTTTGTTCTTGGGTATCAAAGATCAATCACTCAATCTCTCTCTCTCTCTCTCTCTCTCTCTCTCTCTCTCTCTCTCTCTCTCTCTCTTGTCTGTCTGTCTCTCTGTGTATGTATGTATGTATGTATGTATGCATGTATGCATGGTATGTATGTATTGTATGTATGTATGTATGTATGCATGTATGTGTGTGTGTATGCACGCGCGCGCGGGCTCGCGCACTTGCTACCTCAGCCCCCCCTCTGTGTGTGTGTGTGTGTGTGTGTGTGTGTGTGTGTGTGTGTGTGTGTGTGTGTGTGTGTGTGTGTTCTGGATTATGTATCCAATGTTCCTGGACGTAGCATCACAGAATTGGAATTTTCCAATAATTCAAAGTAGTTGAGAGAGCCCTCGAGACGTTGGTGTGAGGTGTATACGTTTTGATTGCATTTTTGTGAAAGACTGATTGTCACGTGATTTTGTATATAATTTTGTTGTTAATAAAATGATGCCGTATTCTGGCGTGAAATAGTGACATTATTTACCGTTTGGATTTCTAGGTTTACTTTTTGTATCTTAATAAGTACACAAAAAGGGGTTGCAATACTGCTTTTTATGGGTATGCTTGCAAGGCCTCCTTCTCGGGTATGTCTGAACGTTGAGTCTCATACTCCGTATTTTCAAATGATTTAAAAATTCGAGGCAGACCCATCAACTTTTGGTGATGAGGTGTGGTCTTGAGTTATATGTCTTTGCAACCGGTAGTCACGCGGTTTCGGTTGTAAAAAATTTTTTTAATATAACGGCTTTTCTGGCACGATGATTTCTAAACTGCTTAACTAATGCGATTTTTACATGTAACGCGTAATCAGAGAAGTGTTACGATACAAAAAATAATAGGCGTGCACCTCTTTTGATACTTAGATTATAGTGACTATTCCCAGTATGTAAAATATCAAATCGTAGCTTTGAATTGTTTTGTACGACAATGAGTCACCTTGGAATGAGTGCATTTTTTTTCCTGTGAAAATTCGTTCGAACTATCTGTGGCAGATTTTCTGTTTCAAAGCCTGTCGTATGTTATTGC
>CM065725.1:19498436-19518436 GCA_033310375.1 Conus canariensis | reverse complement strand
AGAGAACAGGAATACGATGAAGAGAAAGAAAAATTAACAAGGAGAGAGTGAGGGGAGAAGGGACAGACCAAAGAAAGAGCGAAACACCAACTACGGAACTCAGTCAGTCCCTGCTGTTCCCTTACCTTGCTTTGGCATGTGTCTGGAGACAATCTTGACATGGGAAGTTTGTGTTTTCCAGACACTTACAGACCCTGGTTATATGAGGGAAGAGAACAGGCCCACAGATCAGCTTGTTCGGACCGGATGAAAAGTTGAGGAAACGTATTCCAGACGAAATGGTAAAAGAACAAGAATTCTGTTTCATTGTAATAATGAATATGAGACCATTATCAAAAGCACATGTCAAAGAGTAAAGAATGTTTTATTTCATTTTGATGAAGACTATGGTTTCATTATTTGCACAAATAGCGAGGGACGTAAAGTAGAAATACAAACAGAGGGGAAAAACACACAGGCTGTTGTATAAGGAGTCATTGGATAGTTCACCTAGAACACAAAACATAATGTAGTACTATAAAGCGACACCAACATTGTAAAACACAATATTCAATAACACGTAACCACTCATCGAACTTTTGACAGCACACATGCAAGACTTCCTGTCTTTACACAGGTTTGCTGTAAGCGTGCAATGTTTAATTTCTGTTTACAGAGTATGTTTAACTGATTTTGGCATCTGTTCCTTTTTTGTTTAATCTTATTTACATTTCTTTTAGCTTACTGAGAAAATATCCCTTTAGATGCTGTTTAAAATATAGACGACATTTCTTTCAGAAATAAAGGTGAATATGTACAGTACGTCTGGCTAATGCATACCGGGTTTGATGTGTGAAGGTCAAGTCTGGGCAGAGGCATTTTGATTCATGAACATGCCTGTTGTCAGTCACTGTGTGATGATTTACAACTGAGGAAGGTACATTGAAATTCAGCACTTTTTGCGTTAGAGAGAGAGAGAGAGAGAGAGAGAGAGAGAGAGAGAGAGAGAGAGAGAGAGAGAGAGACTGACACTGACACTGACACTGACACTGACATTTTTTATTGTCCGTTTAGCAGTTAAGCCTTTTAGACAAGGGGGTTGGCAAATGCATTCACCGATACAAAAAGCAGAAATTTCATGCGTACACACACACACACACACACACACACACACACACACACACACACACACACACACACACACACACGTCCTCACCTTTCCCTCCGCCCCACCCCGCTACCTTTCTACTATTGCCCCCAACATCCATACTGCCATAATCAGACACACTTGACCACTAACCCTTCCCTCTCCCTCCCCCTATTCCGCCAGCCCACACACCCTCCCCTGCCCCCCGTCCTCCCCAGAACATCCGCACATTGGATCATCCTTATGTTAACCGGTATTTTGCTCTATTATCTTTTTTCTCACATACATGGCTTCAGCTATGTATTTAGCCACTTCTTTAACAACACGTTCATTGTTATTAGATAATACTGAAGCAACGCTAGCATTATTTTGATGGAATGAACGAGTATTCAACACACTGCAGCTTTTACGTTTGTCAGCATAAGTAGTACAATGAAACAAAAAATGTTCTTCGTTTTCTAATTCATTTCCGCAAGATGGGCAAATGGTGTCATTTGAATATTCAGAACTTAAGAACCATTGCTTACAGTTTTTCAGACCACTAACCCTTAACCTAAATCTGGCCAAACTGATTCTGTGCCATTTATTTGTAACTAACGTTAGGTACTTTTCTGCCTGAAAAATATTTTTGAAGGAACATAAATATCTATATTTATCGTTATTATCTATTTCTGCATGCCAGTTTTGTTTGAAACAGGAAATGAGTCTGTCTTTGAATTCTGTTATAAAACCATATTCGGAACAAACTCCCTGGTTCAGCCAAACAATACCAAAGCCATTTTCAGTCAGAGTCTTTTGTACTTCTGACACCCAATTAAAGTGACCAGATTCGTGCTGTAACAGAAGCATTTCATAGGCTTGCCTACATATTCTCGACATGGGGAGTCTGACTAGTTTTAACCAGTATTTGATGCATTTTACAGTAGTTGTAACGCGTAGAAAATACCTCCCAGTTTCTCCATATATCAGTTTATTTGATGTATGTAGGGGTACATTCAGATATCTTTTTATGGCAAACATGTGGACATTTTCAATCTGTTTACTGTCTTGTTCTAAACCCCAGACTTCAGCTGCGTATGTTAGGATAGGCTGAATTTGCGTATCGAAAAGCTTCCAAAATAAATTTATATCAATCGTGTTTAGTCTTCTTAATGATTTCATAATTTCCATCACTCCTTTTTTTTTGCCTTTCTACAAACATCAGACAGAGCATTGCTAACACTCAACTTTGTGGTAAAAGCCATCCCTAAGTATTTGTATGAGTTAGTTACCTTTACTTCTTCATTTCCATAAAACCATCTTTCTCTGTCACTTAAGTGACACTTGCTGTAGAACTAGCCCCTGCTTTCACACTCCTCTACCAGTGCTCCCTGAACAGAGGCATAGTACCAAAGGACTGGAGAACTGCCAATGTTACCCCAGTCTTCAAGAAAGGTGAGCGCTACTGCCCAGAAAACTACCGTCCTATCTCTCTGACCAGTGTTCCATGCAAAGTAATGGAGCACATCATCACGAGCACTGTCATGAACTTCGCTGAGGAGAATGGTGTTATCACAAAAGCACAGCACGGCTTCAGACGTCAGCGCTCCTGTGAAAGCCAGCTGCTCATTGGACTTGTAGACGAGCTATCCATAAACCTTGAGGCTGGGAAACAGACAGACGCTCTGATCATGGACTTTTCCAAGGCGTTTGACAAAGTCTGTCACTCCCTCCTGCTCCACAAGATCCATTCCCTTGGTATCACAGGTAAAACACACACTTGGATTAAGAGTTTCCTCTTGGGTAGACAGCAGTCAGTAGTGGTGGATGGAGCTACTTCCAGTCCTGTCCCTGTGGAGTCTGGAGTTCCCCAAGGTTCTGTTCTTGGGCCTAGCCTATTCCTACTCTACATCAATGACATGCCGACTGGACTGTCCTCCACTGCTCGTCTCTTTGCTGATGACACGCTGTGCCACAAAACTATCTCCTCCACCAGCGACCAACAAGCCCTCCAGAAGGATCTCGATCGACTCGCAGAGTGGGAGCAGAGATGGCTCATGAGTTTCCATCCAGACAAATGCCAGACACTGCGAGTGAGCCAGAAGAGAAACCCCCTACCCTCAAACTACACTCTCCGTGGCCACACCCTTGACACAGTCAGTAAGTCTAAATACCTCGGCGTCACCATCACTTCTGATCTCAGCTGGAGCCCCACATCTCCAATGTCTCCAACCGTGCCAACAAGACTCTTGGACTACTGTGACGGAACCTGAAAGTAGGATCCCAGCGCATTAAACAGCAAGCCTACCTATCACTAGTCCGCCCAACCCTCGAATACGCCAGCTCTGTGTGGGACCCCTACATAGAGAAGGATATTAAGAAGCTGGAAGCGATCCAACGTCGAGCTGCTCGCTGGGTCACCCATCGACACCGGAAAACCTCCAGTGTACACGACATGCTTGAAACCCTTCAGTGGTCCCCCCTCACAGAACGAAGGAGAAAGGCGCGACTAGTGAACTTCTATAAATTTCATAACGGAAGCCTCATTATTAACACATGCCACAAACCCTCTCAAAATCCCTCTGCACCCAAAGGAACCCGACGGTCCCATCCAGCAACATACCACCTTTCCAGCTGCAGGACTCTGTATAGACAGAAATCCTTCTTCCCAAGGACCATACCCGACTGGAACAGCCTTCCTGCTGAGGTTGCCCTCAGCCCCACCCTGGAGGGCTTCAAATCCCTAATCTGACCCATACCCCTCCCCCTGTCCCCCCACCCCCCCTCCCCATCATCTCCCTCCCCCACACCCCCCCGGCCCAGCGAACACTAACTCAGGCAACTTTAACTTCGTGCAAACCGCCTATAGTCTACAGAATCTTCAAAATGATGAAGGCGGTAGTCAAGGGAAAGAAGAAGAAGTAACCACCTTTTCTGAAAACCATTACATTTGTTTTGTCAAGATTGACTGTTAACTTTAATCGATCTGCCCCTTCTTTAAGACTATTTATTTGATTCTTGAGCCCAAAATAACAGAGTCAGATAACAAAATAACATCATCCGCAAACAATAATAAGAATCTTTCAACTGCACCAGGAATAAGCTGAATACCATGTTTTCCATTGCTTGACAAATCAACAGCCAGTTCGTTTATGAAAAAGGAAAATAAGAGCGGGCTAAGTAGGCATCCTTGTTTCACCCCCCTTGGGCATTCAAAGTAATCAGAATAACAACATTTATCTCGTACACATGCTAATACAAAATCGTAAACACTTCGTATAGCTTGATAAAGTTTTCCTTTCACACCACATTTTCTCAAAACTGCCCATAAAGCATTTCTGTTCACAGAATCGAACGCCTTTCTGAAGTCCACAAAGGCAACATACAGTTTAGACTTTTTTTTTAATAAGAAACTTTTGTACTAACGCATATAGGGTGAAAATATGATCTACGATACTATAACCTGGTCTGAAGCCTGCTTGCTCTTCTATTATTTTTTCCTCTTTCTCTACCCACTCTGAAAGTCTGTTGTTTAAAATATGTGTATACACCTTACTTACAACATTCGTTAGGGCAATGCCACGACAGTTATC
Organism: Conus canariensis; assembly: GCA_033310375.1. Classification (NCBI taxonomy): domain Eukaryota; kingdom Metazoa; phylum Mollusca; class Gastropoda; order Neogastropoda; family Conidae; genus Conus; species Conus canariensis. Next base: position 19,513,738 of record CM065725.1, on the reverse strand, counting down.
TGGCAGGTTTGGATTTCCCTTTTTATATATTGGAACAACTATAGATTTCGACCAATCATCTGGGAAAACACCAAGGTCAAACAATTTATTGAAATAAATAACTAAGAAATCAATGATTTTTGAACTGGCATGCTTCAGCATCTCACTAATAATTTTGTCAGGACCAGAACTTTTTCCGGCCTTGAGATTACCAATGCTGGCTTGAACCTCATGTCTGGAAATTGGTTCATCGAACAAAACATCTGAGTCATCTGTTGTTGCTCCCACTTGGCTAAACTCGATATTTTCCTCTGGAGTAGATGATACATCCACATCATTAAAGACATTGTAAAAATGGTTATGCCACTGTTCAATGGTAATAGAGTTGTATATGGCTGACTTTCTATTGACTGATCGAATAGTTTGCCAAAATACCTTTGGATCATTAATCGACTGATTAAGTTTGGTTAATCTTCTTTGGTCAAATTCATCTTTCTTTCTGTTTAACAAATATTTGTATTCTTTTCTTTCTTTTACGTACTCTTCTCTTTTTTCTGCACGTGATTTCTTTGAAGCTCGTTTAAATTTCCGTAGTGACCCCTTAACTGCCTTCTTTTTTCGATCTCATTCCTTGTCAAACCAGTCGTTTTTCTTTTTCTTATTTCCTTTTGTTCTCATCATGCAAGAAGCAGCGCTGCAAAGTGATTTAACGAAAAGTTCAATGGAAATATTGACATCTGTATCTAGAGCTTGGTAGGCGTTCTGTAGGCTTTCATCAAATTCATGAGAACTTAATTCCTCTTCAAAAACACTAAGCAAATCGTCTGACCACACAAACCTATCTTCCACACCTTGTTCAGCTTCAGCCGGCTTTTCCACATCCTGTCCTACATTTGTCCACTGAAATTTATCTGGTAAATGCCAGGAGTCAATACGGTCTCCGACATTCAGCTTACAATGTTGCGTAGAAAACATATCCTTAGACATAATGACATAATCGATCACACTAGAGCCGTGAGGAGAAACATACGTAAAATCCCCAGCACACTCACATTCACCACAACCATTAACTATGACACAGTTGATCATGAAACATAAATTCAACAAAGATTTACCGAAAATATTTATAACATCATCTTTTGAAAATCTGTGCAAAACATCATCAGTCACACAATCGTCATCATCAATATCAGGTGAGTAATTAGTCATCACTTCGGGTGTTGGTTGTTCAGATCCAGTTCTTGCATTGAGATCACCCATTATCAAAACATTTACGTTTTCATTTTCTGTAGCCTGCAAGATACATTCTTCCAAGTTCACGATCCCATCTTTGATTTCCATTGAATTGTACAAAGGACCATTTTCAGGGACAACATAACATGCGAACAATAACACATCTCTATCCGAGTTAAATACACATATGTCAGTCCGTATGGCCACAACATTTTCACAATTAACATTGACTACTGAAATATATCTGGAAAAGGATTTGCGCACTAACAGAAGAACGCCACCAGAATGTCTTCCATGATGTGACAATTTTCTTGCTGGAGCAGTAAACTTAACAAAGTCTTGAAGAATATTACTGAAATCAAAAGAACTATCAACAAAAGTCTCTGTCAAACACGCAACATCAAACATCGAAATGTAATCCATGAAAGAAAAGTCATTAAGCTTGCTGTATATGTTTTCCACATTGTAAACAAGAAATGTCACTTCCTCAAGACGATCCGGCCTGTCCTACCGTGTAGTCGTCCGTGCACTTCGCCTGGGTCGTGCGTCATTGGCAGGGCTCTTGTTGACAGGGGGTGACAAGAAGCGGTGTAGACTGCCGTCGCCATGCCCACCTCGTCCCGCCCCACCTTTGCCACCACGAACACCACGTGCGCCCCGTGCAGGGTCAGACAGGCTGACCTCGTTCAAGCGACGAGGGAAATCCCCGTCTCTGCTTCCGCATTCTTTCTGCTGCCCTCTGCCCTCTGTTGCGCTGTCAGCTGCCGGTGTAACACCCCAGATTGCCTCCATCCCAGAATGCCCCCCGGGGGACGTTTCAGTATCCCAGAATGCCCCCCGGGGGACGTTTCAGTATCCCAGAATGCCCCCCGGGGGACGTTTCAGTATCCCAGAATGTCCCCCGGGGGACATGTTGGGTATGCTAGAATGTCCCCCGGGGGACATGTTGGGTGTGCTGACACGTCCCCCTGGGGGGCAATCTAAAATGTCCCCCCCCCCCCCCATATCTGTTATGCCCCCCATGAGGACAAATATATTTTCATCCCAGAATGCCCCCCACCCCCAATTCTCTCTCCCTCTCTGTGTCTCTCTGTGTCTGTCTCTGTCTGTCTGTCTGCTTACCTAACCTAGAAACAGACGAAGACAGAGGCAGAGGCAGGGAGAGAGAAATAAACAGACAGACAGGCAGACAGAAAGAAAGAGAGTCAGAGACAGGGGCAAGGACAGGGAAAGAGAGAAAGAAAGAGGCACAATGGAGTGGGAGAGAGCGAGGGGGAAGGGAGGGAGGGAGAGAGAGAGAGAGAGAGAGAGAGAGAGAGAGAGAGAGAGAGACAGACAGACAGACAGACAGACCGACCGACAGACCGACAGACACATACACAGACAGAGAGAGCGAGACAGACAGACAGAGAGAGTGAGACAGACAGACAGAGAGACAGAGCGAGACAGACATAAAGACAGACAGAGAGAACAAGACAGACAGAGAGCTAGACAAACAGAGAAAGCGAGACAGACAGTCAGACAGAGAGAGCGAGACAGACAGACAGACAAATACAGGCAGAGAGAGCGAGAAGACAGTCAGAGAGAGCAAGACAGACAGAGTGAGACAGACAGACAGACAGACAGAGAAAGCAAGGCCGACAGAGAGAGAGAGAGAGAGAGAGAGAGAGAGAGAGAGAGAGAGAGAGAGAGAGAGAGAGAGTGTGTGTGTTTTCCGGAGGTGACTCTTATGGCAAGTGTCAACTTGCTTTAAATGGAGACATTGTTTCTATAAAATTAGCAACTGGATGAATGCTAATCAACGGAACATAGTAAGCGTGACGCGTGTCAACAAGTGTCAGAACACAGAAATACGTCACACCTGCTTGTTAGTCCAGGCGATATTTAGGGGTACCTTGTTTTGTGTTATATATTACGGTTTTTTGTTGATCTAACAAGATGGCCGCCACAAGATTTGTAAACTGCAAATATAGAGGACAAATGATGCCTGATTGTAATTATTTTATACTGAATTTTGGTCTCAATCAAGAAAATTATTCAGTTAACCAGAATGATTCATAGTATCTAAATGTTTATCCAATTTCAGTATGTTTTATCCGATTTTCGCTTTTCCAAAATGGCTGCAATTCGAAGAAAACAGTGCCTTTCTTTATTATAATTGCCATGCAAAATCAAATCAGTGAAGCCGACAATCTAAATGGAAAAGAACTGCTAAAAGGGAATAGCAAGCCTTCTGTCCTTCCAAAATTGTAGCATCAAATAATTAATGGTTGCATGCGTAGAATAATCAAATACATACATGAACAAAGTTGATCCGTGTCCAACAGGATCTGGCCTCAAAACGTATAGTAATAACAGTCGTAGTAAACTATTTCTTACAAGTACTGTCTTATCAGAGGGAGTGAATGAACAGCGGAAACTTTAGAATCTACAATATCAATGATCAGTCATATTTTCGTTTACACGCATTATTACAGACGCGCACGCATCCATTTACAGAGAATATACTCAGACACATACACGCACCCATACACTCCAGCACGCACGCACGCACGCACACACACACACACACACACACACACACACACACACACACACACACACACACACACACACATACACACACACACGCTCACTCTCTCTCTCTCTTTTTCTCTCTCTTTAATAGATAGAGAGAGAGAAAGAGAGAGAGAGGGAGAGAGAGACAGACAGACAGACAGATAGACAGACAGAGACCGAGAGAGAGAGAGAGAGAGAGAGAGAGAGAGAGAGAGAGAGAGAGAGAGAGAGAGGAGATGTGAGAGAAAGAGAGAGAGAGAGACACACAGAGAGAGAGACTTACACTAATTGGAGGGAGGGGGGCATTCTGGGACGACAGTGATTGTCAACCATGGGGGGACACAACAGGTACGGGGGGGGGGGGGGGGGGGATATTCTGGAATGCCTCCCCAGGGGGACGCATCAGTATACCCAAGACGTCCCCCGTGGGGCATCCTGGGATGGAGGGCAATCTGGGGTGTTACACCGGCATCCTCGCGGTGTCGGCATTGGCCTCGGAAGCTGTTCCTCTGGCATCAGCGTCGGCGCGGTCGTCTCCTGTGGCTGCTACCTCCGCATAGGTTCTGGGGTCCGGTCGTTTTGGTTCCACAACCAGTCTGCCTCTCTTTGCCCTCCTTCCTGGCTTCTGCCACAATACTGGCTTGTTGTTTGGTCAGGTCGTTGGACACTGTCACACCTTTCGCTTTCAGTCTTTCTCTGAAACCACGGTCTGTGATCACTGCCATCTTCTTCTTCCATTGACTAAACTTGACCATCATTGGTTTGGGTCGGCCGCCTCTGTTCTCCCCTACCCTGTGAGCTCGGGCGATGTCATCGGTTGTCCATTTCATCGGCCCCTCCACACTGTTGAGGGTATCGGCGATCAGTCTGGCACAAGTGTCATAGTTTTCAGACTTGGCCGTCTCAGGCACACCGTAGAAGCGAAGGTTATCTCGACGTGAGAAACCTTCCAGTCTGTCATGATTTTCTTTCAAACAGTCCATTTCACTTTTCATTTTTTTCGACACTGGAGGTGAGTTTCCGGAATCCTTTTTCATTTTCGGCACACTGCCTAAACAAATCCCCAATGTCTTCTCTGTTTTCATCTAAGGACGAAGCAATCTCTTGTGTATTCTTTTCCAAGACTGTCACATCGTCTCCCAATCTCACACTTGCTTCTCACCAGTCCAATGTCAGATCTGATGGCGCCTATATTACTTTCCATGCTGGACAAACGACTGTCAATAGATCCGAACCTCTCACTTTGAAGTTTAAGGGTGTCCAGTATCTGTGATGCTACGTCAGAGGAGAAACCTGAGTCTGCGGCGAGCTGGGAGGGGGAAGTCATGGTAATCCTGTCACGGCTGGATTCAGTCACTGTATCACTGTTTGCAGTAGCCTCCTCTGTGCGGCACTCGTTGTCTGTAGGCCCAGGGTTCATTTCCACATCGCCACAGCATAAGAGGTATGCAGCGACAAACACGAACAACACACCCTGCAGTTTGTTCCGTACGGCCACCACTCTAGTTCGCATTTTCAACACGAACTTGACACGCTTCGCCATGAAGTTCAGAAACGTGCCAAGGAACAGGCCACAACTTGCACGAAATCGCACGTTGTCCACAGGCATGGTCACTGATAGTCACACATTTTATGTCACTGTCATCAGTACACTAGCCGCTAGGTGACTGTCAGGTAAGGTTCTGCCAAAAGGCACTAAGTAAAGCGCTAATTAACAAAAACGACTAATTTCCAAGAGAGCTCAGGAAAAAGCGTGTTGTCGCCACAGTGAGATCATCTCAGCTCCCGAGAGAGAGAGAGAGAGAGAGAGAGAGAGAGAGAGAGAGAGAGAGAGAGAGAGAGAGAGAAGTATCAAGATTATTTATTCATATTAGCCTCAGCCCATCATGAAAGAGTATGGGAACATTTAACTGTATGATGCTTATAACAGACACACAATCAAAGTAATCGAGAATATAGAACATGCTCATGGACATTTCAGGATGTCACAGCTGCGTTAACTTCTATTCTTTTAGAAAAGAGCAAAGAGAGTTTACGTACATCTTCAGATATAGTCGATGACATTAATAAACTTAAACAATGAAGGATGTCTCAATTTTTAGGATTATATAACATTTTACGAATTTGTCGAAGTAATGACATTAATGAACTCGAGTTAAGCAAAGGAGGGTGTCTAAATTATTCAGGTTGAATTAATACTTCACAAATATGTGCAAATACTGAGCAACACAAAAGTAAAAAAGTCACCCCATTTTCTCGACCGTCAGTGCCGAAAGGACAAAATAATAAGATCATTAGTTGTAAACATTTTGTATTCATAACCATGTGGTACTAGGCCAGAAATTACTCACCTTAATTCAGTTCCAATATTTTCAAATGCTAATATGTATCTAGATTAGAAGTAAACTTTAAATCTGAAAATACTACAAGTTCCATACGAGCTGAATCTGTTTCCAGAAGAAATAAAGAAGCCTTCACAGAGTCTGTTTGCAACGCTACGACGAATGTTTTAAGCTTTGTGTAGCGGAACCATGGGTCCTGGTTCGATCAAAACAAGGAGGAGATCAACAAACTCATCAACAAGCTTCACTAGACCCACAAAGACCATCTCAGCGACAGACTTCCACGAGGAAGAAGCAAGACCACCGACTAGCAAGGCAGGCTTTACAGCAGACGCTCAGGTAGCTGAAAAAAACAACAACTGTGCGGAAAGAAAGCGAAGCTTTACAAGCTGCCCACGATGCCGAAGACTCGAAAATGTTCCACGTGAATCCTCGTACCATGTGTAGACTTAAGGTAACATCCATGCGTTTATCTGACCAGTCTATACTACAAGAAGATGGACATAGTGGCACGCAGAGGAGAGTACTTCAACGCACTCCTGAACACAGTCATTCATATCAGAAGAGGTGACTGCAGAAACTACTGGTGAAAGAATCACGAGCGGGCCCACCCTCCAGGGGCGAAATTGAAAACGGGCTGAGGGAGATCGCAGCAGGTAAGGCGTCTAGAGCCGATGTTATCATTGCTGACTTGCACAAGAATGGAGGAGAACTTCCTTTGGAAGGGCTGACATCCTTGTTCCATGTCATCTGGGAGAATGACAAAAGCACCGCGAGACTTTAAGCATGACTCATTTGACCTTGTCTACAAGAAGGGAAACAAAACATTTGTGTGACAACCGTGAAGGGTATTTCCTCTGGCGTATTGCAGGGAAAGTACTCGGAAGTCATGCACCATGGAATTATCGCCCCTGTCGCTGACACCATTGTCCCTGAATCTAAGTGGTGCTTTTGAGCGGACGACATGGTATATGCCATGCGCCAGTTCGTGGGATCGTAATTCCAATGCGTATATCTTTTGTCTGTTTTCATCACACACGCACGCACGCACGCACGCACGTACACACACACACACACACACACACACACACACACACACACACACACACACACACACGAGCAGCGCATGTGTGCGCGCGCGCGCGCACGCACACACACACACACACACACACACACACACACACACACACACACACACACACACACACAAACGCGCGCGCACGCGCGTAGCCAGATTTTTTTTTTTTTAATGCGTTTGGGACTATCCATGACAATCTGTATCTACAGGAAGATACCAAGCTGGCAACACCGCGTGCACGTATGCTAACGTCCAACTTCCAGGACGTTGTTGGAACTCACAGAGGTATCAGAAAATGATTAAGTCTCATATCTCTGTCGAGCACAAGCTTCATTAAATCTGTATCACTCGCTCAAGCCACAAACAAACGCTCTTACAGACGCTACACAACCTTCCTTAATTTTGGAGAAAAAAAAGGGCAGAGTATAGGCCTATATACGGATGATACTTTTTGTATTCCCAGTTCTTATAGAACAGGAAGTACTTTACAATGGGAACGAAGAAATGCTGTGTGTGTGTGTGTGTGTGTGTGTGTGTGTGTGTGTGTGTGTGTGTGTGTGTGTGTGTGTGTGTGTGTCTGTGTGCCTGTCTGTGTATCTGTCCGTCCATGGTCAAAATGTGTTCCACTCGCTCCAGACAAAACTACTGGGCTGATCTTTCTGAAAATTTGCAGGTATGTTCATTATGGGTCACGGATGATGCCCGATGTTTTAGTTTACCGTTGTAGCCGTTACTAACGGCTATAACGGCCCATAACGGTTTTTCTTCTTTATGGAATATCTCAGAAAGTATTTGGCCGATCTTTCTGAAAATTTGTAGGCATGTTCATTATGGGTCACAGATGATGCCTGATGTTTCATTTTACCGTTATGTCCGTTACTAACGGCTATAACGGCCCATAACGGTTTTTCTTTTTTTACGGAATATCTGAGAAAGGACTTGGCCGATCTTTCTGAAAATTTGTAGGTATGTCTATTATGGGTCACAGATGATGGCCGATGTTTACCAGAATAGCCGTTACTAACGGCTATAACGGCCCAAAACGGCGGTTTTTCCTCTTTATGGAATATCTCACGCGTATTCAAGATAAACTGGGAGTACGTTTATATGCTTTGCATCTTGTTTTTTTTCGTTTTGTTTTGTTTTGTCTTAGGTCAGTAAGCTTCTCCCCTAGAACTATCGACACATAGATTTCACTTCCCCGTGCATAAGGTACGTGCGGCGTTTCTAACATCACTGCTTTAGGGTGTTGTCACTGTCGTCCAGTCAAACGGACAAACAGCGACAGGTAGGGCGACTGGACATATCTGCCTCAAGGCACACGCCGGATCAGCCGGCATCTGTTCGCATTCCGAGAAGTGCCACGTGTAATTCGTTTATAAATCTCTCGTTACATCGGCGACACAGATCACGTTTTTACCCGTCATTTCATGCTCGTCTATCAACAAGATCGACGGGGAGGAGGGAGAGGGGTAAGGGGCAAGGAGAGAGGTGGAGGACGAGGAGGAGATTATCATTTCACCAGTGTCTTTTTTACGCACGTCTGAAAAAAAAAAATCACGCCGACCGATTTTTGGCAAACTTGGTCGGTCGATGTACTGTAAGCCTTGGCTGATGCCGTTTAAGTTTGATGCACATTCGTCGGTTGCAGATCGCTTCCCCCTTCCCTCCGTCCCCCCCCCCCCCCCTCCAAAAACGTGGAAAAAAAAGAAGAAAATAACAACAACAACGACGACGACAACAACAGCAACAAAAACAACAACAAAGCACAAAATATATCTGCCCTATTTTAAGCAAACTTGGTACACTGACGAAATCTCTCTCTCTCTCTCTCTCTCTCTCTCTCTCTCTCTCTCTCTCTCTCTCTCTCTCTCTCTCTCTCTCTCTCTCTCTCTCTCTCTTTGGTGGGTTCAGTGTTCATTGACTTTATCTCTGTTGACTCAATAATTTACCACGTCATTCATTTTAGAGTTATAGTCGGTAACATAATTACCTTTCCAATGCTTTAGTGTTAATTTGTCAGTATGAATGTCATATTATGACGTTGTTATGATTGAATATTCGACTCGTTCTGGTGTAAGATCTTCGTTCCTAGAGATTTAAAATCATTCACTGTGTGTGTGTGTGTGTGTGTGTGTGTGTGTGTGTGTGTGTGTGCGTGTGTGCGCGCGCGCGCGCGCGCGCGCGCGCGCGCGCGCGCGGTGTGTGTGTGTGTGTGTGTGTGTGTGTGTGCGTGCGTGCGTGTGTGTGTGTGTGTGTGTGTGTGTGTGTGTGTGTGTGTGTGCGCGTGCGTGCATGCGCGTGCGTGTGTGCACGTGATGCCTGAGTTCTCACGTGTACATTTCTGTGCACCACAAAAGTTGTCTTTCTCGGTTCTCATTTTTTTTTTATTTCTGACTGTGGGGGCCATTCTCCTTCCTTTAGACTGGACATTCTTTCACGCTGTTTTGTTTCTGGTCACAATGTGTGACGCATGTGTGTGCAGTTTTTTGTTTGTTTGTGATCTAGCAACAAGGTAGCCAAACAAAGTTATTCAATTTTCCAAGTGGACGTTAGCTGTCCATTCTGCAAAGTCTGTGTGCCCGCATGTGATCTTTGTGTCCCTTTGTGTTGACAGCCTGACGGAACTTTGTGTGACTGGCTAGACTATAATGAGAAAATACTAAAGAAAATATGAACACACAAAGACTTTCGTAAAGTCTTCTCACTGGTAGTTCGTTAGAGACAATTTGACTGATAGTCATTCTGATTGGTGTAGTGGTAGTCAGTTTGATTGGTAATCATTCTTTGCGTAGTTCACCATCCATCTTCCACAAACCGCCACCCTCTCTCTCCTAACAAACTGTCTCCAGTGAGGGATAAGCCCCAAAACAGACGTACATTTTACAACAATCCGTGCTCCAAAACACGTTTCTATCTTAATTGCGCCTATTTCAACAACAGAAGATAAGCGGAGTTTTTTTTGTCTTGGATGAAATTAATGACGCGTGCTTCTACTGACAAATTAGAAGCATGCCATTGTTAAAAGTAGCCACCACACTCCTGCAAACCTTCTTCGTTAGATCATTTTTCAAGTCATGATTCTGTCTTAGGAGATTATGAATTGAGCTCGAGCGTGCGTCAATGGCGACGTTTTGACTCTACGTGATTACGCGTAACAGTAAAAAGGAAACTCTGAACTCGCTGTTAATAGAAGAAAACAAGATGCAAAGCATATAAAAGTACTCCCAGTTTATCTTGAATACGCGTGAGATATTCCATAAAGAGGAAAAAAAAGTTTTGGGCCGTTACAGCCGTTAGTAACGGCTATTCTGGTAAACATCCGGCATCTTTCGTGACCCATAATGCCTACAAATTTTCAGAAAGATCGGCCAAGTACTTTCTGAGATATTCCATAAAGAAGAAAAAGCGTTATGGGCCGTTATAGCCGTTAGTAACGGATACAACGGTAAAATAAAACATCGGTCATCATCCGTGACCCATAATGAACATACGTACAAATTTTCAGAAAGATCAGCCGAGTACTTTCTGAGATATTCCATAAAGAAGAAAAACCGTTATGGCCCATTATAGCCGTTAGTAACGGCTATAACGGTAAAATAGAGCATCGGGCATCATCCGTGGCCCATAATGAACATGCCTACAAATTTTCAGAAAGATCGGCCAAGCACTTTCTGAGATATTCCATAAAGAAGAAAAAGCGTTATGGGCCTTTATAGCCGTTAGTAACGGCTATAACGGTAAAATAAAACATCGAGCATCATCCGTAACCCATAATGAACATACCTACAAATTTTCAGAAAGATCGGCCCAGTAGTTTTGTCTGGAGCGAGTGGAACACATTTTGACCACGGACGGACACGTACACACAGACACACATACACACAGACACACATACACACACACACACACACACACACACACACACACACACACACACACACACACACACACACACACAACATTTCTTCGTTCCCATTCTAAAGTACTCCCTGTTCTATAAGAACTGGGAGTACAAAAAGTGAAAGCTTCAATTTCATGGTTGAAATTAGGCTTCTTCAACATGCTGAAACAAAAATACGCCATATGTGCTTTAGCGCAGTCACTTAATGCCAAGTATTAGGTTTGTAAAATCTAGCAAAATAAGTTAACTTAACAGAGAGAGAGAGAGAGAGAGAGAGAGAGAGAGAGAGAGAGAGGAGAGAGAGAGAGAGAGAAGACAAATTCTTTATTATCGAGGGTAATAGATAAGCAAGTTCATGCTTTTTTACATCCAACCCTCGCCCAAGAGGGGAACAAAAAAAATTGCGAAATGAAAAATGAACAAACGAAAAAAAACCCAACAAAAACAAAAACAAAACTAACAAACAACAACCAATAAACAAGAGATTGAACACACAAAAAGTCTGAAAATACACAAAATGGAAATAACATCAAAGAAACGTAACACACTTCCACTTTAACAATCCCCACCCAGAAAACGCCCCTCCCCAAACACCCACCCAAATACTTGTACACTTTCGCAAACAAGCAACACACAAACATACATTGTAAGCGGCGGGGTGAAGAGAGAGAGAGGGGGGGGGGGTAGAGAGAAGCGGAGAGAGAGAGAGAGAGAGAGAGAGAGAGAGAGAGAGAGAGAGAGAGAGAGAGAGAGAGAGAGAGAGAGAGCCACCAGCCGATATTCTAATTCCTGTTTAAGCCAAAGTTAAACTGTCAAGAATTCGTGGTGCATTCTAGATTATATCTCCAGTAATGCTCAGCGTAGCGCATTAAACCCGGAATTTTCCAGTAATTCAAGAATTTGAGAGACAGTCTTAAGACGGTAGTAGTGGGGTGTGTACTTTTTTTGTTGTTGAGTTACTGCTTTTTTTGGTGAAAAATCGATGCCACGCGGTTTTCTACATATTTTTGTTGTTAAAATGATGTCTTTTTTTCTGCCGTAAAGTTTTAGAATGCACTGGTTGGATTTCTAGGCTGACAATCTTTATTGTAATAAGAACACACACATGGGCTACAATGCTATTCTGTATGGGCGTAGTTCCAAGCTTTATTTCTCGCGTATGTCTGAACGCAGCGTTTCAAACTCGGTATGTCATACACACAAAACTCCACTTCCTATTCAGGGGGGGGGGGGGGGGGGTCCGCAGGAGTACGCAGAAGAAGAAGAAGAAGAAGAAGAAGAAGAAGAAGAAGAAACTCGGTATTTTCCGATAAATCAAGAATTCGATGAAAACCCGCCGGCTTTTGGCAATGAGGTGTGGTCTTGAGTTATCATCTTTTTAAAAATGGTTGTCACGCGGTTTCGGCTGTAGTTTTCTTTTTTTTAATTAAAAAACAAGTAACGGCTTTTCAGGCACGATGGCTTCTGAACTGATAAGCTGGGGAGACATTTGCTTGTAATGGTCAAAGATCCGTCACAATACAGCTATGGATGGGTGTATATTTCTTTTGATATCACAGTCGTATTGAAAGTCGACACTTCTGATTATAGCAAGTCATAGCCTTGAAAAGCTTTGCACTTCATCGAATCACTGTGGAATAATTGCAGTTTTGACTGTTACAGGCGTTTAAACTCGCTGCTTTAGGTCTCACAATGAGATGATTGCAGGGCTGAAAATGAAACAATACTGAAAAATATCGCTGTGCCCCTAAACCAACAGGAAAAAAAAAACCAACAAAAACTACGCATTTCAACCTCGTTAGTCTTCTTCAGGCAAGACAAAGAGCATTTAAAGCCATGAAAACGAAGGACGAACAGATAGTCACTTATCTCCGCAAATTCAACTGAAATGTGGAATGGAAACGAGGCTGCCGGGAGGGCAGACATTGAGGGCTGAAATAGTAATAAGATAATGGTGATGAAATAGAGTATTATTACTAATAAGATAATGATGATGAAATAGAGTATTATTACTAATAAGATAATGGTGATGAAATAGAGTATTATTACTAATAAGATAATGATGATGAAATAGAGTATTATTACTAATAAGATAATGATGATGAAATAGAGTATTATTACTAATAAGATAATGATGATGAAATAGAGTATTATTACTAATAAGATAATGATGATGAAATAGAGTATTATTACTAATAAGATAATGATGATGAAATAGAGTATTATTACTAATAAGATAATGATGATGAAATAGAGTATTATTACTATTACTGCTACCATTGATGATGAGGGTGATATAATCATATAGTAACAGTACCTACACATTCGATTATTGTAATTTTAGTGATGACACTAACGATACTAACAGAAGAAGAAAAAGGCGAGGGGTCGGAGGACAAGAACGTTATGGTTATTGTAACAATAGTAATGATGACGATGATATTGATGATGATGATGATGATGATGATGATGATGATGATGATGATGATGATGACGATGACAATGACGATAAATAAATCAGACAGAATAACTTGCCAAAGACAGCCAAACTCCTCATAATCTCAGGCACCAAGCAATCCACTTTCTACCCACTCCCTTAAATACATAAAATCAACACACCTAGCAAAACCATTGTGTCTGCTTGAAGCTGCCCAGCTCACGCCAGCTCTGCTGCCGGGCAGATATTGTAGTCACTAGGAGTCTTAGCGGATGTCCTGCATTTGTTGGATCAGAACAGGCACAAGTGAACTCCACTGAAGCGACTCGGCAGCAGTGCGAAGTCTCCTTCGGTGGGTTGCCTCATGACGACTTGACATTGACTGCTCCCTATGGGATTGGATTGCCGGTGCTAGGATTATGGCGGGTTGGGCTACGGTGTGGCTGTGTACGGGGAGGGGCGGGGGGGGGGGGGGGGGGGGGGGGGGGGGGGGGAGAAGGAGGGCAGAATGAGCGACGTGGGTGCAATGACATTTTGGCACAAAAGATGAGACCACGATACCCACCACCACCACCACAACCGCCACTACCACCACCACATCCGCCACTACCACCACCACATAATCTTCTGTTGTTGTTTTGTTTGACTGGGGACTCATTTTCATGTATGATGATCATTCAGACACACACACACACACACACACACACACACACACACACACACACACACACACACACACTGATGAGTTGATAGACTCCATCAAAGTTGATAGACTCCATCAGTCCATCGCAAGATCCATCACAATGGCAGAACGTGACATTTTATTGACGTGCAGGGATTCTTATATCAAATTAGCAGAAGAAGAGACAGGGAAGTTCCATCGTTTCCTGTTTGAATCCAGCAGTCGTTAGACTATCAGCATTTTGAATCAGTCTTGTGTTTTAAACACCACACATTTTTAATGCTAAAAAAGAAAAATACAGCAGGACTAAGAGTAAGAAACTGCAGTGTCGGATGTCGTGTGTTCCACAGGAAGAACTTATCACTAACTGTTCAGGCACCCCCAACAACACCAGTCGTAGTCTCTGATGTCGTGTGTTCCACAGGAAGAACTTATTACTAACTGTTCAGACACCCCCAACAACACCAGTCGTAGTCTCTGATGTCGTGTGTTCCACAGGAAGAACTTGTTACTAACTGTTCAGACACCCCAACAACACCAGTCGTAGTCTCTGATGTCGTGTGTTCCACAGGAAGAACTTATTACTAACTGTTCAGACACCCCCAACAACACCAGTCGTAGTCTCTGATGTCGTGTGTTCCACAGGAAGAACTTGTTACTAACTGTTCAGACACCCCCAACAACACCAGTCGTAGTCTCTGATGTCGTGTGTTCCACAGGAAGAACTTGTTACTAACTGTTCAGACACCCCCAACAACACCAGTCGTAGGAAATACCGCCGGCTTCGGAAGACAAATATATCACAGGGGGACAAACCTACCAACGTAATCAACCTTTTCAGCGTGAACATCACAGATGAACAGCTGCGTGTGCTTGCACTGGGACCCAAGTTCTGCCCCACCCCCACAACGCTGGACCATCAACTTTTAGTTGAAGACGTCAAGGAAGGATGTTGCGGGCTGAGACTTAAGGAACTGTTTTATTCCGAGGATAGCCCTCAAGACCCACCACCCAAATTTTACAATAAAACGTTTTACAAACCACCTTCAGGAAGAGATAAGATTTTAGACATTTACTGTGAGTCCCTC
>CM065725.1:19480936-19490936 GCA_033310375.1 Conus canariensis | reverse complement strand
CGCAGAAGAAGAAGAAGAAGAAGAAGAAGAAGAAGAAGAAGAATGTGACTGCGATGGGCTATCTTTGATTTGACACATTTACTAACCAAGCAAGACGATGAGGCACAATACTTTTTCATTATTTTATTTTTTCACCCTTCACCAGTTTTAATGAAGAGCAGTGTGAATTTCAGGGGCTGTTGGTATTTGAGGTAGACTGCGGTTGATGTCTTGTTGTTAGAGCATCTTGGCAAAAGAAAAATGCTGTTAGACTGACTAAACTATGTACCTCGTGGAACATGTCTTGAACTTCATGTTTGTAGAGAAAAAAAACATGAATACAAATGGATGAACAAAACACATAACCAAATTCAGTTAAGAGATCTATGTACGCCACTGTTGTGTCTGACAACAGCAGTAGAACTCCATCTGGAATACTGAACAGATTTCTTCCAGAAAGAGATATATGTACGCCACTATGTGTTTAACAATAGCAGTAGAATTCATTTGGAATACTGAACAGATTTCTTCCAGAAAGAGATATATGTACGCCACTATGTGTTTAACAATAGCAGTAGAATTCATTTGGAATACTGAACAGATTTCTTCCAGAAAGAGATCTATGTACGCCACTGTTGTCTTTGACAACAGCAGTAGAATCCATATTGCAATACTGAACAGATGTTTTTTTCCAGAAAGAGATCTATGTATGGCACTGTTGTCTTTGACAACAGCAGTAGAATCCATTTGGAATACTGAACAGATTTCTCCCAGAAAGAAATCTATGTACGCCACTGTTGTCTTTGACAACAGCAGTAGAATCCATCTGGAATACTGAACAGTTTTCTTCTAGAAAGAGATTTACGTACGCCACTGTTGTCTTTGACAACAGCAGTAGAAATCCACCTGGAATACTGAACAGATTTCTTCCAGAACAAGTCGTGCCCAGGCAGTTGGGCGGCTTCCTTTAACAACCGGATTTCGACAGCTTTACATCAGCGTGCTTTACGTGACTAAACCGTTTCCCTTGGGGCCCAGGGAACTGTCTGTTTTAGTGACGATGGTGGTGTATGGAACTGAGTGGTAAAGGTGGAAGTAGTCTGGTTTCCAACGAGCCATCACCCATTGCCGTGTACACAGGGAAATCCCGCTTTCGTTTAGATAACCATTTGAACCTCCGCTACACCCATGTAGAATCAGGTCCGTCTGGGATTCCACAGTTGAAATACCCTTTGATAGCCACCACCTTCATTAAGGCTGAGAATAGTCAAGCTTCTAAGCGGGGAAGTTCCACCTTCATTCGGATAACCCTGTAAAAGCCATTATACTGCATCCACTTTTTTTTTGTTAACAAGCCTGAGAACAGTCTTGCTTCTGGGGGTTGCAACCTTGCCGTGGTCGGAGGGCTTGCGTGGTCCAGTGATCTTCTAGGCTTTGCTGACGGGGGCACCAATAGTCGACTAGATGGTTAGTTGTTGTGAACGCTTCTAGGCCTGTATAGCCAAGCTGCTGACTGGCCAAGCATTACGTGGTAGGAATTGATGCCCCTGGTAGGGTCTCCCATGTCAGAAAGGTTAGGAGTGAGGGCCCAGACAAATAGTAACCCACCTTTTTCCTATTCTATCTTCTGCCTTTCTTAACGGATCTTTTCTTTCTTCGTCTCCCCTTCAAGCCTTCTGTTCCACACTCTTTTTTCTCTGATACTTGAGTCGCTGCCGGAAGCAGCGCGGAAGCCCAAGTTACAGTTACCTGGCGAGGGGCTGAGTGGCTGATCCCAATTCAGTCGCTAAGGTGCACTGTCTGGTTTTCATGCGGGACGGTACCAGGCTCACGGACGCCATACTATGGCCATCCATTGTCCCTTCCCCAGCACGACAGCTCTTCTGGGGTGACCGTTTATCTCTGCCGGTATTTGAAACCTTCATGGCCTCAATAAACATAAAAACAGGAAAAAGAAGAAACCTGGGTTCCGACCCTTCCAGGGATACGGACTCAAGATTCCGACACTGAAGTCCGGAATAGGATAGGTGCATGGTCCTCTTGGCTGATTATCCAGTCGGCGGATAGCGAGCGACCCATTACTAAGTTGAGTCCTTTTGCTGTTGCAAAGGGGCTGAAAGGTCTTGCAGGCGCAGAGCCGAAATCAGTCAAGAGGTTGAGGGATGGTTCCTTGCTGGTGCAGGTCGACCGAAAAGTCCACTCGGACCACTTATTGAGATCCGAAAGCCTTGTAAATTACCCGATCCGGGTGTTCCCTCACAAAAGTCTCAACTCCTCGAAAGGCGTCATCCGTTGCCGAGAGTTGTTCGGGATGTCTGAGGGAGAGATAAAGGCTGAGTTGGCTGACCAAGGAGTGGTCGAGGTCAGGAGGACGACTTTTCGGAAAGGTACGGAGAGGAAACCCACCAACACTCTGTTCCTCACCTTTGCTAAACCGACTCTTCCAGAGTCTATAAAGGTGGGGTACCTGAGAGTGAAAGTAGCCCTGTATGTGCCATCCCCACTGAGGTGCTTCAAATGTCAACGCTTTGGACATGTCAAGGAGAGATGCCCGGGAGAGGAGGTGTGTGCCACCTGTAGCAAAGCAGTTCATGATGGTGGATGCGAATCCGCGAAATGCGTGAACTGCGATGGTGACCACCCTTCTTTTTCAAGAGACTGCCCTGTTTGGCGAATCGAAAGCGAAATCCAGCGAGTTAAAACAGAAAAAAAGATTTCGTTCTTCGAAGCAAAAAAGCTGGTGCAGGAGCAGAAGGGAACCCCGCTCCTTTTCTCGACAGTGGTCAAACAATCGTTTAAAGTACCTCAGGTAGAAGTAGGCATTCAGACAGACCCATGTGGTCTTGAACCTCTGAAATGTCTCCCGACTTCAAGAACATCGCAAGAGAAAACTGCCGTTGGTGGGGGCCATAAACCCACCAAAGGATGCACTTCCAGTGCATCCTCTAAGCCTGCAGCTGTGCGGGCTGCCCAGCAAGGGGGTCGCCCCAAGACGGCCCCCAAGCCGAGACCTCCTCCCAAGGGAGGAGCCCCGACAGTGGCTTCAGGCAGGGTGGCGTTGGTGGAGTGCAGGGGAAGGCCTCCACCAACGCCATCAAAACCATTGAGTTCTTCCCCTTCAGGGAAGAAGAAACTTACGATCCCACCAGACAGACTGAAAAAAGTGGAGCTGAAACTGCAAAACACATTTGACGCTCTATATGACGAAGAGGAAGAGGACATAGACATGGATGATTAAGATCCTCATCCACAATGGATACAGTCTTGCAATGGAATATCAGGGGGACTGTCTTCCAATTTTGAAGAATTGCAGCTGTTGTGTCGTGAGGCTAGGCCCATGCTAGTTTCACTGCAAGAAACTCTTCTGAAGTCTGACAAAACTTTTTCACTTTCTGGCTACATCTTTCTGAACCTACCTGCACAATCTGTTGAACATGGCGTTTCTGGCGGAGTAGCTTTGTTCATTCACAACTCTGTTCTGTACAGCCCAGTGCTCTGCAGACTCCGCTGCAGGCAGTGGCAGCTTGGGTTACTCTTCACAAAACAGTTACTGTCTGTAGTTTGTATCTGTCTCCAAATATCTGCGTCACTAAACGGGACCTCATTTCGCTCTTAGAGCAGCTTCCCAGACCCTTCCTGCTGTTGGGGGATCTGAATGGCCACTCTCCTCTATGGGGAAGTGAGAGATCATCACCAAGGGGTCTGCTTTTAGAGGAAGTGTTTTCGGAGCTTGATCTGTGTGTCCTGAATGGGAAATCGCCAACTTACTTTCACTCCGCTAATGGCACCACATCTTGTCTGGATCTTTCTGTCTGTGACCCATCTTTGTTTTTGGATTTTGTCTGGGAGGTTGATGAGGACCTGCATGGTAGCGACCACTTTCCTGTGTTGCTTCGGTATACGAACGCAGTGAGTGAGTCTTTACCAGAACGCCTCAATTTCAAAAAGCAGATTCGGACTCTTTGCCACTAAGTTTCTTATGGATCTGGAAGAGGACAAGATCCTGCAAAGTGAAGATCCGGCAGGAAGTCTTTCAGATTTCATACTGAATTGCTCAAAGTCAACCATCCACACATCTTCCAAGAAGCCTCTAATGCCAAAAGTTCCTTGGTTCAACTCTGAATGCGAGGGAATTAACAAAACCCGTAAAAGAGCTCAACGTCGGGTCTCTTGCAGACCTTCGATGCCCAACTTCCGAGCGCATCAGAGACTGAGGGCCAAATCCAAACACATTTATAAGACCAGTAAACGTTTATCTTGGAGACAGTTTTGCTCAAGTCTCA
Organism: Conus canariensis; assembly: GCA_033310375.1. Classification (NCBI taxonomy): domain Eukaryota; kingdom Metazoa; phylum Mollusca; class Gastropoda; order Neogastropoda; family Conidae; genus Conus; species Conus canariensis. The sequence goes on along the minus strand of CM065725.1, from coordinate 19,486,674 downwards.
CGTCCAAAACATCGAAGAAAAAAGTGTGGAAAATCATCAAGAAAATCAAAGGGAAGAACACCTGTCCCACTGTGAACCATCTCAAGTTTTCTGACTCTTTAATAACAGAGAAAAAAGCAGTTGCTAATCTGCTTGCTTCAACCATTGAAAAGAATTCCTCGTCTTCTAACAAATCAGCCAGTTTTGTCAAAAACAAAGCCCTTAAAGAAAAATCACCCTGCAACTTTTCGTCAGACAACATGGAAGACTACAATCTTCCTTTCACTTTAAACGAACTGAAATCTGCCTTACTTTCCTGCAGTGATTCCTCTCCGGGTATAGATGAAATCCATTATAAACTTTTGAAACATCTTCCGCAAAAAGGTCTGAACATCCTTCTACATGTATACAACCATGTATGGACTACTGGTTTCTTTCCACCTTCTTGGCGAAAAGCCCTCATTATTCCCATTCCTAAACCTGGAAAAGATCTTTCTAACCCATCAAACTATCGTCCGATAGCTTTGACCAGCTGTGTCTGTAAATTGGAGAAAATGGTCAATGCTAGACTCATGTGGAAACTCGAAACCGATGGCCTTTTGGCGAAAGAACAGTGTGGTTTCCGCAAACATCGAACCACAGTTGACCATTTGATACGTCTGGAAACCACCATCCGCAACGCCTTTGTCAATAAGCAGCATGTGGTCGCTATCTTTTTCGACCTAGAAAAAGCGTATGACACCACGTGGAAATCAGGAATTCTTATGGACCTGCACAGACTTGGTTTTCGTGGTCACCTGCCTCTGTTTATTCAGAACTTTTTGGCTGACCGACAGTTCCAGGTGTGTGTTGGCACCACACTCTCTGACATCCATGGGCAGGAGTTGGGTGTCCCTCAAGGGAGCATCCTTTCTCCTGCCCTTTTCAGCATTAAAATCAACGACATTGTGAAATCGGTAAGCCAGGGCTCTGAGTCCTCTCTGTTCGTTGACGATTTTGCGCTGTACGCAGTTGGAGCTTCTTATGCCAGCGTACAGCGTCGACTCCAACTTTGTGTCAACAAGATCCAGCAGTGGGCCGAGGGAAATGGGTTTACTTTCTCACGTACCAAAACTCAGTCAATCCATTTTCACAATTTTCGTCAATTTTTTGTTGATCCTGAAATTCGTCTGGACAAGTCCACCATTCCAGCTGTAAAAGAAGCCAAATTCCTAGGAGTTATTTTTGATCAAAAACTCAACTTTCTCAGCCACATTATAAACCTCAAAACTTCTTGCCAGAAAGCTCTGAATATTCTGCGGGTTGTAGCACACACTGACTGGGGCGCTGATAAGAAAACTTTGCTGCACCTCTACAGAGCCTTGGTCCGTTCCAAACTGGACTATGGTTGTGCTGTGTACGGCTCTCTTAGACCGTCTTACCTAAAACTCTTGGACCCTATCCACCATCAAGGGCTTCGTCTCTGTCTAGGAGCATTCCGCACCACCCCTGTGTACAGCCTGTACGCAGAGGCAGGTGAACCCTCACTGTCCAACCGCAGGCTGAAAATGTCTCTAAATTACTACATCAGACTGTTCTCGGAACCGGAGAATCCTGCCTATGACTGTGTCTTTGACCCCCAGTTTCAAAGCAAATTTGAAAACAACCCGTACTGTATTCTGCCGTTTCGTCTTCGTATGCAGCCTCACGTGCGGAATGCAGGTCTAGACCTAGGAGTTGTGTCGGATTTTTCCAAGTTTCCGGATCAGCCTCCGTGGACCTTTTTCACACCAGAGATTCGTTTTGATCTTGCAGCTTTTCGTAAAGAGTCTACCAGCTCTCTGGCATACAAGCATTGTATGCTGACCTCTGTTCAAAATTTCCATCTTATCAGAAAATTTTCACTGACGGTTCCAAGTCTGAGGATGGAGTGGCCTGTGCAGCCTATTGCCCCGGTGCTCCTTCTCAGATACTGTTAAAACATATACCTCCAGATGCTTCTGTCTATTCTGCTGAACTTACTGCTCTTGTTCTGGCATTGAAGATAATCTCACAATCTAAGAAGAGGGACTTTCTGGTTCTGTCAGATTCACTGTCAGCGTTGGAGGCCATAGCTGGCCGCAACCTTCAGCACCCAGAACTTTTACACTTTTTTGAACTTTTTACCAAGTTGAAAGCAGATGGTTACAACATTATTCTGGCTTGGATTCCTGGTCATGTTGGCATCGGAGGGAACGAAATGGTTGATCGTTTAGCCAAGAATGCCACAACAGAGAAACCGTCAAACATATATCCCATGCTCAGATCTGAAACCCAAAATTAACGATTATGTCAGAGACCTCTGGCAGGAGGATTGGAATACACAGACGGATAACAAACTCTTTCAGATCCGTCCAAACCTTATGGAGTTCCTCTCATCTTCGTCTGGTGGTCGTAAAGAAGAAACAGTTCTGTGCCGGCTGCACACCGGCCACTCAAATTTTACCCATTCATACCTTTTAAAGAGTGAAGAAGCTCCGTGGTGCATTCCATGTCATGTGCCACTCACAATGAAACATATTCTTTTAGAGTGTTGGGACTTGCACGATGTGAGACACAAACATTTTACAGCAGATTCCATGAAAACCTTGTTCACAGATGTTCCGCCGGACGCGATCTTTGAGTTCTTGTAAGAGATTAACATTTTTCATCGGATCTGAGATTTCACAGTGGAAAGATTTTTAACAAACTTTCGGATGTTTTTTTTAAAATGTATTTTAAAGAATTGTGTGAATGAATGACTTGTGAGTTGATTTTAACGTGGTGACAGCCCTGATGTGGCCCTTTGCGGTCGGCTGGGCTATAAGCAACATTATCTTATCTTATCTTAACTAGTCTTGCTTCTGCTGGTTTGAGTCTGGCTTACAGTCAGACAACACTTAGAAAGCTATCAGCCGGCGGCATTAGGGGTTGCAAATAGTCTGGTTTCAATCAGGATAGTCCATTTTCCACTTCGGGAACTCTAACAGAGTATACGATACCCCAGCATCGTTTTTTTTTTTTGTTTTTTTTTTGCTGGGCGGGAAGGAGAAAGAGAGGGTGGGGAAGGAGGCGGGGGAGGCGGGGAGAGCTTCAGGGTTTTTGTGAAGATGGAGTGTATACGGGTTATTTGGAGGCTGCAGATGCAGCTGGAGGGAAGTACTGACTTGTAATCTGCGGTGCACGCTCATTTGCGTGCAATGGTTCGTTGCATCTTCTCTCTCTCTCTCTCTGTGTCTCTGTCTCTGGCTCTCTCTGCCTGTCTGTCTGTCTGTCTGTCTGTTTCTCTCTCTCTCTCTCTCTCTCTCTCTCTCTCCCTCTCTCTCTCTCTCTCTCTCTCCCTCTCTCTCTCTCACTCTGCGCGTGTCTGTGTTATGTTTGCGAATCTGTGCGCATGGGTTTGTACAGGGGACACAGTAACCATTGCAGATGCCCAGAAACTACATAGTCCAGTCAACGTGCTGCCACACATGAACAGCTGTCCCGGCACGCACGCACTCACTCACACACACACACACACACACACACACCACGCACGCACGCACGCACGCACACACACACACACACACACACACACACACACACACACACACACACACACACACACACACGCGCGCGCGCGCGCACGCGCGCGCGCGCACACACACACACACACACTCTCTCTCTCTCTCTCTTACACACAGACGCACGCGCGCAAACACACACACACACACACACACACACACACACACACACACACACACACACACACACACACACTCGCGCGCGCGTTTGTGCACGCAAAGGCCTATGCTTACAAGTTGTGCGCATTCGAGACATAGATCAGCGTGTACGCACAGAATCATGTACTCACGTGATGTCCCAACAAACCCTGATTTATCTGGATGCAATAGCAGATCTCCCACATTGTCATACACTTGCCTCACGTTTGTTCAAAATCTCAGCAGGTGTGGCCGAGATATTCACGTGATGCATGCGACAGAGAGGGGAGAGATCAAAGCACGTTATACACGGACAGACTCGTAAACAAACCCCATCTGCATTTTCTCGGTACGAAACGATGCTGAAAGCATGGAGTTATGGGGAGTATACTTTCGCGGATAGCTGAGAGAAATAAACGGAAACTTCGGAGAATGTGCACTAACTGGATGAAGGATGAAGATGGACTGTGGCAACGCCCGCTTTGAAATGCTGACACGGTGTGGGAATCGCACCCCAACCCTCAAAACTAAAGAATGTGCATGCAGCAAAACAGTGAAGCTATGAAGGAAAAACTGATTGACAGACAGACTGAGTGAAGCGGAAAACGACTAAACGCAGTGCCGGCAGGCAGCTGTTAAGTTGCCAGTATCCAGGTAGGGAGTCTGTTGTGTAAAAGACAGTGTGGATTGTAAAGCGCATAGAGCTTAGTCTTGAACTGAGGATAGGCGCTGTAATAATGATAATAATAATAATGATAATGATAATAATAATTATAATAATAATGATAATAGTAATAATAATGATGATGATAATGATAATAATACAATAAGAAGAAGAAGAAGAATAGTAATGATAATTATAATAATGATAGTGATGGTGAATAGGTCTGGCACCCTTATCAACTGAACTAGATCCATCCTGTTTGTTGTTAATCGACATCTAGAAAAAAATCCAAATCGCTTTCAAACGAAACATTACTGTTTACAGTGGTAGCAAGTACACCAACTTTCTTCATCACATTATCATCACAAAACGTATGTATGGAGATTAATTTACCTATAGTTTAAAAAAAAAAAAAAAAACAAGATCCAGTTAGATACACGGACAGATCGAACAATGGACACGACAATTACCACAAAAATGTAAGGGGGCCACAATGTGCGCTATCATGGCGAGCACAAAATGTCATCGGCGACAATGCGTGCCGTGCGACAATTTGCGCTGTAACCCAGCTTTTTGTTTTTAAGCGGATAACTTCGCACCCAAGTTGTCACTGGGATTGTTGAGGCAATCAGGCGTGAAGAACAAAGACTGCGGGCGGCGCTCTCATCCCTTTCATGTCCACCAAGAGTAACTGGTGGGTCAGAAATGGAAAGTGTCACTAAGCCGCTCTGGCTGACCAGGTCAAACACCTTTGTCAGATCTATGAAGGCGATGTAGAGGGGCATCTGCTTGCTTGGGGCACTTCTCCTGCAGCTGACGTAGTGAGCAGATCGTGTCTACTGTTGATCGGCCGGCTCTGAAGCCACACTGGGTCTCTGGGTGGACGCGGGAGGCTGGGGTCTGCAGGCGCGTCAGGGCGACTCCGGCGAACGCTTCCCTGACCATGCTGAGGAGGGCGATGCCTCGATAGCTGTAGCAATCTCTGCGGTCTCCTTTGTTCTTATACAAAGTTACGATGCTAGCGTCTCGCATGTCCTGGGGGATGTGTCCCTGCTCCCAGCAGAGGCAGAGCGGCTCGTGCAGGGGTTGAAGCAGTGCAGGTTTCCCGCTCCTGAGAACTTCTGGTGGGATGCCGTCACTCCCAGGGGCCTTCCCACAAGCAAAGCAGTCTATGGCTTTTCTGAGTTCTTCAGTGGTGGGTGGTGTGTCTAGCTCTTCCATGACAGACAGGTCCGGGATGGCGTCGAGGGCGGAGTCAGTGACGATGTTTTGGATTGCATACAACTCACGGTAGTGCTCAACCCATCGCTGCAGCTGCTTTCCTGGTCTGTGATGACTTCACCTGTCTTGGACTTGAAGGGGGACAGACTTGGCAGTGGCTGGGCCTGTCGCCTTCT
>CM065725.1:19463436-19475936 GCA_033310375.1 Conus canariensis | reverse complement strand
ACATGCCTAAAACGAGCGTGTAGCGTCAGAGTGAGATGGGGGTTGACCGAAAAAGGTTAGATGGGGGTGGGGGGTGGGGGTGGAGGAAGAAACGTTGGGTTACATCCATCAGTTTAATGCCTGATAGCAGCAAAAATTACGGCTACGGAGACAGAACGAGGGGGGGGGGGGGGGGGGGGGGGGGGGGGGGGGAGGCAGTTGGAGGGTGTGCAGGGGGGGTGGGGTGGGAGGGCAGGCAGGGTGTGTGTGTGTGTGTGTGTGTGTGTGTGTGTGTGTGTGTGTGTGTGTTCAGCTTCAAATCATGCGTAGTGTGGTCTCAAAACTTTGCGGATGTGGCGTAGCGTATATGGACTAGTCCGCACGCAGTGACGCCTCCTTGATGAAACTGAAACTCTGTGTGTGTGTGTGTGTGTGTGTGTGTGTGTGTGTGTGTGTGTGTGTGTGTGTGTGTGTGTGTTTGATAAAAACAACTGGTTACAAGGAACGGATTTTTTTTTTTAAAGTGAAGGCTGCCGGAATAACGTGGGCCCGGCTGAACGAATGAAGCAAGAGTCGGATGCAATGGAGAAGCATTGTTGAGGCCCTTTGTTCCCCCGAGGGATTTAAAGACATGGGTGAATCGGGGGTGGGGGTGGGGGTGGGGGTGGGGAGGGATAGCTCTGTGTGGAAATCACGCCACACTGAGTTTTCGGTGTCGAAGCGAATGGGTCGTTTCCACATCGGGGAAACTTCCTTCCGGTCACAGAAGTTTGTGGTAGCTTATGGAGCGCATTGATTATCCTCGCTGAGGCGAATGGAATATTTGGAAATTACAAAAAAAAAAAGAAAAAAAAAAAGTCATTTTCAATATGAGGTTGCCGAGGCGTGTTAATGTTGTAGTTCCTCCCACCCCCCACCCCTCTCTCTCTACGTCTGTCTGTCTGCCTGTCTGTCTTTCTGTCTCTGTCTCTGTCTGTGTCTCTCTGTCTCTGTCTGTTTGTCTCTGGGCGTGTGTGTGTGTGTGTGTGTGTGTGTGTGTGTGTGTGTGTGTGTGTGTGTGTGTGTGTGTGTGTGTGTGTGTGTGCGCGCGCGTTATTAACAATGGCAAGTAGAATTGTGACCAGAATATAGAAAGAGCGTGCGGCTTTGAGGACAACTAGCCAAAACAAATAACAGAAAACACAGTTCAGAGCCATAAACGCCCGTTTACACACACACACACACACACACACACACACACACACACACACACTGACACATACATATACTCAAAACACGCACACACTCAACACACACACACACACACACACACACACACACACACACACACACACACATACAGACAGACAGACAGACAGACAGACAGACACACACACACACACACACACACACACACACACACACACACACTCGTACACACACAAACACACACAGACACACAAACACACACAAACAAAACACACACAAACAACACACACACACACACACAAACAAAACACACACACACACACACACACACACACACACACACACACACACACACACACACACACACACACGCAAATCGACAAGCGAACGTTCATCAAATATGTCTGTTTATGACATTTCCAGACAATACAAAAACAAAAAAAATCCACAAACTGTGGCTGTGTGTAGGCAGGGTGTGTTTGGGGAAACCGATGAATAGGCAAAAAGACGTGGTGCATCTTTTATTACAGATTATGCCAAGTGAGCAATTAAGACAATGTGCTGAGCAGGGCATCATTGATCTATGTGTAAATTATGTAAATCATGTCTAGATGTTACCGCATGTATCCCAGGGTTTATTGTAAGCATGTATGTATATAAGCGGGCGCTCGCACACGCATACACAGGCGCGCGTGTGTGAATTTTTTTTTTTTTTTTTTGTATTGCATGCTTGCGTGACTGACTGCCCGCGCTACATGGGAACAAACTATTATGGGTCGAGCTAACTGACGCTACTCGATCCACAAAGGTGGCAATTTGTCTGAATTAAGGAGGACAGTTGCAGCACAACGAAAGAGACGGGCAAGGAAAGCCCGCGCCAGCAACCAAGAGTCGGTCTCCCACAGTGCCTGTCCAGGCTGTCACCGTACCTTCCGTGCACGCATCGGCTTGATAAGCCACCTGCCTATCCGCAAATCACCTACCTGCGCCCAAGTACTATCGTAGCTGTGTTCTAACATGAGAATTAAGTAGTCCCAAGTACTGTCGTAGCTCTGTTCTGCTAGGAGGATCTATCAGTCTCAGGTACATACTAGTGTCCTCTGCGAACAGTTTTATAACAATATTCAGCATCACTGACGATATTTTCACATGCACGAGGAATAGTAGTGGGCCACGAACAGAGCCTTGAGGAGCGCAATGTGACTTACTCACTTTCATGACTGACGGACTATGGGCGATCTTTGTCGCTTTCAAAGCCCTGAACACAACAATGGCACAGCAGGACCCACAGGCCTGTTGAAAGTTAACTCAAAAGTTCTATATCATTGGGGAAAAAATCTACAAAAAAAAAGGCTTTTTAAGCCTCGCGCATTCGCCAAAAAATGGAAACACACACACACACACACACACACACACACACACACACACACACACACACACACACACACACACACACAGAGAGAGAGAGAGAGAGAGAGAGTTTTACTTTTTTTTACTGGGACTTTTCTTACAGACAAAATCACCGACGAACGCATGGCAATGAATGGCTTTGGCACACCATACAGAATGGACAGAGACTGTGCAACGCATGGCAATGAATGGCTTTGGCACACCATACAGAATGGACAGACTGTGCAATAACAGGAAAAGAATCGGGTGGTGGCGTGTGCCTGTATGTGAATGAAAGATGGTGTGACAGTGCGAATGTGTGCGTGAAGCAGCGAATGTGTACGCCAGAAGTTGAACTGCTATCAGTGTCCTTGAGACCCCGCTATTTGCCGCGCGAGTTTGGCCCATATTTGTGACAGTTGTGTATGCCTCAGTCTATGACCAGTCATCTGCAACACGTGCTGGGCGCACAATAGCCGGTGTTGTCCGTGATCTGCAAATGATACCTGCTGATGCCCCCTGTTTTGTTGTGGGTGACTTTAACTATTGTGACTTGAAAAAAATTCTTCCTTCTTTTAAGCCGTATGTAACCTGTCCCACGCGGATTGATAACACAATTGACTTGTGCTATGGAAACATCCCTGCTGCATTTAAATCTTTTTGTCTGCCACCTGTTGGTTTGTCTGACCATAATACTTTGCAACTGATCCCTGCATACAAACCTAAAACACAAACTGAGCCTGTTGTGAGGAAGAGTGTGAAAGTATGGACGGCTGAGAGTGTGGATGAGCTGAGAGGATGTTTTGAGTGTACTGATTGGAGTGTGCTGACTGACTCATGCCAAAATGTTCATGAAGCGGCAGATGTGGTTACTGATTATATCCTTTTTTGTGAAAACATGATTATCCCAACAAAAACAATTAAACTGTTTCCAAACAACAAACCATGGATCACGGGGTCAATTAAGACACTTCTTAATGAGAAGAAGATAGCATTTCAGGCTGGTGACAAAAAAGAAAGGAAACGAGTACAAACAAAGCTTAGGTGCAGAATACGGAGGGCCCAAAAGGAATTCAAAGCTAAAGTAGAAGAGCGGTTTCAGTTAGGAAGAATGAAGGATGCATGGGATGCGTTAAAGATTCTAACAGGTGAAGCCAAAAAGAAAGCAAGATCTTGCCAGATGAATATTAATGACCAAACTGATTTTTCTAACAAACTCAGTGATTTCTATTGTTTTGAAAGAAATGATCTGGGTGGGACGGTAGACAATGTGGTAAAAGAGCTGAACAAAAGGATCAAAGACAAGGGAGACGAACAAGACTTTGAGATCCATGGGGATGTTGTGAAGTCACTGGTTTTGAAACTGAATATCAGGAAATCAATGGGTCCAGATAATATCAGTGGAAGATTGCTGAAATTGTGTGCTTCTGAACTTTGTAATGTTTTCTGTAGGAATTGGTCTCTTAAGGCATGCTCTGTACCCAGTATCTGGAAAAATTCCACTGTGCCCTGTCCCAAAGAAAAGAAATCCTACAACATTGAATGACTATCGCCCTGTAGCTCTGACCTCCATAGTTATGAAGTGCTTTGTTAACTTTTGTAGGCCAGTACCTTGACCCCTTTCAGTTTGCTTATAAACCCCATAGAGGTACAGATGATGCTATTCTAACTCTCCTTCACAATGCTTTCTTCCACTTAAACAAACCAGGTTCTTTTGTGCGTATTCTTTTTATTGATTTTTCCTCTGCTTTTAATACTGTACAGCCACATCTCTTAGCTATGAAACTGCTTGACTTAGGTGTTGACCCAAAGCTTATTTTATGGATTGTCAGTTTTCTGCGCAATAGAACTCAGTCTGTTCGTTTTCAGTCCGCACTATCCTCTGAACGCTCGACTTCTACTGGTGCACCCAAGGCACAGTTCTGTCTCCCGTTTTGTTTACTTTATATACTAATGACTGTAGAGGCACAGAGAAAACTCCACTCATTAAATATTCTGATGATTCTGCTATTCTAGATATGTCAAACTCTGATTCAGTTTACTTTGACGAAATCAAAAAGTTCTGCAGCTGGTGTAAAGACAACTTTCTTGCCTTTAATGTGCAAAAAACAAAAGAAATCTTAATCGATTTTCGGAAGAACCTGGAACCTGTGCCAGACCTTATAATTAATGGTGAAGCTGTTGAACGAGTGAATGAGTATAAATATCTGGGAATGATTGACGATGATAAATTAGTTTTTGATAACAATGTTACTAAAATCCATAAAAATTGCCAGTCAAGAATGTTCTGTTTTCAAAAGCTGCGAAATACTGGTGTTAACCCTGTAATCTTACAAACTTATTACAGAGGTAGTGTTGAGTCATTGCTCACTGCTTCTTTTATGTGCTGGTATGGAAGTTTGGGTGTGAAGAGCAAGCGAGTATTGAATGATGTGGTGAATGTCTGTAGCAAAGTGATTGGAAGGAAGCAAGTTGGAATGCAAGAATTGTGTGACAGACGAGTGGAGAGGAAAGCAAGAAAAATTGCCAGTGATGATAGCCATGTTTTAGCAAAATATTACGAAATATTACCATGTGGACGTCGTTTTAGGACCCTTAGAGTCAAATCTAGGGCGCAAAAAACTTTCATACCCAGGTCGATCCATCTGTTAAATTCATGATGTCTTTTGTACCACTTTTCATGCTTAGTGATGTGAAGGAGTGTGAGAGAGAGGGAGAGAGAGAGAGAGAGGGGGGAGGGGGGGGTAGAGAGAGAGAGAGAGAGGGGGGGAGGGGGGAGAGAGGGAGAGGGGTGGTGGTGGTGGTGGTTGAGGGTGTGTGTGCTTGTGTGAAGACATGTGTATTTGCATATAATACGTGCTTGTGTGTGTGTATATATATCTGCTTGTGAGTGTAAGCCTATGAGTGTGCTTGTGTATGTGCATGTGTATGAGGTTTTTCAAATGATTATAGTGTGTGTGTGCATGTATGTGAGTGTGTGTGTGTGTGTGTGTGTGTGTGTGTGTGTGTGTGTGTGTGTGTGTGTGTTGGAGGGTGGGGGTGTTGGACTGTACATGTAAATTCTATAAGTGGCCACTTGATTGTGATGATTCTTGTATCATGCATGTTGTCTTGTGACACTGTTTATTATGCACCTATCTTAATTTCTCATCTTTTGAGATAATAAAGTATTCATATCATATCATATATCAGAGAGACGGGGTTGAGGGGAGGGAGGGAGAGAAACATAGGGAGAGAGTGAGAGTTAGTTGAGGGAAGGGAGGGAGGCAGACAGAAACACGGAGAGAGAGAGAGAGAGAGAGAGAGAGAGAGAGAGAGAGAGAGAGAGAGAGAGAGAGAGAGAGGGTTGAAGGGAGGGAGGGAGAGAGGGAGGGGCGGAGACAAAAATATGGAGAGAAGGGGTAGAGAGGGAGAGAGAGAATGGAGGGAAGGAGGGAGACAGAATCTTACGGGGGAGAGAGAGAGAGAGAGAGAGAGGGGGGGATGGGAGGGGAGGGGGAGGGGGTTGGGGCGTTATGCAGGCGTCAAACAGTCGGACATTGAGGGAAACATGATCACTGCGACAGACAGGCAGCAGAAAAAAAAACAAACAAAACACACACACACACACACACACACACACACGCACGCACGCACGCACGCACGCACACACGCACGCGCACACACACACACGCGCGCGCGCGCGCGCGCGCGCGCGCGCGCGCGCACACACACACACACACACACACACACACACACACACACACACCAAAACGGTGAGAGACTACTTACCCGATCGAAACGGACAACAACACAGACAAGCGAAACAGGCGACAAAACCCGCCCCAAGCGGGACGACCGCGCCTCGGTTCACGCCTGGCGCGCTCACACGTCTTGCACGAGACAGGCAGCGGCCAGCGCCCCCGCCCCGCCCCTTGCCGCTTCACTCAGCCCTCCCTCTCTCTCTCTCTCTCCCTCTGGCTGCTGCTGCGCGCGCTGGAGCGTAGGGGGTTCCAGGTAGCCTGGGTGACGGGGCTCCGTGCGTGCCGGGGCCAACTGTTCAGTGATCTTCCTCAATGGATGGATGCTTGTGGCGTGAGCGGCGGTCGTACGAGACTTCATGCCCGAACTCGCTACAAGCAGCAGCTTTAGAGAGGAGAGAGTGAGAGCGAGGGGAGAGAAGTGTAGAGAGAGAGAAAGAGATTGAAGAGGTGGGATTTACCTGTTGGGGACACTTCGGTGTAGTGCTCGGTCATTCTTGGAGACAACTTGTAGAGCAAGCGGTAATGTTTTACGGGGTTTAGAAGGGTGTCCCCCCCCCCCCAACTTTTGTTTCTTGTTTTGGTTTGAAAGTGGTTTACTGACTTGAGAAGGTTTTTTTGCACTTTTGTTTTTTTTCTTTTTTTTTTGTTTCAACGTGGTTACCGGGTTCAGAAGATCCCCCCTCCCCCCTTTTTTTTTCTTGTTTTGGTTTGAAAGTGGTTTACTGAGTTCAGAAGGCCGGGGTTTTTTTCAGTTTTTTTTTCTTGTTTTCTTTATGGTTTCAATGTGGTTACTGGGTTCAGAAGATCCTGTCCACACTCCTTTTTGTTTTTTTTTGTTTTGGTTTGAAAGTAATTACTGAGTTGAGAAGTTTGTTTTTTTTTTCCCACTTTTTGTTTCTTGTATTAGTTTGAAAGCGGTTACTAAGTTGCTGTTGTTGTTGTTGTTTGTTTGTAACAAATTATGGCTTTGTATGCTTTAGTTTCTTTCATTGCAAAAGGTTTTGTTTTTCACATTTTATTTCCTTTCTTCGCTTTTTTTTATCCGCCTGCCTTTCATTTTTTTCCTTTTCTTCATGTTCTTTTATTCCTTCGTCTTCCCTTCTCTCCACTCTGTCTTTCATCATTTCATTCATCGCTCCCCCCCCCCTTTTTTTTTTTCTTTTTAAAGAATCCGGTCTTCATGCCTTCGTTTTTTTTTCCCGGAGCTTTATTCTCTTCTACCTCCGTTCTTTTCTCTCTGCCTTACTCTTTTTCTTCAGTTCATCATTCATCGAACCGATCTTTCTTTCTGTTTATCTGTATTTTCTTCCCCTCGTTCTCTTCATCTTTCTGTCTTCTCTTCTTGTTTTTTTTTCCTGCTTCCCCCTCTTCTCGCTGCTGTTCTTTCTTCTGTTTTTCTCGCGGCATCCTTCCGACACAGTTTTCATCATTACTCTTCCTGCTAGTCTGCTGGCTTTTAGAAGTTAGTGACTCAGACGCTGACCTGCTGAGTGAGTGGCTTATGGTTAATGGTCTGTACAGGCTGGGAGCGGCCTCTGCCTTCAGCAGGAGGGTGGAAAAGCGGTGACTGATTGAGTTTCGTAGATGTTGCTGTTTCTTTTGCTTCTCCTCTCCTCCTCCTCCTCCTCCTCCTCCTCCTCCTCTCCTTCTTCTTCTTCTTCTCGTTGATCTTTCTCTCTGTGCTTCGTTTTCCTGTTCACCTCTTCTTGTTCTTGTCCTTGTTGTTCTTCGTTTTTTTCTTCATTTGTTCTTGTTCTTGTTCTTCGTCGTCCATCATCATTATCATCGTCTTGTTCTTGATCTTGTTCTCCTCCTCCTCCTCCTGTTTGTTGTTAATGTTGCTGTTGTTGTTGTTGTGTTTTTTTCTTCTTCTTCTCTTCCTTCTCCTCCTCCTCCTCCTCCTCTTCCTTCTTCTTCTTCTTCTTCTTCTTCTTCTTCTTCTTCTTCTTCTTCTTCTTCGTCGTCGTCGTCGTCGTCGTCATCGTCGTCCTTTTCTTCTTGTTTTTCTTTGTTTTCTTGTTCCTGATCTTTTTACCCCTCTCTTCGTTTCTTCTTCCTCTTGATATTTGTCTTCTTGTCTTTCTTTTCTTCTTCTTTCTCTATCATCTTCCGTTTCTGTCTGTCTCTTTTGTTACTGTACGATTAATGAGTTGTTTTATCACGAGGAATTAACGAATGATTGACATGTCTCTTTTATAGGTAAGCATAATTGCCAGTGAAAAAAAGATCTCATATTTTCGGTTGTAAGCTAACTTATTCATTCGTCACCAGATTAATCAGCAGGGAAGGCTTTTATATGATCATTTATCTAGGTCCTTCGTTAGTTAGATTATTTGTCTGTGTACCTGTCCATGTATTTGCAGTGGTAATTTAATAACTGGGTTATCAATGCTTATTGGCCGTAATTCGAAAAAAAAAAGCCTCAGAGCTTACACACACACACACACACACACACACACACACACACACACACACACACACACACACACACAACATGCAGTTGTACACAAATGCACGCAGGTGCTGAAGAGGCACGTCTTAATATCCTGTTGAGAGAGAGAGAGAGGAGAGAGAGAGAGAGAGAGAGAGAGAGAGAGAGTGAGAGAGAATGATTTTAGAATTTAAAAAAATTTGCATATCCTTCTTTGAGTGGCTTTCATAACAAGCTTCCAGAGGAAACCAAAAACAACAACGAAACTTATCGCCGCTGCTGCTGACTTGGTATCATCTTTATTACTGTGTTGAAACGAACTTTTTTCCCCCTTTGGATGCTGCTTCTTCTGTTTATCACCTCTTCAAGAGACAGTTCTCCGTTATTCTTTATCGAACGATAACGGGCGGGAACAGTATTAATAATGCTGCGGATAACCAGTTCTATGTTGAGAATGAAAGACAAACATGAGCTTTTGTATTGTGCGCTTTTGACAATAGATACAGTGGTCGGCCAGGTCCGAGAGACGGACAACCCTGTGAGGTAGGTTCTGGAACTTTGCTCGTCAGTCTTTAACAAGAGACCGTGAAGAAGATTAATTCCAACGTCCTGGCCCCTGTTCGCCAATAGACCCCTTCTGAAAAAAAAAAATCAGGGAAAGATAATGCTCGTCTTCAATCGCAAACAGGGTTATCTTTTCTCGTAATTTTTAGAACTCGGTCTCAACATGGGGAGTAGGGGGACGTGATATTAGGGGGGGGGGGGGGGGGGGGGGGGGGGGGTTGGGGGGGAGAAGGGGGAAGATACTGAGTATGAATAGGGAGGAGAATGCACCGGTGGAAAGTTCTACGTTCAAAGGGGGAAGTGTTAATTGTGAAGAACTTTAGTTCATGGTGTTGTACTGCCTTGCGTTGTGACGTATTGTAGTCCGCCTCAGTGGTCCCTTCTTCTATGCCCAATTTCTCTTCCTTCCTTATAGTCCGCCTCAATAGTCCATTCTTCCGTGCCCAATAGCTCTTCCTTATAGTCCGCCTCAATAGTCTATTCTTCCGTGCCCAATTTCTCTTTCTTCCTTATAGTCCGCCTCATTAGTCCATTCTTCCGTGCCCAATTTCTCTTTCTTCCTTATAGTCCGCCTCAATGGCCCATTCTTCTGTGCCCAATTTCTCTTTCTTCCTTTTAGTCCGCCTCAGTGGCCCATTCTTCCGTGCCCAATAGCTCTTTCTTCCTAATAGTCCGCCTCAATGGCCCATTCTTCTATGCCCAATTTCTCTTTCTTCCTTATAGTCCGCCTCAATGGCCCATTCTTCCGTGCCCAATAGCTCTTCCTTCCTGATGGTCCGCCTCAGTGGCCCATTCTTCCGTGCCCTACTATCCCTTCCTCACGGTCCGCCTGATGGTCCGCCTCAGTGGCCCATTCTTCCGTGCCCTACTATCCCTTCCTCACGGTCCGCCTGATGGTCCGCCTCAGTGGCCCATTCTTCCGTGCCCTACTATCCCTTCCTCACGGTCCGCCTGATGGTCCGCCTCAGTGGCCCATTCTTCCGTGCCCTACTATCCCTTCCTCACGGTCCGCCTGATGGTCCGCCTCAGTGGCCCATTCTTCCGTGCTCTACTATCCCTTCCTCACGGTCCGCCTGATGGTCCGCCTCAGTGGCCCATTCTTCCGTGCCCTACTATCCCTTCCTCACGGTCCGCCTGATGGTCCGCCTCAGTGGCCCATTCTTCCGTGCCCTACTATCCCTTCCTCACGGTCCGCCTGATGGTCCGCCTCAGTGGCCCATTTTTCCGGACTCACCCCTTCCTCTCTCTCTCACCCACCCCCTCCTCCCTCTCTCACCCACCCCTCCTCCCTCTCTCACCCACCCCCTCCTCCCTCTCTCACCCACCCCCTCCTCCCTCTCTCGAACTCCAACTTTGCCGGTTTCTCAGTCCTTATCCAACCGTTGTACACCTACTCCAGCAAGTTTGTAGTGGCATTGTCTGCAATTGCAGGGATAGTAAATCACTCCCTGTGCGTTTTGTATACCGAGAGGACAAACCTGGGTTGATATTTTGCATACTGGATGTAGTAGGTTACTTTAGACGGAGTTATTTACATCTTCACTTCTTTTTGAGACAGAAATGCTGCGACACTCGGCACTTCGGGCGCTTCAGGAACAGAAAGAAAAATGTGACCTGTTTTAAAATTTTAGGGGTTGAGAAAGCAACGCGGAGAAATTTCAGTATCTTCGACAAACGGCGAGCAGTGTGTGTTTGGGGACAACACGAAACGGACGATTATTAATTCATTTGTATCGTAACCATTGTCTTTGAACATTTTTTTTAATGTATTGAGAGTTACGTGAACAGAGGATGCACAAATTTTCATCTTTTGTTTTGAGTATAGCTTTTCCTGCTTACTTTTTGATGCTCGGGGAAACTTTGATTTAATTTCGCAGTTAAGTTAGTGATATATACCACCGATGGTCTTGTTTTCAAAAAAAAAAAAAAGAAAAGAAAAAAAAGAAAAAAAAGTGTTGGTCACACATTAGTCATATTTCATAGGCACGGTTCTGTGTTTGTTTTGCTTCTTAAGTCGTGGTAGTTGGATTGTTTTTGTTTTTTGTTTGGAGGGGGAGAGGGGGGGGGGGGCGGCGCTTAAATCAAGGTACGCTAATGGTTTCTTTTCTTTGATCTAGATGAAAGTTTAAGGGCAAGGTATTACGAAGGTCTACCTTTTTAAAATTAATTTCTGTACGGGCTGTCGTTGCTAGGGTGTCGACAGAACAATCACTGAGCTTGCTTTTGCTAGCTGTTATTTGTCAGTGGTCACCTGACCCTCAAAACACAGTTTGAGACGGTCATCAGACTCCCATCCTCTGTGTCTGAGGGGCTTTGACTCTCTGAGTTACGTCACTGTGACCCGTTTGTTTTGTGTGTCGGAAAGAAGGAACAGTTTTTGAATTAAAAAAAAAAACCCAAAATCTGCTTGTGGAATATCCGGTTGCGGTTTTCTAATAAATAAAGGGAAAAGGTGGCAAAAAGAGTACCTGGAGAGGGGATGGCCATCCCCTCTCCAGGTACTCTTTTTGCCACCTTTTCCCTTTATTTATTTGAGACGAGTACAGCAGTCACTACTTTATTTTTCTGCGGTTTTCTAACATTCGTTCATTTACGAACCAGTAATCAGCAAGAGACGTCTCTTTTCTTAATAGTTAATGTATGGAACACTATGTGCTTGCGCGTTCCTGCATGTGTGTCTGGGTGGGCGAGTGACTGTCTCTGTCTCTGTTTCTCTCTTTCTGCGTGTGTGTGTGTGTTGTGTGTGTGTGTGTGCGTGTGCGTGTGCGCGCGCGCGTGTGTGTGCATGAATGTAGTATTACAGGTTGGAAATGAAGAATGCTGCTTTTGAGAGAGAAAGGAAGGGAGGGGGGGGGAGCAAGGAGAGAGAGAGAGAGAGAGACAGAGAGAGAGAGGAGAGAGAGAGAGAGAGAGAGAGAGAGAGAGAGAGAAAATTTGAAATCAATGTTTCATAATCGCTAAGTACGATTACAGGTTTTAAGTGAACAAATCTGCAATTGAGAGAGAGAGAGAGAGAGAGAGAGAGAGATGAGAGAGAGAGAGAGAGGAGAGAGAGAGAGAGAGAGGAGAGATTCAAATGAATGTTTCGTAATCACAGTTTTACAGGTGAAAATGGACAAAGCTGCCATTTCATTGGAAATGATTGAACGGACTTGATTCAAACTTATGTTCCTCAAAACAACTCAGACAAACAGTCGTGAGATGCG
>CM065725.1:19450936-19458436 GCA_033310375.1 Conus canariensis | reverse complement strand
TCCGCCGCAGCCCCGGCACCGGCAATCCACAGGGAGCAGTCAGTGTCAAGTCCTCAAGAGACAGCTCACCGGAGGAGACACTGCACTGCTGCCGAGTCACTTCAGTGACGCCTATTCTGATCCAACATACGCAGGACACCACCTACTAAGCCCCCTGCTGACGACAATAATCGCTTAGCCGCAGAGCCGGCGTGAGTAAGCTCTCCCTCCGGAGGGCGCCACCACGTCCGTCCAACGGCAGCCCTCATGCATTTGCTGATACCGGTGACCCCGACGGAATCAAACTAAGGCCATAAACATGGAGAGGACATCGAAGTTGAGGTCACCATGAGAGCAGATCATGAAGGGCCACAGAATTCGCGAATTTTTATGCTGATCAGTGAGAAAGAGGATGATGAAGACGATGCTATGGATATCCATTCCCGTCTGAGACTGCATGACAGGGCTGTACTCGACGCTTACTTTCATAATATATCCCGGCGTCAACCAGGCCCGAGAGATAACAGACACCTGCAGTGTTGGTCAGGAAATGTGAGCAACACTCTCCGAGACGCATCCATTTAGTGGCTGAAACTCGGCTGTGTGGTCCCAGTCTTCCCAGCAGAGCCCGTAGCAAACCCAACTCTAGGTAGGACCCGGTGTGACCAGGAAAAATCCCCCATGGCTCTGATGGGAATCGAACGCTAACCATATCGCCGCGGGCAGCTGGTGTCATCTTTAAAATTTGACTTGGTGATGAAACCTAGCGAATCTGACCGCAGAAAATATTTGTAATAGCTGAACCTGTGACCACGGAAACCCTCCGAAGACGCGGAATCGAATGCAGACATTCGATATCAGGGGAGCGAATTAGATAGGAAGTGTTAAAACGGGATAATCGCATCTCTTCGCGTAGTTTTGCTCCGCGCCCGCTCCTTTCCTCATGACGGCATCCCTCGTCCGTCCTCCTCACCTGCATGCTT
The DNA here is from genome assembly GCA_033310375.1 of Conus canariensis. Taxonomy (NCBI): domain Eukaryota; kingdom Metazoa; phylum Mollusca; class Gastropoda; order Neogastropoda; family Conidae; genus Conus; species Conus canariensis. The sequence continues at coordinate 19,457,474 of CM065725.1, read as the reverse complement.
ATTTAAGAAGTATACAAATAGCCATTAAAAAAAAGAGACGGGAAACAATTTTTTTTTAAGGCACGAAACGCGGAAATCTACTCGGGCGTGGTAGCACATATGCGTAGGGGGACGCTTTTTGTTTTGTTTTTGTTTTCGTTTGAAACTGTCATTCTCATAAGCATGGTGGTGTCAGCTTGATTCATCTCTCTCTCTCTCTCTCTCTCTCTCTCTCTCTCTCGCTCTCTCTCCCTCCTTCCCTCCCCCCTCTCTCTCTCTCATTGGAAACACGCATTTTATATCCATTTTTTTGTGTGCCGTATACGCCTTTTTATTATAAATTAGTTTTAAGAACGACAACGCAGAGTATGTCAGAGAGCCCCAAATGTTTAGAATTGCATGGATGTAATTTTGCCAGTGGAGGCAAACAAACTGTAGAAAACGAAGGCTGTATGCTCGTTTTCTGAAGACAGTTAGATGAGAATTATGATTCGATTTTATGACGCCAGTGATGTCGTGCTCCTGTGCAGTCTTACATTCCCGACTCTCTCTCTCTCTCAGTCTCTGTCTGTCTGTCTGTCCGTCTCTCGCCCTCCCTCTTCCCCCCCTCCCCTTTATCTCTCTCTCTCTCTCGTGTGTGTGTGTGTGTGTGTGTGTGTGTGTGTGTGTGTGTGTGTGTGTGTGCGCGCGCGCGCGTGTGTGTTTATATGGAATACTTGTGGCCGCGTGACAAGCCTTATCTGTAAGGCGCCAAAGCAACATCATACTTCGTATCTCTTGAAGAAGTTAGTCTACACCGGCTCAAAATCGAGTACAGGATTCGATATAAGTCTGCGTGTCTATGCTATAAAATCATCATACACGAAATGCCTGCCCAGCTCTCTTCGAGATGTATATTCCTACACGTTCCCTCCGTTCTTCCTCTGATAACCGAATTTTTCGAATTCCCTCAGATATGCTAAAGCAGCACGGCTCTAGAGCATTCTCATTTTCTTCGGCCATACTCTGGAAATTCGCTACCTTCCCAACTGCGTCATGCCCCTTCCATCCCGACTTTTAAGTCTGCACTTAAAACGTATCTGTTTAAACGCCAGCTGCAGGATACCACCTGAAATATTACTGAATTGCTACCTGTCACTCGCACGTGTTCGAATAAGCTGTTCACCGTGTTATAAAATGTATGTCTCTGCATGTGACACAGTGTGCCATTATGTCTCTGTCTCTCTCTCTCTCTCTCTCTCTCTCTCTCTCTCTCTCTCTCTCTCTCTCTCTCTCGTGTGTGTGTGTGTGTGTGTGTGTGTGTGTGTGTGTGTGTGCGCGCGCGCGCGCGCGCGTGTTTGTGTGTGTGTGTGTGTGTGTGTGTGTGTGTGTGTGTGTGTGTGTGTGTGTGTCCAGCGTATATTTTAGATATTAGTTTGTTAAAACTTGTAAAGCGCCGTGTAGCCTACGTTGTTAGGGTGGGCGCTATAGAAATAGTGAGGGTTTCGTTTCACAGTCTAACAACCGCTTATTACTGGTATACAACTTACCTTTTTTAATCTTAAGAAATGATGTCACCAGGCGCTGATGAAAAGCGTCGTCAAGCGCTTCCCCCCTACCCCCCCCCCCCCTGCCCCTAGAAAATGATTTCATGTTTTAAAATCTTTACACTTTCTACATATTTTGATTTTAAAAAGATAAAAACCCATGTGATCAAGGCATGGTATCCAAACACACAAGAATTACAATTCCAAGAATGATGATTGTGCTGAACTCCAAATAATGATTTACCTGAAATGAAAAAAATCACAGTGACGTTGTGCGGTTTCGATATTTCAGGACGAGAATGATCCTTTTCATCCTGGACTTCTTTAATGAGTTTCTGTCGATCAGTCACTTAACTGCAGAATTGGGGCTAGGGCTGATTGGGGAAAGATGACTGGGTGGCCGACTCTCCCGTCTAGGCTATATCAGTACACACTAGATACTTCGGAGTTTATGGTGGACTTACACAGCTTATGGTGGATGTGTAGAGCTTCTGTTGGATACAAAGAGACCGTGGTTGATTCAAAGAAAGAATACTTGAGCTATACACTTTATTATAGCTCATCCAGAGAGGTGACGGTCAGTTCATGGGTCTCCCTTCTGATAAACTGATTTAATAATAATAATAATAATAATAATAATAATGAATACTTATATAGCGCCTATTCTCGGCTAGAGACCAAGCTCTAAGCGCTTTACAATCAACACTCGTTTACACAACGGGCTGCCTACCTGGGTAGTGCCGACTGAAGAGCTGCCAGCTGGCGCTTCATTCAGTCGTTTCCCGTGTCATCCAGTCAGTATCGTTCAATATTGATCACTCATTTTCCTTACTTCCTTCATTCTTTCCATTTCTCACGCAGGGTGCATGCTATGTGTAACGTGTCATCCTGGCCACCACGGCCAAACTGGCCTACTCTTCCGAAAGTTGGTGATGGGATTTTACGTGTGTGCAAGATGTTATGCGTGCGTTCACACACGGAACCTCGGTTTATAGTCTCATTCGAAGGACTGTATGGGAAATGGAGTCAGAACCAATGTTAACTCCGAGGGAAAAATCCCCCTGTACCGAAACGCCCCCGGCGGAGGTTCGAACCCGCAACCCCAGGATCACCAGGATTACGAGTCCGGCGCTCTTCCAACTGAGCTATTCCGGCTATGTTTAATTTATTCACCCCAAGACGAATGTAAAGACCTGGTTCATTTCTATGATTGATTGGCTGTTTCATTACAGGATAAATCTGGAGTTGAATTTCACTGCACAAATTGTCACAATTTGCATACATTTGCACAAAATGTCACACTTGTGGCAATTCGTGCACCTGTATGCCTTTTTTTTTAAAAATCACTGCTGCACAAATTGTCACAACTCTCTCTTATCTGTGTGTGTGTGGGTGGGTGGATGGATGGATGGGTGGATATACTCTCTGATGTCCACGTATTTTTTGGGTGCATTTTTCAATTTGGCTTGGAATTTATAATTTTCAATTTTATATATAATATATATTTTTAGTCTGTATTCACTGCACATGTTTACGAGGTGACAGCCCAGACGAGATGGCCCATGTTGGTTGATGAGGTTAATAGAAACAACACGATTTGCCTTGATTCGCATGCTCATCTCTTCTGCACTTTGTCAGTCTTGAGCAATTGTTCTCGTATACATCCGTACAATGCATAGTATGTATGCAATTTTCACGTGTATTATTGTCCATTGTTTTCAAATACAAGATTTAGATACATCTTGCTGTTTTCTCCATTTAGAGAGAACGGAATTTTCTTTATTCTTATGGCAGGGGAGCAGGTCCTCTTCTTCATCTCTTCATCCTCCTCCTCCTCTTCCTCCTCCTTTTTCCTCTTCTTCACACACACACACACACACACACACACACACACACACACACACACACACACACACACACACACGCACACACACGCACACACACACACACTCTCTCTCTCTCTCTATCTCTGTATTTTACTTTTTTTACCCTCTCTCTCTCTCTCTCTTGATTTATTATGCCATTATTTGTCTATGTTGTCTCTTGGTGTCTTTCCCTTTGTCTCTGTTTTTTTTTTTTTTACCTTCGGTTTATAAGGTTTATCGTTGATGTTTTGCGAGCAGTATTAGGTTACCGTACCTAGTCAACAAACAAAATTTGAAAAGGTTGTATTATGTGGTTCAAGAGATATTGCCAAGGTCATAAAAACGGAAAGTAGGCAATTTAGGGATGTGTGCGCTGCGCCCAACGGGTTGTTGTCAATTGTTGTCCCTAAGGCTATGCACCTGTGTAGCAAGTTTGGAAAATCTAGCTTGAAAGATGTGGAAAATATTGCAGGAAAAAGGAAATGGGTGTTCAACGATTAGCTTGACCTTGACCTTTGACCTTGATTTTTTGCGAGCAGTGTCAGCATACTTTACCTAATCAACGAACAAATTTGAGAAGGCTGTCTCAAGTGGTTGAAGAGACATTGCCAACAATGTCCGTTTTGGCCGACGTGGGACAGACAGACAGACAGACAGACACACACACACACACACACACACACACACACACACACACACACACACACACACACAAAAGAGAGAAAAAAAAAGGAAAAAAAAAAGAAGAAAAAACCAGACACGAGCGAATTTAATAGTCTGCTCGCTTTCTTGAAAGCGGCGGACGAACAAGATTACAGAGGTTGTGACATTTTGTGCAAGAGTGAATTCGAAAATGGGGCATAGGTGCACAAATTGTCACAACTGCGAGTTGTGACATTTTATGCAGTCCTTCACTGCACAAAATGTCACAACTGACACAAATTGTCACAATTGTGACATTTTGTGCAGTTGTGACATTTTGTGCGGTAACAGCCCGCCGTTAGCTGAACTTCACCCTCTGATCTAGTTGCAAAGTGAGACGACTGCAGGCGGAAACGAATCTTAAATAAATGTTAGCGAACCGCCAAGAGAAACGTAGGCAAACGAGTCACAAGACAAAACACAACGCGTTTTGACCTCTTAGGTCTTCTTCAGGCAAGACACAAACAAATAGGACAATGAAAATGAACGGATTTATCACTTTGCTTAGATCTCTTCAGCGCAAGGTAGGCGTTGAATGGCGTTTTTTCATCCAACGCCTACCTTGCGGTGAAGAGACCTCAGCTAAGTGACAAAATCGTTCATTTTCATTGTCCAATTTGTTTGTGTCTTGCCAGAAGAAGACCTAAGAGGTCGAAACGCGTTGTGTTTTGTCTTGTGACTCGTTTGTCCACGTTTCTCTTGGCGGTTCGCTCACATTTATTTAAGATTTGTTCACCCTCTGAGTCAGGTGTTGGCAAACAGTGGAGAAGCCCCACTGCCCATACTGTCACATCGCATGGTGGAAGCATGACTAAGTGTTTGATCTGCGCCACCCAAACTCGCACGTTGATTAAAGGCGATGATCTGCTGTGTACAACTCCATCTCAGCGCGCGATCTTTTTCCGTGTTTGGAGAGAGCGTTTTCGATAAGGAAACCGTGTGAAGCCGAGCATCTGCGTCACGCAGGCCGCTCACGATTTGTGCGAACCTGCGCGTGGTAACTTCTTTGGGACGCACTTGCAGAGATACCTTCACAAAATATGCGACCGTATTTCTTTTTCGTTTTGCTTCCGAGACGATCTGTGCTTGACAGTTAAAAAAAAAAAAATCCGATGCTACGTTTATACCTTTCGATCGGAGTTTTTCGCGAAGCTCTTTATTTTACAACAGTTTCACTATGACCCCCCCCCCCCCACCCCCAATCCTTGAACTTAGCCATCATAGGCCGGGGATTCCCCTTCCCCACACGATGTGCACGCACAATGTCCTCCACACTCCATTGTTTATTGTATCCACACTGTTCAACACACCTACCATCACACCCACACACTCAGGATAATTCTCACTCCCTTCACTATCACCGTGAGGAATACCAAAGAACCTCAAGCTTTCTCTTCTGGAAAACCCCTCTAACCGATCCAGCTCTCTGTATACACCCCCTCCAGTTCTTCCCCCATCTCCCCACCCACATCAGACACTTCATCCGTTTTCCTTTCGGTTTCAGTGAAGTCTCTCGCCATGTCGATGACCTCAGCAGACAGTCTGTTGTGTCCTTGTTCCAGATCGTCACAGCGCTGGGAAATCTTGGTGCACTTGTCCCTGACGCTGGTCAGTTCAGTTGGAAATCTTGGTGCACTTGTCGCTGACACTGGCCAGTTCAGGTGGAAATCTTGGTGCACTTGTCCCTGACGCTGGCCAGTTCAGTTGGAAATCTTGGTGCACTTGTCCCTGACGCTGGACAGTTCAGTTGGAAATCTTGGTGCACTTGTCCCTGACGCTGGCCAGTTCAGTTGGAAATCTTGGTGCACTTGTCCCTGACGCTGGCTAGTTCAGTTGGAAATCTTGGTGCACTTGTCCCTGACGCTGGTCAGTTCAGTTGGAAATCTTGGTGCACTTGTCCCTGACGCTGGCCATTTCAGTTGGAAATCTTGGCACACTTGTCCCTGACGCTGGCCAGTTCAGTTGGAAATCTTGGCGCACTTGTCCCTGACGCTGGCCAGTTCAGTTGGAAATCTTGGTGCACTTGTCCCTGACGCTGGCCAGATCAGTTGGAAATCTTGGTGCACTTGTCCCTGACGCTGGCCAGTTCAGTTGGAAATCTTGGTGCACTTGTCCCTGACGCTGGTCAGTTCAGTTGGAAATCTTGGTGCACTTGTCCCTGACACTGGCCATTTCAGTTGGAAATCTTGGCACACTTGTCCCTGACGCTGGCCAGTTCAGTTGGAAATCTTGGCGCACTTGTCCCTGACGCTGGCCAGTTCAGTTGGAAATCTTGGTGCACTTGTCCCTGACGCTGGCCAGATCAGTTGGAAATCTTGGCGCACTTGTCCCTGACGCTGGCCAGTTCAGTTGGAAATCTTGGCGCACTTGTCTCTGACACTAGCTAGTTCAGTTGGAAATCTTGGCGCACTTGTCACTGACGCTGGCCAGTTCAGTTGGAAATCTTGGTGCACTTGTCCCTGACGC
>CM065725.1:19435936-19438436 GCA_033310375.1 Conus canariensis | reverse complement strand
TGGGGTGGGGGGGGGAGAGAGAGAGAGAGAGAGAGAGAGGAGTTATTGTTTTTGCTGTGTAGTACTGAAAAGTTCTAGAGAAAGCTCGACAGCAGAAGGTCTTCACAGGAGTTTTTACCTTCTCAGGCGGAGGTTGGCTGGGCAGGGGAAGAGAGAGAGAGAGAGAGAGAGAGAGAGAGAGAGAGAGAGAGAGAGAGAGAGAGAGAGAGAGGGTTTTACTTGCTGTGTGGTATGGAGAAAATCCAGGGATAGGTTGACAGCAGCTCTTAATGGAAGGTCTGCCCCAGACAAGCATTTTGGCCCTGAACTCCGTGCATTCTAAGTGGGCCGGACCATCCAGGTCATGACCCGTAGTTGTCCCTCTGCTGCCAGACTTGTTTCTTGAGGCTCACCCACCTCGCTGTCGGACACCAGCTCCAAGCTGGAAAATTTGATTTAAAAAAGAATTGTTCATAGGTCCGCCAGACAACAGGCACAAACACATTACAAGACAAAACTCGACGCGCTTCGACCTTCTAGGTCTCCTTCATGCTAGACAAAAGCATTCAGGACAGTGAAAACGAAAAGCGAGCAATCACTTGTCTCCCCATATTCGGCGCAAAATGGGCGTTGATTGAAAACGGGGTCGTTGGGAAGGAGACACCAGGAGTTAAAATAATAAAGGTGAGAAGAATGATAAAAATGATAGCAACAATGATAATGGAAAATGTAAGACTTATGAACATAACTTTTGGTGTGCACTGTGTCATGTGATACTCACGTCAGTACGAAGTTTTGGTCGGTAACTTACTAAATATTTGTAATCGCGTTCCTTTTCTCTCGAGGAGCGGACGAGTTCGTTCAAGACGGAGCATCGAAGCAAAGAAGCAGTGTGGTTTTGATGAAACTGCTTGCCACTAAACAGAAACATTTATGTACAGACACATCGACTGCCATTGTAGATGATTTGAGTGTACAATGGTTGAATAGCAAAAGGGATTGAAGAGAGCGAGGCCCAGTTTCACACTACATATTCTTCGGCGGAGGAATTGTTACCGATAAAGACAAAAAGAAGGCGGAACATTGAGAGGGATGGAGATGTTGATTTGTAACGAAAAGGTCAAGTCAGCTGTGTCAGATGTCAGGTAAATAATCAATATCTATAGTTTATAGAATAAGTAGAGGGCCAGGTTGATACACAAATGGTAAAAATGGAGGGAGTAGGATTCGACGATTTTACAAGAGGCATATAACGCGTATTGCCCCCATCTCAACATGATGTGGAATCCTGTCTATTCATCTTTTCTTTGTCTTTATTTCATGATTTCTCTCTCTCTCTCTCTCTCTCTCTCTCTCTCTCTCTCTCTCTCTCTCTCTCTCTCTCTGTGTTTTCTTTCCGTCTTTTCATTCATGATTTGAGCCACTCGCCTGTCTTCCTCTCTCCTTTCCATTGTCCACGCCTGTCTGTTTCTGTTGATTTCTGCGTCACTATTTCCGTGTTTTTTTTTGTTTTTGTTTCTCTTTTTCTCTGTATATATATTTTGTTCTTTACTCACATCTCTCTTTTTTTTCGTTCTGTCTGTCCATCTCTTCCTCTTTTTGTTTTTCTGTCTTCCTTGTCTATCTGCTTTCCCCTTCGTTTTTCTCTGCTGTGTTTTTTTTTCTCTGTTCCGAGTTCCTTTTACTTAATTTTCGACTGAAGAGAAAACAAAGGTAAAAAACCTTTTCACCTCAGGGTAAAATTCGTCGATTAAGAAGACAAAGATGCTAAAACAGTACGTTTCAGGTCATAGACCCTTTCTCAACTGCACAGGGAAGGGGGCAAGAAGTAAGAATAAAAGGCTGACTGCTACTCACAGAAAAAGAAAGCAATCAGTGGTAGGAGTGAGTAGAGTTAAACAGTGAAAGGAAAACTTAAAGTGGGAGGGGGGTGGGGGTGGGGGTAAGGAAAAAGGGGGGAAAAGTGTAAGTGTGTGTGTATGAGCGCCCACGGAAGCATGTGCACATGTCCGCCCGTATGTGCGTGAGTGTGTGCGCGCGTGGGGTCGCGTGCATGCGTGTGCCTGTCTGTCTGTGTGCTCGCATGGTTGTAAGATGGTGGAGGGAAAGTGTGGAAGTTGAGAAAGGGTCTATGACCTGAAACGTACTGTTTTAGCATCTTTGTCTTCTTAATCGACGAATTTTACCCTGAGGTGAAAAGTTTTTTTACCTTTGTTTTCTCTTCACTTTTACGTCGATCCTGCGGTCTTCATCTTTTTTTAATTTTCGACTGTTTTTCGTTTTTACTGCTTTCTTTCTGTCTGTCGTCTTTGCCTTTCTCTCCACTCCCCCCTTTCTGCCCTCGTTTCTTTTCCCTCTTCCTTCTTCCCTCACTTTTTTGTTTCATATACTGATTTATTGTTAAGAACCTTTTAAGAATTGCAATATATTTTGTGTCAATTATACGATTTCTTTTTCTCTACATGTACACCCTTCTTTGTCAAAATGACAGAAATACATTTTTGAAGAGAGTGATGTCCAT
>CM065725.1:19378436-19430936 GCA_033310375.1 Conus canariensis | reverse complement strand
GAGAGAGAGAGAGAGAGAGAGAGGAGAGAGAGAGAGAGAGAGAGAGAGAGAGAGACGAAAAACCAAAAACAAAAAAAATCATTGAAAACAAGTATGTACCATTCACTATAAACCACATTCGTAAAGCATGTTGAGGACTTGCATCTCTGTCGGACACAAACACTTCTCAGCAGATTCTATGATAAACTTGTTCAGAGATGTCCCACCTGTTGTGACTATTGAGTTTCTGAAGGAGCTAAACATTTATGCGTGATCTAAGATGTTTTGGAAGAAAGATTTTTTTTTAGCAAAATTCCGGCGTGTTTCTAAGAAAATCTGTTCGAATGATGTGTGTGTGTGTGTGTGTGTGTGTGTGTGTGTGTGTGTGTGTGTGTGTGTGTGTGTGTGTGTGTGCGTGTGTGTGTGTCTGCGCGCGCGCTCACGCGTGAAGATACATGCACGCCTTTGTGACCAGCTTGGCTATAGGTAACATTAACTCTCTCTCTCTCTCTCTCTCTCTCTCTCTCTCTCTCTCTCTCTCTCTCTCTCTTGAAAACAAGTTGACCTCTTTTTCAACTTTTTTTTTTTTACTCATTTCAGTTCCACTTGATCTTTTATGCAAACAAGATAAATACATTTAAAGAGGTGGAGTTTAGGAAACACATCTTTTTTTTTTTCTGATTATGTACCGACTTTGTCCCCCCCCCCTCCCTCCCCTTCCCCCTCTCCCTCCCCCTTGCACTCCCCTTACCCGGCCCACGCACCGTAATTGGTATCAACTTCCTGATGGGTACAGGAAACGAGCGGTCTTCTCGTTCCTCGTTACTTCCCGTGGTTTCCGCCAGGAGCCATGTTCCCTTTGTGACTTCTCAGCTCAGGCCGTGCAAGCGTGTCACGGGTTTCCTGGGGAGCGACTAAGTAACCCATCACAGCTCAGAAATTCCGTGACACGCTTGCACGACTTCGAGCCAGACAGAGTGATATGCTTGGTGTGTGTGTGTGTGTGTGTGTGTGTGTGTGTGTGTGTGTGTGTGTGTGTGTGTGCGCGTTGGTGTGTGTGTGTGTGCGTTGGTGTGTGTGTGTGTGTGTGTGTGTGTGTGTGTGTGTGTGTGTGTGTGTGTGTGTGTGTGTGTGTGTTTTGTTGTGTTTGTTTTTAATGACTGTCAATAGAACAAGCACAGTGTGTTTTTTTTTCTCTTTTTCTTTTTCTTTTTTGCATTCGGTCCTGAATGAAAGAAAAGAGAACAGGATTCCCCCGCCTTCCTTAATCAATTAAAACTAGAAAATTAATTAGAAAACAGAAGTACTAAACGAAGGAAAATTGAGAAAATTAGAGAGAGAGAGAGACAGACAGACAGATAGACAGACAGACAGACAGGCAGGCAGCCAGAGAGGGGAGGGGGGGGGGGGGGTGAGGGAGACGTGCATATTCTGTGCTAGTAAATCTTCTCTTTCGTTCTCATGAACTCTACCATTTTCTGTTGTCACCCTTCGTTACGGTCGAACTTGTTTGTTTGTTTCTGCCATTGTCAGCCGTTTGCTTGTCTTTGTTCTTCAAAGTGTTTAATCAAGCATAACATTTTGTTTCTCTACCCTTCGTAACGTGCAAGCTTTCCATCATGATCTGCCCACTGAATGGGGCGGGTATTGTCTTTTCTGCAGTGTCTGTCTGTCTGTAAGATTTTTTTTAAAAATGATTTTTTTCTGTGGCAGTGTTTATCAATCATGGATTATTCTCTTATTTATTTTTTTTTTATCAAGGGATGATGGAAAGAAGTGGAATGGGTAGCACCTTCAGCGCCGCCAGTTAATAATAATAATAATAATGTTAATTTATATAGCGCCTATTCTCTAAAGATTAGGGCTCTAAGCGCTTTACATAACCAACAACACAGACAGACAGACAGACAGACAGAAACACACACACACACACACACACACACACACACACACACACACACACACACACACACACACACACACGTGCGCGCGCGCACCCGCGCAGGAGCGCGCGCGTACACGTGCTCACGCACGATCACACACCCACGCTCTCAGACACCCGCACGCACACACGCACGCACGCACTCACATCAACACAGCCTGCACGTAACAGCGACATAACCAACAGGCACTCACGCGTGCACGCAAAAACCCACTCAAACACTCAGAAGGTGGATTGGGAAGTTATCCGTCTCAATGATGATAGCGGACGACCTGTATATGTTTGTTTTGTTGTGTGCGTTTCTTTCTGTTTTCTTTCTTTCTGTTCTGCTCTGTTCTGTTCTTTTTTTTTCTTTGCTTCTTTTCGTTTTTTTTTCCTCCTTGTTTTTCGGGTGAGACAGTTTCCATCGAAAACTTAAGTCTTGGTCCAGACTTTTTTGGTTGTGTGTGTGTGTGTGTATGTGTGTGTGTGTGTGTGTGTGTGTGTGTGTGTGTGTGTGTGTGTGTGTGTGTGTGTGTGTGTGATGTCTGGAGAGAGCGGTAAGTGGAAATCTAGTCACGTATTGCTCGTCTGCATCAGATGAACAGGGGCTGATTTCACGCTCATGATTTGAGTCCATTCATTTCATGTCAGGGACACACGCCGCACACACGCATGCATGCACACGCAGGCATGCACGCGCGCCTGCAGTAGGTCTCCACATAAACTACATTTTCTGCGATTAGACAATAATTGTGAACACATTTATTATTTGTCGACCAGTGGATATAAGCCTGACTGTCATTGGACATGTCTACAGGCTGTAGAGGATATAAACCTGACTGTCATTGGACATGTCTACATTCTGTAGTGGATATAAGCCTGACTGCCATTGGACATCATGTCTACAGGCTGTAGTGGATATAAGCCTGACTGTCATTGGACATGTCTACAGGCTTAAGTGGATATAAGCCTGACTGTCATTAGACATGTCTACAGGCTGTAGTGGATATAAGCCTGACTGTCATTGGACATGTCTACAGGCTTAAGTGGATATAAGCCTGACTGTCATTAGACATGTCTACATTCTGTAGTGGATATAAGCCTGACTGTCATTGGACATGTCTACATTCTGTAGTGGATATAAGCCTGACTGTCATTGGGCATCGTGTCTACAGGCTGTAGTGGATATAAGCCTTACTGCCATTGGACATCATGTCTACAGGCTGTAGTGGATATAAGTCTTACTGTCATTGGACATGTCTACAGGCTGCAGTGGATATAAGCCTGACTGTCATTGGACATGTCTACAGGCTGTAGTGGATATATGCCTGACTGTCATTGAACATGTCTACAGGCTGCAGTGGATATAAGCCTTACTGTCATTGGACATATCTACAGGCTGTAGTGGATATAAGCCTTACTGTCATTGGACATATCTACAGGTTGTAGTGGATATAAGCCTGACTGTCATTGGACATGTCTACAGGCTGTAGTGGATATAAACCTGACTGTCATTGGACATGTCTACAGGCTGTAGTGGATATAAGCCTGACTGTCATTGGACATATCTACAGGCTGTAGAGGATATAAGCCTGACTGTCATTGGACATATCTACAGGTTGTAGTTGATATAAGCCTGACTGTCATTGGACATGTCTACAGGCTGTAGTGGATATAAACCTGACTGTCATTGGACATGTCTACAGGCTGTAGAGGATATAAGCCTGACTGTCATTGGACATCATGTCTACAGGCTATAGAGGATATAAGCCTGACTGCCATTGGACATGTGTACAGGCTGACAATGCCCGTAACTCCGAATAACGATACCGGCTCCGCTGCCTTATTACACAAAACTGTACAGATGCACATGTGCCGCATCTTCTCCATCTGAACTACTCTAAAACATCTTCAACGCAACCACCACAGTATGCTGTTATAAGAGTGATAGTTGATTCATGCACGAAGATAAGGTATATTCATTTCAGGCAATTTGCGTCTTTTTGTGAGTTGTTCAGCTGTACACAGAGTGGTGGTATCACGCATGTATTTGTCATCAACAGCAGAATATTTCAAAGTTATATGCATAAAGTATCCGTATGGACTGCACTTTATCATTCTATGCTAATTTGGCGAAATTTGGGTAGGTCTTAAGAGCAGCTAATTTTGTAATAAAGAAGGCAGAATAAGAGTATGGACTCTGCTGTCATGTGTTTATGTCTGGCATCATGTAAGTGCCAACACCCTGTAAGAGACTTTTTTTTTTACAGTGAATAGTACATGTTTTCAAACTTTTGCTTTTCGTCTATCCCTTCTATGTCTTGGGCCACATAATTTGCCAAATTTTGTAAACCGTATTGTCGCTGGTACATAAAACCAGCCAGTTACAGCTCCTCAAGGATAAAGATAAAGAGACAACACTTCCTCCTCTCTCTCTCTCTCTCTCTCTCTCTCTCTCTCTCTCTCTGTGCGTGTACGCGCGTGCATGCGTCATGCATGCGTGTGTGCATGTGTTAATGTGATCGACGATGTCTGAAGATTTACGTCATCCTTCTTTCCTTTGTATAGACAGGATTGGATGTGTCGGAAGCTGGGACGTCCTGAAATATGGCGCACAAAGATGTTTGATTGATTTGTTTTCTTTATAGACTGTTGTGTTTCCTTTTCCAGTTGTATGTTCATAGGATTTAAGACGTGGTAAGCTAGGACTTCGTGGAAGTGCATAAACATATTTGATGGGTTTGTGTTTCTTGCCCATTCTGTTCCCTCAACCAGTTATATGTTCACATACCCCTTCATGAGGAGCTGAGGCTGAGATTTCAGTCAGCCTTACACAATGAGTCTCCCAATCTCTCTGCCCCCCCCCCCCCCCCCGCCCCTTCCTCGCCGCACCTTTTTCCCACCTTTCTCTCTGTGTGTGTGTGTGTGTGTGTGTGTGTGTGTGGTTGCATTTCTTTCAGACCGATTCTCATCCGAGTTTCGTGATGAAGGGAGGTGAAGTTAATGATGTACAAGCAAAGACAGACTTGGACGCTGATCGATGATTGGGAGACAGCTCTTTAAAAGACAGACACGGAATAGGAATGTCCGAGTCGCCTGCGACTGTTCACAAGGGGAAAATGGGGACTGTTTCAGTACCGATAACTCTCCAATCTTCCGGAACTCCTTTTCCCCTGTCACTCTCATTGACTGTACCTTTTTTCAGTTTATTATTGCCTTTCGTTATTGTCGTCTCCTGTTCTTCGGCCTTTGTGGACCGTTCTCCTGTCTTTGTTCAGGAAATTCTTGGGAACGTTTTCTCTTATAGCAGTTGATGACTCGGTAGCTTTCTTTTTTTTTTTGGATCTGCTGATTAGGGAGTGAAAAATGTATAGTTTGTTCAGAGTGGGTACTAGCTGTCCTTTACTCTATTTGTTCATACTGCTTTTGGTATGTACTTTGGTGGCACTGAAATGCTTTCTTTTTTCATTCGCTTTTGACCTCTCTCTCTCTCTCTCTCTCTCTCTCTCTCTCTCTCTCTCTCTCTCTCTCTCTCTCTCTCTCTCACCTGGAAGTGTAAAAGTCTGGTTAATGACCGGCGCTCTCAACACTGCTTAGGATTGGCGTCAAGATGCTTCAACTCTTATTTTACAACTGCCTTATATTATTTGTTTGTTTTTCAGGGTAAGGTGTTGTTGGCTTTTTTCGACGGCCTGACATTTTTGTGATGTGACTTTATTCTGATGTGAGTTTGTCAGCGTCAAAAAAGACTGGGTGTGGTGGGCTGGGCTATACATTCTGTCAGGTTTAAGAATAAAGAGAGAGAGAATTTCGTCAACATTCCTTACCGGTAGGGGATGGGGGAGGTGGGGGGGGGGGGGGGGGGGGGCGGTATAGCTGTCAGTAGAGCAGCAGACTCGTGATCATGGTGATATTTGGGTTGCAGTTTCGAATCTCTGCTGAACCAATTCGGTACAGTTTTTTTTTCTCCTTCGCCGTTAACATTGATTTTGATTCCACTTCCCAAAAAGTCTGTGGAATGGCTCTACAAAATCGAGGTTTTGTGTGTGAAAGCACACATGTAAGATCCCACCTCCGTCTTTTTGAAGAGAAAGCTAGTTTGCCCGTTGGTAACGATGACACGTAGAGGCATAGCATTAACCAAAAGAATGAACACATGAATAAACAGTTGACTGACTGACAGACTGAAATACGTGGGAAACGACTGAAGGTAGCGCCAGCAGGCAGCTCTTAGCCGTTTCAGCCCCGGTAGAGAACCCGTTGTGTTGACGACAGTGTGGATTGTAAAGCGCTTAGAGCTTGGTCTGTAACCGAGGATAGGCGCTTTGTGAGTACTCTTAATAATACTAATAATGATAATAATAATGATAAACCACAGCAAATTCTAATTTCATAATTCATTTCAAAGTGTTGTGTATGCCTCTAGGACATTGCTTTTGAAGGCCAAGAATAAACATCCTAGGATTTCCGTGAACACATTGTGTGTTGACTATATAAAAGCAGATTCTAAAGAAAATAAGTTCGCCCTTCTTTTGTTGTTCGGAATACATGCAACATGGTGCACTTGAACAAGACCGTGCCGGCCGAAGAGAAAACTTGTTTTCCCTGCACGGACGAAGACTGTCAACACGACACGTCGGCAAACAGTAAGAGAGATGTCCGTTTGTTCGTTTCTCATTCAAACGTCAGTATAATGGAGGGAGACAATCGGTTTTTATAATGTAAGCCACCACCCATCCACCCAACCCCTTATTGCATGTAACTCAAACGAAAAAAAAATGCTAAATGGTATTCACCTCGTTGCAAACTAATCACTTAATTTTGAGAGCAATTCTCAGTGAGTCCGCCCAAAACAAGGACAAAGAAGTTACAACACAAAACACGACGCGTTTGGACCTGTTAGCTGTTCTTCAGGCAAGGTGAACAACATTCAGAGCAATGAAAACGAAGAACGAGCAATGACTTATCTTTTCATATTCGGCGCTAGATCGATTGATTTTGATTTCCAGCTGGAGCAAGCAACATGAAGTAAATGTCAGAATGATGGTTTAGGTTTCGGTAGATTCCAAGCACTTGGGATTGAACAGTCTTCGCTGTAATGATCAGAAAGATAACAGATGCGAAGTGAACTCCCCTAAGAAACTTTCTCCCTCTGTGAGTCGATGGAACGCGAGCCTTCAGGGCTTTGCCGCTTGTTTCTTTCTGTGGTGAACGCCTCGAAAGGACCGTGTTTGTCAGGTTAATCTGTGGTAAAAAAGTTTCTGTCTATCCGTCTGTGAATTTCTCTCTCTCTCTCTCTCTCTCTCTCTCTCTCTCTCTCTCTCTCTCTCTCTCTCTCTCTCTCTCTCTGTGTCCATCTGCCCCTGTTTCTGTCCCTCTCTCTCTAACACACAAATAAGCGCGCGCGCACGCACACACACACACACACACACACACACACACACACACACACACACATAACACACACATAACACACAAACAAACACACACACACACACACACACACACACACACACACACACACACACACACACACACACACACACGAGCATTGCTAATGACTCCTGGCTATATTGTTGGGTAACGGTAAAGTGATCTAGAGATCTCACGGCAATATCCCTTTGCTTAGCTATGCGAACACAAACTTCAATGTGTGTGTGTGTGTGGGGGGGGGGGGGGGGGGGGGGGTGGGGAGGGGGCGAGGGGGCGAGGGGGGCGGGGGGTTAATAGCAAATACTAACTATGACGGCTATTAGGAGACCAGTGACAACAATGTTAAGTGGCGATTGTAATTCTGTCCATTGATTTTGATTCAGGAACATGCTGTTTTTCAACTAGGCTTTTTCTCTATTCCCAATATCTTTTTAATTTGCTCTCCGATTCAGAGGTCTTCAAAAATGGCGGTGTGTGTGTGTGTGTGTGTGTGTGTGTGTGTGTGTGTGTGTGTGTGTGTGTGTGTGTGTGTGAGTGAGCGTGTGTGTGTGTGTGTGTGTGTGTGTGTGTGTGTGAGTGAGCGTGTGTGTGTGTGTGTGTGTGTGTGTGTGTGTGTGTGTGTGTGTGTGTGTGTGTGTGCGCGCGCGCGTGTTTCTTTCGTTACTGAAGTATTAACACACGTCCTATCACCTGTCAAACTGTCACTGTGATCGCCATTGCGAAGATGAGCGTAATCCTCCTTTTCTTCTCACAGACAGGGTTTAAAGTGTCAGAAGCTAGGGCGTCATCAAATGCGGTGCGTAAATATTTTGATATTTTTTTTTATCTTATTAGTCTGGGGGCCGGAATAGCTCAACAAGGGTTGCAGGTTCGAATCTCCGCCGGGCCGTTTCGGTACAGGGAGATTTTTCCCACGGAGTTAACATTTGTTCTGACTCCATTTCCCCATACAGTCCTTCGAATGAGACTATAAACCGAGGTTTCGTGTGTGAACGCACGCGTAACATCTTGCACACACGTAAAATCCCATCACCAACTTTCGGAAGAGAAGGCCAGTTTGGCCGTTGGTATGGATGACACATTACACATAGCGTGCACCTTCCACGAAGATGGAGTATGATTGCCTTAATGGCGGGATAAATAAACGGTCATGCACACAAAACTCCACTCCCTTTGTAGGGTAGATGTAATTAATACTTGCCTGTTAAAGATAGGGAGTGTCCGCGGGAGTATCAGCCTGCGTACGCAGAAGAAGAAGAAGAACCTTATTGGTCTGTTGTCTTTCCTCATCCAGATGTATGTTCACAGGATTTCAGGTGTGAGAAGCTGGGACATCGTAGAAGTGCATCGACATATTTGTGTGTGTGTGTGTGTGTGTGTGTGTGTGTGTGTGTGTGTGTGTGTGTGTGTGTGTGTGCGCACACCGAGATTGGAGCTTACGCGCACGCTCATGCTCGCTTGCTTCATTTTCTCTCTCCCCCTTCCCATTTATCTCCTGCTCGTCACCTCCCTACACCGTGTATTATATGTTCATCTCTCTCTCTCTCTGTGTCTGTCTGTCTGTCTGTCTGCCTCTCCCTCTCTCTCTCTCTGTCCAGGCAAGACTTAATACAGCGCATTTTGTTTGACCTTGCACAGAGACGGAGCTGGCTACATTTGGAAAATAACAAACAAAAAAAATTCTGCTCGCCTTCAGACTAAACGTTTGACTTGTGTCCTGCGCGACCTGGACAGTAATGTGATGTCACGTGATCAGTTTATAAGGAACGGCATGAGCCATCCCAGTCTGGATCTTAAAAAGAGTCCTTGTTTTCAAAGTGCTGTTCTTACGAGCGACTCCTTTGAAAATACCTCGCAATATATTCAAAGACGTGGGGACATGTCGTGTGGAATTTTGTCCACACGTCATCACGTTATTCTGACATGTCCTAATCATCTAAATCCTAGAGAACACTTTATTCCAAAGAAGTGTTTTGTTCATCCCAACGCTTTACCATTGTCACCACTATTTTGTAGATGTCAAAACATGCATGCCACTTCATGCCTGTCTTTCTGAAGCTTTCGCCGACAGAAACAAATGTACTGTATGCAGACAACGCTGTCTCTGTCTTTTCTCCGTCTCACTGTGTGTCTATCTGCCTGCCTTGCCTGCCTGCCTGCCTGCCTGCCTGCCTGCCTGCCTGCCTGCTCTGCCTGCCTGCCTGCCTGTCTGTCTGTTTCTGTCTGTCTGTGTCTGTCTGTCTCTCTCTCTCTCTCTTCTCTCTCTCTCTCTCTCTCTCTCTCTCTCTCCGTCCCCCCGCCCCCTCTCTCTCTATCCTTGTGGCTTCGTTTTTTTCAGACTGATTTTCATGATGAAGGGAGGTGGAAGTTAATGATGTACAAGAGAAGACAGACTTGGACGCTGATCAATAATTGGGAGGACACTTCTTTAAAAGTTCAAACACACAACGGGAAATTCCTGAATTGCCTGCGATCCGTCCACAGGTGAAAAACGGGGACTGTTTCAGTGCAGATCACTCTTTCGTCTTCCGGAACTTCTGCATGACTAACTTCCTCTTCCCTCTCTTCGACTCTGCCGGTTTCAATGTGTTTTTGTCTTTGGTTACTGTCGCCTACCTGTTTGTCTGTCTTTGCGGACCATTCTCCCGTCTTTGTTTCTGGAATTTCTTGTACAGCTTTTGTCTTGTAGCAGTTTATGACATGATAGCTTTTTTTTTTTTTTTTTTTTTTTTTAAAGTGATGTGCCAATTAGTTGGTGAAAGTTGTACACATTGTTCAGAGTGGGTACCAGCTGCGCTGGACCTTTCTTCTAGTTGCCCATATGGATTTTCTTACGTACTTTTGCGCACTGAAATGTTTTTCGTTTTTCATTCATCTTTTTCTCTCTCTCTCTCTCTCTCTCTCTCTCTCTCTCTCTCTCTCTCTCTCTCTCTCTCTCTTCTTCTTCTTCTTCTTCTTCTTTTTTTTTCCCACCTGAAAGTGTGAAAACTAAGGTTAATGACCGAGGTTAATGACGGTCAATACCGCCTAATCTATGGCCGTCAGTATACTTCAGCTACTGTTTTCTAACTGCCTCATATTGTTTGTTTGTTTGTTTGTTTGTTTTCTTTCAGGATATGCTGTTTTTGTTTCGATGGCCTGACGTGGCGACGTGTTTTTTCTTGTGTTAGTTTGACGGCCTCGAAAAGTCTGTGGCTGGGCTATGATTAGACGTAAAACTTGAACATACTGTCAGGCTTAAGAATACATAGAGAAAGAATTTTAACAAGAGTCCTCATCGGGTGGGGATGGGGATGGGGGAGGAGGGGCCGGAATAGCTCAGTCGGTAGATACAGAATCATGTGGTAGTAGACTTGGCCTTACGAGCAGACACGACAGACACAAGCAGACGTCCGTTAGAACTCTTTTTTAATCTCTCTCCCCAAAACCTTCTCCGTTAAACATGCCCGGAAAGTTACTGTCCCTTAGCCATTATAAAGACATAATATTACCGTCTCTATAGACGACCGTATTATTATGCAAAACGCTACTACTACACCTCCCTCTCAAGTTAATTAAAGATTTTTTAAACATTTACATGCACTGTAATAATTATTCCATGTATGCCTTCAAACACTTTTCCGATGTAATTATGTTTTACATATTATTTAATTCCTTCAGGCAGGTTATCAATTGTCTCTATAAATTAAATTTATAAATTCTGAAATTCTCCTGTCTAAATCTTCCTCTCTTACTCCCCTTTCTTGAATCGATCACTGGTATAAATACTGAACACGAAAAACAGTATAAATACTGAACACGAAAAACAGTATAAACACTGAACACGAAAAACAGTATAAACACTGAACACGAAAAACAGAACCGGGCACTCCAGACTATGACATAACATCTCTGCAATACTCCACCCTGACGGGTCTTCAATTTATCCATGCAGCCCCAATGACAGTGGAACAGTCCCAACAACACCAAAAGAAGAATCCTGGCCTGCCAACACACTGATGAATGCAAAACCTTATTGACCACTGGAGGGCCTTCACCATACAGAAGCCCTTGCCAGTACCTCCACCATTCCTGCCTAAGGGAACGGAGAAGAATCTCTTCCTACACTACCGTTGATCTCATATGATCATCACCCATCAGTGACTGATTAATGATAATAATTTTTACCCTTTTTTGTTTTGTTTGTGTGTGTGTGTGTGTGTGTGTGTGTGTGTGTGTGTGTGTGTGTGTGTGGTGTGTGTGAATGAGTGTATGTGTGTATGAATATGTGTGTGAAAACTTTCCACAGTTAGTCTCATTATGATCACATGATCTTAACTCACCCAGAACATTGTTTACATGTGGTCCCCCCCCCCCTTTTTGTGTGTGTGTGTGAGTGGTGTGTGTGTGTGTGTGTGTGTGTGTGTGTGTGTGTGTGTGTGTGTGTGTGTGTGTGTGTGCAACACATGATGCCCTGTTTTTCATTGATCACTGCTATCTTCTCTCAACAAACAGCAGCATATTGATGCCAACACATTATTTCACCTGTTACAATGAACATCATCCCACAGCATTGTTTACTTTTTTAAACAACACTATTAATATGAACCTCCCAACCTCCCACCCCCACCCCATAGTGGATGAAGAGATATGAGCTCTCCTTCTCTTGCCCCCCTTCCCTCCCCGCCCCCCCAACACACCACACAATTACCCTCCTCCTTCCTTTTTTTTTCCTCAACCCCCCCTCCCCCCTCCCAATCATACCTTATCACCCATTTATCTTCCATCCCCTTCCCTCCCTTATTAACATTACCCACACACCTTTCACAACTACCCACACATAACTACCACCACCTCTTTCATCACCCAGCGAAATCATTTATTTTATTCACCTAAACTTTCTTCTTCTTCTTTTTTTTTTTTTTAAAACGGTTTCTTCTGTTCATGTACTTATTTACCCCTTCTATATATAATTTTTTTTTTTAGTTTGCCTCCCCAACCCCCCCCCCCCTTACCATTATTATCAATCCACCATTACCACAACAGTCACAAAGATATCACACCACCCCACTAAACTAGACACACAACCCTATCGTATCACACAACCCCCCCCCTCCCCCCACGAAACCCCCCCTCCTTTTCCTCTCCCATAATCCCCCTTGTCATTTCCGCCTAGCGGCTATTCTCCCCACCACATGGACAACAACAGATGAGTCATTTTCGTTCTTTGTTTGTACTGTCCTAAATGTTAAATGTGATTTATTTTTTCGCCTGAAGAAGACCCAAGAGGTTGAAATGCATCGTGTCTTGTCATGTGCTTTGTTTGTCAATGTCATTGGCGGTAACTAACACCCTCTCTTTCTAAATTTTGCTTCGTTCGCTGCCGTCAGTCACTCCATTTTGAAACGAAAAACAGTATTAACACTGAACACGAAAAACAGTATAAACACTGAACACGAAAAACAGTATAAATACTGAACACGAAAAACAGTATAAACACTGAACACGAAAAACAGTATAAACACTGAACACGAAAACAGTATAAACACTGAACACGAAAAACGGTATAAACACTGAACACGAAAAACAGTATAAACACTGAACACGAAAAACAGTATAAACACTGAACACGAAAAACAGAACCGGGCACTCCAGACTATGACATAACATCTCTGCAATACTCCACCCTGACGGGTCTTCAATTTATCCATGCAGCCCCAATGACAGTGGAACAGTCCCAACAACACCAAAAGAAGAATCCTGGCCTGCCAACACACTGATGAATGCAAAACCTTATTGACCACTGGAGGGCCTTCACCATACAGAAGCCCTTGCCAGTACCTCCACCATTCCTGCCTAAGGGAACGGAGAAGAATCTCTTCCTACACTACCGTTGATCTCATATGATCATCACCCATCAGTGACTGATTAATGATAATAATTTTTACCCTTTTTTGTTTTTGTGTGTGTGTGTGTGTGTGTGTGTGTGTGTGTGTGTGTGTGTGTGTGTGTGAATGAGTGTATGTGTGTATGAATATGTGTGTGAAAACTTTCCACAGTTAGTCTCATTATGATCACATGATCTTAACTCACCCAGAACATTGTTTACATGTGGTCCCCCCCCCCCCCTTTTTGTGTGTGTGTGTAGTGTGGTGTGTGTGTGTGTGTGTGTGTGTGTGTGTGTGTGTGTGTGTGTGTGTGTGTGTGTGTGCAACACATGATGCCCTGTTTTTCATTGATCACTGCTATCTTCTCTCAACAAACAGCAGCATATTGATGCCAACACATTATTTCACCTGTTACAATGAACATCATCCCACAGCATTGTTTACTTTTTTAAACAACACTATTAATATGAACCTCCCAACCTCCCACCCCCACCCCATAGTGGATGAAGAGATATGAGCTCTCCTTCTCTTGCCCCCCTTCCCTCCCCGCCCCCCCAACACACACACACATTACCCTCCTCCTTCCTTTTTTTTTTCCTCAACCCCCCCTCCCCCCTCCCAATCATACCTTATCACCCATTTATCTTCCATCCCCTTCCCTCCCTTATTAACATTACCCACACACCTTTCACAACTACCCACACATAACTACCACCACCTCTTTCATCACCCAGCGAAATCATTTATTTTATTCACCTAAACTTTCTTCTTCTTCTTTTTTTTTTTTTTTAAAACGGTTTCTTCTGTTCATGTACTTATTTACCCCTTCTATATATAATTTTTTTTTTTAGTTTGCCTCCCCCAACCCCCCCCCCCCCTTACCATTATTATCAATCCACCATTACCACAACAGTCACAAAGATATCACACCACCCCACTAAACTAGACACACAACCCTATCGTATCACACAACCCCCCCCCTCCCCCACGAAACCCCCCCTCCTTTTCCTCTCCCATAATCCCCCTTGTCATTTCCGCCTAGCGGCTATTCTCCCCACCACATGGACAACAACAGATGAGTCATTTTCGTTCTTTGTTTGTACTGTCCTAAATGTTAAATGTGATTTATTTTTTCGCCTGAAGAAGACCCAAGAGGTTGAAATGCATCGTGTCTTGTCATGTGCTTTGTTTGTCAATGTCATTGGCGGTAACTAACACCCTCTCTTTCTAAATTTTGCTTCGTTCGCCGCCGTCAGTCACTCCATTTTGAAACGAAAAACAGTATTAACACTGAACACGAAAAACAGTATAAACACTGAACACGAAAAACAGTATAAATACTGAACACGAAAAACAGTATAAACACTGAACACGAAAAACAGTATAAACACTGAACACGAAAACAGTATAAACACTGAACACGAAAAACGGTATAAACACTGAACACGAAAAACAGTATAAACACTGAACACGAAAAACAGTATAAACACTGAACACGAAAAACAGAACCGGGCACTCCAGACTATGACATAACATCTCTGCAATACTCCACCCTGACGGGTCTTCAATTTATCCATGCAGCCCCAATGACAGTGGAACAGTCCCAACAACACCAAAAGAAGAATCCTGGCCTGCCAACACACTGATGAATGCAAAACCTTATTGACCACTGGAGGGCCTTCACCATACAGAAGCCCTTGCCAGTACCTCCACCATTCCTGCCTAAGGGAACGGAGAAGAATCTCTTCCTACACTACCGTTGATCTCATATGATCATCACCCATCAGTGACTGATTAATGATAATAATTTTTACCCTTTTTTGTTTTGTTTGTGTTGTGTGTGTGTGTGTGTGTGTGTGTGTGTGTGTGTGTGTGTGTGTGTGTGTGTGAATGAGTGTATGTGTGTATGAATATGTGTGTGAAAACTTTCCACAGTTAGTCTCATTATGATCACATGATCTTAACTCACCCAGAAACATTGTTTACATGTGGTCCCCCCCCCTTTTTGTGTGTGTGTGTGTGTGTGTGTGTGTGTGTGTGTGTGTGTGTGTGTGTGTGTGTGTGTGTGTGTGTGTGTGCAACACATGATACCCTGTTTTTCATTGATCACTGCTATCTTCTCTCAACAAACAGCAGCATATTGATGCCAACACATTATTTCACCTGTTACAATGAACATCATCCCACAGCATTGTTTACTTTTTTAAACACTATTAATATGAACCTCCCAACCTCCCACCCCCACCCCATAGTGGATGAAGAGATATGAGCTCTCCTTCTCTTGCCCCCCTTCCCTCCCCGCCCCCCCAACACACACACACATTACCCTCCTCCTTCCTTTTTTTTTTCCTCAACCCCCCCTCCCCCCTCCCAATCATACCTTATCACCCATTTATCTTCCATCCCCTTCCCTCCCTTATTAACATTACCCACACACCTTTCACAACTACCCACACATAACTACCACCACCTCTTTCATCACCCAGCGAAATCATTTATTTTATTCACCTAAACTTTCTTCTTCTTCTTTTTTTTTTTTTTTTAAAACGGTTTCTTCTGTTCATGTACTTATTTACCCCTTCTATTATAATTTTTTTTTTATAGTTTGCCCCCCCCCCCCCCCCCCCTTACCATTATTATCAATCCACCATTACCACAACAGTCACAAAGATATCACACCACCCCACTAAACTAGACACACAACCCTATCGTATCACACAACCCCCCCCCCCTCCCCCCACGAAACCCCCCCTCCTTTTCCTCTCCCATAATCCCCCTTGTCATTTCCGCCTAGCGGCTATTCTCCCCACCACATGGACAACAACAGATGAGTCATTTTCGTTCTTTGTTTGTACTGTCCTAAATGTTAAATGTGATTTATTTTTTCGCCTGAAGAAGACCCAAGAGGTTGAAATGCATCGTGTCTTGTCATGTGCTTTGTTTGTCAATGTCATTGGCGGTAACTAACACCCTCTCTTTCTAAATTTTGCTTCGTTCGCCGCCGTCAGTCACTCCATTTTGAAACGAAAAACAGTATTAACACCCTGAACACACGATAAAAAACCAGTATAAACACTGAACCCACGAAAAACAGTATAAAATACACTGAAACACGAAAAAAACAGTATAAACACTGAACACGAAACGTATAAACACGGGAGTATAAACACTGGACAAAACACGAAAAACACAGTATAACATGAACACAAACAGTATACCTGAACACGAAAAACATAAACACTGACACAAAACTAAAGTGCAAACTTCCAGTTCCATGCACATGCATTAATATTCATGCACATGCCTGGTCACGCTGGTGTCCATTCTGACAAATGTGAACGAACAAAAAATGTCGGCATTTTCCATAAAGTGTTAATATCGGGGAAAAATCAGTGTCTGTTTATACTAATGTGATTATTAAGATGTTTTTCCCATTGAATGTGTTGCTCTTAAACAAAACGGTTCAATTGAAATGTATGCATAACAAAGTAAAATGTGGAAATGCATTACAAAAAAAGTTTAACATACATGCTATGTGTCTTTAAAATGAAGAAGTTCAAACACGCATGCACACATGCTTCGGTGTCAGGCTGTTGTTGATCTATAGTCACAGATTTAGTTTTTCAGGTTTCTTCACTACTCTGCCTGATCTGGTAACAACTGTAGATGTGTTGTTTGATTTCTTCTGAGTATACACATTTGTCTTTTCGTTTTGCTGCTTTGATGGAGATTGAACAGCTGAAGAAAGTGCAGAATCAGACGGCGGTAAATGCTGTGGAGCCGTAGAACTGGTAGTACTGGGTTGTCCACAAGGTGGTCTGCATCCATTTGCTGTTGCTGAGGACCCGCTGGTGGTGGTGGATGGATATTCTCCATCGGTGGGTACCAAATGCAGTCGGTTCCGTCAGATGATGCTGTTGTCAGTTTGGACGATGAACTAACGGGGGTTATGATGTTTGTCAATGATCATACTGGTTCTGTTCAAGTCTTTGATGTAGACAGCATCCCCTTTCTGGAGAGGTGGAGCTTCCTTTGCTGCATAACGACTGTTGTAAGCTACTCGCTGTTTTTGTTTCTGGTCCGACTCCTTTTGCTGTAATTCTGGCAGATCGGGAGTACGCGGAGACAGAGTGGTAGAAAGGGTAGGGAGTTTGGTCTTCAATTTTCTGCTCATGAGAAGCTCAGCAGGTGAATAGCCATTGCTCAGCGGTGTCGCTCGGTAGAGAAGTGGTGCATCAAATGGATCAGATGCCTTTTTGAGCATTTTCTTGATGGTTTGAACAGCTCTTTCGGCTTCTCTATTGCTGCGAGGATATTTTGGTGATGAAGTGACATGAGTGAAGCCATAATCCTGAGCAAAGATTCTGAATTCTCCACTGGCAAATTGAGGGCCATTGTCCGAAACTACCATGTCTGGTATACCATGAGTAGCGAACACACTTGTGATGTGTGTGATGACAGCTGAGATGTTCCAGCAGTCGTAATTCGATCCACCGCGAAAAGCAATCAACGACGACCAAATATGTCTTCCCTTTCAACTCAAAGAGGTCCATGGCGAGACGTGACCATGGTCTGTCGGGAACGGTGGATGGAAGCAGAGGTTCCCTGCGTTCCGATCTGTGGATTGCGCATTTTGCACACTTGTTGACCATTGTCTCAATCTGACTAGAGAGGTAAGGCCACCAAACATGTTGACGCAAGAGCTCTTGTTTTGGTGATGCCGTGGTGTCCCTCACGCAGTCGGCTGGGAATGTCCAAACGCAAAGCTGTGGGAACAGCAATCCTGTCATCAAACAACAATAAGTTGTCGACAACTGTGAAGTGGTGCCGATTCTCCCAGTATTGCTTCAGAAGAGGCACGTGAGGTGGGTAATCAGGCCATGCAGACCTGCTGTAGCCTATCACTTTCTCTGTCTCTACATCAGACTGTTGGGCTTTCCTGATTTCTTGAATCTTCTTATCAGATGCTGGTAGCACTTCAATGCAGTTTTTAGCATGAAGAGTTGAATCTGACAAAAGATTGATGGCCGCTGTGTCTGGCTGAGAGACAGGTGCTCGAGACAGCGCATCTGCTGTAGTCTGAGCTTCTCCTTCAACGTGTTTGACCATGTAGTTGTAGCGCATCAGCCTGAGGCGAAATCTCTGAATGCTAGGTGGCATCTTGACAATGTCCTTGGTGTTCAGAAGAGATACCAAAGGTTTGTGGTCTGTTTCAATTGTGAAATGAAGACCAAGGATGTATTCTTCCAATCTTTCTGAGGCACACGTTGCAGCCAGTGCTTCTTTTTCTAGTACAGCATAATTTTTCTCAGCTTCAGACAAAGAACGAGAAATAAAACAGATGGGACGTTGAGAACCATTGTTTTGTTTCTGAAGAAGCACTGCACCGATGCCGTAGTTTGATGCCTCCACTGCAATGATGGTGTCCTTCCGAGGGTCATAGTGGGCAGCGTTATCTCCCCTTATAACAGACTGACTTTCAGCTCTAGCTTCTGCTTGTCGGGCAATTTGTTTGGCTGTATCAAGGGTAAGATTTGCTTTGGCTTGTAACTCATTGGACAGTCCGTCATCCCTTACGCCAACAACAACCCGATCCCTGATTAATTCCTCCTTCAAGGCACCAAACCCGCACTCGCTAGCTAGCCGATACAAATCCTGCATGAACGAGTCAATCGCTTCTCCGGGATTTTGTACACGTTGTTGAATTTCGCACGTTCAACAATGACATTTTTACGAGCATCAAAGTAGTTGTTAAATGCTGTGGTGATGTCCCTGAGGTTCGTTGTTTCCTCATCTGCACCCTTAGTGGTTAGAATGTCGTCGGCCACATCGCCCATAGCATATAAAAAGACGCTTACCTGTTCTCTGTCGTTTTTCATAGAAAGATTAGATGCGGTTGCGTATCTATCAAACCGTTGACGCCATTTTGTCCAGTTGGTTGGGCTACCATCAAATGGTTTCGGTACTTGTAAATTTAGTCCGAGACGAGGAACATTTTGAGCTTGATTTCCCTTTGCCATGATTACAAACTAAAATACCTTTACCGCTGCCACCATATAGAATCATGTGTTGGTAGACTTGGCCTTACAAGCAGACACGACAGACAGGAGCAGACGTTCGTTTGAACTCTTTAATCTCTCTCCCCAAAACCTTCTCCGTTAAACATGCCCGGAGAGTGACTGTCCCTTAGCCAGTGTAAAGATATAACATTTACCGTCTCTATAGACGACCGTATTATTATGCAATACGCTACTACTACGGTAGAGATCCTGCTGATCCCGGGTTGTGGTTTAGAATCTCCGCTGAGCCATTTTGGTTACCCTAGAATTAACATAGGATGTAACTCCACTTCCCCAAAACGTCTTTCTAACGAGGATGTAAACCGAGGTTTGGCGTGTGAACGCCCACATAACAACACGCACATCCTTCAGATCCCATCTTCAGCTTTCTGAAGAGAAGGCTGGTGTCGCCAGTGGTATGGACGACACGTAAGACACATAGCATGCACCGAAAGAACGAACGTATGAATGAACAAATAGAGTGATTGACAGAATGATTGACGCGGAAGACGACTGATTATAGCGTCAGCAGCTACGTTTCTAAAGAGCCAAGAGCTTGGTCTGTAACCGAGGATAGTCGATAGATTACTCTGGATGACAATAATAATAATGGTGATGATAATAATAATAATAACAATGATAATAATGATGATGATGAAGGTAAATCATCATCATCATCATCATAGCAATAATAATGGTAAATCGTGGTGCAGCGATTATTTCAGCGATGAACTGGACATGCGGTCACTAAGTCAACGTGGTCGGTAGTCAGTGAAACGGTGGTCAGGTGAATAGTGTCCGTCAATGAAAACGAGGCGACCCCAGGTTCCGTGGTTCGATTCCTGGTGTTTGGGGGGTTAACAACACTGAACGCATGCTTGTGGCGTGTTCATCTGGGCTGTGCCGAAAATACATCAAACTGAATGCCCTATGTCTTGTTCTGCAGTGCGATATTAAACAAAACAAAATCAAAGGCTCTTCTTTATTGTTCAGCCACGTTAAGAGCACCCCTCCCCCCTCCTCCCCACCGCCGCCTCCTTCTACCTTCGGTGGGTTGTTTGACTCGCCTTGGCCACGTGTGCTTTTTATCCTGTGTTACATTACGTGGTGCCTTGTCACGTGGTTCTTGCGTCGAGTGGTGTTGTGTTATGTGGTATGTCGTATGGTAGCGTTCTTTTTTGTTTTTGTTTTTTGGCTGTCCTATCATCTGTGCCACCTCAGTGGCAGTGTCAAGTCGTCAAGAGGCAACCCACCGGAGGAGACACTGCACTGCCCCCTACTGACAACAAAAACTGCTTAGTCGCGGAGCCGGCGTGAGTGAGCTCTCCCTCCGGAGGGCGCCACCACGTCCGTCCAACATCAGCCCGCTTGGACTCGCCGATACCGGTGACCCCGATGGAATCAAATCAAAGCCACAGACATGGAGAAGACATCGAAACTGAGATCACCATGAGAGCAGGGCATGAAGGGCCATAGAATTTGAGACTTTTTTTTGCTGATCGATGAGAATGAGGATGATGGAGATGACATTGTTAAATCGCACGATGGTGTCTTGTATGGTGGTGTGTTGCATTGTACGGTGGTGTGTTGTACAGTATTCAGTTACATTGCACGGTGGTGTATTGTAAGGAGGTGTGTTGCATTGTACGGTGGTGTGTTACGCTATACGGAAGTATGGTATTGTGTTGCATTGTACGGTGTGCGTTGTATGGTGTTTACATTGTACGGTGTGTGTTGTATGGTGTTTACATTGTACGGTGTGTGTTGTATGGTGTTACACTGTGCAGTGTGTGTTGTGTGGTGTTTACATTGTACGGTGTGTGTTGTATGGTGTTTACATTGTACGGTGTGTGTTGTATGGTGTTTACATTGTACGGTGTGTGTTGTATGGTGTTTACATTGTACGGTGTGTGTTGTATGGTGTAACACTGTGCAGTGAGTGTTGTGTGGTTTTTACATTGCACAGTGTGTTGTATGGTGTTGTGTTACATTGTACGATGTGTTGTATGGTGTTGTGTTACATCGTACGATGTGTGTTGAATGGTGTTTACATTGTAGGGTGTGTGCTGTATGGTGTTGTGTTACATTGTACGATGTGTGTTGTTACATTATACGATGTGTGTTGTATGGTGTTGTTACATTGTACGATGTGTGTTGTATGGTGTTGTGTTACATTGTACGATGTGTGTTGTATGGTGTTTAGATTGTACGGTGTGCGTTGTATGGTATTGTGTTACATTGTACGATGTGTGTTGTATGGTGTTTACATTGTACGGTGTGTGTTGTATGGTGTTGTGTTACATTGTACGATGTGTGTTGTATGGTGTTTACATTGTACGGTGTGTGTTGTATACATTGTACGATGTGTGTTGTATGGTGTTCACATTGTACAGTGTGTGTTGTATGGTGTTGTGTTACATTGTACGATGTGTGTTGTATGGTGTTTACGTTGTACGGTGTGTGTTGTATGGTGTTGTGTTACATTGTACGATGTGTGTTGTGTGGTGTTTAGATTATACGGTGTGTGTTGTATGGTGTGTTACATTGTACGGAAGTGTGTTATATGGTGTTACATTGTACGATGGTGTCTTGTAAATTTTTTCTGTTACATTTTACGGAAGCGTGTTGTATGGGAATGTTAAATTGTACGTAGACGTGTTGTATGAAATGTTACATTGTACGGTGATGTGTTAGATTTTGTACGTTGGTGTGTTGTATTGAATTGTGCGGTATGTGTGTGTGTGTGTGTGTGTGTGTGTGTGTGTGTGTGTGTGTGTGTGTGTGTGTGTGTGCGCGCGCGTTGCTGCTGCATTGGTATACGTTTGGTTACGTTGTGTTGTGTCACACGCTGTCTACTCATCCACCTTTGGACTCGCCTGTTGACTGACTCATCCAACGTCTTACTCGCCCCTTCATCAAGGTGCCTGCACAACTGCTGGCAGAGTACCGAAGTCGTATCCCCAAAGGCTGCCAGGTGCATCCACGGTAGCCCCTTAGCCCTTTCCCCACCCTTAAAAAAAAGGCGTTGCTGATGCCCACCATGCTGCTGTTAAGATGGTGTCACTGTAACGCACGTTACATACCTCCATGCACCCCCTCCCAGTGCCACTCACACACAGTCAGTACAGCTACCTCTCCGCTTCCACCACATTTCACTCTTTCCCTACTGCAGTTTACTCCCACCCCCTCTCTATGCGATGATACGTATACATGCACGTCGGCAAACTCAACGTCGATATCAGCCCAGTTGGCTCACGTCCTCTCCTCCGGTTTCTTTCTTTCCTCCAGATACAGCACGCTGCGCACCATCATCGCGCTGTGCTTCCCGCTGAGGTACATGGCCCAGATGTGCTCCACCTACACCACGCTCACCGTCACCCTGGAGCGCTTCCTGGTGATCCTGCTGCCGCTGCGGGCCAGCTCCATGTGGACCTACGGCAAGACCCGCCGCGCCATCATCGGCCTGCTCCTCTTCTCCGTCCTCTTCAACCTGCCGCGCTGCTTCGACCACATCCTGACCAAGCCCCGCTCGTCGTCCAGGTCGTCGTCCCCTCCCATCACGGCCAGCCCCAACGGCGAGGACCTGTTACCGCCCACCAACCTGTCGCTGCTTGCCGGCGGCGGGGACCTTTCGGACGACAGCGACAGGGAGTCGGCCTACATGGGGCTGGTGTCCTCGCGGAGAGGGACTGGAAATGACGTCGCCGGAACCGGAAATGTGAGTTGCGTCAACGAGGGTCTGATGTCAGGGAAGGAAGGAAGCGGCGACCAGCAGCAGCAGCAGCCAAGTCCGGCAGAGACGGAGGGTACTTTCACGCCGGAGGAGGACGAGGGGGGAGTGTCGGAAGAGGTGGTGTACTTCTACAAAGCGGTGTACCAGTTTTACATCACCGTCATCTTCCTCTACCTCATCCCCTACACGCTCATCCCCGTCCTCAACTTCCTGCTGGTCATCGCTCTGCGGCGTCGACGTGACGAAAGCCGTCGGCTGAGCGTGAAGAACGAGCACCGCATGAACTGGACCCGTTCCCGGCACAGCGTGCCCACCAAGACCGACAAGGAGGAAGGTAAGGGTTCGCATTCGTCGGGGAGTTGGTAGTTTGGCTTAAGGGTAACGTCCTGTTTCGTTTCCTTATTTAAGAGTTTATACATTCTCGTGGTCAGTCATGAGCTGGACTTGACAGTCGTAAAGCCAACAATTTTGAAGCTCTCTGATTTCACCACGGCGTTTGATGGGCAGTAGGGACTGCTTAGAGGTACGCGTGGCTTCTCCAAATGTCCGGATATTTTCTGCATCATACCCCATCAGCAGGTGACAAGGATTACAATGTAGTTTGCATCTCTGGTCTGCATCTTTTTTTTTTTTTTTTTTTTTTGCTGTCCCATCTTCTGTGGCAGCTCAGTGCCATTGCACCCACGCCGCTCATTCCGAGCTCCAGTCCACAGTCCCCAGGGAGCAGTCAATGTCAAGTCGTCATGAGGCAGCCAACCGAGCGAGACACTGCACCGCTGCCGAGTCACTTCGGCAGAGTTCAGTGTTCTGATCCAACATGCGCAGGACACCATACACTAAGCCCCCTACTGACGACAATAATTGCTTAGACGCGGAGCCGGCATGAGTAAGATTTCCCTCCGGAGGGCGCCACCACGTCCGTCCAACGACAGCCTCCAGGAATTTGCCGATACCGGTGACCCCGACGGAATCAAACCAAGGCTGCAGACATGGTGAGGTCATAAAAGCTGAGGTCGCCATGAAGGCAGAGCATGAAGGGCCGTAGGATTCTGTGGTCTGCGTCTTTGTGCCTTATAATCCATCAAATGGCGATACGAGTCACAGTCTTTCATGAGCACATCTCGCCTTCTGCATACGTATACTAATAATGAAAGGGGTTCTGCCATTATCATGTCAGAATTGATGGTGTCCTGGAGCGTTGGAAAACAGGACCGTTATGTTCTTCGGTACATTACGAATGCGGCACAAAAAATGGCGTTTGCAAGTTTGCGGCGCATAGGACCCCTTTTTGAACCGCTACACACACCGCCCCTTGTAAGTAGGTCCAGGTAATTTTGGTCAGTCCCTAACTAGAACTGACGGCAAATTCAAATATTAAAACTCATCGGTAGCCTGAGCCCTAATCATTCTTTTTGTTATTGACACCTCATCAACACACACACACACACACACACACACACACACACACACACACACACAAAGAGTTTAGTGTGCTCAATGTTGATGAAAATGATTTGAAAAGGAAGCCACAAAATATATATCTTCCCATAGTTTCTGAAAACGTTTTCCCCGCAGTTTTTATACAGTTTCCAATCACAGTCTCAAATGTGAAATCACGCAGTTGTTACCGTCTAAAATTTTGCACATGTCAGACAAAATCTCTTCTCAGTAAGCGCTTAACGTCGTAGAAGTCCGAACAGAAACAACAAAACTTTTCTCCACTCGCTAAACACTCGTGACAATCGGTGATTTCAGACTTGTCCGGGCTGGAAAAAAAAAAAGAAGAAAAGCTGAGACCAACTGAGTACGCGGTTATCCCAAGTTAGGTAGATTCCTCTCACCCACCGAAAACGAGCAATGTGTCGAAAACTTCACAGGCGCTACAGATTTGTAAGTTAAAACAAACAAACAAACAAACAAAAGACAGCCGTACACTCCGCCCGCCACGCGCTGCAGGTTCGGAACCCACAGACTTCAGGTTAACCTTTGACCGTCTGTGCACGTGCAGTCCATGTAGCAGTGTTCGTTGTTCTCGGGAGCCTGGCATCTCCTACCGACCAGTTTCATCTGGAGAATTTCTCACCTGACCGAGTGACGAAGGTGGAAGGACTCTAGCCCACCCAGCTGATTCATCGTCATCACTTGTACATGACCATTGACAGCAGCTGCAGTAGACTCCTTTGGCGATTGAGTCCCCCATTCCCCATAGTAAACACATCGGCTACAAGCAGTGGTGTCGGATCATAGATCTTTTATGTACTCGATGGCGAAATCTGCTATTTTTATGCTATGAAACCATATCTATTGACAGTTGACTGACATAGCCAGTGGGCGGTGTCATCTGTAAATGGCATGAGAGGAGTGGGTTGGATAAGAGGTCAATCCTTGTGTGGTTTGCGGCGCAAGCTTTTCGCTCGATCAGTGGCCATGAGGACACAGCACTGGAAGTTCACTGGTTTTCGTCTCAGTTCTGTCAACACAGAGTGTGAATTAACTTTGTTGTTGTTGTTGTATATAAGACTGTTCCACAGTGGACAGATGGGACAGACATTCAGCTTTTGCTCTGGCATGGAAGCGCACCAAAGGACAATCAAGGGGTTCAGAAGCAGGTGCTATAGTCACTGGACTGTTGCATCCCATTTAACCAAATTGTTCTTGGGAAGTCTTCTGATGGTGTACTTCTCGATAGATTCTTTTCCGGAGCGATTCTAACATCACTAGAAAGGAAGAAAAGAAAGTTTCAATAGTAAAGACGGCTGATGAGCTGGCACAGACTCTCCACAATCATCATTCCTCCAAGAAGGGCATTGTGGTGGGCGACTGTTTTAGGTGTCTTTTACGCTGGGGACTTTTTTGCTGATGTCTTTGTTGCTGGGCGACTTTTTTTGCTAATGTCTTTGTTGCTGGGCGACTCTTTTGGTGATGTCTTTGTTGGCGATTGTTTATTTTGTGGTGTCTGTTGTTCTCAAGTGGCCAGTCCCTAGATGGAGCCTTTGTTGGTTGGCGACTGTTTTCTTTAGTGTCCTGATTGTAGGGGAGTGGTTCTTGGTCTCTTTGTTGTTACAAGTGTCAGGCTGTTGCAGGTTGCAGGATTGTGTCTTTATTCGAAGGTGACTGTTTCTAGGTCCCGCCTTGGCTTAAGGCTGTGTCAGACCAATTGACATAGGCTAGAACACCAAGGCTACATCAAAATGTCATGTTCAGCATAGTTATGCGGGGATTGTCTTCAGTTGTGACAAGTTCCTAGCATAACATTATCAGTCTCCGAAATCCCATGAAGTCGGAGTGTGGCTGCCCATGTGGCGGGGTAATCAAAAACGGTCACACACGTAATGTTTTCATCCCCAGCTGATGCATGTTTACCATAGTATTCAAGTACTTCAGCTGTTTGGATGATCCCTGGAGTCTTTAAGCCAGGGTACGACAACAACAGCTGTTTGGATGATCCCTGGAGTCTTTTAGCCAGGATACGACAACAACAACAGCTGTTTATAGGTCACGTTTTGGTTATAGATACATTTCCTGGTGGTGTCTTTGTTGTGGGAGACTGTTTCATTTGGTGGTGTCTTTGTTGTGGGAGACTGTTTCGTTTGGTGGTGTCTTTGTTGTGGGAGACTTTTCGTTTGGTGGTGTCTTTGTTGTGGGAGACTGTTTCTACGTGGTGTCTTTGTTGTGGGAGACTGTTTCGTTTTGTGTGTCTTTGTTGTGGGAGACTGTTTCGTTTGGTGTGTCTTGTTGTAGGGGACTGTTTCGTTTTTGGTGGTGTCTTTGTTGTAGGAGACTGTTTCGTTTGGTGGTGTCTTTGTTGTGGGAGACTGTTTGGTTTGGTGGTGTCTTTGTTGCTGGAGACTGTTTCGTTTGGTGGTGTCTTTGTTGTGGAGACTGTTTGGTTTGGTGGTGTCTTTGTTGCTGGAGACTGTTTCGTTTGGTGGTGTCTTTGTTGTGGAGACTGTTTGGTTTGGTGGTGTCTTTGTTGCTGGAGACTGTTTCGTTTGGTGGTGTCTTTGTTGTGGGAGACTGTTTGGTTTGGTGGTGTCTTTGTTGTAGGAGACTGTTTGGTTTGGTGGTGTCTTTGTTGTAGGAGACTGTTTCGTTTGGTGGTGTCTTTGTTGTAGGAGACTGTTTCTAGGTGGCGTCTTTGTTAAAGTTGACAATTTCTTGGTAGTGTTCTTGTTGCAGGTGACTGTCTCTCAGTAGCTTCTCTGCTGGTCATCGACTGTTTCCAAGTGACATTTTTTTTGTTGGCGGTAACTACTTCTAGGTGGTGTCTTTTGCTGTAGGCAACAGTGTCCGGGCGGTGTTAGCTGGTATGCGAGATGGTCATACGTGCGCGGACCGGCCGTTGGTTCCAAGAGGTTGCGAGGTCGACCCCCACAGAGCCCTTCGTGCGACGAACGAAATGCGATTCTTGATGCCAAAATTAACAATGGTCTAGCTGGCCATCCCTTTCTCCCTCTTGCTGGTTTCTCTGTCTGTCTTCAGGTCTGTCTGTCTGTCTCTCTCATGCAGTGGGTCCATCTCTTCTTTCCCTCCCTCTCTCTCTCTCCCTCTCTCCGCTCCATTCGTGTACGAGACGAGAGCTTAACTTTGCGAGCCGTGCCGCTCTCAGGCCTTAAACCATGTCTCATCCATTGGCATGATGTTCCTAATGGTCTGAATAGCCACTTGTGTCAGGGGTTGAGCGTCCGAGATGCAGTGCGTCTCGCTACATTAGCAGGCTCGCGCTCCACTTGTACAGCCGGTGCCTGCCTCCAGAAGTGTATGTGGATGTGTTGAGGCTGTCGTGCCCCGCTGATACTGCCTTCCCTTGCGAGCGTGGATATTATAGCCGCTGTCCAGAGAGCTACCGGCTTGTGGTTCCAAGAGACTGTTGTTTCGTGTTGCATGATAACTACGTGAGAGTTTCTGCTGCACTTTTTGTTCAACAAATGGATAAAACAGGCTCCGGATTTCTTTTTTTAAATGCCGTGCTGGAATCAAAGAATCGCCACTAAAGAAGACAAGAGGGATTGGAAAGGGTACTGCGAATTAGAAGTTTATGCTTCGGTGACAATCTGTGGTATCCAGTGGCGCGCGCGCGCGCGCGCGCGCGCGCGCGCGTGTGTGTGTGTGTGTGTGTGTGTGTGTGTGTGTGTGTGTGTGTGTGTGGGGGAGAGAGAGAGAGAGAGAGAGAGAGAGAGAGAGAGAGAGAGAACAGCCAGCGAGAGTGTGAGCAAGACCATTTGCAGAGCTTGTGCTTTATAAAAAACGAGCATGAAAGAGCATTGTGAGCTGGTTACGACTTGCTTTAAAGTTTGACGTTTGTTTTCTGCGAAGCAGTTATCTAAGATTGATAGGTGAACATCTGTTAGCAATATTGCAGGCTTCGGCTGTGTACCCTACACAAACACGCAATTTCACCCAAAGACGCGTAAACCAACCAACAGACAAAGATCACTCATGCTGAAACACACACACACACACACACACACACACACACACACACACACACAACACATGCACGCGCGCGTGCATGCGCGCATGCTCGTGTAAAAGCTAAGATGGAAAGTTTTAACCAGTTTGAGGCTGTTGCCCAAAGCCAGCACATGGCGCAGATCCCAGTCCGAAATGGCCCGTTTTTAACGCACTGAACCCTTTGTTTGAACAAAGAAGAAGACAAAATGTCCTCCGGGAAAGTGGGGAAGTAGATAATGTAGGTTGGTTTTAAAAGGAAATGTTTTTCTCTTTCCTTCGCCAGCGTTTTTTTTCCCTTAGTTTTTGCTTTGACCTGGCGTTTTATTCCATAATGACCGGTTTTTTTTCTGTTTGGGTCGTCCCGTTAGGGCCCTGTACCGTTCCGACAAAGTGTCATTGCCTAGCACAGTACAGTTTGTGCCCAGCGCAGATTAGAAACATCTGGCCCCTTTCTTACAGAGAGAGAGAGAGAGAGAGAGAGAGAGAGAAAAAACCTGGCTCCAGAGACAACAGTAACAAAGAGACAGAGACAGACATTCTCTCACCCCCCCCCCCCCCCCCACTGTTTTTTTTCCTTCGCTCCCACCCCACCCGTTTATCCCGCACCCCGCCTTAACACTCTTTCTCTTGTTTTTGCATTTCTCTTTTTTCCCCCTTCTATTTCTCACGCTATGCCGATAAAGAAATGTACCTCATCAATATGAAAATGCACGGCTGACATGGGCCGTGGTGGACCTGGAGCTACAGAAGGGGCCGTGATTGAGGCCGACTCATGGCATAGCATTCCGACTCATAGGCCGACTCATGGCATAGCATTCTGTTCATTTACCACCCCCCCCCCCCTCCCCACAGCTCCAACAAGGCCCAGTGCTGGGACGCAGTGGGGCCTGGGACGTAAAGGAATTTGAAGAGTTTCCATTAGGTACAGTGCCATGGAGGACCATTGAAGTGGTCCGATGGTACTTGCCCTGGTGGCATTATCCTCTTCCGCTCTGTCTGCTAAAACTCGCATCTGCCCCCTGGTGGCATTATCCTCTTCGCTCTGTCCTTGCTAAAACTGCATCCTGCCCCTGGTGGCATTACCGTCTCCGCTCTGTCCTTGCTAAAACGCATCTGCCCTGTGCATACCTCTTCGCCTGTCCGCAAAATCGCATCCTGCCCCCTGGTGGCATTATCCCTCTTCCGCTCTGTCCTTGGCTAAACCTCGCATCCTGCCCCCTGGTGGCATTATCCGTCTTCCGCTCTGTCCTTGCTAAAACTCGCATCCTGCCCCCTGGTGGCATTATCTCTCTTCCGGTCTGTCCTCGCTAAAACTCGCATCCTGCCCCCTGGTGGCATTATCCCTTTTCCGCTCTGTCCTTGGCTAAAACTCGCATCCTGTCTATCGATCATATGGTGCACGCGAGGGGACTATTTGCCACCCGGTCACCTCAGACAGAAAGGTGGTTGTCCTTCTTCACCTGATAATTATCTTCACAACATAATCACAGGGAGCTCTTCTGATGGCGCTGGTTTCCCCAAATGAGTTTTCCGGGTGAACATCGCAGGATATCTCCATTGGACAGGGATACATTAATTCCCCTCCCTCCTTTACTCCTTCCTCGGTAAAGATGCACTGCCGACGAAGATGGGAACGTCCACAGACACTAACGTGAAGCTGGAGGGAAAATAGAGATACACTGGGAGCGCTTGAGGTCACACCTTTACCATTCCCAACGCAGCAACCTGTCAGCACCGGTAACCAATGATCCTGTGGACACCTGGAAAGAAAAAAAAAACACCTCATTACACACATACGGGTTACATACGAGTTGCGTATGTAAAGCCTCAGGCCAAATTACTGTCAAAATCATCGTGGCAGCATACATTGGACTCGTAGTCACCTTTAGCAGTTTTATCTGTTAATTTCTCGTTGCTACCGGTGGTACAAGCACTGAAAAGGGAAACAAATGCAGTATATTTCTTTGGGGAAAAGTTCAATGCCTTGAGGAAATTTTCAGAGCTGTTCTTCTTGTGTGTTGTGACAATGCAAAGCGAGATGAGGGGATCTGATGACGGAAGTTGATGCTATTGTTGTTTACTGAAGGCTAGCCGGACAGGTGAATCACACAAATGCCTCAGACTGGGAGCCTGCTCTGTTTGGAAAGTTGTCAAACGATTTCGCCAGCCTGATCAGTAGAAAGTCAGTCCTAAAACTCAGTTGTGCTCCTAGACTTTAATTTAGAGACTGCGCTGCTTGTAGAGACTTTCCATGCTTCTTGTGGATTGCTAAACGAGTTTAGCATACATCACTAATAAATGTAACACCCACTGGCTTGTGTTGTTCATGGGGGACTGTGTAAAGCAAACCTCGG
The DNA here is from genome assembly GCA_033310375.1 of Conus canariensis. Taxonomy (NCBI): domain Eukaryota; kingdom Metazoa; phylum Mollusca; class Gastropoda; order Neogastropoda; family Conidae; genus Conus; species Conus canariensis. The sequence goes on along the minus strand of CM065725.1, from coordinate 19,400,133 downwards.
TGTAAAGCAAACCTCGGTGAATGGATTTGAACTTGAAAAAAGACGGCGGTGATCAGGGAAGTAAACAGAAAGCTCGGGACAATGTGGCGTAGAACGTGTCAGCACTGCACCATGAATCATCATGGGAAGCACATCTCGTTCAGCAATGTAATGACGATTGGTCCGAAGAACAATGTTTAGGTCACAGTGTGGCGAACGTTTTATGGAGGAGCGACCACAGTGCATGGCTGTAGTGTGTGATTCACCGCTACGTAGTCTGAACCTTCCGGCATGGAACCATGTGTCATCCCTCGGCGTGGGCAATCTCGTCTTCGTGGAAAGGACAATGGCCTCTAAAGGAGGACGTTAAGACGCTGCAGGACCATTTGCACACAACTGTTCAGTGAAAATTTCTTTCGCGGCAACACGTCCTGCAAGAAGACATCACTCCGTCACAAGTCCCGTGAATCAGATCAGCGGACGCGACAGCCGTCCATTCCGATCTTGCCGTGGTCAGTACAGCCACCCGATTTGCATAGCTAAGAATGTGTGGACAGTTTTGAAAAAGAGGTACCACACTGTATGCGTCGCGTTGCCACTCTGGCGTACTTTGGGTGTGAACTCTCTGCGGCGGTGAGCGCTGTGCCTGGTAGGTTATCTTCAACACTGTTTGACCCCCTGGCTAAGAGGTGTGCAGCCTGTTCACAATCAGAAGGGCCACCAAACCTTGTGTTGTAAAATCAACAGCATTTCAGACAAGAACATTTCATAGAAAATCAGGTTTTCTCCTCTAGTAGATGTTAGTTAAGCCGCTATTTTGAAAACTTGACCCCGATTTGGTACGAAGCTTGCTGCATATTACACAGTTTATGGAGAAATAAAAAGGGAAAAGGAAAGCAAAGAAAAAGATACATAACACCTTGCCCATTCGTCTTTGTAGAAATAATGTTTAAAAATGAAATAAGAAAAAGAAATAAGAATTATAATTTAAAAAAAGGAAAAAAAAAGCCTTCTGAAAAAAGTGATGTGACACTAAAACAAAAAAAACAAAAAAAAAAAAAAAAAGGGGGGGGGGGGGTCATAACTTGCAAGTGACAGAAGAGACTAAATAGATGTTCACACAACATACATCACATATACGCACACGCACTCTCTCTCCTCTCTCTCTCTCTCTCTCTCTCAAACCGCCACTACCACCACACTCCACCATTTCCCGTCCCGCCCCGTGGTTAATTTTGCTGCCTCCCTGTGGTGAAACAGCTGCCTCCATGGGAACAGGCTGAACTCTGAGGGTTTGCAACTTCCTGTCACCCACGCATTCTTTCACGCGTAAAGTATTTCCATACACGACACAGCTGTTAGACGCACACAGACGCATGCACACACACACACACACACACACACACACACACACACACACACACACACACTCGCTGATTACTTTTCTCCCAACTGCCGCTTCTTTTGGCATCCAATGTGGAGTGAAAGAAAAAGCAGGAGTTGCCATCATTTCTGAACAGCGTTGTGTCTGGCCCTCTGGCACACCGACTCGTAAAATCGTGTGCAGCCAGAAATAGATCCTGGAGTCAAAACGTGAGAGGGGAGCAGGTTTAATATAGCATGCACGCACGCGCGCACGCACGCACACACACACACACACACACACACACACACACACCACAAATAAGCGCGCGCGCACACACACACACACACACACAACACACACACAATCATACACATCCATCATACACACACAAGCACACACACACTACGCACGCGCGCGCGCGCGCGCGCGCACACACACACACACACCAGAGACAGAGAGAGAGAGAGAGAGTGAGAGAGAGAGGACGGATTGTGCAGAGGAGAGAGAGAGAGAGAGAGAGAGAGAGAGAGAGAGAGAGAGCCGAGGGAGAGGAGGGGCTGCAGAGAGAGAGAGGGTGGGCGGCATTCATATATTTTGCTTATAGCCCGTCGGACAGCAAAGGGCCATAAGCGGAAGGTCACCCAAAACAAAAACTCATCAAAAACAGATTTTCTACAGACCCATGGGAATTTCGCTAAAATCGTTCTTCCGTAAAATCTTGCATCAGCTTAGACAGACTTGCAGGCGGCAGACAGCGAGGGACACACATAGGAAAAAAGCGAGGGACAGGCGCACTGAGAATGTGAGACAGAGGAACAGACTAACATAAGGGAGAAATGATAAAGACAAGGAGATGGGAGAGTGGGGGGGGGGGGGGGGGGGGGGTAGGAGAGGGGGAGGAAGGGGAGGGGGCGATCGCGAGAAACGTTCAGGCAGACTGAACGGGAAAAACAGACGAGAGAGAGAGAGAGAGAGAGAGAGAGGAGAGAGAGAGAGAGAGAGGTGGGATAGTGGTGGCACGCGCGCGCACACATACATACACGCGCGCGCGCGCGCGCACACACACACACACACACACACACAACTGAATTAGGCTGCCATCGTTTTGTTTTGTTTTGTTGTGTGTTTTGCTATCTCATGCTCCATACCACCCAGTGCCATTACTCCCAGCTCTTTCCGGGAACCCTGGCCTGTCACGGCGCAGTCCCGATAGAGGCAGTTCACAGACAGCAACCAGTGTCACATCGCCTTCAGGGAACTCTGGCCTGTCACGACGGATTCCCGGTAGCGGCAGTTCACAGACAGCAACCAATGTCACATCGCCTTCAGGGAACCCTGGCCTGTCACGACGCAGCGTACCTTGGACCTGCAGCCAGTTGTACAGAGCACGAGTTCAGAGCAACAATGTCACGTCGCCTTCAGGGAACCCTGGCCTGTCACGACGCAGTCCTGGTAGCGGCAGTTCACAGACAGCAACCAATGTCGCATCGCCTTCAGGTAGCCCTCCAGAGGAGACGCTGCACTGGTCTTGTGACATGAAGGTCGGCGTGACGACAACACTGCAAACTGACCATTCTCCATTGACACAAAACAGGTCGTTTGCGTGGGAACCAGAACGAAACATTCTGAATCATACAGACTACAGAGAGAGATGGAGAGAGAGAGAGAGAGAGAGAGAGAGGGGGGGGAGAGAGAGAGAGGGGGAGAGAGAGAGAGAGAGAGGGGGAGACAGAAAGGAAGAGCGAGAGAGTAAGAAGGGAATTGCATGAAGTGAAAACTAGCTGACAAACTGCATGCCATACACATCTCACTTTGGGGGTGGGGAGGGGGGGGGGGGGGGGAGGGGGGGAGGAAGAAGTCAACCTATTCGAAACATGTAAAAATAAACACTGTCTCTCCATTATGTGAAGGGCAATGTATACAATAGCTCTAGTATTTTCTTTTTTTTTCTGTCTAAAAGTCTCTTCAGGAATTAAAAAAAATATGTCGAAATGATCCGTCATTTGAAGACGACAGTCATACCCTGTGGGGTCTTTTCAGTTACGTCTGGCTTGAAAACGTTGAACAGTGGAGATGATGACTGTGTCGCGTTCAGCTCTTCCACTTCACGGCTTGCGGTCTGTGGTTAAACCACCATCTGTCTCTGAGAGCGTACCTGAATGAACCCAAACAGAGGAATGTTTAATGGTCTTCCGCTCTGTTTCTGTCTCTCTGTTTCTGTCTCTCTGTTTCTGTCTGTCTCTCTGTTTCTGTCTGTCTCTGTCTGCCTGCCTCTCTCTATTCGTCTGTATTAGTGTCTGGTGGAGATTGAACTCTCTTTCTCTGTATGTGAGTGTGTCTCACCTTGCCCCCCCCCCCCCATCTCTTACTAGAAGAAGAAGAAAACAGGTATGCTTTAAGGGATGTACAGATCTGTACAATCGCAGATTAGTTTGGCATCTAAAGTATTTGATTTTCAGTATGGTTTAAAATGTATGCTAGACAGCCGAGAAGGAGCGTAAAATCAATGGAAAACGTGGGTATCAAGCAGTTCCCGTGTGGATGTAAAGAAATATTTTGTCGCTGGCTGTGGACATCTCAAAACACACACACACACACACACACACACACATAGATAGAGAGAGAGAGAGAGAGAGAGAGAGAGAGAGAGAGAGAGAACGAACAACCAACCAAACAAAAAACTCGATCCCATTGTTTCATTCTTTCAAACCCATCAGACTTACAAAACCATATAAAGAATCATGAAGTGTATTCCCCCCCCCCCCCCCCCCCCCCCACTTTTTTTTCAGTTGATCGGGAGAACCATGTGCACAATCCACAATCCTGTTGTCTACTTCTTTCAATCCCATCTGGTGTACAATCTCTCTCTCTCTCTCTCTCTCTCTCTCTCTCTCTCTCACACACATTCTCCACACACACACACACACACACACACACACACACACGCACGCACACGCACAACTTCTGTGTGTGTGTGTGTGTGTGTGAGTGTGTGTGTGTGTGAGAGAGAGAGAGAGAGAGAGAGAGAGAGAGAGAGAGAGAGAGAGAGACAATGACAATGACAATGACAAATATTTTAATTGAACTAGGCCTCGTGCCTGTGTCAATGGGGACATTGGGATGGGGGGAAAAACAACAACATTGTGGAAAAAGCAAATGCAACAGGAAACGAAGGACAGATAACAACACCACCTTGCAAGTATACATGCATTTTCTCGGCCAAGTAGATACTTTCACATTCTTCCTCAGTCATGGATGTATACATACTGATCAAAATACGTACCAATATACAGCTTAGGGCATATCATTTACGAATCTCACAGAGGTTACATCCATTTGTAATTGCCTAAAAACCTGTAAACCTATTCATGATCACACACACACACACACACCACACACACACACACACACATTCGCACACACACACATTCGCACACACGCACACACACACACACACACACACACACACACACACAAGACACACACACTCGCACGCATACAAGCTCTTTTGCTTTTAAAGGGGAAAATGTATCCCGAATTATACATAAAAAATATATGAACTTTACGTCCCATTCGTTTTTTTGCATCTGATTTCAAAAGCTTTAGTTATGAAAGCAGCAACATCTTTAGCCATTTTATCATTGGCAAGTAATAATGACATCTTGAAAGCCGACGCTCTTGCATAATATTTAGTGGGTATGAAATGCTCTCGAACATCCTTATATTTAGGGCATACAATAAGAAAGCGATATTCAGATTCCAACTGACTTGGACAAAAAGGACAGCAGAGTGCCTCTCGGGGAACACTCGAATGCCGCAGTTTGTGAGTATTTAAACAAGATACGCCAAACCTGAATCTTATGAGATTTTTACGATTGTTCAGATTACTTACCATAAACAGATAATTCGGTATTTGTCTGAATTGCTTAAAGGAAGAATAGAAGGAAAAGCGATCACTAACATCCATTCGGGTGTACCATTCTTGAAGATGACAATCAATCAACCGATTTCTAAATTCTAAGAGAAAACCTTTGACATTGTAAACGTTCTGGTTTTCCCATACATACCCAAAGCCATAGCGATTTAACGTAGAGCAAACTGATGAAACCCAGTTGTTCTTGCCTCGATGATGCAAATCATATAACGTGTTGTAAGCTTTCTTAGGAAGGCGATTATCCGGCATATCAACGACACGTATCCAATACTTGATACATTTAGTATAATTGTTTATATAGAGTGGATACCGACCAGTTTCTCCGTAGACTAAGGCGCTGGGTGTTTTTATGGAAACATTTAAGAATCTCTTGAGTGCAAACAAATGTACTTTTTCAATAATCGAGTTGTTTGCAGTCAAACCCCATACTTCAGCACCATAGCTAAGCATTGGCTGGACTTGACAGTCGAAAAGTTTAAAGAACAATTTCGGGGAAAGACTTTGAAACTTCCACAGTAGTTTTATAATATTGATGACTTGACGTTTTGACTTGGATGCTAAATCCTCAAGGCAATGGGAAAAAGAAAGACCCGTGGAAAAGATAACACCTAAATATTTATACTGATTAACAATTTCTAGTTGCCTACCGTCGTAGAACCATCTTTCCCTTGAGGCGATATACCCCCCATTTCTAAACACTTTCTTGTGTTGAGAGAGAGAGAGAGAGAGAGAGAGAGAGAAGAGAGAGAGAGAGAGAGAGAGACATTGCAAAATTTATCTGCCGAATGCAGTGAACGTACAGAAAGCTAAACAAACCAAATGTTAATTATCAGCCGGATCATTGTGAATGATAGATAATCTCAGCAGCTGGCCAATTAATCTCTCTCTCTCCTCTCTCTCTCTCTGTCTCTCTCTCTCTCTCTCTCTCTCTCTCTCTCTCTCTCTCTCTCAAGCTTGACTCGTATTTTCACAAATATGGTCCCCAGTGCAGCACAGCGCAAACCACAACAACCAGTGTCGCCCAGTAGGCCTGCGGCTCATAGCGACCATCGGTCTTTTACAACCGAACAGTGTGGAGGTCACCCGAATTCTTGGCTGGCGCACGTAGAGACGTAGACGACAACTTCTCTGTTCACTTACAGTCTTTGACACCACGTGTTTGCTTATTCGCTTTCTTCTCTATCCCAGGAGCTTCGCCTCCACCCCCACCCCCACCCCCACCCCTCATCGGCCGATTCTTAAATCTCTCTGCAACCCCGTTGGCCCGTTTATCGGCACCTAAGTGTTGGCCGCTGAATGGGGACATCAACTGCCATGTAAATCCAGCCGATGGTAAAGAACATGTTAACGAGGCGTTGCTTACAAACCGCCCAGACTCCTCGACGCCCACTCGCTGAGAACCCACCACGCACCCACCCCGTTTCCTGCTCACTGGTCCAGTGTCATCAAGGAGGTGTCACAGCGTTCGGACAAGTCCATATCCGCTACACCACATGCGCTATGTTTCGAGACCACACTGCGCATGGTTTTAAAGCTGATGGATAGATGAATTAATGACTAATATGAGAGAATTTAAGGAGAGGGTTTCGTGGCTACGACATAGCAGATATAACTGACCTACGCACTAACCCAACTAGTCACTAGGTATCTAACATTGGCTGTGCCATAGTGCGTGCACGTGCGCGCGCGCGCGCTAGCGCGCGCGTGTGTGTGTGTGTGTGTGTCTGTCTGTCTGTGTGTTTGCGTGAGTGCGTGTTTGTGTGTGTGTGCGATATCACAGAACGCCTCCACTACCTTTCAGCTAATGCTCTGATCTTGGTAGCCACCACACAGACCCCCATCAACAAAGGCGTTTCATTCCAAAGCCGGCAATGACTATGTCCAACATGGTATGCACAGAGCTGTGTGGTCCAGCAATGACTATATCCAACATGGTATGCACAGAGCTGTGTGGTCCAGCAATGACTATGTCCAACATGGTATGCACATAACTGTGTGGTCCAGCAATGACTATGTCCAACATGGTATGCACAGAGCGGTGTGGTCCAGCAATGACTATGTCCAACATGGTATGCACAGAGCGGTGTGGTCCAGCAATGACTATGTCCAACATGTATGCACATAGCTGTGTGGTCCAGCAGTGACTATGTCCAACATGGTATGCACATAGCTGTGTGGTCCAGCAGTGACTATGTCCAACATGGTATGCACATAGCTGTGTGGTCCAGCAGTGACTTGTCCAACATGGTATGCACATAACTGTGTGGTCCAGCAGTGACTATGTCCAACATGGTATGCACATAACTGTGTGGTCCAGCAGTGACTATGTCCAACATGGTATGCACATAACTGTGTGGTCCAGCAGTGACTATGTCCAACATGGTATGCACATAACTGTGTGGTCCAGCAGTGACTATGTCCAACATGGTATGCACATAACTGTGTGGTCCAGCAGTGACTATGTCCAACATGGTATGCACATAACTGTGTGGTCCAGCAGTGACTATGTCCAACATGGTATGCACATAACTGTGTGGTCCAACAATGACTATGTCCAACATGGTATGCACATAACTGTGTGGTCCAGCAATGACTATGTCCAACATGGTATGCACAGAGCTGTGTGGTCCAGCTGGCAGGGGAGAAGGCAGGAGAAGGTGGTATGGGGGGGGGGGGGTGTCATGTGGGGTCCAGGTTATGTGAGAATGGACAGGTGGCAGGATGCTTCATCCCATGTACAGCTCATCACTCTCACACCAACCCCACGCTCTCTCTCTCCGTTCTCTCTCTTCCCACCACTCCTCTCTGTCTCTGTCTCTCTCTCTCTCTCGTTCTCTCTCTCTCTAACCCTCTTCTCTGTCTCTGTCTCTCTCTCTCTTCCAGAAAAAAGATCATCGGAAAATACATATACGGTGCTCGCGACGATCTGTTGATAGAGATATACATGATAAAACATTTCTTTAGCTAATGGCATAGAGTTATCTGATTTGCTGCCGTTACCATGGCAACAAATTGATCATATTTTCTGGAAGCGAACTGTTCGTTCCTAACTGACATGCTGCCAAGCGTGACGTCACAAACAGTTTGCAGGCCTTTTGATCTGTCGCAGGCAACTTTGGAGTGCGGGGTGTCGGTCGGTTTCGTATCAGAATATCAGGTCTGTGTTGGTACTGGATTTGCTGAATCAAGATTAGATATCTCCTGAACATAGTTATAGGCTCTCGACGATTACAACTGAAGAGTCATTTGCAAATGCTTTCTGATCCTCACTACATGCACTTTTGTGGTTGGAGCTTTCTCACGTTGTGGTGCATCTGTTGCACAAGATTTTTTTTTATGAAGGCTGTTTAGTGATTTATCCAAAATGTCAGCATGCTTTTTTTTGAGGGAGGAGGGGAGGGAGATAAGCTATTCAAGAGCGGTGGAAAGATGATTCACCGTTTTATTCAGTATCCGCATTTCTGCTTTTTTGTGTTTGTCAGTTTATCTGGAGCTTCTATCCTGTCTTTATCGTCCTGTTCATCTGGCTTGGGGGGGGAACGTGTTAGGAACCGTTGCCACGGTTTTTGCCGTTGGTGTTGATGGTGTAGCAGAGACAACAAGCTCAGGTGATGTGCTGCTCTTCTTTTGGGTTCTTAGAGTGGAGGCCTGACGATATACAACCTACCTTCTGTGAATGTGTCAGTAAGTCAAGTCAAGAGCCGATGTGTCTTTGTGACTAGTTTGTTTCCCAATTTTATAAAGGTAATCAGTCAACGCTGTCTTGAAACATGACGCTATTTGTTAGACACACGCATGCAGCACACGTACGCGCGCGCGCGTGCGCGCACACACACACACACACACACACACACACACACACACACACACACAGAGCACACAATGTGCGTGCAAACACACACACACACACACACACACACACACACACACACACACACACACACACACACGCAGACACAGCACACCCTGATATTTACGCACTCATACACACTTACATCAAAGAAAAAGCACCAAAGCGAGCCATCAACAAAGAACAAGCATGAATTTTTTCCCGCAGAAATGACAGCAAACAGAAGATAGGTGTAGAGAGAAGGCCGGCGTCTAGAGATCGCCTTTGAAGATAATGACACATACCTGAAGACAATTGGCACAGCGTTCATCTTCAGTCTGTCGGTACCACCACAGCAGTCAGCGGAGGCGCCTTTGACTTCTGCTCGCTTCATGCAGTGGCCCATCTCTTCAGAAGCGCCGAGGAGCTCGGAGAAAATCTGAAATTACAGCAACACATAATTATGTTCTTGAAAGCACAGCAGCAGAGCAAGGGAAAACCAAAAGCACGGCAGAAACACAGTAATTTCTTATTACAGGGGAAGCATCCAAGCCCAGAGAATCGCATGCACGCAGACATGCATAAACACAGACAACAGACGTCAAGCGAGGAGGGAGGACGTGGGAAAGAGACAAGACAGACGGTCACGCACAGGTAAAGGTTCCCATTATTCAGTTTCTTTTCATCTGCTCCCTGAAAGAGTCCCGCAATTCCATGTCGATGGAAATTGACGTTTAACCCGGATACACATTAAAGGATTTGAAAAAAAAATGGATTTCCAAATCTGCGCATGCCAGCCCACATAGCTTAGTGTTTAGCTTCGAGGGTCGCAGGCTGGAGGGTTGTGGGTTCGATTCTCATCAGAGCCCCATTTTTGTGTAGGATTTTTCAGCCCCGAAAGGCTCCGATCCAGAGCTGACTCTGCATTGGGAAGGCCGGACTCACACTCGGATGAATGGAACCACACAGTCGTGTGTTATCCACTTAATGGATGAGTTCACCTGTGGCATCCCGCTTCATGGCTGGGAAACACTTGCCACAGACCGCAGTGCCTGGCGACTTGCTGTCCACAAAGAAGTAAATAACTTTGAAGAGAAACGAAAAAATAATAAAGTTTATAAAAACCTTTTGGTGGTAGTAGAATCCATTAGTGAGAACACTGACGTTTCAAGCCATAGGCCCGTTGTCAAAGTGAAAGGAGAGGACAGTGTAGACAGGAAAGCCTCTGTGAGAATTGGGTGAGAACATTTCATTTAATGATCAAGTTGGACCAAAATAAAGTCACTGATCACTGTTCAGGTGTATTGAGTTCACACAGACACACACCACAGTTCACACAAAGACACCAACACACACACGCGCGCACACACACACCACCACAACCCCCACAAAACACACAACACCACACACAACACCCACCCCCCCACCCCACACCCACACCACACACACACACAAAAGGAGGGGAATAAATGGAAATATTCACTATTTTGCCTACTGAAAGAGAAAGAAACAGGGGCTAAAGAGGGACAGGACAGAGAGATTAAGGCAGAAGGGCCCTGGCTCAGCTAGACGTCAGTGACTCTGATGTTCATCCCAGCTGGCTGTGTGGTGCCCAAGCGGCTGATGACAAGGCTCTCCATGTGCTTTCTGTATACACGATCTCTGGGGTTCTGCCACACTGCTGATATCTTCGCATGACTGAAGCTGTGATACGGACCAACAAAATGTTGGCCGACTGGGTTGTTGTGGCCCAGCTTCATCGACCTCAGGTGCTCTGAAAAGCGGTCGGCCAATGAGCGGTAGGTCTCCCCAATATACAGCTTGGAGCAGAGGGTGCAGGTCAAGACGTACACTAAGTTCCTAGACTGGCAGTTTAAACTGGACCTCACAGTGAATGTGCCAGTGGGTCCCACGACTGTAGTTGCAGTGTCTATAAATGGGCACGTCTTGCATTTTTTGTCCCCACAAGGTCTGCACCCAAGTGAGGTTGACTGGGTGGCCTGCGGTCTAAGCTTGGACCTCACAAGCATGTCACGCAGGTTCTTGTCCCTCTGAAAAGCAATCAGTGGTGGCTTGGAAAAAATTTGTTTGAGGTCTGGATCTTGCTGGAGGAGACTAAAGTTTTCACGCAGGATTCTGCAGACTGGTAGGTTGTGAGGGTGGTATGGGATGACTACCACAGCGCGGTCCTCATCCTCTCCCGTTGCTTTTGGTCTCAGGGCTTCTGTGCGGCTGGTAGAGCGTGCACGTTCAAGTGCTGTTTGCACAATATCCTCTGGGTACTGGCGGGCTATGAAGAAGGTGGACATCCTCTGAGCCTCATTCTCAAAGTCCTGCTCTCTACTGCAAATGCGCCTGAGCCTTTGGAACTGAGAATGTGGTATACTGTTCCTGGCGGAGGATGGGTGGCTGGAGTTGAATAGGAGATATGCATGTGAGTCAGTGGGCTTGTAGAAGACGGTGGTGGAGAGTTTGGAACAGTCTGGGTGGACAGAGATGGAAAGGTCCAGGAAGGAGATAGATTTGGATGATATTTCGTGGGTGTATCGGAGGGCAGGGTGGAAGTTAGACATGTGTTGGATGAAGTTTAACAAGTCTTCCCTTGGTCCCACCGACACACCAAGGCAGTCGTCAATATACCGTTTGAACAGTGCTGGTTATATGTGATTATTGTTTCGTAAATGGTGAAACAAACTATTTGATATCGTAACTATGTGATCATTGTTTTGTAAATGGCGAAACAAACTATTTGATACTGTAACTGTGTAATCATTTTTTCGTAAATGACGAAAAAAAACAAACTATTTGATAGCGTAACTATGTCATTGTTTCTTAAATGGCGAAACAAACTATTTGATGGCGTAACTATGGGATCACTGTTTCTGATATGGCCAAACAAACTATTTGATGGCGTAACTATGGGATCATTGTTTCGTAAACGGCCAAACAAACTGATTAGTGGCGTACCTATGTGATCATTGTTTCGTAAAAGGCCAAACAAACTGTTTGATAGCGTAACTATGTGATCATTTTTTTCTTAAATGGCCAAACAAACTGTTTGATAACGTAACTATGTGATCATTGTTTCGTAAATGGCCAAACAAACTGTGAAATCAGTGGGCGCTGAGAAACACTGCATTCTGAGACAGTGACGTTATGGAGGTTTAAATGACCTTTGACTGTGGAGTGACTTACAGCACAAGAGAACATTGAAGCAGTTGATAACCTTTCGTGACAGGATGGTCAAAAGGGACGCGAAGAGAACATTGTGACAATTTTGAAAGTATTGCAAAACATCAGGCGAGAAAGCCATTTACCTCCGAATGCAAGAAACAAACACACTTCGGAGGAGATACTTTGTTAAAAGGAACACCGCACATACATCCTATTGTTTAAAATGGACACGTCATTTTCAGAAAAAGAGCTTTAAAGTTCACAACTTAAAAGGCTTAGAATGCATTGCTAAAAAAGATCCATAAAGCCCAAGATCAGATAATCTAAGCTTGCAAAATGGGCTGTTTGGGAAAATGTGGTCCATATTGATATATGTTAACGCCAGCCTCCAGAAAAGCGGTACTTTTTTCGTTTTTTGTTTTGCTTTTTTTCTGTTGTTGCGTATGTCTTTCTCCCGTGACTTACAGGATTATTGAGCCTTTTTGTTCCTGTGTTAACTTTTTTTTTGGAAAATCAGTTTTCAACGCGTAAAAGATTCACCAGCTTCCTGCAAGTTTGTTAGATGCGAACTTCGCTTTTTCATATGTATGTACACACGCACACACACACACACACACACACACACAATATATATATATATATTTTTTTTTTGAAACCGCTTATAACGAAGTCGGATGTAACGAATGCTGGATATAACAAAGGAAAATGGCTGGTCCCAGCAAAACTCCTTTACATTTCAAATGGAACAGGGTTAGTTACCGCCACAGATACAGACAGACAGATTACAGGGTTAGTTACCGCCACAGATACAGACAGACAGATTACAGGGTTAGTTACCGCCACAGATACAGACAGACAGATTACAGGGTTAGTTACCGCCACAGATACAGACAGATTACAGGGTTAGTTACCGCCACAGATACAGACAGACAGATTACAGGGTTAGTTACCGCCACAGATACAGACAGACAGATTACAGGGTTAGTTACCGCCACAGACACAGACAGACAGATTACAGGGTTAGTTACCGCCACAGACAGACAGATTACAGGGTTAGTTACCGCAAGATACAGACAGACAGATTACAGGACAAAACACAATGCATTTCGTCCTCTTGGGTCTTCTTCAGGCAAAAACAAATAACATTTAGGACAATGAAAACGAAGAACGAGAAACCACTTATCTTCTCATATTCGGGGCAAAATGTCTGTTGGATAAACAACGATGCCGTTAAGGAGGAGATCATAGGAGTTGAAATAGTAATGATGACCATGGTAGTAATGGCAATAATACTTATAACAGTAGCGATGATGAAAATGTATATGATAAGAGGACGGATCCAGGTAATTTTGTGTTATTGTTGAGAATGAAAGGGGGTGGAGGGTTGGAGGATGGACTGGAGTGAAACAGTAGGGTTGGTTTGTTTTGTAATTATTATTTAATGGTATATGTTAGTGACGGTAGTGATTATGGTGGATTGATAATAGTGCTTAGTGGTAAGGTATAGAAATGATACATTAAAAAAACCCAACCAACCAACCAAACAAACTAATTGGTGGTGATTGTGATGATGGTAGTTATAATGTGGGGGGTGTGGGTGGGAACAAATGGAAGTGATCAATGACTGGCGAATGATGATCATTACTACAAGTGGAACGATGCGTTGGCATTAGTTATAGTAATGCTGGTTGAGGAGCAAAGGAAATGATCAATGACTGTTGGATGATGGTCATTCTCGTAAAGGGAAACAATGTGTTGACATTAATATGATAATGGGGGTTGGGAAGAGATAGAAATGATCAACGAGAAAAGGGTTGACATGCCAAAACATACAAACACACACACACAAAAATTAAGAGGGGAGGATAGGGGAGGGGGAATGGTATGTGGATAAAGAATAAATATAGTAAATGGAGGGAGTATAGGGAGGGGAGAAGAGGAACATAGCTGCAGGTTGTATGTGAGGTAAACGGGTGAGGGTATGCTAGTGTGAGTGTAAGCTGGTGAAGGAAAAAGTGGGCTGCTGGTGTGGTGGTGGATAAGTGTATGTTGGTTTTGGATGTTGATGATATGGGGGTGGAGGGAAGGAGCAGGGGTGTGTAAGAGGGGGTAGGGCAGGAGGATCAAATACCTGTACTACACTTATGCACAGGAAAGATGGAAGGGGAAGGGAAATTGATGTGGAGGTGGTAGTGTATTAAGTTGAAGGAAAACCAGGTGTATGAAAAAAGGGTGGGGGGGAGGGGGGGTAGGTCTGTGAGTAAGCAGTGGATTGGTATAGAACATTGGGAGAGTGTGATGTGAAGCAAAAGGTGAAAGGAAAGTAGTTCATAAGTTGTAACTTCTGTATGAAGTGGGTGGGGACTATGGTGGTGTATGTGTGTGTGTGCGCGCGCGCGCGCGCGCGCGCGTGTGTGTGTGTGTGTGTGTAAGATATTGCCGGCTGGTGTTGCAGTAGCGGATATGTATAATTGTGCTACTTTTGGATGTCGATGCCATGGGGCTGCAGCGTTCCGAGTTTGGCAATGAGATATGACTCCTGTATGATACGGTCGAAGTTGTCCCTCAGTGATTGCCAAAGTGCCAAGACTTTGACATGGTTGCTGTCGTGTTGGGGGTGATTGGAATGTAGGGCAACTGGTTTGGGCCAGTGTTAGTGGATGTCAGCCAGGTGTTAAGAGATGCATGTCTCAAGCGTGCAGGATATCTCACCTATAGATCTTGCCACACAGCTGGCAGTGGATAGCGAACTCTATGTTGTGGCTCTGACAGAAAAACGTACGTTTAATTGTGAAGGAGCCTTTGGGGCCCTGTAGGATGGTGTGTGGTTGGTTAAGAGGACAGATTTTGCAACTGGGTTTTGAGCAGGGCTGAGTACCTGGTGGTTTAGGTGTGAAGATTTGGTTAAATTTGGACCACACAAGTAGATCTTTGAGGTTTTTGTCACGTTTGAAAGTAAGCATAAGTTTGGTTTTGAAAGTCAGGTTTGTGGTTTTCGCGCCAATGGGATTTGAAAATCCTGCAGATGGGAAGAGGTGTGTGGATGGAAGAGGAGCTAGGTGGTGGGTCTGTCTCTTTTGGATGCTGGGTTTCCAGAGCAGGTGTTCTGGATATGGCTATGGTTTGGCTGAGAGCTGCATTGATGATGGAACTGGGGATCCAAGGTTTGTGAAAAATTCTGTCATTTTGTCTGCTTGTACAGTGAAGTCGTCTTCGTTGGAGCAAAGCCTGCTCAAACAGAGGAATTGTAAATATGGAATGCTGTCTTTAGTGATTGGGTGGTGGGAGGATGTATAGTCTAGGTATGCATGTGCATCAGTGGGTTTGTAGAAAATGGAGGTTTTGAGTAGGCCATCTTCAAGGGAGACGGTGATGTCCAGGAAGTTAACTGACTGTGAAATTGTGTAGGTAAGTTGGATTGATGGATGGATGGAAGGTCTGGGCAAAGGTGAGGAAATTGAGATATTGTTTTAGCATGGATGTGGCTCCCAGTCCAACATCAGTGTACCTTTTGTACAGCTCAGGTGTGGAGCCTGTACATGTGGCTAGTAAGGGGTGTTCTAAGTGTCCCATAAAGAGGCAGTCATAGGATGGTCCTTAAGCCTGCCTCTTTATGGGACACTTAGAACACAGCCTACTAACCACATGTACAGGCTCCACACCAGAGCTGTACAAAAGGTACACTGATGTTGGACTGGGAGCCACATCCATGCTAACACAAGATGTACTCAATTTCCCCAAATTTGCAGAAACCTCCATCCATCCATCCATCCATCCAACTAACCTACAAAATGTCACAGTCAGTTAACTTCCTGGACATCACCATCTCCCTCGACGATGGCATACTCAAAACCTCCATTTTCTAAAAACCCACTGAAGCACATGCATACCTAGACTATACATCCTCCCACCACCCATATACTAAAGATAGCATTCCATATTCACAATTCCTCCATCTACACAGACTTAGCTCCAACGAAGACGACTTCACTGTTCAAGCAGCCAAAATGTCAGAATTTTTCACAAACTGTGGATATCCCAGTTATGTCATCAATAAAGCTCTCAGCCACACCAAAGCCATATCCAAAACATCTGCTCTGGAAACCCAGCATCCAAAAGAGACAGACCCACCGCCTACCTCCTCTTCCATCCACACAGCCTCCCCATCTGCAGGATTGTCAAATCTAATTGGCGCATCGTAGAAAACCACAAACCTGCCTTTCAAACCAAACCTATGCTTGCTTTCAAACGTGACGAAAACCTCAAACGTCTAATTGTATGGTCCAAATTGAACCAAATCTTCACACCTAAACCACCAGGTACTCACCCCTATTCAAAATCCAGTTGCAAAATCTGCCCTCTTAACACACCACACACCATCCTACAGGGCCCCAAAGGCTCTTTCACAATTAAACGTACGTTTTCCTGTCAGAGCCGCAACATAGTGTGTACGCTATCCACTTTTCAGCTGTGTGGCAAGATCTATATAGGTGAGACATGCTGCATGCTAGAGACATGCATTGCTGAACACCTGGCTAACATCCACCACCACTGGCCCAAACCAGTTGCCCTACATTTTAATCACCCCCACCACGACACAAAACATGTCAAATCTTGGCCCTTTTGGCAATCACAGAGGGACAACTTTGAGCAGGAGTCATATCTCATTGCCAAACTCGGAACGCTGCAGCCCCATGGCAGCAACATCCAAAAGTAGCACAATTATACGTATCCACCACCGCAACACCAGCCGGCGATATATTCCACCAACACACACACACACACACACCACCACCACCACCACCATACCCCTCACTACCCACTTCATACAGAAGTTACAGCTACCTTCCTTTCATCTTTTGCTTCCCACCACAATCTCCCCATGTTCTTTACCAATGCACTGCTTACTCACAGACCTACCCTCCCTTCCCTCCCCCCTTTTTCATACACCTGGTTTTCTTTCAACTTAATACACTACCACCTCCACATGAATTTCTCTTCACCTTTTATCTTTTTTTTGCATATGTGTATGTGCAGTCACCTCATTTTGACTGATTGTATACACTGCGACATAATAACACATCTGTGACTTTTGCAGCAATGATGGAGAAAAATAACTTAAATTTATTTTTTTCAAGACCTTATTCAAACACTAATCATATTTGATTATTGTGATTTCTGTCATGCTGTGACAAGCACCAAAATTGCTCTCCAGGACGGCAGAGTGGGTGTATTTACAGATCAATTACAAAAGTTTTTATTTCCATACAGTGAATACTCCAATGACCTCATAGTGTGAAACAGTAAATGAACAGTGCAGAAACCCCCGTTTCCTCCTTCAAATCGTGGTGCTGTGTGCTTTCTTCTGACAGTCTATTCTTCTGAAGTCTTCAGAATAATACAGTGACTTTTGTTCGCCAATTCTACTTATTATTTATTTTCAAGTCATCAAATTGTGATAAAGGCCTGTGTGATCTGTTTACTGCAATTTACAGCCGTATGCACACACACACACACACACACACACACACACACACACACACACCACACACGTGTACACACGCGGTGTGTGTGTGGTGTGTGGGGGGGGGGGTGCGTGCGTGCGTGTGTGTGTGCGCGCGCGCGCGGCGTGCGTGTGTGTGTGTGTGTTGAACAATCTACTAGTGGGGGAAAACAAGTGGAGGCTTACAATTCCTCCATCAATACACAATGGCAAAGATTCGGAAAAAAGGTGGGTTGGGGAGGGGGTGGTGGAGAAAATGAGAATGAGAAATCAGGTTTTGATTGATTTAATTTAACGTCTGTTCACAACAATGGTGATATTAGACTAAAAATAAACCAATAAAAAAAAAAAAAAAAAATTAAAACGGGCTGCGTAAGAATTTGTGCCTGTGTTTGCGCGCGCGCGCGCGTGTGTGTGTGTGTGTGTGCGTGTGGTGTGTGTGGTGTGTGTGTGTGTGTGTGTGTGTGTTGTGTGTGGTGTGTTGTGTGTGTGTTGTGTACCGTGCGTATGCATGACTGTGCGTGTGTGTGTAGAGTGGTGTGTGTGTGTGTGTGTGTGTGTGTGTGGTGTTAGTGTGAATATGCACTCATGGGTGAAAGGCTACATATAAACATTAATACAATAACTATAAATGATTTCATGTTTACAATAAATTTGCAAGTATAGTGCTGGATAAAACTGATGCAATTTGTATCATTTCTTCGCTGTAGATTATATCATTTAAAGATCCCATTTTTGCTACATCTATCCCAGATATGTTGTATAACAGGGATAGCAATGGGCAATCAAAAAGAATATGTTCAATTGATATTGGATGACCACAAGCACATTCTACATTTTTTGAAAATTTAGTTTTCCATGAATTTAATCGAATTTTGTAAATGGACTAGACAAGGATCTCGAACACGGTAATATTTTTGACTTTGAAGGAAGCTTTTCTGTCATTATACGACTTTCTAACATCGAATTTATTTCATGTTTTTCTAATTTTAGTGTACTATCAGGATATTTTCTAATAGCTCCTTCTTTCGCTGATCTATCAGCCATTTCATTCCCCCAGATACCACAGTGAGATGGAATCCAACAAAATTCTACATTAATACCTTTACATATAATTGAATGTATTAAGTATTTTACGTCAAATATCAAATCTTTTCGAACTTTTGCATTCCAGTTTTGCAGACTGTAAAGAACAGATTTTGAGTCAACACAAAGTAAAATGCTATAAATCACAGTATCAGTATCAGCTATGAAGGATAAGGCCATAAGAATTGCATATAGTTCTGCAGTAAATACAGAAAAACCTTTTCCTAAACAAAATGACTTTCTTATCTTGAAAGCAGGAATAGCAAATCCAGCCCCTGTGTATGATTCCAAAACTGAACCATCTGTAAAAATCTTTAAATGATTCGGATACTTATTTTCTAGATGTTCTTTTGCTTCAACGGATATAAGATTGATGTTATCCTCTTTTTTTAGAGTTGTATAATCTGTATCGAATCTAGCAGAAATATGCTCCCATTGAGGAATAATGGGTATTATGGGACTACTTGAAATTGAAGTAATATCAATATCACAACTCTTAAAAAGATCATCTGTATAGTTTCTAATAGGTTGAAGATATGAAATGTTTTGCGCTCTTTTAGGGAAATCCTGTCTTGAGTCAAGAAAAATGTCATTTGTCACTGAATTAGAAACTGAAAGACATCTAGTCACATACTTTGCGGTGGCCAACTTCCGTTGGTCCTCAAGAGTTAACAGATTAGCTGCTCTGTATGTTTTGAGCGTATTTGTGTGTACTGGCACTCCAAGTGCCAACTTAACAGCCTTACTATCTATACTTTGTAATTTTTTTAGCAGCGTCTGTGGAGCTGAGAAATAAACCTCTTGACCATAAGTTAATTTCGATCGAACTAAACTGGTAGCAAGGTGTAAAAGTGTTTGAGTATCTTGTCCCCATGACTGAGCATTAATTATTTTGAGAAAATTTAATCTTTGTCTAGCTTTACTTATTATGTGTTCAATATGATATTGCCACTTTAACTTAGGGGTTAAATAGACTCCTAAAAATTTTACAGCTTTTGAATATTTAAGAGTGTTGCCTTTGATAACAAGCTGAGGAGGATGCTTTGGAGTATCACCATTAATAAAAAGCATTAATTGTGTCTTTTCTCCCGAAAGTTCTAAACCATTTTCTTTCATGTATAAATCTAACTTATCTAGCTCAGCTTGGTATAGTTTTTGAACATGTGTTATAACCTCTTATTTGTTTGTTTTCTGACGTTTGTATTCATCCATATAGCAATGTCATCAGCATATTGAACGAGATGGATATTGTTAGATGGAACGTTTGGAAGATCATGAATAAGAATAGTAAAAAGAATTGGAGCAATGATAGATCCTTGAGGAATTCCAATATCAATGTCCTTGAATGACGAATAACATGTGCCAATTCTTGTACAAATAGATCTCCCAGACAAGAAACATTTTACAAATTGATACATTGCTCCACTAATTCCAATATGTTTTAGCTTATAAAGTAGACGAGCATGCCATACACTGTCATAAGCTTTTCTAATATCAAAAAAGTAGCAAGTGTACTTTTTCTTCTAGAAAACTGTTTTTTAACTTGATTCGTAATTTTGACCAGATGATCAGTTGTACATCTTCCTTTCCTGAAACCTGCTTGGTTGTTTGGAATAATATTGTTCTTTTCGCAGAAATGTAAAATACGACGTTCAACAATTTTTTCCAATATCTTACCAACTTGCGATGTTAAAGCTATTGGACGATAACTGCCAATTTCGGATCTAGTTTACCTTGTTTTGGAACTGGTATTACAACCGTCCTCTTCCAGATACTAGGGAGAGTTCCATTTAACCAACATTTTTGGTAAAATGAGAGAAGTAATTGCTTCAAGATAAAGGCAAATGGCAGAGCAATTGATATGAAATACCGTCGATGCCAACAGCAGTGGTATTGCAAGTAAAACACTCCAATGAATCATTAAATTCCTCAAAGGTTATAAAAGAATTTAAGTAATGATTTTCATCTGGAGGAGGGTCACAATAAATATGTTTTTTCTCTTCCTCTTCTCGGTAGCTTCTTATATTTGATGTAAGACTTGATGATGAATTATTCTTTGAAAACACTTCAACAAATAACTCTGCTTTTTCTGCTGATGTGGGGATAGCGTTGTTATCTAATTTAATGGGATATGATGGTAAATAGCATCTGTTTCTTTAACCTTCTTCCATACTTTGTGCATGTCCTTTGATGTAGATATTTTTGAATGGCAAAACGTAGTGAAAGAGATACGTTTTGCTTTGGCCACAACTCTGTTACTGTGACATTTTGCACGTTTCATTGCAATAAGATTTTCTTCAGTTCTGTCCTTTAGCCATGTTTTATAAGTTTTCTTTTTACTGCTCACTGCTTCTGCGCATTCTTCATTCCACCATCCATTTCCTCTGTACTTCTTATCATTATAGCATTTACGCTTGGGCATTGATTTTTCAGCAGCGTATAAAACAGCTTTTCTGAAGTTCTCATAAAATATATCAGTGTCTTCATGTTCCATGTAATTATGATCTATTGACAATAGAGTTGACTCATAGAGGTTCCAGTCAGCACTATTGTATAAAAACTTAGGAATCATATCTTCAACTTCTTCTTCATCTTGAATCTTTTCATTTAGTGTAAGAACAATAGGGAAATGATCACTTCCTAATGTGTCTTCCTCTGTTATCCAACTAGCATTCAATGATATATCAGGAGATACTAACGTTAAGTCAATAGAGGTTGGCCTATGATTTGAAACATCAGGAACTCTTGTTATACTTCCATCATTCAATAGAACTAATTTGGAATCCACAATATTTTCAACAAAGCGATTACATGTTGTGACAGAGC
>CM065725.1:19370936-19373436 GCA_033310375.1 Conus canariensis | reverse complement strand
ACTGAGGTGACATAAGTCTTGAAGAGACTGACGTCGGTCACTACGCAAAATTGGCATTGAAGTAACAAAAGGTGATTTTGTTTTTAGATACTGACGTCAGTCACTGCGCAACAGCCGCATTGAAGTGATTAAAGACGTTTTCAGTCACTGCGCAAGAACGGCATTGAAGTGATTAAATAAGTTTTTTGGTACTGACGTCAGTCATGGCGCAATAGCGGCACTTATGTGGCAAAAGTCTTTAAATACTGTCAGTCCTTGCGTAACGGCGGCATTTAACGGGAGAAGAAGTTTCTAGATAAAGACGTCAGTCATTACGCAATTGCGGCATGTAAGAGGCAGAAGACATTCTTAAATACTGACGTCAGTCATCGCGCGATGGCGGCAGTGAAGGGGCAGAAAGAGGGTGTAGTCGTAGTCCCGTGATGTAATGTAATATAAAAGGATATTTATAGAGCGCTTTACCTCGCGAGAGCCCAAAGCGCATATTACAGAAACATTGTAACTCAAAGCACACACACACACACACACACACACACACACACACACACGAAAAACAAAACACACATACACATGCAGAAAGACACACGAGCGCGTCAAAACAAGCAGACTCGCGCACAGAGGTAAGTGGATATCGTTAATCAGTCCGGGGGAAAAGATGTGCATTTAGGGAGGTTTTAAAAGTCTTTAAAGATTCTGTGTTACGCAGAGAAGAAGGCAGACCATTCCACAGAGCAGGTGCCAGGTAAGAGAAAGATCGTTGGCCTGAAGTTTTCAGGCGAGTAGAGGGAAGCGGATGTGCTGCACACTAGCATCATTGAAATGCACAAAGCATGTTGCACACTAGCGTCATTGAAATGCACAAAGCATGTTGCACACTAGCGTCACTGAAATGCACAAAGCATGTCGGGCATACTGACGTCAGTCAGTGTACTGCAGCAACAGTTTGGACGTGACCAAAGACAGTTGTAATAATTATACCGACGTCAGTCCCCGCATGATAACCGCACCGGAGTGGCAGAAAGAAGTTGCGCAGTAGTGGGGTTGTCGCGGTTCGAGAAGGTTGCAGAGTTTAGTCATCGTACAGTTACAGCGCTTGTAGACACTGACGTCACTCATTTGACAAAACAGCGGCACTGAAACAGGAAAAGAAAGCTTTAGATAGTGACGACATCATTGCACGATATGGGAAACGCAATGGCAGAAGAATGTTGTAGATCCTACTGCCGGTTGTGGCACTGAAATGGCGAACAGAAACTGTTGATACAGCCGTGAATCATTGTTCAACAGCGGCTTTGACATGAATACAAACAGTTGTAACAATTGCGCCAACACCCATGACCAGTACATTGCGGCATGGAGGTTGCAACAGGTGGTTGTAGATGCTAAAATGCCGGTTGTGTCTTTTTTCTTTTTAAGAAATTGCAAACAAAAGTTGAAGACTCAGTCGTAAATGTTTGTGCAATAGCGACTTTGACATGACTGAATATAGGTTTAACTACTGACGGCAATATCTGTAGAATAGCGGCACGGAAATGGCAGTACAGGATGTAGATACTAACATCAGTACTGAACAGATGTGGTTAAAGTACGGTCGAATGTTGAAGTACAGGAGAAAACCGTAAATGATGACTGCTTTGCAGAGGAAAACCACTGTACCCGACATAATTCCATTCAACATACAGGTTGTGTCAGAAGATAGTTAGTAACGTAGCACTGGTCAGGAATACAGGCGGTTAAAAGTATGGCTGCACTGATGCGGAATACGTGTGATGAGAAATAGCTTGTTTAGAGGCCCTGGTATGGAATACAGAAGGTAAAAGAAAAACTCACATGGAAGATGCAAACTTATACTGAAGAAAATGTCAGTGCTGCATCACCCTTTCAGCACTTTCATTCCATTGTCTTGTACTATTTTCTCCTCCATTTTCTTAATGTGAAAACCAAGCTGTATGCCTGGGAAGAGCGCCACACAATACACAACACTCTTAGTTGGCGTAGATAGGTGCACTTCTAAAACATTTTGTGTATGTTGGTTTATGCATAGAAACCCTTCGGTCGTCTGTCAGTTTCTATGCTGGTCTTCGTAGCCCACCATTCCTCACATTCTTCCAGCGACAAGGACCGACATATGGAACACTGACTAAATGCAGCCTTCCTAAAACATGCCTACCTCGATCTGTTGTTAAAAAAATCAATTATATAACTTACAGCGATCAGGTCGACGTCACACGTGAGCGATTTTGCATTTAAAAAAAGATTTCGTTCATTTATTTTATTTCATTCCATTTCTTTTAAAATAAGCAAAATAACCTACGTCAGTTTCTAAACTACCTCGGAAACCACCATGTCAAATGACAAGACTTTTACGGGATAAAGAAATCGGCAGACACTAAGCCGAAGTGTTCACCACGGTGTTCCTCAATCTCTGTCACACGGGAGTCGTGAAACCAATGGTTTTTAATGGAAAAATAAGTAAACAGCACGGTGTTTGTCCTCCTGT
>CM065725.1:19333436-19365936 GCA_033310375.1 Conus canariensis | reverse complement strand
AAGAGCGGAACGCAGGGTCATCCTACTTCCCCCCCCCCCCCTCCCAATGTCGCCATGCTACTCAGGGGCTTTTAACGTTCCCCGTAATAAATCACTTGATCCCACAGAAAGCCCAAGCGATTTGATTCTGGCCCTCAGTTGACTTCATCCAGGTTGCCAGACAGCCTACACACGTGAAAGGCCATAACAAGGACTGGCTGGTGCACAGGAGTGACGACAGCTGGGTGGAGAACAGCATGATGTCTCCATGACCCCAACTACGTACACTTCTGTGTGGTCAGTCGTTGGAACATCAGTCTTCCACCCCACCCCCTTCCAGCCAGCCTGCACCAGGGCACGCACTCTCCAGGCCACAGACTCTGAGGCAGGAACTGACCACCCGTCTCTCCAGCATGTACCTCTGCCCTCACTGCCACAGCTCTGGAATCAGCCCTGTCCGGCACGTTAAATGACCACACCCGCAGCACCAGATACAGAGAGTCGTCATCCTGGTGTGACCCCTGATTCAGTGCAGCTGAATGACAAGTCCGGTCTGCCGAGCAGTGCAAGGACAGCATGGAAAGGTGGTGGGGAAAAAATCTGCTTTATGAGTTCATGGACGATCGATTGACTATGCCAGCAAAAAAGTCGTCGTAACATTCATTTATTATGCTGAAAACTACATCGTAACAAAATGAACCACGGTAACGTTTAACGCGGCCTTTTGCTTCAGGGAGCTGTTTACTTACTTGGAATGGAAAAAGACATTGCCCAGCGCTACATTTTTTCTGTTAAGTAGACTTACAAACCGTTTTCAAAGATGCTTAGGGACAAAAGCAACACTATAAGATCTAGTTGCAAAGTGAGACGACTGCAGGCGAAAATCTACACAAACCTTAAATAAATGTTAGCGAACCGCCAAGAGAAACGTGGACAAACGAGTCACAAGACAAAACCCGACGCGTTTCGACCTCTTAGGTCTTCTTCAGGCAAGACACAAACAAATAAGACAATGAAAATGAACGAGTTTGTCACTTAGCTTTGGTCTTTTCAGCGCAAGGTAGGCGTTTATTTAAGATTTGTTAACACCATAAGAAACAAATTGACAGCCTTACTTTGCGTGCCTTCTTTCTCTGGACCCTGTTTCCATGGTAGGTCTCTCATTCAGTTCACGGATGTTAAATAACCCAGTCAAAAGCACAACTCTCTCTTCTCCACTGAAGACGTGAGCTTTTCATCCGTTCCCTCTATTAGCGGACTGTCTTAACAATTTCAAGTCCTCCATAACAGACATAATGAATAACTCTAGTTTCTGGAACATTGTCTCTGGCATACCAGTGTTCTCTGGTGAAAGCCATGAGTGTGGAGGCCTCGGCTGGATCTCGATGACCTGATGAATTACCGCCCACTTTCACACGTTCCCTTCTTGTCTTCACTTGTTAAAGCGTCTTTTACCGTTGCAACTCACTGTTCATTTGAATAGCATTCCCCACATACAATTTTTGCATTCCTCACATGCAATTTTCTGCATTCCCCACATACAATTTCTGCATTCCTCATATGCAATTTTCTGCATACCCCACATACAATTTCTGCATTACCCCATACAATTTTCTGCATACCCCACATACAATTTCTGCATTCCCCACATACAATTTCTGCATGCCCACACATGCAATTCTCTGCATTGCCCCACATACAATTTCTGCATTACCCCACATACAATTTTTGCATTCCTCATATGCAATTTTCTGCATACCCCACATACAATTTTGCATTCCTCATATGCAATTTCTGCATACCCCACATACAATTTCTGCATACCCCACATACAATTTCTGCATTCCTCATATGCAATTTTCTGCATTCCCACATACAATTTCTGCATACCCCACATACAATTTCTGCATTCCCCACATACAATTTCTGCATTCCCCACATACAATTTCTGCATGCCCCACATATAATTTCTGCATTCCCCACATACAATTTTTGCATTCCCTACACACAATACAATTTCGGCATTCCCCACATACAATTTCTGCATTCCCCACATACAATTTCTGCATTCCCCACATACAATTTTTTTTTCATTCCTCGCATACACTTTTCTCCTTCCAGTCAGCATGTTAGCCTCATCTCAACACTGAAACTCCACTAGAAAAAAATCGTAAATGACATTTCAGCATCTCTCGACAATGACAAAACTTGCTTTCTCACACGCTTTTGATATCGCTGACCTTGTTATACTGCCACACACATTCAGATACCTTCTGACTCTGTACTCTCCTACGTCATTGTTCTATCTCAGAAACAGAACAGAGACAATCACGTTAGCTGACCATCAATGCGTCCTATAAACAGTCACATGCGGTGTTCCTAAAGGAGGTGTGCTGGGACCAGTGTTGTTCATTCTGTACATCCAACCACTTTTCGATGTTTCCAAAAACATGTATAAACCATTTTGGCTTTGCTGATGATAACCGATTCTATAATGAAAAACTTTTCCCTCATTTATCTCCTCCACTGGGACAAATCAACACTGTTAGTGATGCAAAACGCAAATGAATGAAAACAAACAGCAATTACATGAACCAAAACTGAAACTTCTGTCATTTCTTCAAACAGATTGCATATGGTCTATTGACAGTTCTTTACTCTCTTCCATGAATACTGGAGATTCCCATGTATATTTTGTTCCATAAAAGAATTGTAGGAGAAATTTTCCATTCAAATCTGTCTATGACAAAAACGTATACAATCTCTGTAATGCAGATGAATCTGTTCATTTCCTGACTGCTCAAGGCGTGTTCTCTTCTCGAGTCCAAACTTAGTCATTGTAACTGACTTTCAATTGGTTGCCTTCACTACGTAATATAAAAACTCCCCCAAAGTCCAAAACACTCAGAACCTTAACCCCGCTTCTGCAGTTTCTTCTTTGGTTACCATTTTCTCCATGTTTTTCAACACACGATCGCTGCTCTCAGATTTACCTCCAATACATACCCTGTCTCTCTGTATCTAACAGAAGCCACTCAGATTTCCGCACTCCCAGGCCATCCCCACGCCTACATCTTTCAGAGAATCTTCCTTTTTGATATTTGGCTCCCCTTGTCTGGAACACTTTATCCGGCGATCTACGCCACTCTTTTTCGCTTAAAGCCTTTAAAACTGGTCTCAAAACATTTCTGTTTGAACTTGCCTTTTGATACCGTAGACTCTTTTACGACATTCCTTTAGGAGCACACAAACTGCGATGTGTGTGTGTGTGTGTGTGTGTGTGTGTGTGTGTGTGTGTGCGCGCGCGCGCGCGCGTGTGTGTGCGTGCGTGTATGTGTGTGTGTGTGTGTGTGTGTGTGTGTGCACGTGTGAATATATGTGTGTGTGTGTGTGTGTGTGTGTGTGTGTGTGTGTGTGTGTGTTTGTGCGTGCGTGTGCGTGTGCGTATGCGTGTGTGTGCGTGTTTGTGTCAGACAGAGACAGAGAGAGAGAGAGAGGAGAGAGAGAGAGAGAGAGAAAGAACACAAATGCACGCGCGCGTGCGTGTGTATGTTTCTGTGTACGAATAAAAGTGCGCGAGCGCGCGCGCGTATGTGTGTACGTGTGTGTGTGCGCGCGCGCGCATTCGTGTATGTATGTGTGTGGTGTATGTGCGTGTGTGTGTGTGCGCGCGCGCGTGCGCACGTTAGTACGTGTGTGTGTGTGTGTGTGTGTGTGTGGTATTGTCATAAGTGTGTGTGTGTGAGTGTGTGTGTGTTCTGTAAGTATTGTCATAAGAGAGAGAGAGAGAGAGGAGAGAGAGAGAGAGAGAGAGTGTGTGTGTGTGCGTGTGTGTGTGTGTGTGTGTGTGTGTGTGTGTGCTGTCATAAGTGTGTGTGTGTGTGTGTGTGTGTGTGTGTGTGTGTGTGTGTGTGTGTAAGTATCGCCATAAGTATAAATGCGGAGTTGGCAATTAGTCCTATACTTGCGTTCCTTTTTTAGCTGTTCGACGTGTGTGTGGAGTCACATGTTTACGTTATTGATAGACTCGTTTATGTGCTGTACCCCATATCCCCCAAAAGGTGAAAGAAATATATCTCAAATCAAACAATTCCACATATGCTGTTTAGTGTACAGCTCTTTGTGCTCCCCTTCTAGTAAGGAAATCTCCCTGCAAACGTCCGTCATTAGAACTGTTGAAATATGGAAGCAGATTCTTCTAATGTACATTCGACTCTGACTCAAGCACCGTGTATGAATAAAAATGACAAACATGTCATTTGATTCGCAATTTCCATTGAACACAGACAGTTGCCACCACAATCAATCCTACGTGCAGTTCATGATGAATTAAGTCAGTAACAGAAAAGTTCATAGGGACTGTTGTTGGATGGACATGGAAATGGCTTCAGGAGAACGTTCACTGAAGCTGGCACGTAGACCAAGCACTGGCTGCGAGTACAGGGATATGTAAGTTGTGACCTGCTGATTCCGGGTGGGAACAAACCCCACAACTTCTTCAAAATGACTCCGCAGCTCTGTAGCGTCTCCACCGGCGGGTTGCCTCAAGACGTTTTGATACTGATTGCTCTTTGTGACCTGCTGGCATTGGGGCCGCAATGGGACATATTTGGACGCAGCTGTATATCGGCCAACCAGAGTGAACGGAGTGTGGAGTGACGCCATGGGACACTGAACCATGAACGTTCAGAATCAAGTTGTTCAGACTATAAGATGAATCTGCAGTCTGAAGGAAAGGTGAGGTGGTTCATGACGGAAATGTTGGGTGAAACATGTTCAAAACTCCGCATGGAAGCTGTGCATGAGATGAAAAGGTTAAAGGCAGTTCAATTCGATTCATGCTGCCGACCGCAAAGGGCAATTACCAGGGCGATCATCACGTAAAGTCAAATTTCAAAATAGATTGACAGGAGAAAAAAAAAACCCACACATACATATACAACTTATCACAACATTTTATCACACACACACACACACACACACACACACACACACACACACACACACACACACACACACACACACACACACTGGTACACACGCCGTAACTTATTTCATAAAATATTAGATAAGACGAAAACTGTTCATACACTAAAAAATCATATCCAGCAGAACACCTCTGAATAAGATCTTGATGGAGTCTGCTGTAATGTGTTTATATCTGACATCTTAAGTCTCAGCACTCTTTAAGAACATCTTTTATAGTGGGTGGTACATGACATGGACTGCATCACCAAGCTTCCTCAACTTTTAAAAGACAAGAATGGGTGTAAAATGAGTGGCCTGTGTGCGAAAGGCGCAAGACCGTTTCTTTGTAACGGCCGGCAGTGGTACTCGGTGAAAGCCTTCAAGGTTGAACGGATTTGGAACAGTTTGCAGTCTGCGAGTTTCATTCCTCTTGCCTGATGTCCTTGACATGGGACCGATCTTTAGGATTCAGATCGGTGTGAGAGATAGGGAATCTGCTCACATCTTTACTTGTGGCTTTTTGGCAGGTTGACTCACCACTCCATTGCCTCGAACGCCCACATGACTGGGAACCCAAGCAAAGACTGTGCCGTGACCATCCGATTTCAGACAGGTGTATAGTTCAGACAATTTCAGCAGATGAGGGTGCTTGAGGGCACGGCCAGCAATGGCCTTCAAAGCAGAAAGGGAGTCCGAGACGATGAGTTTGTCTTCACGTTTTGATGAACAGACCATGTGAAGTGCCGGGACAAACTCTGTGAACTCAGCTTGCTGTGGGAATGCGCTTAGAACATACCGAAGAGGAATCTGAGCGCACTACGCAGCAGAAGCAACTCCCTCTTTAGGTTTAGAGCCATCGTAGACTCTTCTTTGGACAGTCAGAAACTGAGAATAAAGTTCGGCACAACGTCGTGTACGCGAGAGAGCTGGTGGAGTCTTTGTGATGATAGGCATCAAAGCAGATCTCTGGGGTGAGGAAAGTCCATGGCGGGTCGTCAGGAAGCTTGGACGAATCACACAACACTCTAAGGTCTGTGCCTGCACTGTTCAAAAGAGGAAAAACACAAAGTCCTATAAGTGGAATGGAACTGCGGTTGTTTTCAAACGTCCTGAGGAACTTGGGGTCAAAAAGGTCACGAGCAGGGTTTGGGTTCAGAGAAGAACTCCAAACAATAGTTGAAAAAATATTTAAACCGACGGTTAGATGGCTCCGCTGCCTCTGCTTACAAATTGTGTACAGGCATGGTGCAGAATGACCTCAGAATCGAAGGTCCGGCAGAACCATAGAAAACACAGCGTAGTCCAGTTGGTAGCGGATCAGGGCCCTGTCAAGACGGAGAAGAGTTTTATTATCAGCACCCCAATCCGTTGTGCCACAATTCTCAGAATGTTTATCGCTTTCTGACAAGAAGTTTCTAAGCGCTGTATATGACTTTCAAAGTTCAGTTTTTGGTGGTAGATGATTCCCAGGAATTTCGCGTCATTCACAGCTGGAATGGCGGATTTATCCAGAAGAATTTCAGGGTCGGCAAAGCACTGTCCAAGGTGGATGCATTGAGTTTTGGTACCTGAAACAGTAAGATCCTTTTCATCGGCCCACTGCCGGCTTTCCAACGAGACTGCAGGCATCGGCGAATACTCAAAAGAAGCAAGAACAGATACTTGTTGCTCCCAACATGTGAGATTACACATTAGTATCGCCGAACAAATGCTGATGAAGACACCATTCACTTTGCTCAAATGAAAACACTAAGCTCAAGCAGCATTCTTTTGGAGTTAAGGGGGCGTCACCGTGGGAACAAAAGATACCTTTGTTGTTTGTTATTTATGATTAGAGAAAACGTTTATCAAATAAACAAAAGAAGAATCCCTTTGTCATCGTCTTGACTGGATACCTGCTGTAGTGTTCTTGAATCTAGAAATACTTTTAAGGTGAACTGATTTACAGATAATGATAAGTGTATTTCTTGTTGGAATATAACTGTATTCAAGCCATAGTTTATTCATGGCTTTATGAATAGTTGCTTTTTTGAGGGACTTAAGATTTTAGCAGAAAAATATGGATCCAGTTTTAATCTAAAAACAGATCTTTTTCTGTATGCTAAAGATGATCACGTGAAATCAAAAGACAATTTTGACCGGATCATCACTTTATTTATTAAAAAAGAATGAACAAAATCAAACTCTATGTTACTTTTTTAAACGATTTGAAAACAAAGATCAACCAACAACGCAGCTAAGACGGTAACTATATATGAAATAAATACGCAGAATTCTTACAAAAACTATAACATTGCAAACGTGTAGACAACTAGCTTGCAATGACAAAAAATAATAATGTCATTTGCCAACGGATGATTTCTGGCTTGCATAGTGCCCTTCCTTCGACCATAAATCATGTACCAGTGAAGTTTTATTATTTTTCCATTAAAATGTTTTTCTTCTAGGTATTATGTTGAAAAGTAAAGATTGTTCGACCTGACAGAAAAATAACATTGTCTGAACCAGGTGCCTAATAATAACTGCAAAGTGATCTTCTGCACATTTGGGCAATGAATACCTTGTGTGTATCTTCCTCGTTGTCAGCATCACATGTATGGTTTCATAGTGAGAGCCTGTCTTCACAGAGTGCAAGAGTGTCCTTCGTCAACATTGGGAGAAAAAATACAGCGAAATTTAGCTAGCTCGTTTGTTGTTTTTGGTTTGTTTACATGTTCAGAGAACATGTGCTCTATCCAACAAAAAAGGCAAACAAACAAGAAACAAAAACAAAAAAACAAAAAAAAAACAAAAAAAAAACGAACGAACAAACAAAAAAAAACGAACGAACAAACAAACAAAAAACGAACGAACAAACAAACAAAAAACGAACGAACAAACAAACAAACAAAAACAACAACAAACGCATGAAGGGTTTTACGTCATTTAAAAATAACAAAGAATGATAAAATCAAGTGAACAAACTACAATTGAAAATCGTTGTCTCTCAATCCATCACTTACCTCTCGCCAAAAATAAAGCCACCCACTTC
This sequence comes from Conus canariensis, assembly GCA_033310375.1. Classification (NCBI taxonomy): domain Eukaryota; kingdom Metazoa; phylum Mollusca; class Gastropoda; order Neogastropoda; family Conidae; genus Conus; species Conus canariensis. The sequence continues at coordinate 19,357,958 of CM065725.1, read as the reverse complement.
TCACTGGATAAGGAGATTACGGTGCCAGAGGAACAGAGATTACAAAACGGGGGAATAGAGACGGGGGTAACTAAGTGGCCAGCCGTGGCAAGGAAACGGAGAAATGCAAATATTTAATAGCAGACAGCTATGTAAACTCAAAAAAAAAAAAAAAAAAAGGTGTGGCTAAGTTCCCGTTCCACGGATTTGACACGTCACTTTGCAGCGCTGTCTGAGGCATGTGACCTCTCATTTCCTGCATGGGCGAAGCTCCCCCTTGACCATGCACGATCCATCATCAGACCTTCGCCAGAGCGGAGACGAACGAGAAACTAAACACCAAGTGAGGACATGACCCACCGGAGAGATGGACCGAGGGGAGGGGGGGGGGGGTGCACTGGGAGGAAGGGTAAAAGGTGGGGGCCGGAGAGGAGGAAGGAGGACAGTGGGTGGTTTTCCAGGAGTCGCCAGTGAATAAAAAAAAATCAATCAGCTTGCATGAGGAACATTTAACCACCATCTGCGTAATAGTGTCTGCACCATCAATCTTTGCCAGGGCTGTCGTCCCTTAACTACACGGCTCAGGTGAACACCAGATAATGCTGATAAATTAGCAGGATAAGTCACGTGAACAAACCAACACCAGTACAAAACAACAATGCATAAGTCATCCATGTCTTTGACCATTATTTCCTAGCCAGCGGAACCACATGTTCTTTTCACAGACAAGATCGTGAACGTTTGGAAGGACCTCGACCAGTTCCAGGGTAACATTGATTTTTATCTTCTTATTCACTGAAAAGTTGTCCACTTTGGTATATAATGAAAACGTCACACACACACACACACACACACACACACACACACACACACACACACACACCACCCCTCTCACATCAAACAACTGTAGTTTTGGCCCAGGTCTCACTGACCGTGCTGTTGTCGTGGTTTCGTCCCATTGATCACCCACACCGTAAATCACTCTCTGAACACAGGGCCACTGCATTGTCTAGCAGGGCTTGTTACCCCTTCCTCTCCCTCTCTTTCTCACATACCTTTCCTTTAACCCTATCAACCCAAACGATTTTAGACCTACCTAAGATCTCCAATCCAAGGCCAAAGATTTCATGAGTATCCTACTTTCACAAATGCAGAGGACCTGAAAGAAAATGGTCCTCTGAAATGTTTCAGTCAGCCGGCCGGACAACTCGTGGTACAGAAACCACTCCTAGTTGTCATCTCGTATGCTGACCCAAACCTAGTTTTCTGGCGATCTCGATTTGTCTGCTGCTTTCAATACTCTAGACTTCAACACTGCGCACTACAGATTTAAATCAACTTTTGGTATTTGAGGCACTGCTCTTAAATTGTTGAAATAGTTCTTATTGAATGTGTGATATCAAAACCTGATCTTCTCGACTGGTATCCTTCAGGGCTTACTTTTAGGTTCCGTCATTATACACACAGTTCCTGTCTCTTGTATCATTTAAAACACAATCCTTGTCGTACAACCAACATGCAGACGACACTGACGTGGAAAAGTCACCTCATCGGTTTTCAGATTCTCCCACCTGTCTGATAACACAAACAGCATCCGTTCTTCTCCATATGGAGAGAAACTTAAATGATTCAAAAATGCACATCTGGCCATCATATGTACGGGGGGGGGGGGGGGGGGGGGGGGGGGGGGGGGGAGGGGGGAGGGGGGAGGGGGTGTGTGTGTCTTGACTGATTAAACAAGAAGTGCGAATATTTTTTTTTCTTCTTAGGTTGTGAGCCAGATTTTGGATTGAACAATCCTGGCAAAATTCATAACGTTTTACATTGACAACCAACATATATTGTCAAAGACAAAAATGACATTATTTGTTTTCTTATTCTAAGGAAATCAAACAGTAAGTCTTACATTGAGCCAAAATGTTAGTGTAATACATGGAAGTGCAAACAAAATCTGCAAGACCACTAATTTTAAGTGACACTCCCTGTGAGTGAGTGAGTTGTGTGTGTGTTTGTGCGTGCGCGCGCGCGCGCGCGCGCGCGCGTGTGTGTGTGTGTGTGTGTGTGTGTGTGTCTGTGTGTGTCTGTGTGACACACACGCTCGAGTATGTGACGTTTCTCCAAAATTCCATTTTACAAGTTTTAGCAGGAAAGTCAGTCTTCTGGAAAACGGACACAACTTTAATGAACATTAAATTGCAGATGTCACAGGTTCTGAGTCCTACTTTTGGTTCTCATTTCATTTATTCATCAATTCATTTCATTTTTGTGAACAATTCGGGACTGTTGCTGTCTTGGTAAAAACTATAATTATACATTGTCTTATCGTACTGACCATCAGCATGACATTTCCAAGCTTCTACAAATCCTCTTTAGCTCGCATAAAGATTTGAACCTTTTCCCAATCTTTTCACCGTCATTACAAACACAGTAGCTTCGCCAACTCGTGGACAGTGTTACCTTTTAATGATGAAAAAAGCATTGTTTACAGATGATCTCTGGCTCGCACATTACCTTTGCGTTGATCCTACTTCATTCAATTATTTGTAAACTTTAATTATTTGCATTGTGATTTTTTTTTCTTCTCGGTGTTATGTGAAAAAAAAGGTAGAAATGTTTTTCACCTGATAAAAACAGAACCACGTGCGTAATAACAGCAAAGAAATCTGCAAATCTGGGCAATGGATATCCTCTGGCTTTGCTGCTCCATGATGTTCTTGTCAGGATCATTGTCTTTCTTTCACGTTCGTGTTTACATCGTGACAGCCTGTGCTCATAGCGGATCGCAAGTGAACGATTGCATTGTTATTTGTCGGCTTGATGGAGAAAAAACATCAGAATTCAGTCATCTCGTTTGTTGTCTTGGTTTGTTCACACACACACACACACACACACACACACACACACACACACACACACACACACACACACACAATACAATACAATATTTATTCCTTTTGCCCCTCTTAGGGTATGGAGGAAGGGCGTGTTTAAAGCAATAGCAGGAAAAGGTAAACAAACAAGCCAAAATAAAACATAATTGCTGGTCAATGCTGACATAGACCAACAATTTACAACACTTGAGATAATCTAATATACTTTGACAATAGAAGCATTTGTTTTCGATGAGAAGAAGACATCATTTGACAATTATAGACAGATTTTGGGGTGAGAAAACACACACACACACACCACACACACACACACACACACACACACACACACACACACACACACTCCCCCCCCTCTCTCTCTCTCTCTCTTTCTCTCTCTCTCTCTCTCTCACACACACACACACACACACACACACACACACACACACACACACACACACACACGCAGTATTTGAAATCAAAAAGACATTGTTTCAAGTTTCGGGTAACCTAACCAATCAGAATGCAGAGGATATTGTGGAAGCAGAATTATAGACATTAACTGGAAATATAGAACAATACTTGAAAACAAGATCTGCAAGACTGCTAGTTTGGAGTGATTCTCTCTCTCCTCTCTCTCTCTCTCTCTCTCTCTCTCTCTCTCCTCCGCCCCCCCCCCCTCTCTCTCTCTCCCCCCATCTATGTCTTTCCCTTTAATCCATGGTACACTGAAGAACAATTTATCGGCTTCCTCCAGTTCTGTCAGCTGTGCGCCAAAGCCAATGTTTTCCCTTTGCTTTCTGCAGTGTCGTCAGTCCACCGTTTCTTGTAACGCCTGTCGCTCCCTCTTTCCTTCAACGGTTCCCTGAAGAACTGCTTTAGCGAGGCCACTGGATCTCATAGCACAACCATACCGATGTGACTTTCTAAGCTGATGATAGTAGTCGTCATAAGGTCTGATGTGCAGCTTGATGGTTTCAGGCACTTGTTCTTTGGTGACATCATCAGCATGTCTTAGTATCTTGAAGTAACACCTCGAAGCATGCATAAAATACTAATAAAAAAATTAACGTGTAATAACTGCAAAGTGCTTTCAGCAAACTGTTATATTATTTAGAATTAAAAGAATAGTTTGTATTTGAATAACTGGCTTATATGAAAAACATGAATGTATATGTATACGTACATACATGTATAGATATAAACATACGTTATATACATAAACACAGACGTAATATGTATACTTATTTCCATACGATTCCAACGAACTCTCTTTAAAACGAAACTGCACAGAAATGCAAACCAGCAAGTCCGTTAAATTCAACTTCGCTCCTCCCTGGCCCACCCTTAGTGTACATCTGGAGCACAGATTAAGTTCAGAAACAGGCTTGGGTGCAGCGAGGATTAAAATCACACACACGCCCATGTCGTTGGCCTCACACAGAAGAACGTCCTGTGTTTGGGCTTCATAAGGCGTTGCCGAGTGTGAGGAGGGCGGTGATGGCATGGGGAGGGAGGGGGGGGGGAGAGTGCGGAAGCTATGGAAGGAGGATAAAGATCGGGAGGTGGGGGGGGGGGGGAAGAGAGGGTAGAGGAATTAAAGTCTTTTTTAACGGGCGATGAGAGGAATTAAAGTCTTTCTAATGCCTGTCAAATTAACGTCAAAGAGGCTTGTGTAGGAGGAAAAGAGGAACGGAAGGGGTGTGGGGGTGTGGGGCGGGAAGGGGCCGGACGCCAAAAGGGGAAAGGGTAAGGAGAGGGTTAAAAGGAATGTGTGCCTGTGTGTGTGGAAACAATTGTGCTTTACATCATCAACGGCTAGTGGCCTCTCTGAAAAAAAGCTATAAGGCATGGCAACAGAACATGTGTGAGGTGTATGACGGGTGTGTGTTTGAGCGTTTATGGGCATTCCCTTCTTACCTCAAGGCAGTCACAGGCAGACAGAATGGACTTAATTAGGGTCTAATCCTGAAGACCGCTCCTACCTCCTGCAGAAGTGAGTGAAATACTGAAGTGTTAAATGAAGTAGAAAAATTCTGCATCATGCATTGACTTATTATTTTATTCTTGATTTTTAATCTCATACAATCTTTGTTGTTTTCAACAAGTGATCTCAGCCCAGATAGAGGGTTGAGTGTAGACAGATAGATAGACACAGAGAAAGACAGATAAAAAAAATAGATATAGATGTGTGTGTGTGTGTGTGTGTGTGTGTGTGTGTGTGTGTGTGTGTGTGTGTGTGTGTGTGTGTGTGTTGAGGACATCACGTAATTCAAAATTAGTTCTGTTCTCTAACACTTCTCTTCTTGGTAGTTATTTGAAAAGCAGTATAACATGAGTTATTTTGCTACGGCTACTCAGTCATTTGTTTGCGTATTTGTAATTTGGGAATACATACTAACCAGCCCATAATATCAATGTTAGTAATGTGAGCTCTGTGTGTGTGTGTGTGTGTGTGTGTGTGTGTGTGTGTGTGTGTGTGTGTGTGTGTGTGTGTGCGCTGCGCGCGGGCGCGCGCGCGCGTGCGTGTGTCCTTGCATGACAACCAGCAAAATGCTCTTCTCAACAGTTCCAAATAGATATTGTCAATGTTCAATGGTCCACTTCACCTGTCAGAGGGTTCCCACCCACTTCATAAAGTTTCTCGAATTCTATTCTTCAAGAGATGATGCTGTCCTCTTTCAAAATCGAGAGCAGAACAACCAGACCGTTGTTCTCCGGCTGTCCACGGCCAATCAGAGCAGAAACAACCAGACCGTTGTTCTCCGGCTGTCCACGGCCAATCAGAGAGCAGAAACAACCAGACCGTTGTTCTCCGGCTGTCCACGGCCAATCAGAGCAGAAACAACCAGACCGTTGTTCTCCGGCTGTCCACGGCCAATCAGAGAGCAGAAACAACCAGACCATTGTCGTTCTCCGGCTGTCCACGGCCAATCAGAGCAGAAACAACCAGACTGTTGTTCTCCGGCTGTCCACGGCCAATCAGAGAGCAGAAACAACCAGACCGTTGTCGTTCTCCGGCTGTCCACGGCCAATCAGAGTAGAAACAACCAGACCGTTGTTCTCCGGCTGTCCACGGCCAATCAGCGCCATGCCGATGTCATGCTGACTCGGTATTTTCAATTTGGGCCTTCACAGTCGGAAAGAGACAGCAGGAGAGCTGAATCAAGTCGGGTTAACCCGCAGAAAAACACAGATGATAGTGTACAGCCCCCATCTGTTTTATTCATGCCCACACAGTCCAGTGTACTGCTGACTGCTTTGACAACGAACCTGTTTGTGCTGACGTTTTCCTTTTTCTGACAATGACACACTTGTGGTTTTGTTTCCTGCAACAAAGAGGTGTTCTACAAAAGACCATTATGGTTATACCCACTGTGTAAAATGCATCAGGTATTTTGGGGAGTTAACGATAATAACAGGATAACATAGACTAGCTGCACACATCAGAGCAGGCTAGTCTGTCTTCTGTGTTATTTGACCTGGACACACATACGGAAAGTCAATACCTTCTGTCACTCTATTAACTATAATCATTCCATTTTTGATTTGTGTTTTCAAAATAATCTACTCAACAACTTGCCAGTTACAAATGTCTATGCTTGTAATTTTGGAATGCATGATAAATTGAAAACACACACACACACTGTCTTGCCAGTCTGTATTGAAACTGCTGCCGATATCTTTTCCTGGAGAATGAGTTCCCTTTCTGTGTGCTGTGTTGGCTTCGCAGTCCAAACCATGCGGCCAATTTTTGTGCTTGATACATGAACAGGATAATTTTCATGCGACTTGATCATCTGCTTTGTGGTGAAGAAGAAGCAACACTCAGCCTGCTTCTCACGACCCAGCACAGAAGGACTGGGAATGCCAGGCCCTTCATGGGCTGGAAAACGCATTTCCCGGGCGAGCACTTCAACGCCATTATGCTTCAGCTCCATTATTCATGGAACCCCAAGTGGGATCGTATTTTAATCTGAGAACTGAGATGGAAAGATTCTATCAGGCCAGATGATGTCGCCTCAGAATGGACTGCTGTCTGGCACCGTGTGTGTTGTGGTGACAGTCAGCCAGGTGACCGAGTGCGTGCTGTGAAGAAAGTGGCGTTCACATGGTACTGGCTTCGTCGAGGAGGTAATGATTTAGCCCACCTCTGTTGGTTTGTTCGTCTGTTGATTCTAACGAAATTTGATGAGGGGATGGAACATGGTCCTGGGACAAAGCTACTAAATTTCAGTGCTGATCCATGGTTGGGCTTTGGCAGATTTGGCAGATCAGTTCGACCTTGGAGGTCCGCGCTTCCCTGTATGCCTTTACAGTTTCCGTCTGCTTTGTCTCCCTCTTTTCGTACAAATTCTCTCTGTTCGTTTTCCGTGGAAATTCTCATCGTTTCGTTTTCCGCCAAAACTGTCATCGCTCACTACCAAATAAACTGGAGTGTACGTTTAGCCATTTTTTTTCCTCATGAAGATGTACCAGTCTTGAATGGTGGCAGATTTTGATTCTACAGTCGTTCGTTTAGCCCCGCCAAGGAAATACGTTTTCTCCTGCTTCTCTTCGTTTGTCTGTCTTCTGTTGTTGTCAACAGACTGCGCTAACTACGCCAGTTTAAGGGAAATCGGATGGAAAATTGGAATGTCTCAAAGGGACGAACTCTTTAAATCGAGGTGTATATCGGGATCAATGGGCGGGTCCACGAATTTTTTTTTACCCCATTTTATTTAACATTAAGAGAGGAGGCTTCCTTTTTCTTTAGTAACATCTTAATAAATTTCTCGATAAAAGATGATTGAATCAACATGGAAAAAAAATCAGGCCTATTAGGTCATTGATATCATGATCTCTTAAGATACAGTGTGGATTTGGATCTCTCTCTCTCTCTCTCTCTCTCTCTCTCTCTCTCTCTCTCTCTCTCTGAATCCAATGAGGAAAATTATATTTACAAGACAGAGTGGAGAGAGGGGCATATTTGTTCAGTCACGGTACAGAAAAGTGTCAAGCTAGGAACTTCAAGTATGATTAATACGTGGCTGAGAACAGGAAACATTCAGTCAGGTACAGAGAATTTGGAGAACAGTTCGACATTGCAGAATTCCGTGTTCTCCCGAGTCCTGGTTGCGAAAAAAGGCACAGCCAATGTTAGGTAGGCACTCAAGGAATGACCAGTGCGTTGGGCTAATGCGTAGGGTCAGACATCTGCTAAATCGTAGCCACGAGACCCTCTTCTTAACGTCTCTCATCTTAGTTATTAATTCATTTATCCATCAGCTTAAAACCATGCGCTTTGTGGTGCAGCGTATATGGACAGTCTGCACGCAGTGCCGCCATCTTGATGAAACTGAAATTGAAACTGAAACCTGGTTTGCGATATAAGGAGAAAAGGTACAACAACATAGTGAAAAATCAACACTGCGGGCAGACATAACGCTGTTGCCCCTCCCCCAAGGTGGTTCTTACGTCACTGCATCTACTGGCTGGTTTGTCCACGCGTCATCAAAATCATGCAAAACTACTCCACCGAACTCCGACGGAACTTGGTGAAAAGAGCCGACGTGGGCCGAGAAGGAACTCCAGTGTTGGTGTGGCCATGGATAAAGGGTTGAAGGCTGTGCGGTGCAATCTGAACTTATTTCCATTGACTGTGAGAGGATGCTGGACCTTGGCAAGGTCTGCCATTACTAGAATGCTCTTTTGAGACGATAGATTTTCTGCCCTTTTCATGGAAACTTGGAAACTTGAGACATAGGGTCCTTAGAATACTTTGTGGAACAGCAGTCGTCTCTTCCACACTGCAGCTCTTGCACCGCCCGATCTGAAACCGTATTGCACAGTCCTCAAGAGGATAAACACTACTTCGAGAAAAATGACCACTGAACGTAAAAAGAAATGACGTGCCACTCATTTAACGATAGAGGGTCACACTTCATGAGAGTATGAACGTCACACAGAATGAGTCATGCCGCACAGGGATCTCGCTATCGTAACTGAGGGCGCATGAAGATAAGTCATGGCGATTTTCCTGTCTGACCTCCGATCGTTTGTGGAACACACACACACACGCACGCACACGCACACACACACACCACACCACACACACGCACGCACGCACACGCACACACACACACACACACACATATATATATATATATATATATATATATATATATAATCACAGACTATGTGATTTAAACTTCCTTTCGCCTTTCCATCCCTTTCTGTCTATTTTTTTAAACATATACATTTCACACGTGTCAAGCTACGTGATTTATCGAATTGTCCTCCCCTTCGCTATAAATTGGAAGCTTATTTCGCTCGTGGTGTGGCTGTTTGGACAGGAAACAGGGCAGTGTTGGACGCATGCGCGTTGCATCTCTGGTTCCTTGACAAACAGAAGACTCTTCCTTCGACTGTTCATGATCCCAACAGTAAGGTGCAGTATTCACACAAACCCAAACCACTCTTCACATCTTCATCACAGCCGAACCTTCATTGTACACATCCATATCTCCAAATTTCAAGCGTGACCAAGGAAAAGCAAGATTACCATCAAAAGACTGCGTTCTTTGCAGCTCCTGCTTGAACATTCGACATCTTGTTTTGTGGGTTATTCTGCAGTGGCGACTCTTCTCAGGTCGTTGGGAAACAGCATTCAGCAGTACTTTGTCTTTATCGGAAGCTGGTCATGGCAGGGTGATCCAGACAATTTCTGGACAAACTGTGAACGCCTGGCCACTTAAAGTGCATGTGTAAAGATGTTCATACTGTTGACACTATTTCTGGTCGGTCTTTCGTTTGTTGCTCCATTTTTCCCCCATGGTGTTCCTTCGGCATAAACGTTTTCCCCCCGCATTTTGGAGATATACACCAGTAAGAGTTTCTTTTGACTCCTTTTTGACCTCACGTGCTTTACGGTGCCTTTGCTGTTGCATTTTTTTCCTGCCGTGGAAGGTGTTTTTTTTTTTTTTTTTTTTTTTTTTTTTTTTTTGCGATCTGTTCTCCCCAGACATTGTGCAGAACTGTCTCTCTTGCTACTATTTGTAACGAACTCCTTTTTTGAAATGTTATTCTTATAATTATGAATACCTATATAGCGCCTGCCTTCGGCTAGAGACCAAATCCACACTCGTTTACACAACGGGCTGCCTACCTGGGTAGTGCCGACTGAAGAGCTGCCAGCTGGCGCGTCATTCTGTCGTTTCCCGTGTCATCCAGTCAACATCGTTCAATATTGTTCACTCCATTTCCTTACTTCCTTCATGCTTTCCATTTCTCACGCAGGGTGCATGCTATGTGTAACGTGTCATCCATACCCACGGCCAGTCTGGCCTTCTCTTCCGAAAGTTGCTGATGGGAGTTTGCGTGTGTGCAAGATGTTATGCGTGTGTCCACAGATGGAACCCCGGCTTTAATCTCATTCGAAGGACTGCAAGGGAGATGGAGTCAGAACCAATGTTAACTCCGAGGGAAAAATCCCCCTGTACAGAAACAGCCCGGCATAGATTGTAGGTTGCTGACTTGGTAATGAGAGTTTAATCCCTGGAATGGACATTAGCTGTCCGTGCTGTAGCACTTTTAGCTCATAGCTTTTTAATGTTCTGTTGCATTGATTTTTTTTTTTACATTTCTATTTCTATTCTTATTTTACAGGCGCGCGCACACGCACACACACACACACACACACACACACATACACGCACACACACGCACGCACACACACACACACACACACACACACACACACACACACACACGCACACACACACACACACACACACACACACACACACACACACGGAGGCAGAATGGCTGTGCACTCAAAGTGGCCCAATGTTTCCTGCCTGAAGGGTTTCACAGCTGAAGTTGATGTTGGAATATATTGTACCCCCATCACTGTTTCCCGCACTCGAGCGTGTGTGTGTGTGTGTGGTGTGTGTGTGTGTGTGTGTGTGTGTGTGTGTGTGTGTGTGTGTGTGTGTATTATGACCTGACTTTTTATGTACTGCATGCATAACTGTATTGTTTACGCTTGAACCGATGAACTTGATAAGTGCGCCTGTGTCGGTAGTGTGTGTGTGTGTGTGTGTGTGTGTGTGTGTGTGTGTGTGTGTGTGTGTGTGTGTGTGTGTGTTGTGTGTGAACACATGTTAGTGCGAGTGTTTGAGTGTGTGCTGAGCGCAGTGAGTTGATCCCAAAAATTGCGCTATATAAAATCCATACATTATTATTATTATTTATTATTTATGTCTCTGTGTGTGACTGTGTGTGCGGTCGTGCGCGCACGCGCGCGCGCGTAGTTGGGTGGTGTGTGTGTGTGTGTGTGTGTGTGTGTGTGTGTGTGTGTGTGTACGAGCGTGAGTCGCGCACGTGTTAATGAGAGAGAGAGAGAGAGAGAGAGAGAGAGAGAGAGAGAGAGAGAGAGAGAGAGAGAGAGAGAGAGAGAGAGCGTGCACGTGTGTAATTTGTCCATGACAGAAATGATCTCCGTGTTAATGTGGTGACAACCATTGGAGAGTCTTGTGTGATCGGCTATCATGTAACAGAACTAAATCTGAAATCGAGTTGACAGCTGCCCTCTCGTCGCCCATCTGGGTCAGCGTTGTTCCTCCTTGCAATGGGGGAAAGAAAAGCAGACTCTTTCCGGGCATGAAGCCAATGACTGAAGACATCTAATGCCACGATAAACGAAGCTGTTCCCTTCCCTTGTCTTGAGGGAGTCTCTTCAGGGTAACCATTCGCTTCTAGCGGTCGGCTGCGTGCCTCTGTGCACACAGTCAGTTCCAAGAGCAGACTGATGCCTGCTTGGTCCTTGCTATGTTTGTCTATGCCTGTGAGATGTGGACTCTGACAGCTGAACTTGAGAGAAGGATTCATGCATTCGAGACCAGATGCTTCCGCAAGATCCTTGGCATCTCATACAAAGACCACGTGACCAACTTGGAGGTCCAGACCGGAATAAGGGAAGCCACTGGACCGTACGAAGACCTGTTGTCCACAGTGAAAAGAAGGACAATGAGATGGTATGGTTATGCATTAAGATCAGCAGGACTTCCAAAACCATTCTACAAAGAACAGTACGAGGCGACAGAAGGAGAGGAAGACAGAGAAAGAGATGGGAGGACAACATTAGTGCATGGACTGGCCTCACACTCAGCAACTACCTAAGAGCGTCTGAGAACCGGGAGGAGTGGAGGAAGCTGGTTGCGAAGTTTCTGTGACGCCCCAACGGTTCTCAAGACTCCGTGATAGGTGACAGCGACCAGCAGTTCTCCTCCCAGATGCCTGCTCTCCACACAGAATGTCTTTGGGGGACGCACCCATCCTGCAAACGGTGCACACGGCCCAGCTTAGCCGAGTCTGCCTTCGCCTGACCAGGGTGCACGTGCTGGGGAGGTCAGCGCCTGACACAACCTTCAGCAATGGTCAGTCTGTCCTGCCAGGAGATGCTCAGAATACCGCCGATGTTTCTCAGTGTGCCCGATGACATGTTCATTGTAATCAATACGTTTCTTCTTTTTTTCCCCCAATCTAATTAGGGTTAGAAACGCCGTCATCTGACTGGTTATCGAATCCGGATTTTCACTCTGCAAACAATGTCAATACTGTATATGTGGTCTGCATCCAGTATTCCCTAAAATGGAACTAATGAAAAAAAAAAGCTCAATGACAAATGGCTCTGTTAAGGGTCTTTTCGCGTCAGATTCGTTTCACTTCGTCATTATTTTTTGATTAACAGAATTTGGCAACGTGATCAGTGGGGAAATACCTCCCCCCCCCCCCCTTCCAAGCTGCCATAGTTTTGTGTCGTGACCGACAGGGACACATGCCTACTCCTTTGTCAAAGAAATACAGGAGCGCAAAATCCTTTTAATCGACAATGCGCCTCGCATCTATCCGTTGGTTCGTTTCCAGCTGTTGATTATAACCTTCTCAGGCAAATATCTGCATCGTCGGTTTTTTTTTTCCCAGCTCCTCTTACCGCATGGCATGGTGGGATTTGGAGTCCGCTGGACACAACAGCGGTCAGCATGGTCTACAGGCCTTCACAGCACACCGTCACAGCTCAGGGTGACGTCTGACATCTCATCGCCATCGACGTTTCCTGTGCTCTTCCCTTTCCGAGCTGTATGCCTCAGGACAAATCAGTATCGGCTCTCCGGCAGAGCACACACTTCGCGGTTAAAAAGCACTGCAACGAGTAGAAACAGTTTTCCCTACTGGAAAGGTTTATAGTCTTTGAATGAAGTGTATGAATGAATTCGGCTACCGAGCAACATCCATCACCGCCCTCTGTCTGACTGTCTGTTTCCCTGCCTCTCTCTCTCTCTGTCTGTGTGTGTGTGTGCGCGTGCGTGCGTGCGTGCGTGCGTGCGTGTGTGTGTGTGTGTGTGTGTGTGTGTGTGTGTGTGTGTGTGTGTGTGTGTGTGTGTGTGTGTGTGTGTGTGTGCACGTTAAAAAAAATCTACGCCTTTTCTTCAAAAGTGTACGCTTCCTCGAATGTTTACGTTTCATTTAATGTTAACGATAAATGTTTACACTCTGTTGAATGTTTACAATTTGTCGGGAACCTAATTTCAACGTCTGATTTCATCTGAGTTCATGCGTGCTCCCTGTCTCTGTCTCGGTCTGTCTGTCTTTCTCCCCTTTCCTCCCTCTCTCTCCCTCCCTCTCTCTCTCTCTCTTCCCCCTCTCTCTCTTTCTGTGCGCGCGCGCGCGCGTGTGTGTGTGTGTGTGTGTGTTGTTTGTGTATGTGTGAGCGTGCATGCATGTATGTGAGTGTGTGCGTGCGTGCATACGAGCGTGCATTTATGCGTACCCCTGTTTTTGTAAATCATATACTGAAGTGGGTGTTACATGTGTAAATGTCTGACAGCGACAGTGCACGTTGATACAGAATAACATTTTACTGCAATCGACCATGCCTGCCTGGTGCTGTTAATGCAGTAGCTACTATCTTGAACACAGTACTACCTACCCGCACTATCGGCACAAACAAAAACAGCAGTAGGTCTCTTGTTCACATCCCTATAACGCACTCTTAGTATAGATACAACAGCAACGATTATCTTGTAAACCTCGCGATCATGCATTCTTGGTTCAGATAAAACAGCAAAGTTTAATGCATTATTATCGCGCACCCTCAGGACAGGTAAAGCACAGATAATTATCTTGGACACGTCATGGTTATGTTCACTTCAGATGTTGAAGCAGTCATGGCCATATTGTGCACATCAGTAGTCAACTAACCCCCCCCCCCCTCCATCCAATATTTAGGCAGCTGTGATTATGTTATACAGATCCCTGTGACACATATTTTGTCACGAACTCGAGCAGTAATGACCAACGTCTACACATCATGTTCTAGGGATGCTTCGCTCTCATTTCGGCCACACGTTCTTCACATCAATCAATCAGTGATCACTGTCTCCTACATTGTGTACTGCATTTTTGGTAATTATAAGCTGCAATGATTATCTTGTACGCGTATGTCATTTCTTCATGACCCTGAGGTATGCACACACAGAAATGCAACACAAGCCAAGTATTCGAAGTTCTCTCATGCAGGAATACATCAAGCCAAATATTCTAAGTTCTCTCTTTCAGGAATATATCAAGCCAAAGATTCCGAGTTCTCTCATTCAGGAATATATCAAGCCAAATATTCTAAGTTCTCTCATTGAGGAATATATTGAGTCAAATATTCTAAGTTCTCTCATTCAGGAATATATCAAGCCAAAGATTCCAAGTTCTCTCATTCAGGAATATATCGTGCCAAATATCGTGCCAAATATTCTAAGTTCTCTTAATTGAGAAAATATATCGAGGCCAAATATTCTGAGTTCTCTCATTCAGGAATATATCGAGCCAAAGATTCCAAGTTCTCTCATGCAGGAATATATCGAGCCAAGGATTCCAAGTTCTCTCATTCAGGAATATATCGAGCCAAATATTCTGAGTTCTCTCATTCAAGAATGCATTTAGCCTACTGTCTCAAAGAGAAGCATCGGGTGTGACTTGATGCTAAGAACAAGTCATTTTTCCTTTGGGTTATTGCTCTAAGAAACTGGAGAAATCTAAACTGAACTGCAAAAGATGTTAAAAGCGACGTTTTGTTACAATCTCAAACCAGTATCTTTCTTTGTCTGTCTGTCTGTCTCTCTACGTAAGAGATTAAAACCATTATAGAAAATAGTAACAGGTTTGCATAAATTTGTTGCCAATGTGCATGTTTTGAACAAGTAATAGACTGTATAGTTTATTCATGTGAGGCAGATTATATATGTGGAATGTTGCCAGAACTAAAAAGAGCAAATATAGCCTGCTGTTGTAGAAGATATTCTTTTCAGATCCACAAAACGTTCTGCTATAGGACTTAAAACCTGACATGACGAACTACTCTGAAAAAGTCAGACTGATGATTATTTTCCCCGTCTTCGAATTTCGCATACACAAAAGCACACACACACACACACACACACACACACACACACACACACACACACACACACACACACACACACACACAGCCGTTCTCTGTTTGTATGGCGAAAAGTCAATCTGAGATGAGCTTGAAGAAGAAAGTTTTGATGGGAAACATCTACAAATAATAGTCACTTTTGAGTCATGAAACATGAACGATCTGTTATGGTACGAAAGTAAATTGAATAGAGCTATACCAGTTTCGGTCTTTACGCTGACATATGGATGAAGACTCCGTTGCAAGACCAGTTTCTGCCCTAACTGCTGATTTGAAAAATACACGTGTATCTAACTCAAGTGTGTCAGGAAAATATGTTGAAGCAATCGTTCGTAGCTGGGACTACCTTTACACAAGCAGCGTTACACAGAATTTTTACTGTCATCTAAACAACGCACGCAGCACACACCTCCAACATAAAGATCAACCATTTAAACATTTATCAACTCTGACAATTTCATAATTGTTGATCACAAACTGTGAGTCATAGCCATTTAACTGTGCATTTAATTTGACCTTTTTCTGTCATGATTTATGCCCCCCCCCCCCCCCTAATTCAATAAATTAAAACACATTTTTCTTTCTTCCTTCTTTTCCTGACTTCAATGTTGTTCTGTCTTTCATTCTGTAAGATCGAGGCAAATACATTTCGCGAGAATATCATGCTTTGAAGCGCTGGCATTTGAGGCAACCAATGCCTGACGAGCGCGCTCAGAACACTGGTAGGTATGGCAAATGCTACGGTTCATTCAGGTGGACGCGTAGACCTCCTACGCTCGCCCTCGCCCCCCCCCCGCCCCCGCCCCCTCCCCTTTCTCCATCTCCCGCCTCCACAGTATTTTTAGCTTCCCAATGTAGCTGGCCCACGACCTAACGGACAGGAAGTAGATCAGTTCTCACGCACCGACGACGTCCCCTGAGGAAACCCGAAGTAGCAAGTGGAGCGGACGCAGTATGCTACCTGGGAAAACGATACGAAACGAGCGCAGCTGCCTCGGAGCCAAGTTCTCTCTCCTCTCTGGAGTACTTTGCTTCTGTTTTATCATCTGCCGCAAGGCCGATTTATCTCCAACGTGCCCCTCGAGGTCTGATCTTGTAAACAGAATGTAAAGCGGATGTATCAGATTCACACGGGACCGTGCCATGTGTGTGATGGCGATCATCACTTAATCATATCTTCACTGTTGAGGGTTTTGAACATTTTAGTTTCTCCAGTTCCAATTTCTATGAAGAAAGACGTCTATCCCACCAAAAAATTAATTCCGTTCATATCAAAATGTTGTGCATTAGTGGTCCTGAAATTGACATGTTTATATGTGTCTTCCTTTCAGGTCTGGAAGAGGTGCTGTCAAGGTCGTGCAGAAATAGTAACCGTACATAGTAAGTATGAACAGTTACATAGTAAGTATGAACAGTTTCCGATATAAATGGCTTAAAAACTCACTTCAAACTTTAAAATGGTTGGAGTTCGGTTGTTTTTTTTTGTGTGTGTGTGTTGTTGTTGCCAGGGTGTATGGCTTACACCCATGGATACCCTTAAGGCCCTTCCACAATCTGCATCCTGCTTTCCACTTCACTGTGGATATATTACACATGAAGAGTACATAGGGGGGTGGGGGAGGGGGGGTGGGGGGCTCTGGCAGGTTTCTTTCAACAGGTGCAGCAAAGTTGCGGACGCTGGCTAAAAAAAAACAAACTAACTAGTTGTAGCTGTGGTGTTTTCATCCACTGCCACACTCCGTCCTGTCCATGTCGGAAGCTCAGTTCCTGAAAAAAAACACGTCAGAGGTGGTTCTATGAGCTATGCTTCAAACCTTTTTCTTCATCTCTTCCAAACTATTTTTTTCTGCCACTCATGTTTCTTTCGCCATTGTACCCCCTCAGTCCTTCTTCCTTTTCCTTTGGTACCATGCTTACCGATGAGATGACGCGCTGAAATGTGTGGCTGCCGACCAGCATATCTCTATGTACAATAAATGTTTATGGTCTTTGTATTAACATTAAACGAGAAAAAAAAAGTTTAATTCCGATGTTTCAAAGGTATACTATACGATGTTCTATGCTTGGAGAAACAATTTAGGATATGTGGCAAAAGGAGTGCATATTTTCTCCCCCAAATTCTAATCGAAACAGAGGTCTGTAACAGGGGGGGAAATCCTTGTTTCGTTGTACAGGTAGCCTACATGTAGCCCAGATCAGTTCGATCTAATGTTCAGTAATGAACGTAAACTCCTGATTGTTGTAAATGGACATGTTTAAAACGATTCGAGCGAAGAACAAGTCTGTTATAAGATGTTAATTGGATATTTGTTTCATAAACAAAAAGGTTATAGTACTGGCTTTGTGGATTTTAACATGTAACGTTTATCTGCTAGCATTAATGTACTCATTCTTCTTAGTCACAGTAATAATTCTAAACTGTAGTAGCAGTAGTAGTAGTTATAGTAGCAGTAGAAGTAGTAGTAACAGTGGCAGTAACTGCAATAGTAGCAAGAGAAGCAGTTCATCAACTATTGTTATATCCCCTCCTTTTTATATGTTTACTTTTTAACCACTAAATCTTATCCTGTATCCACATAACCCAAGAGAAGATAATTCCACATAAACCCAAGAGAAAACAATTCCACATAACCCCAAGAGAAGATAATTCCACACAACCCAAGAGAAGATAATTCCCGTTACTCTTTCCTCCTCGCCTACAAGACAAGGAGGCCTCAGACCACAGCCACGCCATTATTCCAAGTTTTCTTTCACCACGTTTGTCTTTCTCGTCAGTAGAGGGCCGCCAGCTGCAAACGCGTTGCTCCACTGGTGTCATTTATACGTCCCCCACCTGTTAAGTGGACTAGAAATTCAACGTTTTCTTTTTTGTACTCTCTCTCTTGCTTTAACTTCCCTCTCCGTGGCTTCACTTCTTGTGCGTCCCACTTGTTAAGCGGACCAGAAATTCAACGTTTTCTTTTTTGTACTCTCTCTTGTTTTCACTTCCCTACCCGTGGCTCCTCTTCACTTGGCAAACTGTCTCCCATCTCCGGGTCCTCGCTTCCCCTTGATGAAGGGAACCTTGCTGAGTCTGATGGGTCTTTATGTAGTCTGACGGATACTGATGTCGTCTAACAGACATTTATAAACTTATTTCCATGATAGATGTTCACAAGCAGGAGGAGGAGGAGGAGGAGAAGGAGAAGGAGGAAGAATAGAAGAAGAAGAAGAAGAAGAAGAAGAAGAAGAAGAAGAAGAAAATAAGAAGAAGAAGAAGAAGAAGAAGGAGAAAAAGTAGTAGTGTAGTAGTAGTAGAAGAAGAAGAAGAAGAAGAAGAAGAAGAAGAAGAAGAAACACGAGGCGATCAGTACCTCATTGTAATAGCGCAACCCCTAATTCCTTCTACAGACAAACCTTTGACAGATCAGTAAAGACACAGGCCATTGTTTACTTTACAAACGCATTTGAACTGTTTGATATAAGTACACTGTGTGATTGGATATAAGAACACTGTGTGATTGGATACATGTACACTGTGTGATTGGATATAAGGACACTGTGTGATTGGACATAAGAATACTGTGTGATTGGATATAAGTACACCATGTGATTAGATATAAGTACACCATGTGATTGGATATAAGGACGCTGTGTGATTGGATATAAGGACACTGTGTGATTGGATATAAGGACACTGTGTGATTGGATATAAGAACACTGTGTGATTGGCTACATGTACACTGTGTGATTGGATACATGTACACTGTGTGATTGGAATAAGTACACCATGTGATTAGATATAAGTACACCATGTGATTAGATATAAGTACACCATGTGATTGGATATAAGGACACTGTGTGATTGGATATAAGTACACCATGCAATGATATAAGGACACCATGTGATTAAATATAAGGACAGTGTGTGATTGAATATAAGTACACCATGTGATTAGATATAAGTACACCATGTGATTAGATATAAGTACACCATGTGATTAGATATAAGTACACCATGTGATTAGATATAAGGACACTGTGTGATTAGATATAAGTACACCATGTGAATGGATATAAGTACACCATGTGATTAGATATAAGTACACCATGTGATTAGATATAATGACACTGTGTGATTGGATGTAAGTACACCATGTGATTAGATATAAGTACACAATGTGATTAGATATAAGGACACGGTGTGATTAGATATAAGTACACCATGTGATTAGATATAAGGACACTGTGTGATTGGATATAAGTACACCATGTGATTAGATATAAGTACACCATGTGATTGGATATAAGGACAATGTGTGATTGGATATAAGCACACTGTGTGATTGGATATAAGTACACCATGTGCTTAGATATCAGGACACTGTGTCATTGGATAGACATATACTGTGTGATTGGATATAAGGACACTGTGTGATTGGATAGAAATACATTGTGTGATTGGATATAAGTACACCATGTGATTGGATATAAGGACACTGTGTGATTGGATATAAGGACACTGTGTGATTGGATATAAGTACACCAGGTAATTTGATATCAGGACACTGTGTGATTGGATAGAAATACACTGTGTGATTGGATATAAGGACACTATCTGATTGGATAGAAATACACTGTGTGATTGGATATAAGGACACTATCTGATTGGATAGAAATACACTGTGTGATTGGATATAAGGACACTGTGTGATTGGATATAAGGACACTGTGTGATGGGATAGAAATACACTGTGTGATGGGATAGATATACACTGTGTGATGGGATATAAATACACCATGTGATTGGATATAAATACACCATGTGATTGGATATAAATACACCATGTGATTGGATATAAGGACACCATGTGATTGGATATAAGTACACCATGTGATTGGATATAAGTACACCGTGTGATTAGATATAAGTACACCGTGTGACTGGATATAAGGACACTGTGTGACTGGATATAAGTACACCATGTGATTAGATATAAGTACACCATGTGATCGGATATAAGGACACTGTGTGATTGGATATAAGGACACTGTGTGATTGGATATAAGGACACTGTGTGATTGGATATAAGGACACTGTGGGATTGGATATAAGGACACTGTGGGATTGGATATAAGGACACTGTGGGATTGGATATAAGGACACTGTGGGATTGGATATAAGGACACTGTGTGATGGAATAGAAATACACTGTGTGATGGGATATAAGGACACTGTGTGATGGGATATAAGGACACTGTGTGATGGGATATAAGGACACTGTGTGATGGGATATAAAGCCACTGTGTGATGGGATATAAAGCCACTGTGTGATGGGATATAAAGCCACTGTGTGATGGGATATAAGGACACTGTGTGATTGGATATAAGGACACTGTGTGATGGGATATAAGGACACTGTATGATAGGATATAAGGACACTGTATGATTGGATATAAGGACAATGTATGATTGGATATAAGGACACTTTGTGATGGGATATAAGAACACTGTGTGATGGGATAGAAATACACTGTGTGATTGGATACAAAGACACTGAGTGATTGGATATAAAGACACTGTGTGATGGGATATAAGGACATTGTGTGTGTGATTGGATATAAAGACTGTGTGATTGGATATAAAGACACTGTGTGATGGGATATAAGGACATTGTGTGATTGGATATAAGGACACTGTATGATGGGATAGAAAGACACTGTGTGATTGGATATAAACACACTGTGTGATTGGATATAAGGACACTATGTGATGGGATAGAAAGACACTGTGTGATGGGATAGAAAGACACTGTGTGATTGGATATAAGTACACCATGTGATAGAAAGACACTGTGTGATGGGAGAGAAATACACTGTGTGTTTGGATATAAAGACACTGTGTGTTTGGATATAACGACACTGTGTGATGGGATATAAGGACACTGTGTGATGGGATATAAGGACACTGTGTGATGGGATAGAAAGACACTGTGTGATGGGATATAAAGACACTGTATGATTGGATATAAGGACACTGTGTGATTGGATATAAGGACACTGTGTGATGGGATATAAGGACACTGTGTGATGGGATATAAGGACACTGTGTGATGGGATATAAGGACACTGTGTGATTGGATATAAAGACACTGTGTGATGGGATACAAAGACACTGTGTGATGGGATATAAAGACACTGTGTGATGGGATATAAGGACACTGTGTGATTGGATATAAGGACAATGTGTGATGGGATATAAGGACACTGTGTGATGGGATAGAAATACACTGTGTGATGGGATAGAAGGACACTGTGTGATGGGATATAAGGACACTGTGTGATGGGATAGAAATACACTGTGTGATGGGATATAAAGACACCGTGTGATGGGATAGAAACACACTGTGTGATTGGATAGAAATACACTGTGTGATGGAATAGAAATACACTGTGTGATTGGATAGAAATATACTGCGCCATTGGATACAGGGACACTGTGTGATTGGATAGAAATACACTGTGTGATTGGATAGAAATACACAGTGTGACTGGATAGAAATATAATGCGTGATTGGATAGAAATACACTGTGTGATAGTATAGAAGTACATTGATTTGATAGAAGTACACTGATTGGATAGAAATACACAGTGCAGTTGGATAAAAGGACACTGTGTGATTGAATAGAAGTACACTGTCTGATTTGATATAAGTACACTGACTGCCTAGATTACTCTGTCTGATTCATAGAAATACACTGTCTCACGCTTCTGACCAAAAGCAGTGAAATACAACAGATCGATTTCAAGAAGGAGCACACCACACACACACACACACACACACACACACACACACACACATACACACACACACCGTGCACACACACACACACGCGCGCGCGCGCACACACACACACACACACACACGCACACACACACGCACACGCACACGCACGCACACACACATACACACACACTTCCACGCCCTCTCACTCATTTATACACTGGACATGATCTCACACACAAACATGCACACACTGAAGCGCACAGATATAAACATAGTTCGACATACGCAAGCATGTATGCATTCACACACACAACAGTCAACGCAAGGAAGGACGAGCACACATTCAACCTGGGCAAACACATATACATGTACAGGCCACATGCCCGCATGAGTGCAAACACACACACACACAAGCTCGCACTCATGCAAGTACAAAAAACATAAATATACACCAAACCCACACCCAAAGAGAGAGAGAGAGAGAGAGAGAGAGAGAGAGAGAGAGAGAGAGAGAGACAGACAGACAGACAGACAGACAGACAGAGAAAGAGTGTGTCAAGGACTGATCTTTACTGCCAGTTTGTCCCTGCTGTACTTAATTAAAGCACAGACACACTGATATGTCTTCTGTCATTCTGTCGCGCAAATCAGTAGAAAGAAACTCGTGGAGAGCGTGGCAGCAGAGAGTCCTCAGAAGAGAAGCCCCCTTCAAGCAAGTGTTTCGGCCCTTATCTCCTGACACTCTAGGGGGGTTGGGCCACACTCGGTTCATGACTCCGGATGTCCCTCTGCTGCCCCTTTTTTCCCATCTTGGGACGAGCCATGGCTGGGATTCGAACCCATGACCCTCTGGACATGCTCATTTTCCACTTAATGACTCGCGCTTTAACCACTGAGCCACAGGGACACCTGATATTTGTAGGGAAATTAAGCCTTATGAAGTTCACTTTTGTTCCTCCTTGACCAGATCCAGCTTGAACACCTCTCTGCCGCTTCTGCCATTGCTTTCAGGGCTCTGGTTTTTTCCTTTCCTGCAACTGAGAGCTGTTTCATGAGGCTGTATGCAGACGTTCCTACAAACCCCCTAGCTCCAATTTCTGCAGTGAGGACTTTGACCTGATAGCCTTCTCTCCTCAGGCTGTTTGCCAGATCAGCATACTTTTCAGTCTTGTAGATTTGAGCTGCCTCCATTCTGTTCTCATATGGCACCGTGAGCTCGATCATGATCAGCTGCTTGGTTGACTTAGAGTGGACTACTATGTCTGGTCTCATGCCACTCTTGCTGATGATCTCTGGGTGACTCTTCCATTCTGGGAGGTCTGCAGTGCACTCCCAGTCATCTGCCCCGTCCAGCAGACTCTGCCTGCATGTTTCGAGTGGCACTGTTGTTCTTGGCCATGATTTGCCGCCTCCTGCCGTGAAGAATGTTGCGGGTGCTTTTGGAGTCCTGATTTTCCCTTTTGTGGTGTTGGTACTAGCCCAGACTACTTGTACAATTTCTTTGAGCACTTGGTTGTGCCTCCATGTGTACCTTCCTTGAGCCAGGGCTACTTTACATGAGCTTAGGACATGCTCCACTGTTTGTTTTTCATGGCAGAGGGGGCATGCAGGATCGTCTGTTTTCCCCCACTTCACCAGGTTTGCATTTGAGGGCAGAAGGTCATATGCAGATCTGAGAATGAAGCTGATCCTGAGAGGGGCCATGTGCCAAATGTCATTCCAAGTGAGACTTCTTTGGAGTGCATTCTCCCACGTTGTCCATTGCCCTTGCTGGCTCTGCTGGACTGCTTTTTGGAGTCTTTTTTGGTCTTCTTCTTTTCTCATCTCCTGAATCATCATGTCTCTTTTGGCTTTTCCTTTGGCCTTTGACCACCATTCAGTTTTGGTCACCCCCAGTCCTTGTCTGTTGGTCTGTGCGTGTCCTGTTATTTCTCTGATCTTGAGACTTTCTTTTGCAGAATCCATCGCCTCTTGAACTTTCCATTTTCTGCCTGTCTTCAGCTGGGGCTTGATTGCTTCTACCACCTTGTCTCCTGAGTCCTCCAGCATGCTTTGAAGTCTGATCTTCCCTGCTTTGTATTCCTCCAGGATGGATTTCAGGGGTAGTTTCAGCTTTGCTTGGCGACAGTACAGCGCTATGTCAGTCAGACAGGGTGGGACACCAAGCCATTTCCTTGTGAACTTGTTGATTTTGGCTTCCATTGCCTCCACTATGCTGGTGCAGATGTCGTATATCATCAGAGGCCATAGCAGCTTTGGTATCAGCATGAACTGCAGACACCAGACCTTGTATTTGCCAGGGAGCCCACACTGGTCAATGGTCTCCAAGCCTTCCTCCGCCATCTGCTTGGTTTCTTTTGCTCTTTGTGTGTCTTTCAGCGTATCATCATACCATCTTCCAAGGCTCTTGACTGGTTCTTCTGTGACTGTT
>CM065725.1:19323436-19328436 GCA_033310375.1 Conus canariensis | reverse complement strand
ATTCAACAGTGTGTGTGTGTGTTCGTACATACGCACACGGAAACGTACAATACATTCATACATACATATTCTTCCTACCGACACAAACTGTCAGAGACTTACAGCCCTTTGCAGGTCGAACGGACCACGTGACAAAGACCAAGTCGAAGAGTTTTGAAGACAGTTGAACCGTGCAGTGAATGCTGGGAAGGATTACCCACGCCATGTATGTCGCGCCAAGTTGTCGTAGCTTCACAGCAACTGAGCGACACTGCATGTACAATTTGGTTTTGTTGTCAATATTAGAGACTGAGGGAGAGGCAGGAGATTATCAGAGCGTAAAATGAATCCTGATGACGAACTCTGAGAAGGTTAAAGCGTCCTTAACGACAAGGGGTCTCCTTGACAGCTGGCTTGATGACTGACGACAGAGAGGAAGGGGGGTTGCCTGGGAAAGACGATTCATGGCGTTGAATAACCAAAGATAAGATTCTAACTCGGATATGGAATTGATTTATCTTTCTATGTGACAGTACATAACAACTGAACATCGGGTATCAAATGCTTATGTGAATACATTAAAGATAAAATAATATACAGATAAATTGTTCTATATTGTGCACATACTGATAAATGACATTCAAAATTGTAGCACAATTTATAGTTAAAAATACCTGAGTATTCTAGATCCCCTTATGAAACTGACGCTAGAATTTTCTAACTCTCTCTCTCTCTCCTCTAGGTGTGTGTGTGTGTGTGTGTGTGTGTGTGTGTGTGTGTGTGTGTGTGTGTGTGTGCAGGCGTGTGTGCATGCGTGAGTACGTGTATGTGTGTATGTAAGCTGCTAATGTATTCCATAACGTTAACTCCTTCTGCATTTTCATTCATAGCTGTTACAGTCTTATGCGCAGGTGCACACAAACAAGCATGTTTTTGAGAGAGAGAGAGAGAGAGAGAGAGAGAGAGAGAGAGAGGGGGGGGGAGAGAGTGAGTGCGCGCGTGCCTTTGTCTAGAAGTTGTGTAGTGAGTGGAGTTATGTACTGGAAGGGGTGAGATGGGAAAGGAAACTGATGATGGGAGAGACATGCCGTGTGTTCATGCTCTTTGCTTTTTCAATCACAGCAGCGTTGCTACCTAAAACCGAGTCAAGGGTTCTCACATATAGAAACGTCAAATTGGGTCGTTACACCCATCCTGTTTCTCCATTCCCCAAGGTGCTTCGCTCCGCGTCTTGACGGGTGGTGTGTCACTTTAACAGATCAGGGTCCACGCAATGATGTCTCCCGGGGCATCAGGAGCTTAAAGTGTTTTCTATCTTTGTGGAACGGGTAGAACCCGTGCAAAGTGGATGGAACTCTCGCAGAGTCACATTGTAATTCCAGGTTGGTTTTTGTTTCTGTGTGTTCTGACTCAAGAGTCTAATAAAAAAAAATTTACCTTAGGGAAATTATCGGCCAGCTACTGCTGGTCTTCATCAGCCCCGACTGACTGGTAGTTGTGGTGGGTGTTGGTGTTCTCTGAGTTGTCCTCTCTGGTGGAGTGATTGGTGTTCAGCACACACTTGTATATGGGGGCAGGTCATAGCCACAGCCTCTGTTCAAACTTAGTTTTCTCTCCCTGATTTCTATTGCTTCTTTCGCTTTCCTTTTTGTGAACTGTGATTCAGCTCCAATTATGGTGGCTTGAAACTTGTTGGTATCGTGTGTTGCTGTTGTCAGATGTTCATAATATGCAGGTTGGTTGGCTGTATTGAGGTTTAAAGTCCACGTCCATCAAAGAAGGCAGACGGTAATGAAGGGTGTTTGAAAGCCATGTCAGGGGTTGTGTCTTGCACTGAACTGACAACACCAGATGGACAGCGAGAATGGCAAAGAGTAGGCTGGGTCCCTGAAGGATTCGAACATAGAACATCTGACTACGGGCTCGATACTCTGCCACTGAGCCATCCAGACAGCCATCATCTCAGGTTGGATCAAATCTTACCAGGGCACTGACAGGTAAAGAATGGATTCACACGCTCTAAAACAGATTTCCCAGTGTGTGTGTGTGTGTGTGTGTGTGTGTGTGTGTGTGTTGTGTGTGTGGTGTGTGTGGGTGCGTGCGTGCGTGCGTGCGTGCGTGTATGCGTGCGTGCGTGCGTGCGTGCGTGCGTGTGTGTGTGTGCGAGCGCGCGTGTGTGTGCGTGTGTATTTCCATACCTAGTGTTAACGCTCAATATGCCTACTGGTCTGTCATGACGGTCATTGCACGTGCAAGTCTTCCAGAGCATTATTAGTCAACTTCTCATGCTTCTCAAGGCTATTTAAATGACTACGTACAGAACGCGTCTTTTGATATCTGTGCCCTTTTTTAAACTCCAAAACTGATCCATCCTCGGAGCTACATGAACTGAAATGATAACTGCAGTATGGTACGAATGTGTGGAATACTCGGGGCTGATCTGATCTCTCCACAGTTAAAGTTTGATCGGACGTCGTGTGGTGTCTGGCTATGGCAGCAGTGGGTCCAGATAAGGGCCTTCTGGCGACTGCATCCTCTTTCTAGTTCATTTCTAACACACAGGAGAATCTCACAGGGAGTTCTTTGTCACCGCCAGATGGGGATTCTTTGCCATTCTGCTGCACCGTGGAGGAGACTGGCAGACAGAGGTTTGGTTGGGTTTTTTTTTCTGTGGCACCGTCGTGCAGCACTGTTTCCCCCATGTTCCTTACGATGATGTCTTTCACGCGCGACGCCTGAATCAGTTTGCCAGCCCCGTTCTCCCACACAGTCCTGTTTTTGCCTGACTGTTTCGTGTTGAATGCAGAACAGATGTACAGTACCCAAGAGACAACTGCTCCTTGGTTTCCACATAACACGACGGCGGCGTGAAAGTGAGCAATTTGTTTTTTAACCATTCAAGGATTTGACCTATATTCTGGCAGTGAGCAATTGGTTTTTTAACCATTCAAGGATTTGACCTATATTCTGGCAGAAGAAATATATTAGGCGCGCCACCCCCCTCCCTTCCTCTGATCACAAAGTCCCCTCCACGAAAACCATGCAAATGCAACTCCATCTGTCTGATCACAAAGTCCCCTCCACGAAAACCATGCAAATGCAACTCCATCTGTCTGATCACAAAGTCCCCTCCATGAAAACCATGCAAATGCAACTCCATCTGTCTGATCACAAAGTCCCCTCCATGAAAACCATGCAAATGCAACTCCATCTGTCTGATCACAAAGTCCCCTCCATGAAAACCATGCAAATGCAACTCCATCTGTTTGTGTTTGGAATGAAATTGGGTCGAAAAAGAAATATCTATCCGTCCGTCCGTCCGTCCCTCCGCTCGCCCAAACCCCACCCCTACCTACCAACCTAAATATTGTGTGTGTGTGTGTGTTGTGTGTGTGTGTGTGTTGTGTGTGTGTGTGTGTGTGTGTGTGTTGTTGTTGTTGTCAGTACAACCTTGAGTTAATCTGACAATAAATTGGTTTCAGTCAGTCATGTGTGTGTGTGTGTGTGTGTGTGTGTGTGTGTGTGTGTGTGTGTGTGTGTGTGTGTGTGTGTGTGTGTTGTCAGTACAACCTTGAGTTAATCTGACAATAAATTGGTTTCAGTCAGTCAGTGTGTGTGTGTGTGTGTGTGTGTGTGTGTGTGTGTGTGTGTGTGTGTGTGTGTGTGTGGTAATGGAGTGTTGTTGGTAAGGCAGAGTTGGGTAACGAGCAAGGAGGAGAGGGAGGCATGCCACGTGTTCATGTTTTTTCAATCACGGCAGCGTTGTCGCCTGGAGCCGAATCAAGCGTTCTCACATGTAGAAACGACAAGTGGGGTCGTTACACTCATCTCGTTTCTCCATTCCCCAACGTACCCAGCTCTACATCTCTGCGGGCTCTGTGTCACTTTAACGTATCAGGGTCCACGCAATGATGTTTCCTGAGGAAGCAAGAGCTTCAAAGTGTGGGTGCAACTCTCGTCTACCAACGTTCTTATCATTCCAGATTAGGGTGTTTTTTTTTTTAATTTTTCATCAAAATTTGCATTCTAGATCCTCAACTTTGAGAGGAATTTAGAATATGAACAGCAACAAAACAATGAGAGAGGTAAGATGGAAAAACAAGACTCAAAATCTAAAATAAGAAAAAGAAGAACTGAAGAAACTTAAGGGGAAAAAACCCATGTGATGGGAAATGGGCATGAGTATGAATGTTCTCTCCTGGCTTATCGTTTGTCCATTGATTTTAGGCTTTTCTTTTTTTGTTCTACCTTTCTTTGTTTCCGTCCCTTCTTTTTTGAACAATCAAATATCCTTGTACATAAAGCAAAAGGGGGGCCGGGGGGGGGGGGGGGGGGGGGGTTGAGGGTAAGGGATAGGGGAGGTCCATTAACATTTTCATATCAAACACAAATCAAACATGATTATATACAAATATTCAACCATTTTCGAAAACATGCAATTGAAGTAGATCTTGATGAATGTGGTGGTTTACAGAGAAAATACATATATTCTATTTTGAATTCTAAAGTTCAAACTAATCGAGAACTGAATTGTACAAAAGCCAAGTTTGTTCAAACTGTGCACAAGTTCCATTTGTAATTGCCATGTAACGTTCTAGGTAATATCTGTCACTCAATAATATAACGAAGGTTGGTACATGTGGTTGTGCATTTGGCAATTTAAATTTGTAGATGTAAAATTTTGCAAATAAAATGATGGATTCAAAGAGAGTGTCTGTCTGTGTATTCTGCTTGACACCAAACAATGCAAGTTCCTTGTCAATCATAAAATCATGACAATGTGAATATTTTCGAGTCAGCAACTGCTGAACATTCGTCCAAAATCGGTGTGTAATAATATGACAGTCAAACAACATATATGTTGGAAAATGTCTGCTCTTCTTGCTCACAAAATTTAAATAAAAAGTACTAGACGACGCAGGAACAAGAATCTCGGGTTGAAAGTAATTTGTGTTGCAATCAAAATGTCTATTTCTTGATATAATTTTAGTTTATAGATAATAACAATACATATTCTGTGC
>CM065725.1:19295936-19318436 GCA_033310375.1 Conus canariensis | reverse complement strand
GCCCAAATTCACCTCCGTCATGAAATGAAAAAAGTCTGTGACTGGATTGTGTTTGTCATCTGCAGCTGATCAGCCAGTTCTACCTCCACTCTCCGTCCACTTCCTTCTACAATCGTCCTTATCACCCCCCCCCCAACCACACACACACACACACACACACACACACACACACACACCACACATACACCTTTCGTTGCAAGTGCGTCATGATCATGATATCGTATCCACTGCCTAAAAGGGAAGAACCCGTTTTGACTGGCACAGAGCGAGGTACATCACTGAACCAAAGATAAATGCCGAGAAGGCTACAAATACTAAAAAAAAATTAAAAAAAAAAAAAAAAGGAGCAGATTCTCCGTTTCTCAAACCGATCTGAAACCTGAATCTCAGGCAACGTCACAGATCTCCGGCACGAGGACTGGAACGAGTTAACACACTCTTCCTAAATCCGTTCAAACCCTAAACAGCTTTTACCAGGTACCGCTGATGGTCGTAAAGAAGTGCCAATGGCCCACAGGCCACTACCATTCTTTTGACGTCCACTTGTACCTGTTAAGAAGACAAAGAAGCTCCATGGTGCATACGACAGAATAAGTTCTTATAGAGTGCTGGCACTATGATGGTGTCACAGAGAGAGACTTTACAGCAGACTCCGTTTCTTTTTGTTCAGAGATGTCCCACCCGAGGTGAATTTTTTTATAGTTCCTAAAAAAATAAGTTTCCCCTTCAATTTACGAACGAAAGAATTCTAAAGCAATTTTAGCGTGTTCTTAAAGTCATGTTCATAAGTTGGATGTACGCCTCTTTTTTGTTCAAAGATCTCTGTAAACATTCATATTGACGAGGTGAAGTCTTCCTATGTCCCTCTGCGGCCGTCTGAGCTATAAGCAACACGAATTGAAACGTTTGCATGCCTATTTGTGAAATATGCACAGAGAGAGAGAGAGAGAGAGAGAGAGAGAGAGAGAGAGAGAGAGAGGAGAGAGAGAGAGAGAAGAGAGAGAGAATGTGTGTGTACGCACGCACGCACGCACGCACGCACGCACAGAGAAAGCTGTACACTCGTAGGTTTTTTGTTATCATTGCTACCATTATCATCATAACGATCATCATCATCATTCTTCTTCTTCTTCTTCTTTTTTCTGGTTGTAGTTGTTGTTGTTACTGTTACTGTTTGAAGTCGTTATCATCAACATCGTAATAATAATCATCATCGTTTCTGTGGCACTCTCTCTGCCCATACGTTTTGAAAGATCACCATTCCTGCAGGCTTCCGAAAGCACCGTTTTGGCACCTCAAGAGGCACACATCAAAAAGCAGTCTTTGGACTCTAATGTATCAATGCACCCCCCCCCCCCCCCCCCCCGTGGGTAAGGATATAACATTGGGGTTGGTGGGGCTGGGGCGAGGAGGAGGCAGCTCCAAGGAACACAACCATACCTCCCCGCAGGGGAGGCGAATAGAATTATATGGTAATCACTATCATAGGCATGAACAGAGTTTGTATGCATCTGTAACATACACACACTAAGTTTTATGGCGGCAACAGAGACTGCCAAATTCGCCGGCCGATGGTGAAAGACTGCAAGACAGTCCCTGTGGAATAAATGAGAAGTGAGATAAAAAAAAAGAAAAAAAAAACCGTAGGTGGCTGCACGTATTTCATACCGCATCCATGTGATTTGAACACCAATATTCCGTTTTTTGGCTTGTCTCCTCGTGGGATTTTTGTGTCTATGCTCTGCAAACGTGACCCAGAATTTGTGGAGACAGGAAGGCGCTTGGCCTGAGGGAATTTAAAAGAAAATCCAGATGGACGGGCGGAGGTAGCGGAGGGGGCGAGGGGGGAGGGGTGGGTGGGTGAAGTAAAGAGGGACGATAAGTGGAAAGTTTGAATGGAGAAAAACAAGAGATGGGTGGTAAGGGAAATGGAGAACATGAACGAAATTAGAATTCAGAGACTTTCTACACACACACACACACACACACACACACACACACACACACACACACACATACACACACACGCACACACGCGCGCGCGCGCATGTACGCACGCAGGTTCACACACTGTGCCATGTGCCACGTGAAGACTACTCAAGCCCCACATAGTGACTGGTCAGAAAAGAGCGATAAGTTCATGTGATATGGGGCAGGTCGCAGACAAACACACGCTGGTCAGAATTTATGTCCCATGGCCGTTCCTAACAGAGGTGTGTTAAATAGCATCACTTTTACATACTTCCTCTTGCCGAATTTTCTTCGCAACGGAAACAACACAAACAGTGCTAACACATTTCTTTTCGACAACATTTTATGACTGGACAGCTTCCATAGTGGGTAGAGGGGAGGGAGAGAGGGGAGGGGAGAGAGGGGGGGAGTGAAAGCGAGAGGGATGGCATTTCTAATGTATTTTCATTCTCTCTAAAAATATTTTGAATCTCTGAACGAAAAAAAAAATGTATTGCCTACTTTTACGCGTTCGACATGTATGTGGAAATCAAGGACCAAAGAAGGTGATCCTTCTGTCTCATGGGTACTCTACACGTCATTCAACATTCAACACGTGAACCAAGGACCGACAATCTGATGGATACTTTGTCTCTCTTTCTGCGTTGAACTTAAAAAAAACACACAAAAAAAACAATTGGTAAAACTAGTACACCGTGGGACAATGCTGTACACTGAGGAACTGGCAAAATGGATATTTGTATAACCAGTCACGATGGCAGGTCACAGACTCCAGGCTGGAAGGTCACTGACATGATTCCTATTACAGCCATGTATTTGTGGGGTTTTCTGCCCTGACTGGTTCCTACCCAGGGCTGAGTTTGTCACGGGCGAAGCTGGGAAGACTGAGTCCACGCTGTCGAGTTTCATCCACTTACCGGATGCGCCTCTGAGAGTGTTGCTCAAATTTCCTGACCAACATTGCAGGTGTCTGTATCTCTCGGATCAGGCTGACGTTGGGATACGTTACAGCCATGCTATGCAGTCTCAGACCGGCATGGAAATCCGTAGTATCGTCTTTATCGTCCTCGTCCTCATCAATCAACATGAAAAATGGCTCCAATTCAGTGGCCCTTCATGTTCTGCTCTCATTGTGATGATTGTGATTTCAGTTTTGACTATCACTACAGGTCTTTGCTCTTGATTCGGTTCTGTCGGGGTCCCTGGTACGGGCAACTGAATGGGGCCTGTCCTTGAACGGACATGGTGGCACCCTTCCGAGGGACAGCTCACTCACGCAGGCTCCGTGACTAAACAACAATTCTCTCAGTAGGGGGCTTAGCTGGTAGTATTCTGCATAATTATGTTGGATCAAAACAGGAACTACTGTACACCAAAGGAGTCACTCAGCACCAGTGCAGTGTCTCTTCTGGTGGGGTACCTCGTGACTTGACACTGACTGCTCCCAGTTGTGTAGAGCAGTATCCAGAAGGACAAAGTGGAAAGCAGTGCAGGATGAAGACATCATAGATAACGAACAGTCTGTGGGCCAACCTTGGCAACCCTGCGACAGCTAAAAAAACAACAGCAGCTGGTGTAAAACTACCTTTCACTGAGACTTCCCTGCGTACCCCCAAATGGAAATACTAAAAGGGCTTTTCCTGGGACCAAGCCTGTAACCAGATATCATCACAACATAGTGTCAGACACTAACTTTGGAAAAAATGAAATCAACATCCGGCTATACCAGATATACATATTTCATTGAACGACTTGCTACACTCATTTTTTGAGGTAATGTAGCGTACAAAATGCACCATTTTCAGAGCTGAAAAGAACACAAGTATTGGAACATGCTTTCCACACATCATAAATCAAATATTCGTAACAAGCATGATAAGCTGCATAGAGTTTTGTCAAAGACTCACAGTCGCCAAGATCATTATTACAGACATGTATGAAACAGCGTCTGTAGACACTGGTTTGGTAGTGTAAATACGCAAATGTTGAGAAATCCGTTTCATGACGTGTGCATCCATCCTTTACCAGGTAACAAAAAAAGAAAAAAGAAATGGAGTTGATGTAAGGTTGAACTCAGCCTGAAATGAGGAACTCCTAGACAGCTCAGTGTTGACAGCCGAACTTGCCGCCAGACGTCGCTAGTTCGAACCCCAGTGGGACGCAACAGACACGTTGCCATTGAAGTTTTCGCTGTCTACGTCTGCATTCCAACAGGGTCAGTGCAGTGCAAGACTGAAACCCTGTAACTGCTTTGCTGGGATGGCTATCCCTGTCTGCCTCCTTGGACGAATGTGGCTGTCAAACCTGGACGCAGCTCACTGAACGTGAATGAAGGGAACGTAGTAACAAGACAGCTGCATCCTTATTTGTGCCAGTTTCACGTGCTTTACAATAAGTAGACTTTCAGTTTCTGTTGCCTCAGGAGACCTCAGTGCGTGGACCCTAATCTGTCAACGTGACGAACCACCTGTCAAGACGTGGAGCCACATTCACTGGGGAACAGAGAAACAGGATTGGTGCAGCAGCCCAACTCGTCATTGCCAGACCTTTCAACGCTTGATTCGGTTCTTGGCAAGAAAGCCACGCTAATTGAAACGCACATAGCTATATGGACAGCGATCAATTGTCAGGGGTCTCCTCGAAGGACATTACACCTCACAGCTTGTGACGTGGTGCCACCTCTTTTGTCACGACTGGGGACTTTTGCAGGGCTCTGCTCCAGGCGCTATGTTTTCAGTCTTTCTGACGTTTCAGACTCAAATTAAGGTTTGCGTGTTTACGAGTTCCTCTCTCTCTCTCTCTCTCTCTCTCTCTCTCTCTGTGTGTGTGTGTGTGTGTGTGTGTGTGTGTGTGTGTGTGTGTGTGTGTGTGTGTGTGTGTGTCCCCCTCATCTTTTTTCAGTGGATGTCTGTAGGTGCCAGTGGCTTGCAGCATGCGCATGTATCCAATTGCATGCACGCACATCTGTGTGTGTGCGTGCGTGCGTGCGTGCGCGCGCGCGCGCGGTGTGTGTGTGTGTGTGTGTGTGTGTGTGTGTGTGTGTGTGTGCGCATGCGTGTGCGTGTGTGTGTGTGCACGCACGAGTGCATGTGCGTTTTTGTGTGTCCCAAAGAACATCTTATGGTTATTAAACAATTAATTCTTGAACATACTAAAGGGCAAAAAGGAAGACCATGGTTGTAGGCTCACTGATGGGATGATTGTAAATGAACAGACTTACGATCTAATTATAATGAAAAGAAAACCTGGACGACAGTTTCTGCATGTTCCCATATCGATTATCCAAACGTCCTGACCTCTTGGTGATAGCTGGACTTACTGAGCACTTGTGGGATTTACAGTAAACCGAAATGGCATCGGATATCATCGGACATTTCCATGATTTCCTGAAAAAAACACCCGAGCAAAGTTTTAGCAGTTGTAGAGTACTTTTCATGTGTGTGTGTGTGTGTGTGTGTGTGTGTGTGTGTGTGTGTGTGTGTGTGTGTGTGTGTGTGTGTGTGTGTGCGTGCGTGCGTGTGTGTTCATCTTCCAGGTTTTACACGGTTCCAGAAAACAAACAACAGTAATCCTTTTAGAACTGAAACAGCTTCCTGTTCTTTTTCTGTGCATATCGCATCTTTCACATCTACAATATCTGGATGGCACTTATCTTATGTCAGACTAGGCAGCAGAACTCAACGAACTCATCAGAGAGCAGTGAAACCATGAAGAGTATATTTCTTGAAATCGACTCAGATAAAAAGGAAAATCGCGATGGATAATTTCAAGCAACAATGGACTGATGGGGCATTGTAAGAAGTGACCGAGTCCATTCTGAAGATCCGAGTTAGGACTAGAGTTCCACAAAGTTAGTTTAAGAGGTCTGGCTCGGCTAATGTTTTTCCGACACCCCGTCCACAGCCACAGCCCAGCCCGGCCCGCCGCAGCCCCGGAACTGGCAATCCACAGGGAGCAGTCAATGTCAAGTCGTCAAGAGGCAACCCACCAGAGGAGACACTGCACTACTGCCGAGTCACGTCAGTGGTGTTCAGTGGCGCTGTTCTGATCCAACATACGCAGGGCACCACATACTAAGCCTTCTACTGACGACAATAGATGCTTTGTCGCAGAGCCGGTTTGAATGAGCTCTCCCTCCGGGGGCGCCACCACGTCCGTCCAACGACAGCCCCCATGGACGCGCCGATACCGATGACCCCGACTTAATGAAACCAAGGCTACAGATGTGGAGAGGACATCGTAACTGAGGTGACCAGCAGAACAGGGCATGAAGAGCCACAGAATGAGAGACTTTTTATGCTGATCGATGAAAATGAGGATGATGAAGATGATGCCACAGATTTCCATTCCGGTCTGAGACTGCATAACAGGGCTGTACTCTACGTTTCCTTTCATAATATTTCCTGGCATCAACCAGGCCCGACAGTATTGGTCAGGAAATATGAGCAACACTCTCTGAGATGCATCCATTAAGTGGATGAAACTCGACTGTGTGGTCCCAGTCTTCCCAACTGAGCCCGTGCAAACTCAGCTCTGGGTAGGAGCTGGTCGGGGCAGAAAAATCCCACATGACTCTGACGGGAATCGAACCCACGACCTCCCAGCCGGGAGTCCGCGACGCTAACCACTTCGCCACGGCGGCTGGTAGTTACTTTTGAGTCATGAAACATGAACGATCTGTTATGGTACGAAAGTTAACTTGAATAGAGCTATACCAGCTTCAGTCTCTATGCTGACATATGGATCGTGGTTCCGTTGCAAGACCAGCTTCTGCTCTAACTGCTGATTTGAAAAATACAAGCGTATTCAACTCACTAACCACTAGCCACTTCGCCATGGTCGGCTGGTGTCTGGCAAACAGTTTGACACACTAGACAGGTTACAAAGCTCTGTCCTTTCGCGTGTGATGAACTGTGAATGTCACTGATCCAGTGTCTGTAACAATACTTATTTTCCATAAACCTTGAACCTCAATGTATATCATGTCAATCGTGTAAGCATAATCCCGCAAAAGACCAAAAGAAATGATCACATCTTCTGTGAATTCACTCCATACCTCAATGGTGAAACGAAATCCAGCCCTGCACACCCTCGGTGAAAAGTACGCCACATAAAAGGAACTTCCCCGTCGTTCCTGGTGTCATGGTTACCAGACAGTTGGTTCTTGTCGCACTCACTTTCCTCTGATCCCTGTGTTCCTTCCCCACTCCCACACAGCCTCCTGTCCTCATTGTCTGGCCTAAGGGGTGGTCATCGGACTGAAGCGGGCAGTCGTGGGTAAGTTGATAGTGTGTGAGACAGACAGTACGCCATCAGCGGTTTCTGGCCAAATCTCCTCCTGCTGTTTGATCCCAAGATCGCAGAACCTATACGTTTTGTCTCTTTCTCAATCGGTGTGTCTCTGTTTCTGTCTTATGACTGCACTCTCTCTCTCTCTCTCTCTCTCTCTCTCTCTCTCTCTCTCTCTCTCTCTCTCTCTCTCTGTCAAAGAAGAAGTGCTTGCAATAGAATTTTTAACGAACAGTGGGCTGGATGAGCATGGCCCACACACTGTCAGAGCATTTAATGTGCCATGGCAGGTGGATCATATGCCATGTACATGAAATATTCGTACTGGTTAAAGGTCTGTATTTCATGCCTAGCCAGTCCACTGTCATCTGAAATGGAGCTTTTTACCTCAACGCCTGTTAGTGAATGCACGAGCAAAAGATTGGTTTGGTTTGCGTTTTCTTCCTCTTTCTTTCTATCTTTCTTCTTCTTCTTCTTCTACCTTTTCTTCTCTCCTTCTCTCTCTCTGTCTGTCTGTCTGTCTCTCCTCTCTCTCTCTCTCTCTCTCTCTCTGTCTTTTCTTTGCATGTCCCAACGCCTGTTAATCAGTGCACAAGCAAAAGATCGGTTTGGTTTGCGTTCGTTTTTCTTTCTATCTTCTTCCTCCTCCTCCTCCTATTCTTCTTTTTCGTCTTCGTCTTCTCTCTCTCTCTCTCTCTCTCTCTCTCTCTCTCTCTCTCTCTCTCTCTCTCTCTCTCTCTCTCCTTTTGCATGTCCCAACCCCTACTGCAAGCCCCCCCCCCGCCCCCTTTTGCTGCATCTCGCTCTCTCCTCCACCCCTCTCTGCCACTCCCTTTCCTCACCCTACTGCCCCCACCTCCCCCCCCCCCCCCCCCCCCCACGCCACTCGCTCTGACCTCTGTGGCGCACACCAAGGTTGCTCCTGTTCCAAGCCACAGCACAGACAGTCCACAGCGAGCAATTCATCACAGGCCGAGCAGGGACGGCAATGCTTTCTGTACTGCCCTTGCTTGTTTGTCAGTCTGTCTTCGAGACAGGACATGAATCGAAAAGTGCAAAGCAAGGCTTCTTCCATCCGCAATACTACACCGATCAATGGGCGCTATAAATGCACACAAAACAATGCTCCCCAGGTGGTAGCCAATGTGAAAAAAGCCTGTTACAGGTCTCTGTCTGCACTATGTTAAAACTGCTTGTGTCAACAACTGTCGTCCACAAAAGAAGAAGTGGCAGAACAACAAGAACAGGGACAGAGAGTAGAGGAGGATGGGAGGAAGGGGTAAGGGATGGAGTGGAACGGGGGTCAGGAAGGGAATAAACAGAGAGAGAGAGAGAGAGAGAGAGAGAGAGAGAGAGAGAGAGAGAGAGAGAGAGAGAGAAGAAAGACAAGGTACAGTATTGAGGTCAGGCAATCTTTGTGGCCGGAATCTGCTGATGGCATTTTCTCCTGTACACCATCATCCCATCAGATTTCCCACCATTGTCCACCAAAGACGGCTGACCACTCATCAGACTGAACCAGACAGCAGAGAGACAAGTGCTCGGTGGCTACGAGAGATTCCAGAAGACAAGGACTAATAGGACTAATAAAACAACTGAGAGCAAACCAGATGTCTGGCAGAAATGATACAGCTTTGAGGGGGAATTAGCGAGAGAGAGAGAGAGAACTCGGAACTCGGAAAATTTTAATTGCAAAGGCCACCGACCTATCTGCAATGAGGTCAAGAAACAAAAATGAAATCACACACACTGACGCTGTAGCATTTCTACTGATCACGCTCATTTACAAAACTTGCTCACACCAACTGAATAATCGTAAATTTAGAATACCGAAAGATACTTACAAAATCACACCCGTATGTAGCACTCTCCCAGACTCGCACAGCTCGCACATACAATTTCGCTCGCACTTACAATTGCGCGCGCGCAAACCACACACACACACACGTACACAAGCATACACACACACACACACACACACACACACACACACACACACACACACACACTCACGCACACACACACACACACACACACACACACACACACACACACACACACACACACACACATTTTCATCATGATCCCTAAGTATACACAAGACGTATCGACCACGAAACAAGGTAAAACAGATAAATTTATGAAAAAATATGGTACTCCTAATGTTCTCTCCCCAGTAACAGTTCTCTTTTCTTCAAGGCATAGAAGATATACATCGCAACAGAGCGAATTACGTCGCTTTTCTCGTTTTGCAGCAAAAACTTCAACAATGGTCCGTGTACATTTGTTACATATTTCATAATATACTTATTTCTTAAATCTTGATATGATGGACATTCCAGCAAAAAGTGTATTTCATCTTCAGTTTTGACACAAAAAGGGCAGCTTTTTGAGTTATTTTTGTATCTGTCGTGGACTTTTATATCACTGATTCCTAGTCGAAACCTTACAAGAACTTTTCGAAACTTTGGGATTGTGATATCTGCAAGATACTTTTCAGGCTGTAGTAATGATTTAAACAAACGATAAGTAGAATACCTGTCACTATTTAACAGTTTGGTGTTCCACTCTTGCTGATAGCAATCAATCATTCGTTGTTTTATTTCCTGTAGAAACAATCTTCGTGACCAACTCCACCGTTAAGCCAGACAAAAGAAAAACCATGTGAATCAAGACAATTTTTTTTATAGACTCTGCCCAGTTTGAATGTATATTTGAATGTCTTGTGGATTGCAACATTTTTGAGTTTTCCATTTCGTATGCTTGTTTTGGTATTCTTTCAATTGGTAACTTTTGCAGTTTAAACCAATAACGCATTGCTTTCATGGCACTATCAATATATAAAGGGTACCTGCCTAATTCACCGTACACCATAATGTTCGGGGTTTTAGGACTTACGTTCAAAAAGCGCTTGCATGCAAACAAATGTGGTAACTCTACAGTATGAAAACGAGAAAGGCCCCAGATTTCAGCAGCATACAAAAGCATTGGTTTAACTTGTGCATCAGATAATCTGAAAAAGACTTGAGAGAGAGAGAGAGAGAGAGGAGAGAGGAGAGAGGAGAGAGAGAGAGAGAGAGAGACAGAAAGGGGGAAGAAGGGATGGAGAGAGAGAGAGAGAGAGAGAGAGAGAGAGAGAGAGAGAGAGAGAGAGAGAGAGAGAGATCAATGTCCTCTCAAGCAAAAGTTGTTTGTGGACCAAGGTCCATATGAAGACGTGAACATGTCTTTCTCCCTGCCCTATCCGCTTAGACAGGTCTGAATTTAGTACTCATGGAAAGAATGGACTTCCTGTGTTGTGTTTTCCACAGTATATTTCATTAGATATCATAAACAAAGTCACAAGGGGACAACTTTGGAGTAGATGCGTGGAGTCTAGATAGCATGGCAGGCATTGGTCAGTCAGCTTTCATCACAGATACTCGGTTATGTGTTGCGGGGCAGACGTGTAGACTTCTGACCTTGGAACAATAATAATATTCTCCCCACTGTGCGCTGTGGGATATTCTATAGACATGGAGCCACACCGAATTACCCATACCAGGCAAAACTTCCAGAACGCCATCTTATCATGCTTCGATTCCCTGCCTGACAGTTCTTGAAGTTTTCTGTGTGAGATGAGAAGAAAGCGTCTATCATTATTCAATGCCACAGGTTTCGCTTTTTTTTTTGTGCTCAAGATTCGTGTCCATCTCTTGCGTCTGTACAGAAAGAGGGATTCCACCTCATGCAAGACGAATGAAGAAATGAGTATCCTAAACATGTACATCATTTCTTCGTGTGTTTCTTTGTGTGTATGTGTGTGAATGCGTGCGTGCGTACGCAACACTCTGATTTCTACCTGACTCCATCTCTTTTCTTCCCTGCTTCCATCCCGCACATTTCCTCTTTTCCTTTTTCATACTTATTTTTTCATATGTCGGTGTTTTTCGACATCGTCGACAGCTCTACAATGATTGGGTGCTTGCATGTTAGAGCAGAGCGTGGAGAAGGGCAGATGAGTATGTCTCGATGACGATTACTTGCAGATTTTGATTCAGCATATGAAGACTGAAAAATTCAAGAAAAAAAAGGCCAAAATTATTGCAGGGTTAACATTGCCT
This sequence comes from Conus canariensis, assembly GCA_033310375.1. Classification (NCBI taxonomy): domain Eukaryota; kingdom Metazoa; phylum Mollusca; class Gastropoda; order Neogastropoda; family Conidae; genus Conus; species Conus canariensis. Next base: position 19,307,073 of record CM065725.1, on the reverse strand, counting down.
GATACAGGCGCGTCTCTCAAGCAATTTGTCTTAGAACATAGGAAAGGTACAAGCACACCATCATAGGCTCAATACAACATTACAAGGAACATCATTATACTCGTCATTATATCGTCATCATCGTTGTTGATGTTGTCAATTGAAGAGGTCGTGGTTCCTTAAACGTTCTGACCCTTTGCGGTCGGCTGGGCTATAGGCAACATTAACCTAACCTTACCTTCCTTCGACATAAGGATATAAGCACATACATGTGTGTTGAAGAGTAGACTCGCTTCCTTATACCACCACCAGCAGCAGAACGCATCATTATCATTGTCAAACGAGCACCGTCGTTTGGTGGTCACCATCGTCTCCCTATTTTACCTTGTACAGCTTCATTACAATGAATGATCAGGCAGACATGATCCAGCACCATGCATTCACATATGATTTTTTTTTAATCCACAATGTACATGGGAAAATGTCTAGGATTTTCTCATCAGTACAGAATGCCACGTTGGTACAGAATGTCACACGCGGTAACATTCTGTTCCAGGATGACACTTTGTACCTCGAAGTCAGTACAGAATGTCACCTGATGGCGTTTTGCATCGGATGACAGTTTTAACGCAACAGTTGCCACCTTAATAGTTTAAAGCGTAGTATCACTTTTCAGTCATTTCGTTACCATAGTAACAATACAACACAGACGAGCTGAAATATCTTTCGAGCTGGCAATAGGGTTGTTACGTTTGGCTGGAAACCAACACGATCAGTCACATTCCAAAACGACGTCTCCGTTCAGATCGCTGGCCTTTCGTGAAAACCACACTGGATGCATTTGCCTAAACGGGGGAAAAAAGTTTGAATACGTGAAAGGGAGTTCTCAAAGGCTCTAGTATACGATTGTTTGGGAATGGGAACTTATCCTTCAACGGAAAATAAAGTGTTTGTGTTCGCCAACGCTGCATATTTTCAACGACTGAATGAGCCCATGCCTTCTGTTTTGTGTATATTCACACATGCGCGCATGCATGAACGTGCCGTGTGTGCGCCACGATGCATGGGGGTGCACGTTGGAGTGAGTGAGTGAGCGAGCGTAGTTGCATGCATGTGATTATGCATGCTTTGCCATGCACGCGCGCACGTGTGTGTGTGTGTGTGTGTGTGTGTGTGTGTGTAGAAGTTGTGTAGTGAAGGGGAGAGGTGGGACGGAGGATGGAAGCGAGGGAGTCATGCCAGGTGCTCATGCTCTTCCAATCACTGCAGCGTTGTTATTCAGAACCAAATGAAGCGTTCTCACACCTAGCAACGACATCTGGGGTCCTTACACCCACCTGGTCCTCCATTCCACGCTGTGCTTCGCTCTGCGTCTTGACGGGTGCTGTGTCACTTCAACAGATTTGAGTGCATGCAGTGATGTCCCCTGGGGCAACAGGAACTTCAAGTGCACTCTATCTTTTTTGAGGTAAGTGGAACCCGTATGAAATGGGTTCAACTCTCTTATAGCAATGTTCTTTTCATTCCAGGTTAGTTAGCTGCATTGACGCTGAACATCCACAGCCACCAGAGAAGGCCGACAGGGGTACACGTTCCTTGAAAATAATGTCAGGGGTCCTGTCTTGCTCAGTACTGACAACGCCAGATGGACACCAAAATGGCAAATTGCAGAATTCGAACACAGAATGACTGACTCCGAGCTTGATACTCTACCACTGAACATCCAACAGCAGGTTGGGTTCAATCTTACCAGGTCAATGACTGGTAAAGGACGGATTCACATATTCTGGAACCGACTTCTCAGCATGTGTCTTTAGCATTTCCACACCTAGTGCATTTGCTCTGTATGCCCACATACATTACAGCCTACATGTCTGTCATGATGGTCGTCGCACGTGCGAGTCTTCAAAAACACTGTCAGTAAACTTCTCATGCTTCTCAACACTGCTTGAATTAATTACGTGTGGAAAGCGTCATTCAATATCTATGTTGTTTTCAGCTCTGATACTGACGCATACAGAAGGCTACACAACCTTACAGAATAGGTGTGACATAGGTATAATCGGTATGATTGGAATATTCAGGGCTGCTTTGACCTCTCAATAGTTGAAGTTTGTTTAGACGTTTTAGGGATGTCTGGTTATAGCAGTGGTCCCAGATGAGGGCCTTCCAGTATCTGCATCCTCTTCCTAAATCCTTGCAATATTTCAGACGTGGGAATACCCAGCAGAATCTCACGGGAAGATTTTCTAACACCTGCTGATGGGAATCCTTTGCCTTGCTGCTGCAGCATGGGGAACACTGGCAGGCAGAGTTGGCTTTGTTCTGTGGCACCTCCATCCAGCACGACGTTTTCCTCATGTTCCGTACGTTCCTTTCCTCGTGTTCCTTTTCTTCATGTTCCTTACGCCTAAATCGGTTTGCCAGCACCGCAGTCTGCACCGTTCTCCCACACAGTCCTGTTTTTGCCTGACTGTTTCGTGTTGAATGCAGAACAGATGTACAGAACCCATGAGACAACTGCTCCCTGGTTTCCATATAACACGACGGCGGCGTGAAAGTGAGCTATATGGTTTATCTGTTCAAGGATTTGACCTATATCCTGGTAGAAGACATAACATTATATTAGGCACACCATCCCCCTCCTTACCTCTCACCTACCCCCTCCCACATTCTTTTCCTCCATGAAAGCCTTCCAAATGCAAATACTTCTAAAAACAACTGTTCTGGTTTGCTGTATCTGTTCATATTGAAACTGAGGAGGAAAAGAAATATCCATCTATGTATCTATCTATGTATGTATCTATCTTATCTATATCTGTGTGTGTGTGTGTGTGTGTGTGTGTGTGTGTGTGTGTGTGTGTGTGTGTGCGTGCGTGCGTGCGTGCATGTGTGTGTATGTATGTGTGTGTGTGTGTGTGTGTTGTGTGTGTGTGTGTGTGTTTGTGTGTGTGTGCACGCGCCTGCACGCACGTGCATGCATGCATGCATGTGTGCGTGTGACTGTGCATTTGCTTAGAAGGTGTGTAGTGAATGCAGTGATCGTGGAAAGGCAGAGCTGGGTAACGAGCAAGGAGGAGAGGGAGGCATGTCCCTGGTCATGCTTCTTCAATCACGGCAGCGTTGTCGCCTGGAACCGAATCAAGCATTCTCACATGTAGAAACGACAAGTGGAGTCGTTACACTCATCTCGTTTCTCCATTCTCCAGTGTGCTTCGCTCTGCGTCTTGACGGGTGCTGTGTCACTTCAACAGACTGGAGTCCCTGCAGTGATGTCCCCTGAGACAGCAGGAACTTTAAGTGCACTCTGTCTTTTTGAAACGCGTGGAACCGGTACAAAATGGGTGTAACTGTCGCACAGCAACGTTCTTATCATTCCAGATTAGTTAGCTGCATTGAGGTTTAACGGCCACATCCGCCACAGGAGGCAGACGGGAATGAACGTTCCCTGACAACAGTGTCAGTGGTCCTATCCTAAGCTGCACAGACACCACCAGATGGACAGTGGAAATGTCAATTTGTACCTTGGGTCCCTGACTACGAGCTCCATAGCCTGTCACTGTGATATCTGCTAAGCAATCATCTCAGGATGGGGTCAGTTCTGCTAGGCCAAAGACAGGTAAAGGACGGGGGTTCACATGCTCTCTAACGGATTTCTCAAGACGTGTCTTTGCAATTCCACACATTGTGTACATACTCCGTATGCCCATATACACTACAGCCCATGTGTCGTCTGTCATGATGATCAGCGCGCATGGGTGTCGTCAATGTTTCAGGCATGGTCATACGCAGGAGAATCTCACGGGGGATTCTTTGCTATGCTGCTTCAAGCGTGGAGAACTCTGACCGACAGAGGGTTTTTTTTTTGTTTTTCTGTGGCGCCTCCATCCAGAACTATGTTACCCTCATTTTGCTTCCCATAATGCTGTTCACGCATGACGCCCCAAACCCTAAATGGGATTGACAGCACCACAGTCTGCACCCTTCTGGCACACTATTTTTTTTGCCCGTTTCGTGTTGAATGCAGAACGGAAGATACAGAAACCATAAGACTGGCATACGTGTGGTCCTTGGTTTCCACATAACACGAAGACAACGTGCACGTGAGCTATGTTTTTTTTTCACCGTTCAAGGATTTGACCTATATTTTGGCAGAAGAAATAGATTAGGCACGCCATCCTCCTGGCTTCCTCTCAACCCCCAGCCTTCCTTTCCCTCCTCGAAAGCCATCCAAGAGCAAATTCAATTAAAACAAACGCAAGAAAGGTGGTTCTGATGTTTCTGTTAGGAATGAAATTTGGCAGGGGAAGAAATATCTGTCTGTCTGTCTATAATTATGTCAGTGTGTGTGTGTGTGTGTGTGTGTGTGTGTGTGTGTGTGTGTGTGTGCGTGCGTGCGTGCGTGCGTGCGTGCGTGCGTGCGTGCGTGTGTGTGTGTGTGTGTGTCGTGTGTGGTCTTCACTTAGCACATGGAAGTGGAGGAAGAGCCTGCTGGAGGATGAAAACTCACGGTGTGCGTTACGTGCTTGTGTGCGAGTGTGTGGTTTTTGGTCTGTGCGAGTCTGCAAATTCCGTCCTCCCCACTCCCAGCTCTTGTTTTCTCTGCATTAAACTTTTCCAAACATTCTTCCTCTTCCAGGTACCCTCTCCGCTGTCGCTTTCCCTCCATCTGGGTTTTCCCCCCTTAATTCCCAGCAGCAAGCACCTTCCCGTCTTTACCAATTCTGTGTTATGTTTCCAGATCAGCTTTGCATGCAATCAAGTCCCACAAGGAGGCAAGCCAAAAGCGGAGTCAAGGTTTTAGCATCAGATGAAAAACGGTGTCAAATGGGCGCAGCTGTCTCACAGCGTAGTACGTACTCACTGTCACCTCCCCCCCCCCCCCCGGCCCCATGAACTAGTGACACTTTTTGCGTCGATGGCTGTAACAGAATTTAGAGTGGATGTTTCAGATCCACACAGGCGCGGTCCATGCCTGTGGTAATAAATGATCACATAATCGTCTTCGCCTCCACAGGGAAGTGTGTACTATTCATCCGAAATACACATGATCACAACAGAAAAAAAAAAAACACCAGTTGTTTCTCTGAAATGCAACGCTTCCCACTGGAACTGATGCCGCGAGGTCTGGAGGTGAGGATACCTTATCACCCCGTTCTCATGCTCTTCTGGTGCCAAAGCAGTGCATTCTGAGGCCTGCAGAGAGAGAGAGAGAGAGAGAGAGAGAGAGAGAGAGAGAGAGAGAGAGAGAGAGAGAGAGAGATAGTTCTATACATCATGCAAAACAAAAGCAGCACGGTTGTGTTATATATATATATATATATATATATATATATATATATATATATATATATATTATTCTCATCCCCCCACCCCCTCCTACTTTCCCTTGAATCTTTGCCACGTCATTAATATCATGACGGCGGGGTTGTTAGCCTGCACTTGTTTTCTCCCGCTGTTAAATTGTTCAACAGCGCGCGCGTGCGTGCGTGCGTGCTTGAGTGCGTGAGTGCGTGCGTGCGTGTGTGTGTGTGTGTGTGTGTGTGTGTGTGTGTGTGTGTGTGTGTGTGTGTGGTGTGTGTGTGTGTGTGTTGTGTGTGTGTGTGTGTGTGGTTCCTTGAAAAGTGGTATAATTTGCTACGTTTGCGAATTTTCGAATGTTGGTAATTCGAGAACACACACACACACACACACACACACACACACACACACACAACAACACACACAACACACACACACACACATACACACACACGCGCGCGCGCGCGCGCGCACACACACACACACACATACACACACTACCCAGTGAGTGTTATGCACGTTGGAAATTTAGAAATGCATGCATACATACACACTAACCAGTCCGTCATATACGTGCAGGCGATTGGGAACAATTTCTAGCTTTCCTTGCTTGGCAGCATGCAAAACGCTTTTCTCAAATGGTCTACATAATACCCGTCATTTTCCTAAATCTTTGATCCACTTTGCCTGTCATTAGAGCTTCCAACCACCTCGAATTCCACTCTTAATTTAAATAGATGATGCGGTCCTCTTTCACAATCAAAAGCAGAAACAACCAGACCGTTGTCGTTCTCCGGCTGTCCACGGCCAATCAACGGGTTTTAAAGACCATGACAGGCCTTAAAGCTTTTTTGTGTGTGGTAAATTCTTCTTTTTTTTTGCCTGCAACAAAGACGTGCTATACAAAATGCCACTATGTTTATACCTACCGTGTAAAAATGCATCAGGTATTTTGTGGAGTTAACGATAATAACAAGGGTAGCTGCGCATATTAGAGCAGCCCGTTCTGTCTTATGTTGTTATTTGACGTCGACATTGATCTGGAAAATCAATGATCTCTGTCACTCTGTTAACTATACTCATTCCAATTTTAACTTATGTTTTTAGAAAGAATTTGTTCAACAGGCAGCCAACTGCAAGTGTCAATGCTTGTAAATTTGGAATGCATGTTATAAACATATATTGGTACTTTGAAAAACACACACACACACACACACACACACACACACACACACACACACACACACACACACACACACACGCACACACTGGCTCGCCAGTCTGCATTGAAAAAGCCCTCGACATCTTCACTGTGACAACGAGCCTCCTTTTCGTGACAGCCCTGATATGGCCCTTCGCGGTCGGCTGGGCTATGAGCAACATTACCTGACCTTACCTCCTTTTTGTGGACGATCTAGTCTTCACCGTCCAAGTCATGAGGCCATTTTTGTGGTACTCGATCAATGAAAAGGATGACTTCCATGCGGTTTGGTAATTTAGTTTACGGTCCGTGAAGGAGTAACAACAGTCAAACCACCTCTCACAACCCAACGCGGAAGTAACACAAACGCCAGGCCTGTCAGCGCTTGGAGAACGGGCTTCCCGGGTGAGCGCTTCACCGCCAACATTGTGCTTCAGCTCCATTATTCATGGAACCAAGCGGGATGATATTCAATGCATGAAGTCAGATGGGAAGATCCTGTCAGGCTAGATGGATGTCGCCTCAGAATGGATCGCTGTCTGGTACTGTGTGTTTTATGGTGACCGAGGGGTTTAAAACAAGTGGCGTTCACAAGTTATTTACCTTTCGCCTACGTCTGTTGTTGTTGTTGTTGTTGTTGTTGTTTGTCTGTCTGTCAGATCATTTTAGGCCGAGTTAAACTGTAGCAGGTCAACTCCACTTCTTTTCCTATTCAATGGTAAAGGATGGATACAAACGCTATGAAACGGGTTTCTCAACACGTGTATTTACATTGCCAGACCTCGTGCTGATGCCCAATATGCCCTCAAACACTCTTGTCCACGTCTGTGATGCTGATTATCGCACGTGATTAAGAAACCTCTTTGGAAACTTTTTTCATGATTGCTGTAAGTATGTGAATTATAACTTACAGAAAGACTTTTACAGTCATTGTGTTTTCAGATCCGAAACTAGTGCATTGTGAGGGCCACATACTGAGCCTCCAGTACAGCCCCAGTGGCTCTGCCTTTTAAGGTGTCTGCCCTACCAGGCTGATTTCCACATTTTCTGCATTGCTGCATCGCATTTTCATAGTAGGGAAGAACGGGTAGCACTTCTACGGTGACAAGATCCACTCGTTTCTTCACCTTGATGAAGGAGATCCGCACTGGGATGGGGCATGACGAAACTATAGACGGGCACAAAGTGACCGGACAGAGTCCTGAAAGTGAGTACTCCAGACGGCATAATGCTGGAGACCGTCACTGGCACGTATGACAAAACGATTCAACGGAGGTACGGGAGAAATCGCCAACCAAATGGAGAGCTCGTACAAGCGTAACCAATCAACTCCATCATCCGGAAATCCCCCGCCTCCCCAATCTCCCTCCGTCCCTCACTCCCGAGAGAAAGAGACACTTGACACTGACACTTTGAAACTCTATTGGTATTGCCAAAAGGTCTTGTGATAAGAGGGAGCATATAACCACAAACAATGTCAAAGCGAACAACAAAAAAACAAAACAAAAACAAACAAACAAACAAACCAAAAACAAAACAAAGAATACGGAGTCAGGGAAAGGACAATCTCATTGATGTGAGACAACAATCTCACTCAGAAGAAAGAAGAAAACGTATCCAAATATTTACAAACAAATCCAGATCAACACTTTATGGCACATTTGGAACATGCACCATTAAATCTGGGGGGAAAAAGCGGCAATCAAAAGAATTCAGAACAGCTCAACCATCCAAAAACTGTAGAGTAATTCAATATTCCATTCTATTATGCCTCACAGTTTAAATCCTTTTTTGTCTAACACTCCATGCCTCTGTGATATATTTTACAGCAATTTGTACAATATCTACGTTTTTTGATGACAGTATACCAGAGATGTCTTCTCTTTCAGCGATAAGTAAAAAAAAAATAACACTGTGCTCTGATATCTTAAAAAACTGTACAACGAAATTAAAAAACTGATTTCATCGTCAACAGGATTTCCGAACACTGGGCGAGACGATTCCGCGAATGTGCCCCGGGTTAAACCACCTCTTATCTGCATTAAATCCAAAGGTTCTCAATCTGAATTTTGCGAAATCTATTCAATGGCATTTATTCTTGATCACTTCAATGTATTTCTCTGCCTGAAAGATATTTTTAAATGAGCAGAACCAGTTATAGATTTCCTTACTTTCCATATAGAGAGAGAGAGAGAGAGAGAGAGAGAGAGAGAGAGAGAGAGAGAGAGAGAGAGAGAGAGAGAGAGAGTGAGTGAGTTAACTATTTCACTCAAATGTTCCATTTATTTTATCTCTTTCGTTACACCTCCGTGTCACGTATCGTCATAGCCTGTATTCAGTGTCGTCACTCTAGCCTGTATTCAGTGTCGTCACTCTAGCCTGTATTCAGTGTCGTCACTCTAGCCTGTATTCAGTGTCGTCACTCTAGCCTGTATTCAGTGTCGTCACTCTCCCTCTAAACCCCAAGCTCTTTGTGCCGGACGGTGCAAAACCAGAACAAATTCCTCTGTAAAGCTACTGGCTGATAAAAGAATTCTGTATAAAACAATCTTCACCGTTCTCTTTCTCTTGGCGAGTCTGAAATACTGTGGTCCTTTATACCCTTCTCTCCCGGTGACCTCAGTGTCCATTTCCATTCCACGCCCATGCATGTGGTGAGGTCTTGTCCAAGTGGCAGGTTTTAGCAGAGTCATGGGCACTGCCTTTGGAGCAGCCTTTGGTGTTCTCCGGAGGATAGCTCTCACTGATGCCGGCCTCACGACTGAACAGCTACTGTTACTAAAGAGTCGTGACATGACGCAACGCATACGGTGAACAAGCATCATTGAACATCGCCCAAACGACTCGACGGCAGTGCAGTGTCTTCTCCGCTGGGTTGCCTGATGAGACTCTCGTGTTGATGGCCGTCTGTGGGTGGCCTGTGCTGGAGGCTGCATCAGGGCAAAGGTGGTTGCGGATGTCTGTGGTGTGACCTGACTGGGCGGTGTTGGGGTGAGTCCACAGAAACAGCACAGAGGACGAGACAGAAAAGTAGTTCCTGACTCCTTGATTCTGTTGTCAGCATTCCCTGTAAATACAGGCATCACGTGTCACGTAATCCCTCCACTGTTCTGTTCCAGTCTGTGTGATGCCAGATTGTGGGCACTCAATGTCCGTGCTTCTTACTGCCGGAGGGATGCTGCAGCCGGGACACAGTCAGGGCTTTGTCAGCTCAGGTATTCTGGCAGAAAAGATGAAAGGAGTGTCTGGCGTGATCCAAGATACCTTTGTGGGAGACATCAGTGTTATGCAGAGCAGCGTGCGACCGTTTATAGACCGTGGAGTCACTGCCGACAAACATATGCCACACCACATGGAAACAAAGAATTGCAGTACAGTTCAGATTTCCTGTTGGACCTCTTCTCCTTCGAAGACAGTTTTGACCAGATTTGTATAGAAGATTAAATGAATTTCAACAGAAAGAAGCGAATAAAAAGTAAATTATTTAAATTGTATATATTTTGTTTCTCATTTCTGTCACATATGCATCACGCTACAGGATTCCATGAATTTTGGAAAAGTTCCTTGTGATGGTTAACCAGAAGGGTCCTCAGCCTTTTCGCTGAACTGTTCAGCCTGCATTCATCATGAAAACGGGGAAAAGAGAACGCCGTTGGAAAGGTACGCAATGGTGGTACTGAAAGTGAGGTCAAATATAAGTACGTATTCCACTTCTAGAATAGAGAGTAAAAATCAATGGTGAATAACTAGGAAAAGAACAGAGAGGAAAAAATCAATGGTGAATAACCAGGAAAAGAACAGAGAGGAAAAATCAATGGAGAATAACCAGGAAAAGAACAGAGAGGAAAAATCAATGGTGAATAACCAGGAAAAGAACAGAGTAAATATCAATGGTGAATAACAGGAAAAGAACAGAGAGAAACAATCAATGGTGAATAACCAGGAAAAGAACAGAGAGGAAACAATCAATGGTGAATAACTAGGAAAAGAACAGAGAGGAAAAATCAATGGTGAATAACCAGGAAAAGAACAGAGAGGAAACAATCAATGGTGAATAACCAGGAAAAGAACAGAGAGAAACAATCAATGGTGAATAACCAGGAAAAGAACAGAGAGGAAACAATCAATGGTGAATAACCAGGAAAAGAACAGAGAGGAAAAATCAATGGTGAATAACCAGGAAAAGAACAGAGAGGAAACAATCAATGGTGAATAACTAGGAAAAGAACAGAGAGGAAACAATCAATGGTGAATAACCAGGAAAAGAACAGAGAGGAAAAATCAATGGTGAATAACCAGGAAAAGAACAGAGAGGAAAAATCAATGGTGAATAACTAGGAAAAGAACAGAGAGGAAAAATCAATGGTGAATAACCAGGAAAAGAACAGAGTAAATATCAATGGTGAATAACCAGGAAAAGAACAGAGAGGAAACAATCAATGGTGAATAACCAGGAAAAGAACAGAGAGGAAACAATCAATGGTGAATAACCAGGAAAAGAACAGAGAGGAAACAATCAATGGTGAATAACTAGGAAAGAACAGAGAGGAAACAATCAATGGTGAATAACCAGGAAAAGAACAGAGAGGAAACAATCAATGGTGAATAACCAGGAAAAGAACAGAGAGGAAACAATCAATGGTGAATAACCAGGAA
>CM065725.1:19278436-19285936 GCA_033310375.1 Conus canariensis | reverse complement strand
GTGGTATTTGGGGTAATGAGTTAGCTGATATATGTGCAAAGAGAGGAGCCAGAAATGAAAAGTGCGCAACGGTATTGAATGTATCCTTTTCTTTACCTGAAGTCAATCAATTATTAAAGCAAACCGTCTGGTGCCGATTCAGAAAACATTACAAAAATACGTTGCTTGGCGTGGCTGATAAAAACACTCATTTAATTAATTATGAACATGTAAACAGCATTCCTCATTTACAAGTGAAAAATATGTACCAGTACAGACATTTCATTTCAATATTTTATAAATTAAAACTTGATGCCTTAAAAACTAAATACACAAACGAAGCAAAATGTATTTGTGGAGAACGAAGAATAACCAGCAAGCATCTGATGTTTGACGGTTTACATGTTCAACCTCATTTACCACCATTATCAGGCATGTCTTTGTGTGATGTCTTTTCAGATTTAAAGCTTGCCTTCAATGTTGTTTTCTCTTTAATTTGTAGTCCAGTTAAGCATTTGCTTTAAGATTATTTGCAGGTATGTTGTAGGGATGCTTAGGACATATATATGCACTTAGATAACCACATTATGCATACACTTACATAGTCACAGACATTTATGCATCTCTTTCTCTCTCTCTCTCTCTCTCTCTCCGTCTAATATCACATATATGAAAAGACGTAAAACTGAAGTACTACTACTACTACTACTACTACTACTACTACTACACACACACACAAACACACACACACACACGCACACACACATACACACACACACACACACACACACACACACACACACACACACACACACACATCTTAAAAGTACACCGCAACTTCTGAACCTTTTCCCCGAGTATTTCTGCAGGAAATGAGGGAACGTTCCGACGATATCCGAGACCAGTCCAGTCCACCGCACAGTTCACAAGTGCCCTGTAAGTTCGGCGGTCACGAATCAGCTAGGACAGAAGGATGTCCTGCCGATGGCTAGATAATCATATGGAACGTGCACAAGCTGTCATCCAGTTGTTTTCCTTTCAGCATGGCTAGATCGTAAGTGTGCTCGTTTATTATTATCATATCCGTGGGTCTGCAGTCTTGGCCCATTAATTCTAAGCTGTCTGGTTCCACTAGTTTAATAGGGTTTGTTTCCAAGTGAGACGTTTTTTTCCTCCTTTTCACCCTTTAGTATGTTCAAGAACTGGTTGTTCAGTAACCATGATGCATTGTGCCAGACACACATACATACACGCGCGCGCGCGCACGCTCACACACTCGTGAAAACAAAAGCACACACGCGCGCACGCATACACACACACACACATACACACACGCGCAAACAAGCAAGTACATAGGTGGGTGTGCATGCGCACGTGCCTACAGTCGCAAACACGAGAGAGAGAGAGAGAGAGAGAGAGAGAGAGAGAGAGAGAGAGAGAGAAGAGAGAAGAGAGAGAGACAGACAACAGACAGACAGACGGACAGAGAGAGAGAGAGAGAGAGAGAGAGAGAGAGAGAGAGAGAGAGAGAGAGAGAGAGAGCGTGATTACAGTCTGAAACGTGAGAAAGACAGTCAAACATAATCATCATGACGAAGAGACCCTGCAAAAGTCCGAAACTGTGCCCAAGAAGACGCACCGAGTTACCAGCTGTGAGGTCTCATATCCTTCATGGAGGCCTCTGACAGCTGACTGCTAACACTGTCTTCCAGGGCCTGTCCACAGTTCTTTCCAGGGCACACAGATGTCTGGTCTGTTCCCATCCTTCAAAGCACAGCAAGCGAAGACCAGGTCACTGGCTTAAGGCTTACAGCTGACTGACTAAATCCACGCGCGCGTGCGTGCATGCGTGCGTGTGTGTGTGTGTGTGTGTGTGTGTGTTTGGGGAGTGTGTGTGCGTGTGTGTGTGTGTGGTGTGTGTGTGTGTGTGTGTGTGTGCGTGTGTTTGTTGTGTGTGTGTGTGTGTGTGTGTGTGTGTGTGCGTGCGTGCGTGCGTGCGTGCGTGCGTGCGTGCGTGCGTGCGTGCGTGTGTGTGTGTGTGAGTGAGTGTGTATGTGTGTTTGGGGAGAGTGTGTGTGTATTTGTTGCAGGATAGGAAGTGACAAGGTAGGTTTCAGAGAGGCTAAGAGGAGGGGGGGGGGGGGGGGGGGGGCACGAGCATGGTGAAGGAGGAGGTGCGTAATGCGCTTTTCATTTACTGCAGCGTTCTTGCCAAAAGCCGAATAAAGACTTTGATTAAATGTCATCGACACATTGGGCTGCTACATCCATCTTAACTCTTAGTCCCTAATATATTTAGCTCCACGTCTTTGCAGGTGGTGTGTCACGTTGACAGATTAAGGTCCATGCACTGATGTCTCCTGAGGCAACAGGCGCTTCAAGTATTCTCATTTTAAAGCAATTGAAACTGGTTAAAAAAGGATGTAGCTGTCTTCTTACAACGTTCCCATCAAAGCTCAGTTCGCTACATCCAGGTTTAATAGCCACATTCATCAAAAGAGGCAGACGGGATAACCGTTCCAGCAAAGCAGTGGTGGTGATGGTGGTGTATCTTGCACTGCATTTACCCCACCAGAACGCAAACACGTAGAGGTGGACAGCGAAAATAGTAGCGTGGATGTTGGGTCCAGGTGGGATTCGAACTGCTGATGTCTGATGTCGAGTTCGGTGCTTTACCATCGAGCCATCCGGGTACTCATTTCAGGTTGACTTAAACCGTATCAGGCAACTCCACTTCTTTTATGTTAGCTGGTGAAAGAAAATTTACTACACACGCCATGAAACGGTTTTCTCAGCATGTGTATTTGCATTACCAGACCTGGCGTGGATGCTCAGTATGCCCACATGTATGTACTGATGATCGTCGCACGTGTGAGTCTCCAAAGAAAACTATCTGTAAAGTTGCCATGCTTGTTATGAATATTTGAATTATGACGTGTCTAAAGCGTTGTACAATATCTGCGTCCTCTTCAGCTCTGAACATGATACTCCCGAGAGCTACATAAGCTTCAAAAATGAGTGCAGCAAAGCACTGAACAAGTTAAATGTGTTTGGTGTATCCACGGATTGTTTTTGACCTTTCAATGGTTGGTGTTCAGCCATCTGTTGCAAGACCATCTGGGGGCAACCGGTGTCCCACAAAAGACCTTAACTATTTGCATTTTGGGAATACACAGGGAAATCTCAAGGGCAGCGTGTTTTATACCACAAGTTGAGATTCTTAAATGCTACAGCGTTGCTGAGGTCGACTGTTCTTTATCTATGGTGCCTTCGTCCAGCCCTGCTTTCGACTTCGTCCTCCTGAAGCCTGCTTTTCATGCACGACACATGAATCGTTTTCCCAGCACCGAGTGTAGACCGTTGTCCCACCGACAACTAGCATTTTTTTTTTTTTTGATATATTTTTTTTATTTCTTTCCTCATTCTCTCTCTTCCATTCCACAGTTCCTTCTTTCTCTCATCTCCATTCTTTCATCAACATGATCTTTCTCTTTGCTGTACATTTCCGGATGCAAATTATCACATATTTTTTGTTGTTAATCATATTTGTACATGTTTGACATTATTGTAGTAAATAATCCGTGAAACGTATTAGAAACGAGTTATCTTTTTTATCGGCTTGAAAGGATTTGAGTGAGAGTTCAATGTATGCCGAGGAAAGGTTGTTTTCTTTTTGTTGGATATACACACATACACAAACAAACAAAAATCACTAAGCACAATCCTCTGAGTTCTTACAAACTACAAGCACATAAAGGCAAACAAACACACCCGCTCACTCCACTCACACCCCCTCCCGTCCCTACCCACCCACACCCCACTTTCTCTCTTCTTATGAATTAATAATACTTAAACAATATACATAATTATACAATTTATAATAATGAAGTAATGTTTTCTCCGTGTGGTACCATGTGATAGCTGTTGTATATAACGCATAACATAATTATGTTCACTGTAATGATCCTTCAAAATATAGATTTAAACAGACGTAAGCATTTCCCAGCTGAGTGTACACACCAGCACCGAAATCCCGTCCATCAGTGTCTTTATATTTCTTTAACAATCAAAAGAAAGTTAATTATATGTTCTTCAGCCCGCTACCAATATGACATCGCTACACCACAGCCGTGCCCCGCCGACCAACCAACAAACCAACCTACCAACTAAGTTGCCGATCGGCCTACGGGTCCCAGCCGCGGCATCGCCATGCCAGACAAGCAGCGGGCCACAGGCTACAACCACACTCAATGATATTTGAATACCTTATGAAATTACCTACACATCCTGAACATATCCTCTCATGCACGTATTAAATCCAGGTATCTTATGATTTTGATTATCAATTTTCAAATAATACTTCATAATTGATCCAATTAGTGTTAAATTTTTGCAGATTCAATTGTACAGTTGCTATGTATTTTTCAAGATTATATCTTCTCTTTAGTATTTTTAGAAATACTGTTATTGAAGGCTTACATTTGTTTATTTTACAGCTAAAAATGTAGTATTTGGCTATCAGTATTATAAGATCGAATGTAGTATCAGTTGTGGAATTGTCATCTGCTCCAAATATTATTGTGTTTTCAGTCAGAGACAGATTATTCGCTATTAAACACTTTCCTTTTATTAATTCTTGCAATGATTTCCAGAAATCATTGACGTGTATGCATCTCCAGAACATATGTTCAATGCTGTCTTTTTCCTCTTCACAGAAACTACAGTTATAACTTTCTACTATTCCCATTTCTTTCAGAGCTACATTAGTTGCAATTATTCGATGCACTATTCTCATTTGCATCCATTTTAACTTAATATCCTTAATTTGATGAATTTTTCTAAAACATTTCTTCCAAGGTATCTGTCTATTCAGCTTCTCCGTCCATTTTGCACAACAGTTTGGTTCCCAGTTATCTTTTACTATAATTCTGTAATAAGTTTTGGAACCTTTATCTACAGAATATATTTTCTTTAATGCTGTGCTGACTTCTGCTTCAATGTTATCTTTTATCTCATTCTCAAATCCTTGTTCCCTGATGTATCGTTTAATGGATAATATACATCCACCATAAGATAGGAAATCTATTTCAATGTTATACTTTGTTCTAAATTCCTCATGGGATAGTGAATCTCCATTTGCTTGAAACAAATCAGATACTCTAAATACATTTCTATTGTTCCAGTTTTTGTGTTTTATTAGTTTATTTCCTATTTTAAAATGTTCATTGTAAAGGATTGGTTCTGCAAGTAGTTCTCTAGCATTTTCTGGTTTTATTTTATAATAGAACTGCTTATACGACATGAATACATGTTTCCAGAAAACATTGTCTTGAGTGGTAATGCACAGATGGTTTGGAGAGTACTTCTCAATGTTCTCAATAATTGGGTATGAAAAGATCAACATGTCTCTCCATCTGTGTGTTGTTTGTCTCAGTCTTTTTATCCATGTTAATTTTAAAGCAGTGATGAGAGCATTTATGTCAGGTAGATTCAACCCACCATCCTGTACATCTTTAATAACTGTTTTTCGACTAATTCTGTCTTGTTTTTTATTCCATACAAACCAGTAACATAAGTCTTGTAATTCTTTAACAAATGTGTCAGGTGGATTTGGAAGCATCAACCATAGGTAAGTCAGTTTTGACAGAATTAATGATTTTAAGACAGCAATTCTTCCTAAAGGGGTAATGATTCTCTTTAGCCAAATTTTAAATAGTGCCTTCACTTCTATCATTCTATCTTTGTAGTTTCTTTTTTCCATGTGTGTTAAGTCCTGAGTAAACCAAATTCCTAATATTTTGAATTCTTTTGGATTCCAGATCATCTTTAAATGTTCCATATATCTTATTTCACTATGCTTTTGTCTTCCAAGCCAAATTACTTGTGTTTTCTCTTTGTTTAAGAATAAACCTGATGTTTTCCCAAACCTATTGAGAATCTCGATAGATTTTTCAAATGATTTCTTATTCCCTGTGTTCATCAGTTGAGTGTCGTCGGCAAATTGTGATATCTTGTGTTCTTTCTCCCCGATTTGTATACCTTCAATACTATTTTCTTCTTTGATCATTACGGATAATATTTCTGCACATAATACGAAGATATATGGTGAAACTGGATCTCCTTGCCTACAACCCCTTTCTATTGAGAACCATGGTGATGTTTGGCCATTTACGATAACAGTAGACTTAATGTTTTTGTAGAATACTTCTATCCATTTACATATATCTTTACCTAAACCTACAGCCTCCAGCACTTTGTGCATAAAATCCCAATCTAACGAGTCGAACGCCTTTTCGAAGTCTAAATTAATTAGCATCCCTGGGATATTATTTATGTTGAGATGGTGTATTATGTCATAAATTAACCTAATGTTACTACCTATGTATCTATTTGGGACAAATCCTGTCTGGTCTTCACTAATCAGTGATGGAAGGACCTTTTTAATTCTGTTAGCAATACAAGTGGAGCCAATTTTGTATATAAGGTTTAAAAGTGAAATAGGTCTCCAGTTTTTTACATATTCTTTTGGTTTTCCTTCTTTGGGTATACAGATTATAATACCTTCTTTCTGGGTGTTTGATAGTTCGCCTTCTCTGAAACTTTCATTTAGAGCTCGGGTTACAAACACGCCGATTTGTTTCCAAAAAGATTTGAAAAACTCAGCTCCAAACCCATCCGATCCAGGGCTTTTTCCGTTCTTCATATTTTTCAATGCAATACCTGCTTCTTCTATTGTTATTTCACCTTGTAATGATTTAGTCTGTTCTTCTGTTAGTTTCGGTATCTTATTCACCAAATCTTCAATATTGCATTTCACAGTTGATCTTTTTCGGTATAGATCCTCATAAAAATGTTTTACTGTAACTTTTATGTCTTCTGGTTTGTCCAGTATATTACCTTGTCCATCCAGTAGTTTTACAATTTGTTTGCTAATAAAGTTACGCTTTTCTAAACTGCAGAAATATTTACTAACCTTTTCCCCATCTGCAACCCATCTTGCTTTTGATCTTAGTAGTACACCATTCATAACCTTTTCTCTTAGTGATATCAGTTCTCTATTACTCTCTTCAATTGTCTTCAAATCCTCCTCTGATTTAAGTTCTTTACTCTCAATATCTTTAATAGTTTGCATAAGGCTGTTTTCTTTACATTGTGATTCTCTTTTTTTAATTGTGGCATACTGGATGGATTTAACTCTTATCTTCATTAGTAAGAAGTCAAGAAAGACCCGATCAGACACTGTTAGTTTAGGGTCCGAGCTGTTCGACTGGTTTTCATCTTGGCTATTGTTAGCATTAATATCATTACCCTCATCTTTATCTGTGTATTCCTTTGTTATTTCTTCTATTAGATTATTTATTCCGTCTACATATTCTTTATCTTTTAGTAGAGATGTATTAAATTTCCAAAAAGTTTTGTGTTTAATCTCCTTTCCGAATTGAAGCTTTAGTGTAATCAGTGAATGATCAGATCTATAGCCTGGTAAAATGTCAGCATCTTCAAAATACCAGATTAAATATT
>CM065725.1:19258436-19275936 GCA_033310375.1 Conus canariensis | reverse complement strand
GCATTAATTATGGAAAGACCAAACCACACGTCCTTATGGAGGCGAACATGATTATATGATGATAATCGCAGGCGTGAATCGTGTCTGTATGCATCTGAAATATCCACTGTAGGTTTTATGAAAACTTCGCCAGCCAAATATTAAAAGACGGCAACTGATGCCCAAGGGATGCGAACTACGCTGTGAGATATTAACTTTCCACGTCATTCTAAAATCGCTACTCCGTCTACGGCTCGTCTTCGTGGGACTTGACTGTATGCAAAACTGATCTGCAAACCTGACGCACAATTGGTAGAGGACGGAAGATGCTTGCTCTGGGGAATTACGGAGAAAATCCGATGGAGGGAAGGGGGCGGCGGAGGGGTGGAGCAGAGGAGAAGAATAATTATGTGGAAAGTGTGAATGAAAAAAAAAAAAAATATAGGGGTTGGGAGCAAGGAGGAAAACGGAGGGCATAACCAAAGAATTTGGACACACACACACACACACACCTCACACACACACACACACGTTTTTTTCTCGTCCTGCCCAGTTTCATTCCAAACACGAACATCAAAACCAAGTTTATTGCATCTGTCTGTATACAGATCTGGGCTTCTTTGGCTTCCATGGTGGAAAAAGAAGCGGGAAGGGGGGATGCGGCGGGAGGGTGGGGGTGAGGTGAGAGAAAGGAAGGCGGATGGCGTGCCCCAATACACTTCTTCTACCAAGATATAGGTCAAATCCTTGAACGCGTAAACAAAACAAAACAAAACCAAAAAAAAGGATTATTATTATTATTAACATTTATGACGCCTAATCAATTGAATGCCCTAGGCGTTTACAATATCACAACAGACATCAAATCACACAATATATAACAATCATACATGCTCACTTGCACATTGTCTTCGTGTCATGTGCAAACCAAGCACAAAACGCGAGGCAGTTGTCTCATGGGTACTGTATCTTCCGTTCCAGATTAAGTTCGAAAAGGTCCAACAAAAACAGTACTGTGTGGGAGATCAGTGCAAGCTGGGATGCTGCTGGTAAACCGATTCCTGCGTCGCGTCGTGCTTCAAAAGCATCATCGTAAGGAACATGAGGAAAACGTTGTGCTGGATGAAGGCGCCATAGAGAAAAATTCAATCTGTCTGCCAGTGTCCTCCATGTTGCAGCAGTAGGCCGGCAAAGAATCCCCATCTGGAGGTATTGAAGAACTCCCAGTGAGATTCTCCTGTATATAAAAACTGACTTAGAAAGAATACACATTTGTCGGAAGGCCCTAATTTAGAACCTCTGCTATAACCAGACATCAGTTCAACGTCCGAGCAATCTTCACCTATGGAAAGATCAAAGCAGCCCTAAATATTCCACACATCTGTATCATACCTTTTTGCTGCGGTTATCATGCAAGCTTATGTAGCCCTCGGAATTTGTCGGTTATGGAGCTGAAAAGAACACAAATATTGAAAGACGCTTACCACACATAATTATTCAAATACTCTTAAAAAGCAGTAGTGGTAGTTGTGACGAAACGCTTGACAAAACCATCCGATGGGTCCCACTAAACTCCCAAACAAAAACAAAAATAGATTTCAAATCTACACCCACTCCCCCCTCTCACCCCCCTCTCCCCCTTTCTCCCGCTTAGTGCAAATCGCAGGGCCGACACGAACTATGACAGATGAAGAAATTGCGTCACGATAAACTCGTGACGCCTTTCGTTCCTGTTGACCTACCCCCCCCCCCTCTCTCTCTCTCTCTCTCTCTCAACTCTCCTTCCCCACTCCGAGTAGCTACGACACAGTAAACTTTCAATTTCATTGTGGCAATGGCCCGTCTCGCACCCCCCCCCCCCCCTCCTCTCTCTCTCTCTCTCCCCCGTGAAAACAAAGGCGTGACGCCTCTGCCGTGCTCTTCCCCACCACCACTCACCCCCCCCCCCCCCCTTTCTACAGTCCGTGCACTGGCTGAACTGGTGACTTGTGTCACCGGCGGATCGTTCCGCGATAGTATGTATCTATACGGGCGCATAAATTAAACTGGCCGCGGATGTCCGTGAGCTATGCCGATTAGGATCAAACGGTTCCCGAGGCGACTAGTGATAAAACTAGATCCCTCCCCCTCTCACCCCTGATGTGTGAGTGACAGGTTGTCAAAATCGAATCCGGCAGCTAGAATGCATATATACCAGACACACAAGGCTCACCTTCACTGACCCCTCAAGACTACCTGTAGACCAGACCAGAGGAAGACAAAGAGACAACTAGAGAAGGCGTGAGAAAATCTCGGTTCCCTCGTTGATATCCAGTCATTCACTGTTCATTCCCAGGAAAAGTGAGTTGGAACTCTGTTTTACATTTTTGAAACTATGTATGGATTTTATGTATGCTGTGTGTGTTAACATTGTAGATTTGTACAAATGCTTAGCAACATGTATCAAACTGATGAATGATTATTCTGTGTAGGAGTTTGCTTGCCATCATATGGCAAAAGCTCTCTCCCAGTGGTTATGATTCTTTGTTAACTATCTGATCACTGTTCTTTGTATTCACCCTGACTTTTGCCAGTAGGCAATCCTGTCTGGTAAGATAATAATTCAATGATTAATTTTGGTCAGGAAAACAGTATACCTGTGCTAGGTTAAGGACTGCTACCCTGATTTATAAATACTGGTGATTGTTGGAATGATTTTGTAGTGTATGACTTTAAGTCTACACCACATGTGTACTTGGACTAAGTGTAGCCCAAGTCAGTGTGATTTAATTCATAAGAAACATGGAAGAGTTGTTTGACTGAAACTATGTAACATAGTATTACTGTCTCCTACCCTTTTGTAAGCTTAACTTGGTCTTTAAACAAAAGTGGAGATTAATAGGTATAGCAGAAACTCTACCATAGAGAATACTTTGCTGGCTGAGTCTCACACCTGTGCTGAAAGTAAACCAGGGTAAATGTGTGCACTCGACAAACCAGCCATCAGATTCTCACCTACAGACCAAGTTCTCTTTATCACAGAACTGGGATCCTGGACACGCGATCCTGGTCACCCTATCCTGGACACGCAATCCTGGTCAGGCTATCCTGGACATGCTACCCATTGCGGCTGGACCAGAAGCTGGGACTTTGCCCAACACCAGGGCGACCCCAGACAACCAATCTACACCTGTGGGGCAGTCACCAACCACAGGAGAGATCAACTACCCTCTCCGAAGCAAAGCTAAGTTAGCTTACCACCTGGACTCAAACCCATCAGACCCTTGCCCTCACTTTATGATGACATAGGGAGAACCAGTCTATGAGTACCACTCCGGCTACAGTCGCCGGGTGATTTGCAAGCGAAGTGGATGTATAATAACCATATACATTCAGTGTAACTTAGACTGAACCCCCCCCCCCCCCCCCCATATGCCAACATAAGCTTGTGGCACTGAGTGCAAACGAGTAAAGTAGGAGCGAGGAAGGGTCCACTCATTGTGGTAGTCCAATAAGAATTAAACCCTAGCCTATAGAACTGACCCACCAATACTTACCTATGTGTAAACAATAAAAGTTGATGTGTGAAAGTGCACTTAACTTGTGTCAGTTCTCTGTTGTTCAATCAAATGTTGAATGTTTGAACATCTCTCTTCAATTCTGTCTCTCAGAGCTACAAGTACTAATAAGAGTACAGGCCTAAGGAAAAGTATCTCAGAGCCACTGTTCAGTCCCGGTATAAAATAAAAATTTCTTCGATGACTAGTACCGGAAAGTTGCTCCTTCCACCACTAGTAAGAGAGAGGGTGTAGGTGAAATGTTAAGGTAATTCTCATTGAGAAATTATCCCTAGTCCTTCCCCTAGAGGACCTACCTAACACTTACTCATCTCGTCACAGTAGTAAGTATGGAAATGCCAAAAAAGTGCTGAGAAATCCTATCCAGAGCACGCAAAATCCATCCGTTACCTGTCGTTGGCCTGTTAAGATTGAACCCAACCTGAAATGATGGCTGACCAGATGGCTCAGTGGTCGAATATCGAGCCCACAGTCGGACGTCCTGTGTTCGAACCCTGCAGTAAACCCAACCTTCAATTTGCCATTTTCATGTCCATCTGGTGGTGTCAGTTCAGAACAAGACAGGACTCCCGACATTGTTTTCAAGGAATTTTTATCCCCGTCAGCTTTCTTCGGTGGATGTGGACGTTAAACCTTAATGCAGCTAACTAACCTGGAATGATAAGAACGTTGCTGCCAGAGAGTTGAACCCACTTTATACCGTTCCATGCGTTTCAAAAGACAAGAGTGCCCTTAAACTTCCTGTTGCCCCAGGGGATATCACTGCATGGACCCTAATCTGTTAAAGTGGCACAGCATCCGTCAAGACGCAGAGCCAAGCACACCGGGGAATGGAGAAATGAGATGGGTGTGACGATCCAACTTGTCGTTTCTACATGTGAGAACGCTTCATTTGGTTCCGAGTGACAACGCTGCAGTGATTGGAAAAGCATGAGCACCTGGCATGCCCACCCTCGCTTCCTTCCTCCTTCCCACTCCTCCCTTTCCATATAACTCTATTGACTACACTACTTCTAAACACACACACACACACACACACACACACATGACTAACCCACTCAATAACTCACTCACTCTCATGCGCACACCCATACGTTGAGGCACATGCTCGCGCACGTTCATGCATGCATGCATGTGCGTTTTCACAATACAGAAAGTACGGGATCATTTGGTTGTTGAAAACATGGAGTGTTAGCGAACATGGAAACCTTAATTTACGTTCTAAGAAAAGTTCAAATTGCCTTGCTTTTAGTGCCAGACAATTGTATGTTAGAGTCTCTGAGTACACCCTTTCACGTACGTTCTAGGAAAAGTTCAAATTGCCTTGCTTTTAGTGCCAGACAATTGTATGTTAGAGTCTCTGAGTACACCCTTTCACGTACGTTCTAGGAAAAGTTCAAATTGCCTTGCTTTTAGTGCCAGACAATTGTATGTTAGAGTCTCTGAGTACACCCTTTCACGTACGTTCTAGGAAAAGTTCAAATTGCCTTGCTTTTAGTGCCAGACAATTGTATGTTAGAGTCTCTGAGTACACCCTTTCACGTACGTTCTAGGAAAAGTTCAAATTGCCTTGCTTTTAGTGCCAGACAATTGTATGTTAGAGTCTCTGAGTACACCCTTTCACGTACGTTCTAGGAAAAGTTCAAATTGCCTTGCTTTTAGTGCCAGACAATTGTATGTTAGAGTCTCTGAGTACACCCTTTCACGTACGTTCTAGGAAAAGTTCAAATTGCCTTGCTTTTAGTGCCAGACAATTGTATGTTAGAGTCTCTGAGTACACCCTTTCACGTACGTTCTAGGAAAAGTTCAAATTGCCTTGCTTTTAGTGCCAGACAATTGTATGTTAGAGTCTCTGAGTACACCCTTTCACGTACGTTCTAGGAAAAGTTCAAATTGCCTTGCTTTTAGTGCCAGACAATTGTATGTTAGAGTCTCTGAGTACACCCTTTCACGTACTCCAAATGCTTCGTGTTTAGGTACGTGGCTTCTCACGTACTCGAAAGGCCAATAGCCTGCACCAAGGCGTCATCCTGGTTGTTTTGGGGTGTGACTGATTGTGTTCGTTTCTGGAGAACTGTAACACCTACATCATCGACACCTTGTAGGGTATTCCATCTCGTCTACGTTGTATTGTTAATCTGGCACCACAAGACGTCAGATTGCACTAAAGTCCATCAGATCTAATAAAAGGCCATCAGATCACACGGAAGTTCATCTGACCACACAAAAAATCCATTAGACTACACAAAGAGTTCATCAGGAGACAGAAACGTCCATCAAACTACACGATGTCAATCACACTATCATCATCATCATCATCTTATTATTATTATTCTGCGTACGCAGGCCGATACTCCTGCGGACACTCCCTATATGGACAGACAAGTATTAATCCCATCTACCCAACAAAGGGAGTGGAGTTTTGTGTGTATGACCATTTTTTATCCTGCGATTAAGGCAGCCATACTTCATCTTTGGGGAAGTTGCATGCTATGTGTAACGTGTCATCCATACCAACGGCCAAACTGGCCCTCTCTTCCGAAAGTTGGTGATGGGATTTTACGTGTATGCAAGATGTTATGCGTGCGATCACACATGGAACCTCGGTTTATAGTCTCATTCGAAGGACTGTATGGGGAATGGAGTCAGAACTAATGTTAACTCCGAGGGAAAAATCCCCCTGTACCGAAACGGCCCGGCGGAGATTCGAACCTGCAACCCTTGTATTACGAGTTCGGCGCTCTACCAACTGAGCTATTCCGGCCCCAATCACGCTATCAGATGACTCACCAGACTCAACAACGGTCGATTCATCAGGAGAAAGCGAGGACTCGGAGATGGTAGACAGGTTGCCAAGTAAACAGAAGCCATAGGCAGTAAACTTAGAGCAAGACAGAGTAGAAGAAAAGTGGAATTACCGGTTCGTTAAATGGGTGGGGCATACAACTGACACCACAGAAGCCCTCCTGCTGACGAGAAAAATAAAAGTAGTGAAAGGAAACTCAGGCTGATGGCTTGACTATGCTCTGAACCATCCTTGTTCTGCAGGCGAGGAGGCAGGTGTGACGAAAATTACATCCTCTTGGTACTGTGGTAGTTTGGACTGGGAGAGGAGAAGGGGGGGGGGGGGGGGGGGGGGACGATACGGGTTACGAGGGGTACAATAGAAACCCCAAACAAACAAAAGCACCGGCAGGTGGAATGTCATACAGCTGTGGAAGCACGTCTGTTGTTACTACTACTACCACTACTACTACTATGGCTGCTGCTGTTGCTAATGCTACACTGTTGCTACCGCGTCGTATCAATTGTTACAGCTAAGAAGAATGAGTACCTTAACTTTAGTAGATAAACGTTAAAGGTTAAAAGCAACAGAAACAAAAACATATCTTTCTAGTGAATCCAAATATTCAGTTAACGGCAAACTACAGTCTTCTTGCTGACTTGCATAGTTTTTATACATGTGCATTGACAACAAGCACCTGCTTACGTTCATCAAGAAACGTTACAGCGATTTGATTTTGTTTTGATTAGAGACTCGTGAACAAAAAAACAAAAACAGAAACATACCACTCCATACCTTTTTCCATACATCTTGATTTTTTTCCTCACACCAAAATATATTTTATAAACATACAGTATCATATTAATTGTCTATAGAACAAGACAATAAGGTCTTCCCTCCTTTCACCGTAATTACAAAGACCTTTAACACATATTGTATATATTGATGTACTACTCACCATGCACACGTAACAATGCGTTATCAGATCAATAAGCATGGTCCCAAACAAAAGGGTCAGGACTGAGGGACGAGAGCGCAAAAAGAAGTGCGAGTGTCACTAAATTAATATAATTTTTAAAAGGACGAAAAAAAAAGCGAGTAAAGCATAACTTGAAAACTCAGACGCTGTATACAGGAACAGAGCTGCTGAGAGGAAAAAAAAAACGGAGAGTAACGCTGGAACTAAGACGCCAGAATTCAAACCAGCTTCTGTGAGCCAGCATCCACAACACTGCCGCAGCTGCTGAATGAAACCCACCCAGAGGCACTATTTGCCTCCCCTGTCAGAGCCCCCCACCGTACCCATCATGTCTAACCTATCAACGCGGAGCTGATATGTAGGATGCACGTTGTTGAAGGGCCATATCGCTGTCTGAACCAAACATCCTGGCAACAGAAAAGGGACCTCCAACCGTTGGAGATCGAAGTGGATATTCAATCCGCTGACATGGGAATCTGCCCATACTTTTTGTGTATTTTTACCATTTCTACAGGACCTTGAAAGCACCCCTCCAAGACCTGAAAGACGGCAAATGTAAACATGTGACTTTCAGGCCCACCGCAGTTCAGTCTTCTGACATGAACAGTCTGCGGCAAGCACTAAACATCTTTCTCCCACAGAAGTTAGCTGAGATTTGTTTTAAGAAAAGCGCCTCTACAGAGAAGACATGATTATGTAATGATTGCCGTCATACACATGGCCCATTCCTGTGTGAATCTGAAACATATACTCTAGAGCTGTTGATAGGAGCAGAGTTTGAGGGTTACATTTGAGATTAATAGTCCTTTTGGACGAAAACAAAACAGGAGAGTACACCAGGGAGGGGAGGGAACTTTGCTCCAAGACAGCTGCTCTCGTTTCCTATCGTTTTCCCAGTTAGCTTACAGCGTCCGCTCCACTTTCTGGTTTCCTCAGGGTACGTCGTCGCTGCGTGCAAACTACTCTACCAACTATCCGTTAGGTCGTGGAACCAACAACTGCACTGGAAGGCTTTCAAAAAAAAAAGAGTGGAGGTGAGAGATGAAGACGGGGAATGGGAGGGGGGGGGGGGGGGGTAGAAGGTCTTCGGGTCCACATAAATGAGCAGTAGCATTTGCCATACTTTGCAGTATTCTGACTGCGTTCGAAGGCACTGGGTACGTCTTGTGTCAGCGTTTTAAAGTATGATATACTCTCAAAATGCATGCACTTCAATCTTAGATATTGAAAACGAGAAAAACATCGACGTGAGGAAAAGAAGCAATGTGCGTTAATTCATTGAATCAAGGGAATAAATCATCACTGAAAAAGAGTCAACTTAAGTGCGCAGTCACAGGTGTATGACTTACTCTGGTCTGTCTCAAAATGTTTTAAGATTCTTCTACCATTAACGGTCATGGAATTGTCGGGATTGGGAAATAGTCAACTGGTTTATCTTGATCTTCGAACGTGCGTGAGGCGTGCGTTATTAGAAACAAAATTCTCTGTTTTATACTGCCAGTGTAAAGGCAGTCCCAGGTAAGAACGATTGACTCAACATATTTTCCTGAATTCATCTGAGTAGAACACGCCTATATTGTTAATCATTAATTTGGGTGGAAAGTGGTCTCCTTAAAACGGAACTAATATCGAAAAGTCAAGGATGGACAACTGAACTGGTATAGCTCTATTCAATTCACTTTCGTACTATAACAAGTCACTTCTGTTTCATGGCTTAGAAATGACGACTGCTTGCAGATGTTTCCACCCAAAGAGCTCTGTGTTTCATGGCTTAGAAATGACGACTGCTTGCAGATGTTTCCACCCAAAGTGCTCTGTGTTTCATGGCTTAGAATTGACGACTGCTTGCAGATGTTTCCACCCAAAGTGCTCTGTATTTCATGGCTTAGAAATGACGACTGCTTGCAGATGTTTCCACCCAAAGTGCTCTGTGTTTCAAGGTGAGCCTGACTTGGGTTTCCTGCCAAGCAAAGAAATAATGGAAGTGTGTGTGTGTGTGTGTATGTGTATGTGTGTGTGTGTGTGTGTGTGTGTGTGTGTGTGTGTGTGTGCGTGCGTGCGTGCGTGCGTGCGTGCGTGCGTGCGTGCGCGCGCGCGCGCAAAATCGAATACAGAAGAACAAATCGTCTTTCTACATTTTTTGAACAGTCTAGTTTTAAGTTCCTTCATTACAACATTTTGTGGATCTGAAAAAGAAGCTTCCACAATAGTCGGCTATTTTTTTTCTTCCTGTATTCAATTTTGGCAACAGTCAGCAGAGAAAAACATGGCTCGGCCACGTCTGTGTTTGCAGGATGGCTGCATCTCGAAAGACATTGTATAAGGAAGGAGGGATGAGGGGAGGGGGCAGGCAACTGGGAGAAGAATGGCTGGTCGCACTCATCTGAGGTAAGAGGCACACGAGAGCTTAGGATTGACTCTTACTCTTCGGAGAGGCATGCATAGCCGAACAGGTACTCTGAGCCGTCACCTCAAAGACAATGGAAGAAAAGGTCCTTTATCTTACAGACTCGCGGCATTAGACGTCTTCAGTGACTGGTTTATTGGACGGGTAGCGCCCGCTCTTTGACCCAGACGGGCGGCGAGGTAAGGTAAGGTAATGCTGCTTATAGTCCAGCCGACCACAAAGGGCCATATCAGGGCTGTCACCACGTTAAAATCAACTCACAAGTAAAAAAAAAAAAAACCCACCTTTCACATATCTCTTTAAAATACACCTTCCAAAAAACGCACCAGAAACTTCGTTAAAATCTTTCTTCCGTAAAATCTTAGATCAGATGAAAAATTTAATCTCTTTCAGAAACTCAAAGATCACGTCAGGTGAGACATCTCTGAACAGGGTTTTCATAGAGTATGCTGTAAAGTGTTTATGTCTCACATCGTGCGAGTCCCAACAATCTAAAAGAATATGTTTAATTGTGAGTGAAACATGACATGGAATGCACCACGGAGCTTCTTCGCCTTTTAAAAGATAAGAATAGGTGTAAAACGAGTGGCCTGTACGCGAACGGCAGAAGAGTGTTTCTTCTTTACGGGTAAGGTAAGGTAATGTTGCTTATAGCCCAGTCGACCGCAAAAGGCCATATCAGGGCTGTCACCACGTTTAAATCAACTCACAAGTCATAATTAAAAAAAAACAAAAAAAAAACTTTCACACATCTCTTTAAAATACATTTTCTAAAAAACGCACCAGTCTTCTTCACGGCCGCCTCGGGAACATGGTAAAAATCTCTTTCAGGTTTGGACGGATTTCAAATAGTTTGTTATCCGTCTGCAAGGTCCATTCCATTTGCCAGAGGTCTTTAACATAGGCCTGTGTTTTGGGTTTCAGATCAGTGTGAGGAACAGACAACCTGCAACTTTTCCTTTGTGGCATTCTTAGCAAGCTGATCAACCATCTCATTGCCTCGAATGCCCACATGGCTGGGAACCCAAGCCAAAACTATGTTGTATCCGTTTGATTTTAGAGTGGTGTACAGTTCAAAAACTTTCAGCAGCTGAGGGTGTTTGAGATTACGGCCGGCAATGGCCTCCAAAGCAGAAAGGGAGTCTGATAAATGAGAAAATCCTTATGTTTGGATTTACAGACCATTTTCAGAGCTAGGACCAAGGCTGTCAGCTCAGCAGTGTAGATAAAGCTGTCGGTGGGAATGTGTTCGGTACATCTCTAAGGGGGATCTACTGCACAAAACACAGCAGAGGCAACTCCCTCCTCAGATTTGGACTCTTTTGTAGGATGGAAACGTAGAACACAGTTCAGCAAAGGAACTAGTGGAATCTTTACGGTACGAGGCCAAATCAAAGCGGATCTATGGAGTAAAGAAAGTCCATGGTGGGTCATCAGAAAACTTTGAAAAATCAAACTACTCCCAGGTCTATATCTGCTTTGTTCAAATGGGGAAGAAGACAAATTTCCAAGGGTGGAATGGAACTGGGGTGGTTATCGAATTTTGTTTTGAGCTTGGAGTGAAAAACACAGTCATATGCAGGGTTTTGAGGTTCAGAAGAGAGACTCAGACAGTAATTCAAGGCAAGTTTCAGTCGACGATTCGAGAGGGATGGTTTTCCTGCCTCAGATACAGGCTATAAACAGGGGTGGTGCGGAATGCACCCAGACACAATCGAAGTCCTTGATGGTGTATAGGATCTAGACTTTTCAGGTAGGACGGTCTGGCAGAGCCATACACTACACACCCATAGTCCAGTTTGGAGCGGATCAGAGCCCTGTAAAGAAAGAGGAGAGTTTTCTTGTCAGTGCCCCAATCTGTGTGTGCCACTACTCGCAGAATGTTCAGTGCTTTCTGATATGCAGTTTTTAAGTGTTGGATACGACTTTTAAAGTTCAGTTTTTGATTAAAAACAACACCCAGAAATTTGACTTCTTTCACAGCTGGAGTGGTGTACTTGTCCTGACGAATTTCAGGATCAGCAAAAAATTGACGAAAATTGTGGAAATGGATTGACTGAGTTTTGGTACGTGAGAAGGTAAACCCGTTTTTCTCGGCCCACTGTTGGATCTTGCTGACACAAAGTTGGAGTCGACGCTGTACGCTGGCCTAAGAAGTTCCAACTGCGTACAGCGCGAAGCCATCAACAAACAGAGAGGACTCAGAACCCTGGTGTAACGATTTCACGATGTCATCGATTTTGATGCTGAAAAGGGCAGAAGAAAGGATGCTCTCTTGAGGTACACCCAACTCCTGCCCATGGATGTCAGACAGCGTGATGCCAATGCGCACCTGGCACTGCCGTTCAGCTAGAAGTTTTGAATAAACATAGGCAGATGACCACGAAAACCAAGTCTTTGAAGATCTATAAGGATTCCTGATTTCCAGGTGGTGTCGTCCGCTTTTTCCAGATCAAAGAAGACGGTGACAACATGCTGTTTATTGATGAAGGCGTTGCGGATGGTGGTTTCCAGACGGACTAAATGGTAAGCTGTCGAGTGGTACTTCCGGAACCCCCACTGTTCACTGTCTAAAAGGCCATCGGTTTCCAGCTTGCACATCAGTCGGGAATTGACCATCTTTTTCATTAGCCTACAGAGGCAGCTGGTCAGAGCTATTGGACGATAGTTTGAAGGGTTGGTGAGGTCCTTTCCAGGCTTAGGGATTGGAATGATCAGGGCTTTCGGCCAGGAGGGCAGAAAACACCCTGTGGTCCAGATATGGTTGTAGACTTTGAGAAGGGTCTCAAGACAGCTTTCTGGGAGATGTTTCAAAACCTGATGATGAATATCATCCAGACCAGGGTCAGAATCGGTGTAGGTTTGCAGAGATGATTTCAGTTCATCGATTGAAAAAGGTAGATTGTAGGCTCCAGAGATGTCTGATGTGAAATTGTAAGATTTTTCTCTGAGTTGTTTGTTTCTTAAAAAGGCTGCAGATTTACTTGAAGATGAGGAGTTCTGTTGGATGGTGGAGGCCAATAGATCGGCAACAGCTTGTTTGTCAGTTATCAGAGCATCGGCAAGTTTCAGGTGATGAATTGAGGGGCTGGCGTTCTTCCCTTTGATTTTTCTGATGATGTTCCAGACTTTTTTCTTTGATGTTTTAGATGTCAGCCCGGAGCAGAAGTTTCTCCAAGACTGACGTTTACTGATTTTAAAAGCGTGTCTTGTTCTGGCACGGAGTTTCTGATGGGCTCGAGCATTGGGACTTGAAGGTCTATGGAATACCCAACGCTGAGCCCGTTTGCGTACTTCTGAGATTTGTTGGCAGTCAGAATTAAACAAAGGTGTCTTAGGCACCTGGAGTTGGTCGGAAGACATTGGAATACAGGTTTTAGCAGACTTTATCAAAGTATTGGTTAGAGACTGCTTGGTCTGGGCTTTGAAGAATGTCAAATCCTGGAGCTCCTTTGAAATATTTGCAGCAAAAAGATTCCAATTAGCCTTCTTATGATTTAGGTGTTGTGGGACAGAAGCATTTTCAGTTGTTAGGGGTTTTAATAGAATAGGAAAATGGTCACGTCCATGCAGATCGTCATGGACAGACCACTCATAGTCCAGGACCAGCGAGGGGTCACATATCGACAAATCTAAACACGAAAGTGAACCTGAGGAAGACTGCAGGTAAGTTGGAGATCCATCGTTCAGACAACACAACTCAAACTCTGAAAAGACATCTTCAAGAAGCAGACCTTTGGCTGACGAATTCACACTACTCCATAGAGGATTGTGTTCACTGAAATCACCCAACAGCAAAAAAGGTCGAGGAAGTTCTCCAATCAGATTGACAGGGTCCTGACGACAAACTGGGACAGAAGCTAGCAGATATAACGAGCAAACTGTAACGGTTTTATGAAGAGTGACTCTCACAGCTACTGCCTGAAGGGGGGTAGTCAGAGCGACAGGACTAAACAGAAAAGTTTTGTGTATAAGAAGGGCAGCACCGCCCGTTAGTCCTAGTGTGGAAGATTGTGCAGGTTTGGAAAGAATATTGAAGCCAGAAAGAGTGAAGGTCTTCTGGCTTTGAATTTTTGTTTCCTGAAGAGCTACTACCTGAGGTTTTAGTGTTTGACACAAAAGCTGCAGTTCCTCAAAGTTTGAGTTTAAACCACGGATGTTCCAATGAATTATTTTACTGTCCATGGTGCAGAGGACAAACAGGAGAGAAGTCAATTCATATCCGAATCGTCGTCTGCATCCAATGGAGCGTATCTGTTTTTGAGATGGATTGGTTTGTTTTGGTCTCCAGACGTGCTGGCAGACTTGCCTGCAGGTGAAGACGGTTTGGGTTTTGGAGATGGTGGAGGTTTCTTTTTCATCTCCACCATCTCCACACTCGGTTGGACTCCGTTGCCGGCACGGGCATTGCTCTCGAAAGTTCGAGGCGGGAGGGCTGTTTTTTAAGTCTGCCCAGCAGCAGATGGATTAGACTGCTGGGCAGCCTGAGATTTGGCGGATTTATTACCTCCACCAGGGGCATCCACTTTGGATTGGGAGGTGGTGGATTTGCTTCCACCAGGGTTTGACATCTTTCCTTGCAGTATTTTTGTGAAAATGAACTCAGTTTGACAGCATACAGAACGGGTTGAAACCTTCTTTACAGCTGAAGCATATGAACAGACTGAAGAGGACTGATTACCAGGGACCTGATTCCGTGTCTCAAAAAATGAAATTTTGTTTTCTGTTTTTGCCTTTTGGATCTTTGATTCCTGGATCCAAACTGGGCAGTCGCGTGAAGAGGAGGGGTGGTCGCCGTCGCAGTTTGCACAATGAGCCAGATCTTCACACGGCCCATCATGGGTTGCTTTGCAGCAAACACCACCACACACCTCTTCCCCAGAACATCGATCCCTGACGTGTCCAAACTTCTGGCACCTGAAGCATCGCATCGGTATGTACAATTGAACACGGACATTTAAATAACCCACTTTGATTACCTGAGACAATGAAGGGTACAGAATGTCAGAAAGAGGGTGTTGGTGGGCAATCTTTCTGTTCCTTTGCGAACTGTCACCCTATGCACGTCTATCGCACCTTGGGATGCAAGTTCCGTTTTGACTACCGTCTCCGAGACGCCTCTGAGATCTGGGCATTGAATTACTCCCTTGGAGGAATTCATCTGTTTATGGGGAGTCACCCGGATCTCTCTGTTTACCAGCTTTGTAGCTTTCAGCAGCTGCTCTGACTGTCTCTTACACTTGCATTGGATGAGGAAGAAACCGTTTCTTACTCCTTTTATGGACTGTGGGTCTTCTGCAATACCGTGGAAGCCCTTCTGAATAGCAAACGGGCTTAACGCAGAAATTGGTTTGTCCTGCTCAGCACTCTCCACAATCAGCCAAGAGGAACAAAATCGACATCTTTCTCAAGTTGGAATTGACTTTTCGTTTTTTTTTTCTTCTTTGTTTGTTTGTTTGTTTTTTGTTTTTGTTTTTTTGGGGGGGGAATTTTAGGTGAAGAAGCCATTTTGTATTGTCTGTAATTTCATCTCTCCCTTACCCACCCACCATGGAGTCCAACAAAGAGGCCAGGGCCAAGAAATCACTGTCTTGACCCCTTCCATGCCTCATGAGAGATATACAACAAACAGAAACCTACCAACCCTATCTCCCCTGATCATGCTCAACTCCTGGGTTCAGAGAGCTGAGCACTGCAGGGGTTACCTTGGCCAGCCGGAGAACTGCCTGTCTTGACCCAGCCCCATGTAGCAGTAGCCGATAGATACACCTGGCCAGAGTGTACCTCCTGTCTAGGAGAGGTCCGAGCCAAAGTGATGTGTTGAGGGCACTTGCCCTCTCAATCACCAGGATCTCATTCCCCTCCATCACAGGTCGCACCACACGGCACACGCGGCGGATCTTAAGAAGACCACAGAGAGAAAAAAGAATGTGGAAAAGAAGGTTTGAAGGGGAGACGAAGATAGAAAAGAGCCAAATAAGACAGGCAGAAGACAAGAAAAGGAAAAAGGCGGGTTACTATTAGTCAGGGTCCTCACCCTTAGCCTTCTGACATGGGAGGCCCTACCAGGGGCATCAACTCCTACCACGTTGTGCTTAGGCCAGACAGCAACTTGACTTTCCAGGCCTAGAAGTATTTTCAAAAACTAGCCTATCATCAATCATTGATGCCCCTGCCAGCAAAGCCTAAGGGGTCACGGGACCGCGCAAACCTTACGACCACGGCAAGGTTGCAACCCCCGAGGCACGGGCGGCGAAAGGGCAGCTGTCAAGTCGGTTTCAGTTTTAGTTCCGTTACAGAAAACTCTTTAGGGACATGGAGATCAGTCCTGTCGTGGGAAAATCTCTACTCACACACGCACATGCACGCACGCGCACACACACGGACACACACACGCACGCATGGACACACGCACGCACGCATCCACACCCACACCCACACACACACACACACCACATGCACTTCTGCGGTGGACGGGGGTGGGGAGTACAACATATGCCATCATTGATGTCAAAAGTAAAATCCTTTAGGCATAAAGATCAATGCTAATTTAAGTTCGACAGCCATTCTGCTGTTTCTTTCTTTCTTTTCTTTATGTTCCCCTCTTTTTGGCCTTTTCCTTCTCCATGTTCTTTTTTCCCTTTTGAACAAAAATAGAAATAAACTTGTGAAAAACGTTCCGTTCCAACAAGACATTGCATTAGAAAGCCACGAACAAACGGCGCTTTAGAACGGACAGCTAATGTTGATTCCCGGGATTAAAACTCTCGTCACCAAGTCGCCAACTAAGAACATGACAAATCGAAAGGAAAACGGTCATGATTTTTTTTTTTTGAAGAACACGGGAGAACACAGACTTCTGCTGTGTTGACCTGTCCTCGAAACTCTCTGTACCTTAACTGATTTTTCACTTCCTCAGCTACATACCGATCATAATTGTTGGTCTCTGGCTTGACGTTTATTTTTTCCTGTGCTATGACTGAATAAACATGCCCCCTCCACACTAAGTCTGAAAAGTTCATAGACATCCATCCTGATTTTCCATTGAGACCCATTTATTTACTTGAGAAATCTATTGAAATGTCGGTCAAACAAACAAACAAACAAACAAACAACAACGACAACAACAATCTTTTCTCTCAGTGTTAAAGAAAATTGAGGGGGGTGGGGATCCCAGACACACCCTTTGATCAGATCCCACGCATAGATGTCATGAGTTCGTTCTTTTGCCACGTTCCATCTTGCCATCAGCTCTCCTTAAAAAGGGAGTCAGTAGTCGATACGTAATATTGCTGACAGACAAACCAACAAACGAACAGCAGCAAGCGTAGATGCATCCTCCTTGGTGGGGGTAAAATGAATGACTGTATAATCAAAATGTGTGCCACCATCCGAGATAACTATAATCTTCATGAGTTGAAAAAAAAAACCAAAGAGGTAAGTGTAGATTCTAGCTCATTTGGTACAGAACAATGACAATTTCCATGGAAAACGACCGATGTAAATCTCCACGGCAATTGGACGAGGGGAATTTCAATGGCACATGAATGAGGGGAATTTCCACGGAAAAGGAAAAACAAAGTAGATCAGAACCACAACATTGCGCAGGGATGCACAGACCTTCTCCCGGGTCGCACGGATCTTAAACGGATCTGCCAGAGCTGCAACGGGTCCTAATTAAACTTTAGTGAGTTTGTCCTTGGGCCCCGTTTCATCTGTTCACCAAGTTTCGTTAGAACCTGTCCGTAGATTTAGCATAAGCTTGCCGACAGACAGATAATAATAATAATAAT
>CM065725.1:19220936-19253436 GCA_033310375.1 Conus canariensis | reverse complement strand
GTGTGACAATGTTAGTGTATGTCTTTCGTGAGGCAGTTATTACTCGTCACTGATCTTGTTATGATCATGATATGTTATTACAGTGTTTGTGTGTTAATGTCCCTAGTCCCTCCAGGGAAGAGGGCCAGAGGGGAACAACGCATCTTCTCGCAAAGCATCTCCCGTTATCCTCGAGAATAAAGATTCTCTCTCCCTCTCCCTCTGTGTGTTGTGTGTGTGTGTGTGTGTGTGTGTGTGTATGAAATTAAGCAAGAAGCGTTAGGAGTGGAGGAGAAAATGAAATATCGGGAGGGGGGGGGGGGGGGAGGAAGCAGGGGAAGTGGAGGTAATCACAGGTTTGGAAGTAGGATACCGACACGAAAGTTTGGAATCTATGTATATTTGAGGGGCGACTGAATGGGGGTGGGGGGGGGGGGGGGGGGTGGAGGTGGGTTTTACACACGTTTTTCTCCCAGTTGTTTTGCTTCCTACCTTCCTTACACCTCTGAGCATCGCTCCTTTGGGAAAAAAAGCTGTCGAGCCAAACTGCAGCTATCCGTATGCTCGTGTGCACAGTTTTATTGCATTAAAGTCATCGTGGTGCGTGCGTGCGCATGGATTCTATTGGAGGCATCGAACCTGACCCGAAGAACTCACCACCAAATTAGTAAAACCGTCAATAGGATGTGGGATTCTACTGGATCAGAAAGAGAGCAAAATCTTTGTGTGTGCAGTAGTGTCAGCCTCAATGTTTCTGTATGCCTGGCCTTCAATTTGAATTGTTATTCTTTCTTTCATTTTTTTTTTCATTTTTCCGACTCTATACCACTTACATGGACGCGCATACACAGCTTCGTACTCCCCCCCCCCCCCCCCCCCCCCCCACACACACACACATACATGTGAACAAATATGCGCGCGCAGGCACGCGTACAGAGAGAGAGAGAGAGAGAGAGAGAGAGAGAGAGAGAGAGAGAGAGAGAGAGACACAGAGAGAGAGAGAGAGAGAGAGAGAGAGAGAGAGAGCGCAACACCATCACCACCACACAGACCCACAACACAGCAACGCCACCACCAACAGCCCCATAGACACATCCAGCCAATGTTAAGGTTTAAGTTAAACAGACTCAGTACATGAGCAGAGCGGGAACCGCGGAGGGTGACGTGTAACGGCTGGGAGACGTGACGATCTCTGTGCGTCCCCGTGGCTTTCAGCGGACCCCTTTAAGCACCTACCTTCCTTCTCCGATTTTTTGTCCACCGACCGCACCACCTGTCCAGTCATCTGCTATACTGGCCGGTACGGTGGACAGAGGGGCGAGTAAAGAACAGGGACATAATGCACGTTTTCAGAATATCTACCCCCCCCCCCCCCTCCCTCTTTCGCCCTCAAATTTTGAGAATTTCGATTTTTGTCAGCTGTCTTCTAATCAGCACTCTTACTTTGAACTCACACCTTCTTTCAAATCAATGCTAACAGGGAGGAGGGGGGGAGGGGGGGAAGAAGGGGAAAGAAAGTATGCTGTATGTGTATATGACTTTGTATTGCACTAAGACTTCCTTTCAGACCTCTGCCAACAGTGGAAAAAAGGGAAGGGAAAAAAAAAAGGGGGGGGGGGGGGGGGAGAGAAAGACAGGATTCTAGCCAGCAAACTCCCATTTGTCAAGTCCTGGCAAAGGACCTCCTGATTCATGTAACCTGCTCAGCTGTCAAAGTCATTTTAGAACCAATACCTGATTACTAAAACGTATAGCTTTAAGCGTGTAACATAATCACAATTTAGGAAGAGACGCATTTGTTTTCACTTGCTATAAACATGTTTCTTTTGAATGATTTATCATCTGTACTGAGATTGTTCAAATTTGTTGCACGTCTATTTCTGCATACTGTTTGATCATATTTGTTTACAACATATGGGAGTGCAATGTCACTGAAAGCGTTGTTATTTTGTTTAGAGTACCTCGGTGTTAATGCTAGGAATCATGTCTTCAGAAAAGTTCATTATTGCCTCATGAAACATACGCTCTTGGTGCTCGTGGGGAGATAAAACTGTGTTTGGAAAAAAAAAGAAGTGTATGCAATGCTGGTGTAGAAGTGCATGTAACGCTGGTGTAGAAGTGCATGTAATGCTGGTGTAGAAGAAGTGCATGTAATGTTTGTGTAAAAGTACAAGTAATGTTGGTGTAGAAGTGCGTATAATGCCTAATGCAGAAGTGCAAATAGCGCTGGTGTAGAAATGCAGGTAATTGTGGGGTAGAGGTGCATGTAATGCTGGTATAGAAGCGCATGTAGTACTGGAATAGATTGGCATGTAATGTTAAAAAAAAAAAAACATACACCAGAAGCAATAACATCTGATTGGTGAATCTAGCGATCGGGATTTTCACCCTCTACATGATGGAGGAACATTGATATCTTTGATTTCAGATGTGATTTGTAAACACATGCCAATTTCTTTGTTATCAGATGTGATTTGTAAACAAATGCCAATTTCCTTTGTATCAGACGTGATTTGTAAAAAAAAAAATCAATGCTAACAATTGTTGATAACGCGCAGCTCTGAGTAGGTGTACCTTCGCGTCACTGGTTTTCCGTCCGCAAAATTTGCATTTTCAGTTCACGGGGTTAAAAAAACAAACAAACAAACAAAAAACAAAACAAAAAAGAAACAACAAAAAACCGACGATACACGCATGGATGACGTTTCTTTAGACATTATCTCGGTTCATTAGATTTAATTTCTTCTTCTTAAAAATAACAGTGCAGATGGATACATATTCATATAAATTTCTGTCTGTCTGTCTGTCCGTCCGTCCGTCCGTCCGTCCGTATGTGCGTGCGTGCGTGCGTGTGTGTGTGTGTGTGTGTGTGTGTGTGTGTGTGTGTGTGTGTGTGTGTGTGTGTGTGTGGGAAATGCACACACATACAACCACATAGTGTGCACATTCATTTTCCTACTCACAAGCGCGTTCACGAGCAAGCACGTACACAACTTGCATGTGTTCTATTTCCTACAACACTGTCTGTCTGTCTGTCTGTCTGTCTGTCTGTCTGTCTCTCTCTCTCTCTCTCTCTCTCTCCACTGCTGAGTTGGCAGCCTTGGTCCCGGCTCTTGAAATGGTCTCTAAATCAAAACAAAGATTTCCTCATTTTGTCAGACTCTTTTCTGCTTTGGAAGCCATTGCCAGCCGTAGCCTCAAGCACCCTCGACTGCTGAAAGTACTAGAACTGTACATCTCCCTGAAATCAGATGGATACGACAGAGCTTTTGCTTGGTTTCCTATGTGGGCATTCGAGGGAACGAAGTGGTTGATCAACTTGCGAAGAGTGCCACAAAGAAAAGAGTTGAACTGATTGTCTATCCCACACTCTGGTCTGAAACCCCAAACACAGGCTTATGTGAAGGACCGCTAGCAAGACGAATGGAACTCACAGACGGATAATCCGTCAAACCTGAAAGAGCTTTTACCATGTTCCCGAGACGGCCGTAAAAAAGAAACAGTTTTGTGCCGTTGACATATAGCTCACTCCTTTTACACCCATTCTTATCCTTTAAAAGGTGAAGAAGCTCCTTGGTACATTCCATGTCATGTACCACTCACAGTGAAACATATTCTTTTAGAGTGTTGGGGTTTCCATGATGTGAGACATAAAACATTTTAAGGCAGACTCCATGAAAACCTTTGTTTAGGATGTGCTACCTGATGTGATCTTTGAATTTCTGAAGAAGAGTAACATTTTTCATCTTATCTGAGATATTACGGAAGAAAGATTTTTTAACGAAAGCTTCGGTGACTTTTTAGAAGGTGTGTTTTAAAGATTTGTGTGAACGGTTTTTTTTTTTTCTTTTTTCTTCCTAATGACTCGTGAGTTGACTTGAAAGCGGTGACAGCCCTGACATGGCCCTTTGCGGTCGGCTGGGCTATGAGCAACATCACCTTACCTTACCTTGTCTCTCAGTCTGTTTTCTGCATCCGACTGTCGCGTTTCTCTCAGCGTGTGATTCTCCGCCCTGTATAGTTGCGATCTCTCTCGAGTTGGGGTCAAATCCCACATGCTGTGTCGGTCAGTCCATCTCTCTCATGTTTCAGGCAGAACTGTCTCTTCTCTCTCCCCGTGTCTCTCACCACCACCGCCGCCCTCCAGCACGCCCTCACCTTCCTCCCTTCTCTTACTGCCCCATCTGTTTCTGTCCGCTGTTATTCCCCTGCCCAGGACAGTCACATCGCGATATTTACACAGCGTTAAAACCTTTACATTGTGTCCTGAATACCTGGCCTGTGCACAGTCGCAGAAAGCTCAAACGCATCACAAAATCCAGGTTTGGACATTATAGATTTCGTGCAAATTCTAACCGTAGCAGACGCTGAAATTATGGTGATTTTCTTGATTCACACTATCATGTAGAGTGATCAGGTTGCTCTATAACTTAGATAAAAGATGCTGGTACTGAGCAAGACCTAACCTGGAAGAAGAAGTGTGATTTAGAAGGGTTTTTTTTTGTTGCCGTATCTTCTTTGCCACCTCAATGGCATTGTCTCTAAGCCAATCACTCCACCGCCACCCCCACCCCTTCTCCCCCCTCCCACCCTCACCCCCACCCCCAGTCACAGTCTGGCCCCTCCCATCACGGCCCTGGCACCAGCACTCCACAGAGAGCAGTCAATGTCAAGTCGTCATAGGGCAACCCACCAGAGGAGACACTGCACGGCTGTTGAGTCATTCTGGTGTTTTTCAGTGGTCCTTGTTCTGATCCAACGTACACAGGACACCAACTGACAGCCTCCTCCAACATCATTTAGTGGCGGAGTCAGCTTTCCCTCTGGAGGGCGCCATCGTGTCCGACCAACGGCAACCGTTACGAATGTTCCGATACTTGTGACTCTGACAGAACCAAACCGAGGGTATTAACGTGAGGAGGTAATCAAATCTTATGTCACCATGGCAGCAGGGCATGAAGGGCCACGGAATTTCAGTCGTTTTCATACTGATCAGTTAGGATGAGGATGATGAAGAGCATGCTACAAATTTCCGTTCAGCTCTTAGACTGCATGACTACGCTTCTATGCTTACTCACATAATGTATCCCTGCGTCAACCAGGTCCGAGAGATACAGATACCTTCAGTTGTTTTTTTTTTTGTGGTGTGAATGTTTAGCAATATCTCACTGACACGTCCATCAAGTGGATGAAACACGACAGAGTGGTCCCAGTCTTCCCAGTTGAGTTCACAGCAAACTCGGCTATGGGTAGAAAATCTAGTTGGGTCAGAAAAAAATAATCACACAAATAGATACTCTGATGGGAATCAAACCCCAGAACTCTCAGCGAAGAATTCCCGTGACGCTAACCACTTCACCACGGCAGCTGGCTTAAGTGAGAATAGAGTGTGATGAAGGGAGAGAGCAGTCACATGACATGTCGCGCGCGCGAACTGCCCGTTTTTAACCGCCAGTGTCTCCTCAGCACAGAGACAGACTTCGGATATGAAGAGCTGTATCATTCAGAGCCAAAATGGGTGGACATGAGTCTACTCTTTCCCCTCACTACACTCTAAACAGTATAAATTAAACTTCCCCTTCCCGGTAAGGCTCTTTAAAGTTTCTTTTTATTCATGGTTTAGCAATTGGTCAAACCTAGCCACATGCAAAATTAGTGGAGAGAACAGGCGCAGCAGCATATGTATGCAAAGAACTTTTCCTGTTTACTGACTGGCGAATTTGTATAGTGATGCCAGTCTTTCTTTTATTTTCACTGGGTTTCAGTTGTACTGAATGAATGTTGTTTCTTCTGACCAACCTGCAGAATGTAGAATAATACTCAGAAGCACATCACTCACTAATGCAGCCGAACTCCTGGCAGCGCCAGCAATGTCAATGAAATGTCTGTTCCCACTTATTGAAGCTCTGAACTGATTGAACGGTCAAAAGCAGAGTTGAAAAAAAGATCGACATGGACTCGGATATCGTCTGATAGTTCTATTTCCTTGAAAAATATTCAGGCCAAGCTGTCTAGTACTTTGTGATATTTTCTCCCTTCGTCTTTGAAATAATGCAAAACAATAATCCAGCTTGTAGAAAGCATAAAGAGGATAGGGGGTGAAAACCAGTTTATAAAGGAAGAAGGCTAGATAACTCCAGGCGATCTATCGTAATCATTAGTTCACTCAACAGACAAGACATTCTAAAGTTGACTACTTCAAGCATGTTGGGTTCATTCTGTAAGAGCAAGGACGATGGCAAAAAGATCATGTTGTTTACGTCCGATCAGCGTGAAGTTTGAAAAACAGCTTGTTCACAGATTAGGGTGTCCAAAGGGACAGTTTAAGGACGTAGTTCAACAAACGTAAGTTAAACACAGGCCAGCTGTGATGATAGACTCAGCAGTGTCTGGAAAATCCCCTCCATCAACTTACGAGAGAAACAGAAACATCACGAACCTTAAGCAGCTCTGATGATAGGCTTGCTGGGTTCAGTGTGTAGGTTTCTTCAGGGTCAACCGCTGTTGAGGTTGCCACAGAGACAAAGCGGAGGACGAGCAAAATACCTCAGTTTGACAGTGATCGTGGGGGTCACGAGGGGTATACACGGGAAAACAGTACATCAACCGAATTTCTGAACAAAACAGGGACACTGGTGTGTGTGTGTGTGTGTGTGTGTGTGTGTGTGTGTGTGTGTGTGTGTGTGTGTGTGTGTGTGCGTGCGTGTGCGTGTGTGTGTGTGTGCATGCGTGAGTACGTACGTGCACGCGCGTGCGTGTGTGTGTATGGTGATAATTGCGTGTGTGTATTCGGGCAAATGCATGCTTCTATGCCAGTACAAGAGAGGAGCAGGTGCTGCTCTCTCTCTCTCTCTCTCTCTCTCTCTCTCTCTCTCTCTCTCCCTCCCCCCCCCCGTGTGTGTGTGTGTGTGTGTGTGTGTGTGTGTGTGTGTGTGTGTGTGTGTGTGT
The DNA here is from genome assembly GCA_033310375.1 of Conus canariensis. Classification (NCBI taxonomy): domain Eukaryota; kingdom Metazoa; phylum Mollusca; class Gastropoda; order Neogastropoda; family Conidae; genus Conus; species Conus canariensis. Next base: position 19,246,509 of record CM065725.1, on the reverse strand, counting down.
GTGTGTGTGTTAGGCATATACTCACTTTGGAATTGGGTCCATGTGCTTCTGTAAGTGCGCACTGGATGAATTAATTGATTAATAAATCATCTTTGTATATAGATGCGCGATTAACGAAATGTGTCTAATGTTATTGTTTCTTCAGTTTTATATCGGTTTACTCCCGGTTACGTCCTTTTCATGAAAGTAAATTATAAATCAAATGCTTTTGGGAATATCTATTGTGAAAGCATGCAGTGGTTGATGAAGGCGAGAGAGGGTCTGTCTGTCTGTCTGTCCGTCTGTCTCTCATACACACAAAGGGTGTGCGTGCGTGCATGCATGCGTGCGTGCATGTGCACGCGCGCGCGCGCGCGCGTGTGTGTTTAAATAACAGAAGGGGATTGGCCAAGAAACGTCAGAGGGGGGGGGGGGGGGGGGGAGGAGGGGGAGATATGCAAGTTTGGACTGTATGCATGCTTGAGGAGCGACCGAGTGGTGGAGAGATAACTGGGCGTTACGCACTTCACCCCCTCCCCCCCCCCCCCCTCCACCCTCCCCGGTCTTTCAGTATTCTTTTTCGGAAAACGTTCTCGAGCTAAACTGCAGTTCTGTGTATGCAAGGTTTCATTACAATGAGGTGCGTGTGCATATGTTTGTTCGCCCAAACATCACATACTTATTGAACGATCAAGTGAAGATTTAAGGTTTTTTTTATTAAAGAGGGGAGGGGGGAGGTGAGATTGTATTCTCTTTCGCTCTATGCAATAACACCAGTCTGACGAAAATAAAACAAAATAAAACAAAGCAAACGAACAAAAAATCCGCAGGACTTCTTTCTGATGCTCTGTTCCTCATTTTGATGTGTTGAAGATGGACTTTCTGATCTCTACATTTGTGGGCGGCATTAATTGTATTGGAGGTATTGAATCAGACCCCAACAAAGGCATCAAGAAAGCAGTACAGCCATCAACAACATACGGCATTCCGTCGGCTCTGTTCAATAGCATAATCTCTCTTCGTGTAGTAGAAGAGTGGACCCCATCTTTTTTGTGTCTGTCTCGATTTCGTCTTCAATTTTTCCTTCTTATACGTCTTCACCGTTCTTTTTCTATTTTTTTTTTCATTTTTCAAAATCTGCATAATTCATATGATCATGTGCGCACGTATACACATTCACGTACTCCCACCCCCTTCTCCCTAACAAATACACCTATCTTGGCAACCATACACACGAACACAGACACAGACACACATACAGGGACAGAGTGTGTGTGGGAGGGACAAAGACACACACACACAGAGACACAGAGAGAGAGAGAGAGAGAGAGAGAGAGAGAGAGGAGAGAGAGAGAGAGAGGGGGGGAGAGATACAGATGCAGACGTTTATTCGATAAGGCCATAGCCCGTTAGAAGGGGGTAAATACATGACAAATCGCGCAATCCATCAATGCAAACTTAATTCAACAAACTTAACATTTGTTATCTTAAACACATCATTTTGCATTCTGAAAGCTTTATACAAATACAAAGCGAACTGCTTGGTAGTGTTTTCATTCGATGATGCCATTAACATAACGAGTTTGATGAAACAAGGTTTTCTTAGATACTTAAGTGAGATTAATTGCTATCTGATAACTTGTAATATAGGACAAGACAGAACAAAATGAACTTCATTTTCATCATCCTCATGACAGAGCGGACATGTCAAATGACGATCATTTAAAGGCCGATAACGGTTAGAATGTACACAGATATCCGATACACCAAATCTAAATTTAGTGACAATATAAAATCATTTAATATGTCTGTTAATTTGCATTGACAGGTACTTTGGAATACAGTGTGTAGGATTTAACACTCTGTAAACATTAAATCGGCGACTGTCTTCAATATGAGAATTCCATCTCTGTCAGTTACAGTCAATTAACCTTTGCCGGAGCATACGAATAAAACCATTTATGTCATATACCCCTTCATTCTCCCACACAAAGCCAAAACCAAATTCGTACAGTTTTAACCTCACTTTAGAGGCCCAATTACTCTTACCCCTAGCATCTAGCTGTACTAACATTTTATATGCTTAATGTGGTAGTCTATTAGGTGACATCCGGGTTATTTTTAGCCAGTAACGAATGCACCTTACTACAGAAAGTAAATGAATTGGATACCTATTGGTCTCTCCATAAACTAAATCATTTGGCGTTTCTATTGAAACGCCAAGAAACTTTTTCAATGCATTTACAAGAATCTTTTCAATTTGTATAGAAGCAGTATCGAGACCTCATAACTCAGCTCCGTATTGTACCATGGGTTGAATTTGAGAGAATCAAACAACTTCAAAAACAGTGTAAGAGACTCATTATTAAGCATACGCAGTTTCTTTAGAATACAAAGTAAGCAACGTTTAGCTCTACTTACAAGGTCTTTGCAAGCAGACCCGAAACTTAAACGTGTTGAAAAATATATTCCAAAGTACTTATAAAAGAGAGAGAGAGAGAGAGAGAGAGAGAGAGAGAGAGAGAGAGAGATAGAGAGAGAGAGAAAGAAACAGCAACCGTCATCATCACCACCGCCACCACCACCACCACCACATGGACCAACAACACATCAACAACGTCAGTACCCGCACAGACACATCCACCCAAAGTAAGGTTGGTTATTAAGCAGACACTGTCCGTGAGCAAAGCAGGACCAAGAGGGGGCAGGGAGACTTCATGACCTCTCGCTCGGGGTCCCCTTTGCCTTTCACCTGACCCCTCTAATGACCCCTTCCCTTCCCTGATTCTTCGTCCACTGATCACACCGCCTGTTCAGTCATCTGCTATACTGACCGGACCGGTGAAGAGAGGGGTGGGGAGGGGGCGGGTGGGTGAAGGTAAAGAAACAGAAGAAATCTTTTCGATGTCTGCCATTTTCCACCCTGAAATCTTGAGAATCACGTTCTGGTCAGCTGTCTTCTCATAACACTCTTTGGCTGCCTGCAGATCTTCTCGGGAATCATGCTAACTGTTGTAGATCATACTGAACACTGAATGACCGACCTCGCGTAGTTTGCTTACCACCTGCAGGCTTACATGTTCCAGTTCTCAGCGCTGTGTGTGTGTGTGTGTGTGTGTGTGTGTGTGTGTGTGTGTGTGTGTGTGTGAGTGACACATGCACACACATATAACCACACAGCGCATAGAGGGTGCCACCTTATCCGTCCAGCGACAGTCGTCATGAATTTGCCAATACCAGTAACCCCTACAAAATCAAATCAAAGGCATAGACGTGGTGACGTAATCGAAACGGAAGTCATCATCACAGTACGTCATTAAAGGCCACAGAATTCGACACTTTCTGTTGATCGACGAGGACGAGGCTGATAAAGATAATGCTACGAACTTCCGTTCGGATCCGAGACTACTGGGCTATATTCTACGCTTACTCTCATAATATATCCTAGCATCAACCAGGCCTGAGAGATACAGACACTTGCAGTTTCAGTCAGAAAATTAGAATACAACTCTCACAGATGCATCCATTAAGCGGACGAAACTCGACCGTGAGATCACAGTCCTCCCAATTGAGCCCCAAACAAACTCAGCTATGTGTAGGAGGGCAAAAGAATCCTGCAATTAAATGGAAATCAAACTCCCAGCCTCCCAGCCGGGCGTCCGAGACGCTAACCACTTTGCCACGGCGGCTCGTTTGGCTGAGATTATAGTTGGTGTTTGGAGAGAGCGGTGGCATGACATGAGTTTGGTGAGTGAGCAGAGTGTGGTGAGTGGAGAGAGCAGCGGCATGACATGAGTTTGGTGAGTGAGCAGAGTGTGGTGAGTGGAGAGAGCAGCGGCATGACATGAGTTTGGTGAGTGAGCAGTGTGGTGAGTGGAGAGAGCAGCGGCATGACATGAGTTTGGTGAGTGAGCAGTGTGGTGAGTGGAGAGAGCAGTAGCATGACATGAGTTTGGTGAGTGAGCAGTGTGGTGAGTGGAGAGAGCAGCGGCATGACATGAGTTTGGTGAGTGAGCAGTGTGGCGAGTGGAGAGAGCAGTCGCAAGACATGTGCACGATTTGTCAAAACCCGGTTTGAAAAGGAGGAAATCTTGATAAACAGTTCTCGACAATACATGTTAATCAATATTACAATGAAGAGAGAGAAGCTGCAGAGTTCACCCCTTCAAGCATATTGGGTCCATTCTGCAAAGGAACAGATGGCGGCAGTAGGTGCAGCAGACGTTGGTGTTTACATCCAATCAGTGTGGGAACTGGAAGGACAGCTTGTTTACCTATCAGGGTCTCCAAAGGGATGATGCGAGGATGACTGCTCAACAAACGAGGTTAAACGTGGTCCGGACAGTCTGTGGCTGTGATGACGGACTCAGTATCACCTGGGAAATCACCTCTACCAACTTCACAGAGGGAAAAAAGGAACTAAGCATCAAGAACGTAGGACATAAGAATGAGCTAAACATCAAGCACATCAAGGTAAACAGTTCCTGACAACACAACTGACCGAGACACTGAAAGAAGCTAAATATGTCCAGTATCCTGGGTCCTTTCAATGACTGACGGCGTTTCCGTCCTGTTACCTCTGTGGTCAAAACAACAGCTTGTTTACTGAGAAGAGTCCACGATGGGTTCGTGTAATGCAAGAGGAATCACATCACAGACGCTGCAAAAAGGGTGCTACAAAGCCCACAATAAACGTCTTTCAAACCGGCCTAGCGGCAGCTGAAGAGACCTGTCCAAGATTCCACACCTTCCTCCCACACATCCCTCTTTCCACAATTATAAAACCAAACCGGCACATACGCAGAAAAAAGCAACCGAAAGCACCAGTGTCAGACATCTTATCCAGTGGCAGACCTCTAAACGCGACAAAAACATCAAGATCAGACAAGCGCGATCAATACGCAACCCACCCCCCTCTTCCATTGTCTCTGGGAACAAACTAATGCATCTCAAAATTGAAAATGAAATGAGGCAGGGAACAGTAAACAATAAACAGTAAACAAATAGGGTAACATTTGCTCCCATAAGAAAACTTATCACAGAGTACCTTTTGTTCAAGACTGGCACAGCCTTTTAAACTTCAATAAAGTCAGACAAATACAAAGACGAACAATCTAATAGTGGGGGAAAAACAAGCACAGGCCAACAACTCAACTGTCTTCATAGTAATGACTTGGCAAAGAGTTGGACTTAAGGGGGGGTTGCAGATGGGGTTGAAGATCCATCTTCCCCCCCCCCCCCCCCCACCACCCACTTAAGCTGCCATGGAAAGGCTCACCACTGTGTTGAAAACTGCCTCTATCATCGTCACAGCCGCCACTTCATCTTACAGTTCTCTGGCGGAGTCCATCCTTCTTTATGGACGCCAGGACGGATGCATATCTTAAACAAAAACTGTAGGCATTCATTAATGAATGTGGTAAGACACAAAGAAAATGTAAGGTACTGTCTGGCAGAAACTCGATGCATGATGTGATGACATTTTGGAGATTTGCCTGGTTGGGATCCTCAGTATGGCTCCTTGTCTTCAAAAAAAAATTCCCGAAAGAATACAGTGAGGAGAATGTGTTTCAGACACAGAAGTCGAGACCTCTGCCCTGTCACGCATAACCGAGTGTCTGTGATGATCCCTGGTGGACCAATGCCTTTCATGGTATTTTGTCTCCAAGCATCGACTCCAAAGTTGTACCCTTGTGACTTTCTTATGACATCGAATGAAATACGCTCTGAAAGTACATCACAGAAAATGTATTACTTCCATGGGTACTCTTGTCAGACCGGTGTAAAGGCCGGGAGAATATTTCTCTACGTCTTCCAGTGGACATTGGTCCACAAATAACTTGTACTTAAGAGCCTAAGGCTGACAGGTCATTGATCTCTCTCCTCTCTCTCTCTCTCTCTCTCTCCATCTCTCTCTCTCTCTCTCTCTCTCTCTCTCTCTCTCACACACAAAGAACCGAAGTCATTCTCTCTTCTGCCAGACATCTGGTTTGCTCTCCGTTGTTTTATTTGTCCTTGTCTGCTGGAATCCCTTACAGCGACCCAGCACCCGTCTCATTGCTGTCTGGTTCAGTCTGATGAGTGGTCAGCCGTTTTTGGTGAACAATTGTCAGACATCTGATGGGAAGATGGTGTACAGGAGAAAGTGCCATCAGCGGCTTCCGGCCACAATCAATACTTGACCTCAACACTTTACCTTGTCTCTCTTATCTCCCTGTGTTTTTCCTGTTTACTCCCTTCCTGTCTCCCCCTCTACGCCATTCTTTGCCCCCTTCAGCCCACCCTACTCTATTCTTTGTCCCTTATTTGTTGTTCAGTCAGTTCTCTTGTGATGATTGATACAGACTGTCGTGACGAAGACAGAAAACTGTGACTTTCATTAAAAACAAACATTCAGCAACAAAAAAAAACCACTGCGGCAGACTTTCCCATACTGGCTACACCCTGGGAACCATTTTTTTTTCGTGCATTTCAGTGTCACCTTTCGGTTTGTGTGCTTATTTGCATATTGGCGTTACCTTGAAGACAGACTGACAAACAAACAAGGACAAAGAACATTCCCTTCCCTGCTTGGCCCGTGATTAATTGCTCCCTGGGGACTGTCTTTGAGGGGGCTGGAACTGAGCAGCCATGCCAGGGAAGTGGGGAGAGGAAGGGGAGATGGAGGAAAGTGAGAGAGAGAGAGGGTGGGGAGTGGAGCGAGATGGGGCAAATGGGGTGGAGGTGGGTGTGTTGGATTAGGGCGTTGGGTGACAAAGAGGCAACATGAAGAGAGTAAGAGAGATAAAAGAAGGTGAAGATGAAGAAAAAAGAAAGAAAGAAGGAAAACGAAAACCAAACCAGAGAAATACGAAAGAAGGTGAAGATGAAGAAAAAAGAAAGAAAGAAGGAAAACGAAAACCAAACCAGAGAAATACGAAAGAAGGTGAAGATGAAGAAAAAAGAAAGAAAGAAGGAAAACGAAAACCAAACCAGAGAAATACGAAAGAAGGTGAAGATGAAGAAAAAAGAGAGAAAGAAAGAAGGAAAACGAAAACCACACCAGTGCTTTGCTTGTGCACTGATTGACAGGAGTCGTGGTCAAAGCTCGGTTTCAGACAGTGAGTTAGCTGGGCAGAAGACATACACCACTAACCGTTAGGAATATTTTCTGTGTACATGGCATATAATGTGCACTTGTTGGATGTGCCTGTTCTTCATTGAGCATCATTACTTCAAATAAATGTCAATCTCATGTGACGTGCCATCTGCACATTAAATGCTATGCTCTGGTGGTGCGTACGCCAGGCCAGGCCAGCCCACTGTACAACAGAAACAATGTTACTGTGAGGACTTGAGAGAACTATAAAATAGGCATTCTGGCTCACCCACCTCCGCCAGCTCCAACCGGCTAAAGCCGGTTTCGCTGTTGCTCCGCCGGCTTACCCAGAATGCCTATTTTATAGTTCTCTAATAGTAAACACTTTACAAACATACATAATGTGTAGGATTATCTGTTTTTAACACTAATTTAGAAAACTTTTGAGACTTAAGTTTTTGCTTAATCCTTCGTTTTTCTTGATCGTTTTCAATAACATCATTTTCACGCATACATTCATCAAATGCGTCTCTGTCTTTCATGTGGAATAAAACTACAGTCTTTAACTGTTCTCTAAAGTCTTTTAAAACTGAGTTATATTTTTGACATAAAATCCACACACTTATCCCAGCATGTCTTCCACTGAAAGCCAGTTTTGATAAAGTATTTCTTTTTCTAACTATGTCTCTTTCTGCCGAACAGTCATCTATAATAAATAGTGTCTGCGTTCCCTCAAACAATTTATAAAAGTGTTCTAAGCACTCGCTAAGTTTATTGCTAGGATCAACTAAATAGATTTCATCATCCGTCCATATAAACCTTCTGTCGTGATATGCTTTGTTCCACTTAAATGTTGGACAGAAAATTACAATATGATCAAAATTATAACTATAAACTGTTTGTAATAGGTCGAGGACAAATATTGTTTTTCCACAACCAGTCTGTCCACAAATCAATGAACAATGAGGGGTTTTTGTCATAAAGTTTAACATCGGCATTGACGCCAAAGTTGTCTGCTCCATAGTTTTAAAACAGAATTTAATCTAATCCAGTTATTGTTTTTATCATACTCTCTGTCAAAACTTGTTTAGTATAATAAAACCCTATAAGGCCCAAATGTGTAAGATTAATCCAGTTCAGTTCTGTAAGATCGTTTCTATTTAGACTAATATCAATTTTGTTGCTTGTTGTTATGACCTTAATATCCTCGCCATTGTAAAGAACAACGACAGTAACTTTAAGTTTGTCAACGTCTAAGTTTTGCCAGCTAATAAGAATTCCTTTCATAAGATTGTCACTGACGCCCAGAGCTCCATTTCTCGCCTCATCTTTTAAGACAGAAATTTTAAATATCATTGTGAACGTGTCTCCTAATTTTGTGCGTGGAATGAACTGTAATTTTGTAGAAGCTTTCTTTAAAACCGATTCTCTTCTGTGGAGGATGTACTGTTTGTCCCCAAACGGCTTTATTTCGATCTCTTTCCGACTGTTGTCCTCTGGCATAAGACTTACATGTAAAGGGCCAGAGTTCAATGCTTTTCTGAAACTTTTTTGACGGTCAAAAAATGTAAATGGGCTTACGAATTCAAATTTTATGTCCCATTCTAAATATGGTTCTAAGTGCCATTTGTTGTCAGTTTTTCGAACTATTTTATATTCATACTGACCTGTATTATTTGCTTCTAGATTGCGTAGTTGTTCTAGTTTAGGAAACCTTTTGTTGTCGTCAACCTCTTTGCGCTTATAATAACCATCTTTAGTGTACTCAAAACCATACAAAGTGCCTATCTCACCGTTTTGTTCAAAGTCCTCAACGTCTGCAAGGTCTTTTAATTCTAAAGTTACACACCTCTCAGGCGCTAATGTGACCCCCGAATCGTCTGGTCCACGTGACATTTTTTAAAACAACGTATTATTTTATTTCCAAAACAATGTGCAGGCTGTCACATTTGACGACTTTTCCTGTTTGGTCTTTGATTTTTATATTAAATGATCTGACCCTCCCACAAGCTAATCTTTTAAACTGTAAATTAGGGAATTGTATAATTTCATAATCGCAATATGCAGCTTTCCCTGATGGAAGAGCTCTTAAAACAGTTGAGGGCCTTCCATCATATAAGTTTTCATCAGTGCTCAGCTCGTCCAAATGAACATAGAGTAATGAATGTAATGCAAGATCGAGCGGGTTTTCTCCCTCATAAGTAGTTTTGTCTGGTGTAACTATAAAAGTATGAACGGCATAATTGTCAGTTGCAAAGCCTAACATTTTAGCTAGCTCTCCATCAAAAGGTAACTTACTTCTTCTTCTTCAGGTTTGAATGTCAACATTATTTTCAAATTTGCATTGTTAAGTTTGAGAGTAATGTCGAAGTTACTCATTGCTTCTTTCAGCGAGCAAAACCCGTAATAACCATCAGGTATGGTTAACTGGCTAACTAATTTTCCTCTATTGTCAAATTTTGAAATCTTATTATTCCTCTTGGATTGACTTATATTAAACCATACGACTTTGTAGAATATTTCATGGAGTGCGACCCTTTGGGTTCCGCAGTTATTATCAATAGCATATTCTAAAAACGAAGGACTGTCTTGAGTTGTTATTGTTACAAACATTTTTAAAACAAATTTAAAAATGAGTGCTTTCAAATATACTAATGCAAAATATTCTGTCGGGCCGCACTACAGTCCTAAAAATATAACAACTGACACCCTTGACATTTCTGTGACTCAGTCTGACGCCTTTCAAGTAAAGGTTAGTACTCCATTGGATCGTTATCTTAACCCTCCTATTAAAAACGACTACATCCCGAAAGTGTGGTTCAGTCATCCGATGCAGTTTTATCAGAACCAGTTAAACTTTGCTGTGTTTTGTGCATCAACTGGGTGTGGAGTGTCGTATGCTGATCATTTAAATCATCCTGATCCTTTGGTGAGGTCAGTGTATAGATTTCATTTTTATTACACCTTCAGACGTATTTTATCTGAACTGCAAGCACCATTACCAAATGACAAAACGTTTAATCCATTCAGCAACAGAATAGATTACAAGGCTTTTGAAAGGATCTGTAACGAATTTGATATTGACCCAAAGACAGACTTTAGACAAAAGTTGGATCTTAATCATGGTTTAGGCACTCTTTATTATTGGGGAGTGCACAGAAAGTATAACTATGATTGGAATCCTCCTTACACATCTTTCTCTTCAGGCACAACTGTTCACCTCGGGTCCATAGAGCAAGAGCATAAAACAGCATGGACAACATTTATTTTGGATACTTCTAAGGGTCTAACAAAAGCGGGAATAGAACGAATAAACGACTCTATTCGTACTTATGTTTGGTGTTTGCTAGGTTCGCAAGCACAAACGAGATCAAACATAATTGATCCTTCTACTGGCTTTGACGCACAAAAACAGTATTTAGCAAATTTAGAGGATTCTATTAATTCTGCAATTGATTTGCCTTCAAGTATTAAAAGGTACCAAAATGTTTTGCAATACGCAAGATCGAAAGTAGACTTTGCTGTTGGCACTGGTTTATACATGCTGCCTTCTGACCTCAGACTCCAGATAGGAACAATAATAAACTATAATAATGAAATCCTTGTGGCTGGTAAAGAAGAGAAGGTCGGAAAAAACGACATAAATTCTAAGCCAGCAATAGCAATAAAAAAAGAAGCCCCACCAATCCCCGAGCCCCCAAACCCCCCTCAAAACCCCATTCAATCCCTGTGGTCCCAAGAAATAATGACCATGAATATGAAAAGACGGCACTTGTTATTGGATTAACTGCCCTAGGATTACTTGGTCTTTATCTTACTATAAAGTAACCCAACTATTAAGACAACTAATGCCCATAAGTGCTCAGCCATAAAGCCAACTACTTTACTTGCGGCAGACAAAAGCCAGCTAACGATCCCTCCTATTATACCAGGCAAAGAGTCTATTGCCTTACTGGCTAATTTTTTTAGTAAGTTTGCAAGGTGATCGAGTTGTTTTTTTACCCATGATTTATCTGACGACGGAGTTGGCGGGCCTGGTGGCACTGCCCCCCCCCACCACCACCGCCTGTAATAGCCAACACCAGTGTACTTATTGCAAATCCTAAGGCTGTTATAACACTTGCTAATGTGACACCTTGCTCTCTAAACAGTGTTCTTATTCGTTCTGCTAACGTTGTGTCTTCATATAAAATTCTTTGGATAGTTTCTCTTATTCTGCTCACTTGAGTTCGTAATTGTTCTCGGTTAGTAGACAACACTTCTAGTCTTGCTGATCTCTCTTGTTCAAGATCTTTTAGTCTTTGTGTTATTCTTTCTTTAACACCAGGTCCTAAGTTGTGGTCATCAGCCTCAACTAGTTTTTCTTTTTCTCTTTTTATATGCTCATCTAGTTCACCCAGTTTTGCTAAATTGTTTGTTAATTCGCCTCTGATGCTTTTCAAAGCATGATCAAGGGCCGTTATTTCTCTCATAGGTAGCGGCGGATCGTGCATGGTTTTTAATACTGTTTCTTCTGAAAAACTGGTTTCTGCTTCTATTATTTCGTCTGCTGTTGGGCTTAAATCTTTAAGTTCCATGTTTTGTATTTGGTTATCTGTTGGGAGTTCTTTTAGTGTGTTTTGAAGTTTAGCAACTGCCTCACTGTCTAATCTTCGCGGTTTAGCAATGCCAAGGCGATTTTGATCGCTCACACTGAGCCTTTGTCTAATTGTAGTCTTTGCTAAAAACTTTGATGGGTCTGGTTTAGTTGTAAGCTGTACAGGTTGTCCTTGCTCGTTTTTAAAAATCAAATGGCCATCTTTTGTTTCAAAATCATTAGGGTCTATAAAATCAGGAGGTTCTTGGCCTAAACTTTGATAAAATGATTTGACCTTACTTTCTGTTAATTCACGCCGCAATGATTGTAATGGATGTGTTAAAGGCGTCATTTCACTCATGTCGTCTCCAGGATCAAAAACATCATAATCTTCTTCTGCCATGTTTTTAAATAATTAACTTTTTATTTTGTTTTATAAAAAAAAATGTCACAAGCATATGGTTCGATTCTTGACCCGCATAGAAGACTGAAAGAGCCCTTTGGCGTGAAGGGAAATAAACAGAATATTATTGTTCCAAATAATCCATCTACTATTGATTCAGATCAAATTCTTACTGTTAAATTTCCAGACCTAGGAGCAGATGAAGTGATTGTGCCGGGATCTGCACGGCTTACTTTCAAAATAGAACTTGATTCAGCAACAGACACAAGCAGGACAGTTGTACAGAATCTGGGACGGGCAATCGTTAAGAAAATTTCTATAAAACTTGAGGGGCAAGAAATATTTTCTTTACACAATGCAGACATATTTCTAATCTATTCTGATCTATGGCTAACCGATAATGAAAGGGCCGATCTTGCGTTTCAAGGAATCGAAAATAACGAAGCACTAAAACACAGAATAGACGCCGAAGACGCTAAAGACGGTAACAAGTATGAAGCTGTAAGTTTTGCTTATGGAAATCGCTTTTCTATACCCTTAGATTTTGAGTTGTTAAAAGCGCATGCGCCATACTTTCAAGGAGCATTAAAAGACAGATTGTCATATGAACTAACTTTTAATGAATACAAACGTGTCATTAAATCTACAGACACTGATTCCAAGTACAGCATTTTCGACATCTCGTTAGAGTTTGACATTGTTAGCAACCCTAACTTAGCAAGGCTGATTGAGCAACAATATCAGTCAAAATTAGCAATATATTACGAAAGAGTGATTCATCATTCAAAATATCCTAAAAGCAGAGCAGACACTATATGGAACTTTAGTTTTAGCGCCGCAGCAAGATCCCTTAAAGGTATTTTATTGCTGTGTGAAGATGAAGAACCATTCAAAAGACAAAGTGAAAAGTTTATCAATCCTAAAATAACGAAAGTACAATGTTCAATTGAGGGTAGTCCTAACCAAGTCTACGGTAGTGGGCTTAAACCTTATCATCATTTTGATGAAATAAGAAAATTGTTTGGAGGCGGGAGGTCTAGAAGTCCAACAGTAGACCTTGCGTCTAAAGATCTACACCTTCACAGTGTTAGACTTGATGAATATTTAACAACGAAATACGGTTTATGGATTGACCTAAGGTCAACAGAAGATAATCAGTTGCATGGGAGTGGGAGAACAGTTAAAGACGTAATAAACATTCAAATTGATAAAGAAAAAGAGAGTGATAAACCACTTAATGTACATTTGTTTTTAATATTGATGCGCAGCTGAATATTCAAGATAACAGATTAAAAGATATCCAATACTAAATTATTTTTATTTTTAAAAAGCATGTCTGTTCAGGTTTATCCAAAAGTGCCCAAAGAAGAGAACTCTGTTGCTGTAGACATAAAAACTTTCAGATTAACAAACATAACACAAATGCAAACCCAACTAGAGCAGGACCTTTCAAAATACAGTAAAACCAAACGAAGGTATTCTGCTGTCTTTAATGCTGTTACATATGTTAATACTGGAGCATCGATCACTAGTGCTCTATCAGCAGGAACAAGTGTAGGTCTCTTAGCAACAGGCGTAGGTGCACCGGTAGCTATACCTCTAGGTGGTTTGTCTTTAACTCTTGGCCTGTGTTCATTGGCTGTAAGTGCTGTCAGCAAAAAAATAAAAGCTAAACTCCAAAAGCACACAGCTATGGTTCAACTAATAACAGCTAAACTTAGTTCCTTCAAACTGACAATAAATAAAGCACTTGCCGACTCGAACATCACGGATGAAGAATTTAGTCGCCTACAGGCTGATTTTGAGGACTACAAAAGACAAAAGTTTGATCTTCAAAGAAAGGCAAGGGCAACTTTTTCTCAACAACCAGACACCGACCAGATAAAAAAGGAATGTTTAAAAAAAGTAAACGAAACATTAAACTCTGTTCTAAACAGCTCACATTAACAACCCCAAAGGGCGTTTATACTTTAGTTTATGAGTCCAAGCACAAAAAGACCGTTGATATTGATTCTGATTAACTTTTATTTTTTTTTGATTTAAATAAATATTTTGAGTTAGAAAAGAAACTCAGCATGGATAAGATATATGAAGGTTCAGATGAATTGTTTGAAGCAATGCTCGAGGAAGAGCGTTTGTCAAGAGCACTAAATGAGATTGATTTAGAAGTTATTAATCCAAAAAACGTGCGGGAAAGCGTTGTACACGCTATTTCTCAAGTTCCAAGTAAACTAACAATAAACCCTCCAGTTAAAGTAAGGTTAGTTGTTTTAATCGACTATATAACAATAAATGAAGAAAATCTAGAAGTCTGGGTCTCAACTAAACAACAGACTATTCTTTCTCATAATGACTTAACACCTGGTTGGGCAGACCAGCTGCTTACACAGTTTGATGAAGCCTCTGAAGCAGCTAAAATGAGAGGCTCTGGTTGGTCAGAGGGTGAAGTCCTAGACATCAGATTAAAACAGGCTAAGTATGAGCCGATTGTAGGCAAGTCTTACATTCCACTGCCTCCAACATTAGTTGCAAAGAAAGCAGTTTTGAACATAAAAAATTCAGACGACAAATGCCTATATTCTTTCACAACTTGCGAGGTTACGACTCTCACCTTATAATGCAAGCAGTAACCAGCGACTTCAGGGTGTCATGCATTGCGCAGTCATCAGAAAAGTACATGTGTTTCACTTTAAATAACATGTCTTTCTACGACTCTATGCAACACATGATGGGTTCATTAGAGTCACTGGCTATGTCCTTAAAGTCCTGCCCAATAACAGAAGAATATTTTGACCCAACTCTTGTTAGAAAGGGCGTTTACCCTTATGAGTACATGAACAGTTGGCAAAGGTTTGACGAAGATACACTTCCACCTAAAGGCGCGTTCTTTTCTAGTCTCAGAGGAAAGGACATCAGTGATTCTGATTACCAGCATGCTCAAGATGCGTGGCAGAAGTTAGAGTGTAAAACGATGGGAGACTATCATGATTCCTATTTAATGGCGGATACCTGTTTGTTGGCGGACGTCTTTGAAAATTATAGGAAGACCTGCATGAAACATTACAGCCTGGATCCTGCGCATTACATTTCTGCGCCCGGGATGAGCTGGGACGCTTTCTTAAAATTTACTGGAGTACAAATTGATTTATTGTCTAACCTGCCAATGCTTCAGATGATTGAAAACGGATTGCGTGGGGGAATCAGTATGGCGTCGCACCATTACTGTAAAGCAAACAACAAATACTTGGACGACTATGATCCAAGTAAAAGGTCTAACTATCTTATGTATTTAGATGCAAACAATCTGTATGGATGGGCAATGGCGCAATCACTTCCATTACGTAACTTTAAAATGTACACTGTAAAAGACACTCAAAAGTTTTTTAAATGGCTTCAGAGTCTAGAAGCTGATCGTAAAAGAGGTCTCATTCTAGAAGTTGATTTAGAATACCCCCATGAACTTCATGATTACCATAATGACTATCCATTAGCGGCAGAAACCCTAAAAGTGTCAATGACAGAACCGCCTAAACTTGTGCCTAATCTTCGTGACAAAAAAAATTATGTCTGTCATTACAGACTTCTTCAATTTTATTTAAGACATGGTTTAAAGTTGGCAGCTGTTCATCGTATAATTGCTTTTGATCAAGAACAGTTCATGAAACCATACATAATGAAGAACACTGATCTCAGAACTAAATCCACAGATGCTTCAGAAAAAGACTTTTTCAAGTTGATGAACAACAGCTGTTTTGGAAAGACTATGGAAAATCCGCACAAGCGTAAAGATGTTAGATTGGTCACCAGAGAAAACGATGCAATTAAGCTAACTTCTAAACCTAATTATCAAGACTTCAGAAGATTTCATGATCAGCTTTTTGGCATAATGATGAAAAAAAAGAAAGTCAAATTGGACAAGCCCGTTTTTATTGGGTTTACTGTTTTAGAGCTGTCAAAGCTTTTGATGTTAGAATTTCTTTATGACTACTTTAAACCCTTGTATCCGTAGTCCAGAGTTCTGTACACAGATACAGATTCTTTTGTAATAGACATCCCTACTGAAGATTTTTACAAAGACATGGAATTAGAAGTAGCTAAAGGGCATGCGGGATGGTACGACACATCTGATTACCCTAAAGATTCGTCTTTGCATTCAGATATTAATAAGAAGGTTTTAGGTAAGATGAAGGATGAATTATCTGGAGGTGTGATCAAGGAGTTTATTGGTTTAAGGTCGAAAATGTACAGTCTTTCAAGCCAAACAAAAGTTGTTAAAAAAGCAAAGGGAATATCTCGTAGTGTTGTGCAGTCAAGCATAACCCATGACAATTACAAAGAAGCATTGTTTGGCAATAAGACTTTTCATCATGACAATTACAAGCTGCGATCTAATCTGCATGAGATCAACACAACTGTTGTAACAAAGAAGTCATTTGATAGAACAAACACTAAACGAGTATTTGTTAATCCAGAGTTTTCATATGCAATTGGGCACTGGAGGACATTTGGTCAAGCGCAATTAGATACTCAGTAATTTCTTTATCCAGTATAGCTGGATTATTTGTGGTTGTTGTTTCAAGATTTTTGATTTTTTCATAAATATTAGGATCAATGGGTAGTTTATTCTTTATCATTGTTTTAATAATAAATCTATACGCAAATAATTTTTTTGAGCTTCCATTTTAAACTCAAATATATTTACGTAAATCAGTTAAAGCGGAACTGTGTCTGGGGGGATTATCTGCAGTTCTTCTTTCACAAAAGATCTTTGAGGGGCTGGTCGTTTTGTTGTGTCAGTTTCTCGTAAATAATACACGGGCGGATTCATTTTCACAATTTTTTTTATCTCATATGGATCAACACTCCAAACTGGATCTGTTGCCCTGATGCGAGTGTCCCCTTCTGCTTCTCCCGGTAAATAAAGGTACCTTACTTTCAAACCAAATGGTAATAGTTTGCTTGATGAAGACTCTCCTTCAACAACATTTATTGTTTGTTTTCTGATTGCTTGTACTGGTTTTAGACCTTTAAATTCTTCATTATTCATTGCGCGCAAAACTGAGGGCAGTCTTTTTACCCATTCTGTGTTGCGAGAATTGTCAACCAGCTCTCTGTGATACTGGTAGGAAAAAAGCCTTTCAGATAACTGTTTGTTAAAGTTTTCAACCAAACCCTGTGATCTGTGAACACCCGGAATGCCTCTTTTAATGGTAACTCTATGTTTTAACAATAATTGATTCACTTGTCCTTTAAATTCTTTTCCATCATCGACTTGAATCATGCGAGGATAAGTTAACGGGCCTCGTTGATATATCAGTTGTATAGCGACAGCAACAGCAGAAGCACTCTTTTGTGTTAATGGTTCAGCATCTTTGTATCTTGAAGCTATGTCAATGACTGTAAGTGCGTACTTAAATCTTTTTCGTCTAATCGTATCATGGGGTAAATATAGAAGATCCATTTGATGGGTGTCGTTCGGTATTGTGTTGACAAAGTGTGGTCTTTGTATTCGTTTAGGCGCTGGTAAATAAATTTGCCAAATCGCTTGTTTAGATAACCATTCTTTTGCTGTTTGTTCACTGACTCCCGCTGCTTGGCTAAGCTTTTTAATTGCTGTTATTCCCTTCCAATATCCTTTTGGAGAATAATAGATTTTGTACATTTTTATTCAGCCAATACTTTGTGCAACAAAATACACAGCGGTCATGCCAAAGACAATAAACAATATTTCTTGCATCTTTTGTTTTTCTGATGGTTGATAAAAGTCGCTAAATTTTGGTGGACGCAATGTTTCAACTTGTTTGCCTGTTACTAGAAAATATTCTTTTATTGCCTGGTCTTTAAATGTGTAAGCTGCATGTCCCTGTTGTTTAAGTCTGTCGTTAATAAAATCTAACTGCTCCATTCTTTGCTTTTCATAGGTGTCTTGTGCAGCGGCTAGTTGCTCCATAGCTCTGTTATGTCTTTTTCTCTCATCGTTATTTTGTAGTTTACTAAACGCGTAATTACTTCCGCTGAAAGCAAGCGCGTTGACCACTGCGCCGCCTATCATCATTACGAGTGAAGCCATTTTTATAAATGTATTTTTTTTAATTTTACATATTGATACTGTCTGGAATTATTCCTTGCTTAACTAGAAAATCTTTCGTAGCCAACGAAGCTGTAATAACAGCAATCAGCTTTGCTGAGTCTTCAAAGTCTAGTTTGCCAAGATCTGCTGGTTTTATTTTTAACAGGCTTTTACCAAGCATTGTGTATCCTACACTTAGGCCTCCAATAACAGCAGAATGGTATACAAGGTTAGTAATAGTTTTTTCGGTGCTCATTTTTAAAAAATAAAATAATATTTATTCATTAATAAAACATGAACTGCGATGATTTACTTCCTGAACTTACAAATGATCAAGTTGATGACCAAGCTATTATGCGCCAAAAGGAAAGGCTGTATTCTTTAGCAGCATGTGGAAAAACAAAACAGTACCTTGGAAATGAATTCAGCATAGAACAGATTCAACAAATGTCGCCACAAGACATTGTAAAGTATCACAACAGGTATGAAGCGCAACTGGGGTCAAGAATGGTAAAAAGTGTTGGGCAAACGGTTCTTAGTTTGTACACTAAACTAGTTAGTAGATTTGCTCCCATTGATTCTGAACAAGATTTTATGTATGATTTAACACAGGATCCAGTTTTAACAAAGTCATTAGAGTCTCTAGGATGTGATCTATATTACAGATTTGGAACATTGTTATCGCCATTAATCATGGGATTAATTACTTTTAATCATATAGATTTTGTTTCCCTTCAAAATGACCGAGCCAGAAAATCAGCAGAATCAGAAAACATTGAATCAGGTGGAGAAAGTGACCAGTAGAAAGCCTCCTCATCCTGGGCGTGTTGCAGCAGGAAAAAAATTAGCAGAGTGGAACAAACAAAAAAAATTAATGTTGCAATCACAGAATATAACTCATAATGAAAACATAACACCGCCAACGCCAACAGTTGTTTCAATGCCAGCTGTAAATACACAAGTTGATTCAAGACCTACAACACCAAAGTCGTCATGGAATATTGAATTTAAAACAGTTGCCATTTTTGGCGTCATTGCTGCTGGGGGTGGTTATTACGGTTATAAAATATATAAACAACGCCAGCAAAAACCAAAGCAGTCCAAAAAATCTCAGCCACTAAATACAGAAGCCGAACAAAAAAGCATGCCAGAACCGCCAACAACAAAAGATCATTTTGATCCATTTCAGATGGAATAATTTTCAAGAACTTAATAAATAATTATAAGTGACTTGAATAAGAACTTGATAACGACTTGATGACGACTTGATAAAATCTTAAATAAGAACTTGATAAGAACTTGATAAGAACTTAATGACGACTTGATAAGAACTTAATGACGACTTGATGACGACTTGTTAAGAACTTGAATAAGTACTTGAATAAGTACTTGAATAAGAACTTGTTAAGAACTTGATGATGACTTGTTAAGAACTTGATGTTGACTTGTTAAGAACTTGAATAAAAACTTGTTAAGAACTTAAATAAGAACTTAAATAAGAACGTGATGCCGACTTGAATAAGAACCTAGAACGACTTAATGACGATTTTTTTTTTACAATTAATTGTTACATTCTTTTCCGGGGAGACAACTCCCTTCTGCCTTTATGTAGTACTCTAGGCCATACATGTCTGGCCACGGCTTACTCAACTGCATAATTGCCGAGTCGAAGCGTCGCACTGTTTCCTGGTTCGTGTCGAGTTACACATAAGGGCGTCGGGCCGCCACGCGGCATTGTATAAATTTAGACGGCGTCGTTCAGTACAGGCGTTAGACGTCATTGTATAAATTTAGGCGGCTAAATTTCTAAACATATCAAAACATGTTTCTTACCTTCCCCCAATCACAAGACTAGATAGAATCAGCTGATTAGTAACAGTGACGACATTTCCGCCCAGCACTTGTGTTGTTAGCTGTCTTGTCATTTTCACATTGGGTTGGTGTGCTGCGTGTGTGATTTCCAGTCAAGAAAGCGTTGTGACTTTAAAACTTTTCTGATTGATTCAAGATAGCATTTTTTTCAGAGAGGGATTTACTAGGTAGTCCTTCTTCACAAGAATTAGCACAGGAAATTAGAGTTTCAAACGC
This sequence comes from Conus canariensis, assembly GCA_033310375.1. Classification (NCBI taxonomy): domain Eukaryota; kingdom Metazoa; phylum Mollusca; class Gastropoda; order Neogastropoda; family Conidae; genus Conus; species Conus canariensis. The sequence continues at coordinate 19,226,315 of CM065725.1, read as the reverse complement.
TGCACATCAAGCTCTGTGGGATTATTCTATTCAAGACACGCCACTTCATGTCAGCAAGGGGAAATGACATGATTCTAAAAATAACGGTTATGCATAACCGGGGCTCTGCGTCAACTTCTTCTTGCAGCAACATTCACAAACCACCCAGCAAGGGGAAATGACATGATTCTAAAAATAACGGTTATGCATAACCGGGCTCTGCGTCAACTTCTTCTTGCTCCACTTGCTTCAATGCTCCTATTCAACACCCAGCTATAAACTTTTAGGCTGCCTTTTCAGGCGGCCGCCGGGTGTACTTTATACAATTGTCTTGTTTGTTGAATCAAGCTTTTAATAAGTGCACTTGGTGGCTGCTTAGAATAATCTTCAACAACGTGCCACGATTCTACGCTTGTGTAAACACACATCCCACCCCTTTTCAGATAGCTTTCAATAGCCAGTCATTCCTCACAATAGAATGAAATCCCAACTTGGTTGACAAATAGCCCTCCTAAGAATAAAGGCATGGTTAACCAAGTCCCCATTGTTTTGTTTGTTTACTTCTTAACGGTCCAGTGACAGAGAACTATAAAACAGATAATCCTACACATTATGTATGTTTGATGTTTGATGAATGTATGCGTGAAAATGATGTTATTGAAAACGATCAAGAAAAACGAAGGATTAAGCAAAAACTTAAGTCTCAAAAGTTTTCTAAATTAGTGTTAAAAACAGATAATCCTACACATTATGTATGTTTGTAAAGTGTTTACTATTAGAGAACTATAAAATAGGCATTCTGGGTAAGCCGGCGGAGCAACAGCGAAACCGGCTTTAGCCGGTTGGAGCTGGCGGAGGTGGGTGAGCCAGAATGCCTATTTTATAGTTCTCTACTTGTTATAAGGGGGAGAGAGACAGACAGACAGACAGACAGAGACACGAAAGAGAGAGAGAGAGAGAGAGAGAGAGAGAGAGAGAGAGAGAGAGAGAGACAGAGACAGAGACAGAGACAGACAGACAGAGGGAGAGGTCAGCCGTAAGGCAGAAAAAGGGACACAAAGGTTAAGAAAGAGACACAGCCTATAGATCCTAAAATCTTGGGATCAAAGAACAGGAGGACACTTGGCCAGAAACCACTGATGGCGTGCTCCCTGTCTCACACACTATCAACTCACCCACACAATTGCCCGCTTCAGTCCGCTGACCCCCCCCCCCCCCCCCCCCCTTAGGCCAGACAATGAGGACAGGAGGCTGTGTGGGAGTGGGGAAGGAACACAGGGATCAGAGGAAAGTGACTGCGACAGGAACCAGCTGTCTGGTAACCATGACGCCAGGAACGACGTGGAGATTCCTTTTGTGTGGCGTGCTTTTCACCCAGGGCTGGATTTCGTTTCACCTCTGACCCAAAGAATGAATTCAGAAGAAGATGCGATGGTTTCTATTTCGCCTTAAGCTTTACATAATCAGCAGGATATACACTAACTTTAAGATATATGGGACTGAAGTATTGTAACAGACACACGATCAGTGATATTCACAGCACAATACTTGCAAGAGGTAAAAATGTGTTGTAACCTGTCATACACGTCTGTCATACTGTTCAGGTAGGACTCTACCTCTCAAACATCCTCTCACCCCTGTACCTTGTAGGCTTGTCTTGGACTGGGAGTCCTGGTGAGATGTTAGGCTCTTCATGGCAACACAGATACTGGCTTTCTGTCTGACTCGACTATCCCATTTATGTTTTCGATGTGAAATGTGAAGAAGCCTTGTAACGCACTGATTCACAAACACCTAATCCATCTAAATCTGCATAGTACTTGCTTCTATATAAAACAGAGCCCACTCTGATAAAACTGATGTTGCAAATATTGTTTGCTCTATTCATAGCAGCCTTAACCGGACCAGACCTCTTAATTTACTTTGTTGAACTCTAGTCCTCACTCAGATCTGCGGAATGGACCTCGTCAGTTCTTCCAATGTTCCTACTATGTGTTGCCTGAACTTATCGATCAAGATTTTCCTTTTTATCCGAGCCGATTTCAATGAATAATTATACTCTTCAGGGTTTCGCTGCTTTCTGATGGGTTCACTGAGTTCCTCTGCATAATTTTCTGTTAGTAAGTGTCACCCAGAAAATGTAGATAACAAAGATGTGGTTTGCACAGAATAAGAACATGAGACTTTCTAAGTTCTAGAATCATTACTGTTGTTTATTCTCCAGAACCGCGTACAGACTGGAAGATGAAACAACATTTTATGCACAGATTGCTTAAGAGAGGAAGAACGCACGGACACACGCATGCATGCACACCCCTTAAAAGTACACTGCAACTACTGAAACTTTGCTCGGATATTTTTGCAGGATATTATGGAACTTTCCAGCGATGTCTGATGCCATTTCGGTACACAGCACAGTCCACCAGTGTCCAGTAAGTCCAGCAATCACGAGTAAGTCAGGACAGAAGGATATATTGCTGATGGTTGGACAATAGATATGTGAACGTGCACAAACTTCCATACATTTTTTTCCCTGTCTGTGTACTTAGATCGCAAGTGTATCCATTTACAATTGTTCCATCTGCGAACCTGCAAACGTGGCCCATCTTTTTGCAATCTGTGTCTTCCTCATAATTTTTTTCTCATATTCGTTTTACCTCCTTTTCACCCTTTAGTATGTTCAACAATTGATTGTTTAACCACCACAATTGTTCTGTGGGAGAGACACACACACGCATGCACACACGCACACGCACACACCCACACACACACACACACGCACACGCACGCACGCACGAAACACACACACACACACACACACACACACACACACACACACAGATGTGCGTGCATTCAGACGCATACGCTTTTATTAGCGTCTCAAACGTGAGAAAAGGCTGAAGAAAATAACGCCTAGAGCAGACCCCTGCACAAGTCCCCAGTCGCGCCCGAAAAGTGCCACTGACTCACCAGCTGTGAAGTGTGATATCCTCCAAGGAGGCCTCTGACAACTGATCCCTGACACTGACCCCCCTCCCCTCCCCAAGGGCCTGTTGGCAGCTGCCTTCAGGTGTCTGTTTTCATCCTTCAAGACCCATCAACCTAAGACCAGGCCAATGGTCACACGCATACCAATGACTGTCCATGTGTGTGTGTGTGTGTGTGTGTGTGTGTGTGTGTGTGTGTGTGTGTGTGTGTGTGTGTGTGTGAGAGAGAGAGAGAGAACATTAGCGGAAAGATGGGCAGCGGCAAGGTAGGGTGTGAAGAGGGTAAGAATGGGGGATGACCATGAGGAAGGACGAGGCATGTACTGGGCATGTATTTCTGTGCGTTTCAATTACTGCAGCTTTCTTGCCAAGAAGCGAAAGAAGCCTTAAAAGATCTAGCAATGACAAATTGGGCTGCTGCACCAATCTTGTTTCTCAATTCTCCAGTGTGTTTGGCTGCACGTCTCGACGAGTGGCATGAAATATTAGGGTCCACGCAATGATGTTTCCTGAGATAACGGCAGCGTAAAGCGTACTTACTTTAAAGCATGTGCAACCGGTTCAAATAAGGGTGCTGCTGTCTCGTTACAACGTTCCCATCATTCAAGTTCAATTATGTACATTCCGGTTTGACAGCCACGTTCATCAAAGTGGCCAAACTGGGATAATGTTTTCCAGCAAAGCAGATGGAGGGTTTCTATCTTGCACTGCACTGACCCTGTCAACACGTAAACACGTTCAGATGGGCAGCGAAAATGGCAGTGTGTCCGTTGTGTCCCACTGGGATTCGAACTGTCGACGTCTGACAGCAAGTTTGGCTCTGAACCGTTGAGCCATCTAGGCACTCCTGACGTCAGGCCGAGTTAAATCTTACAGGCCAGCTCCACTTCTTGTTTGTTACTTGGCAGAGGATGGAAGCACACGTCATGAGACGGAATTCTCTAAACGCGTATTTGCACTACTGCACCGTTTCATGCATGTCTGTAAATAATGATCGTAGCGCACACGAGTCTTTGACAAAATTCTATGCAAACGTCTCATGCTTGTTTAAAATGTTTGAATTGTAATGTGTGGAAAGCCTGTTCGAATACTTTCGTTCTTTTCCGTTCCAAAAATGGACATTCTGAGGGCTTCATTATCTGAAAAAATGAGTGCAGCATTGCGCCCAATAAAATATGGATGTTTGGTACATCCAGGGGCCGATTTCGTTCTTTCAGTGGCTGGTATCTGGCCCTACGTTGTAAGAATATCTGGGAACGGGCGTGGTCCAAAAAAGGGCCATCCAACATTTTCATTTGGAGTAAGCAGGGAACACTCACGCAAAGGTAGTTTTACACCGCTAGTTGGGATTCTTAGCTGCTGTGGGGTTGCCAAGGTTGGCAGACGGACTGTTCGTCATCCATGATGCCTTCATCCAGCACTGCTTTACATTTTGTCCTTACAGATGCAGTTGTTGTTGTTTTTTTTACACAAGACACATGGATCTTTTTTCCCCCTCATCTTCTGTACCATCTCAATGGCATTGCACCCACGCCGTTTATTCCATACCCCTGTCCACAGTCACAGCCTGGCGCACGGCCCGTCCCCCACAGCCACGATATAAGCAGTCCACAGGCAGCAGTTGATGTCAAGTCGTCAGGAGGAGACACTGCGCTGCTGCTAAGTCAATTCTGTGGTTTTGGGCAGTGCCTGTTCCTAATCCTACATATGGAGGACACCACCAACTAAACCCTATACTGAGACAATTACTGTTTGGTCACGGAGTCTGCGTGAGTGAACAGCCCCTCGGGAGGGTGCCACTGCGTCTGTCCAAAGACAGGCCCCATTAAGTTGCCGACACCAGGGACCCTGACAGAAGCAAACAAAGAACACAGACGTGGAGGTTTGATCAAAAATGAAATCGTGATCAGCGCAGTGAGAGCAGAACATGAAGGGCTACTGGATTTGAACCATTTTTTATGCTCACCGGTGCCGATGAGGATGATGGAAATGATGTTATGGATTTCCATTCTGGTCTGTGACTGCGTAACACGGCTGTACTCTATGCTTGCTTTCTTCATGTAACCTGGCGTCAACCTGGTCCAGGAGATACAGGCGCCTGTGGTGCTGGTCAGAAAATGTGAGCTATACGCTCAAAGGCGCATTCGTTAAGTGAATGAAACTCAAACAGCGTGGTCCCGATCTTTCCAACTTAGCACGTAGCAAACTCAACTCTGGGCAGTACCTTGGGGAAAAAAACACGCAAGAAGAAAACATGCAAATAAATGGCTCTGATAGAAATAAAATCGGTGACCTCCCAGCTGAGCGGCTACGACTTGCAAATAAATGGCTCTGATAGAAATAAAATCGGTGACTTCCCAGCTGAGCGGCTACGACTTGCCACTACGGCTGGTTACACAAAATACCATTTGGC
>CM065725.1:19205936-19215936 GCA_033310375.1 Conus canariensis | reverse complement strand
ACCAGCTGGAGAAAAGAGCCCAGGACAGAGGTGCCTGGATGTCCTTAGTTGGCAGTCTGTACCCCAGGAGGGGTGATAGGCGATGATGATGATGATGAATCCTTGAATAGATCCTCAAGCATAGGCTCCTAGATTTTCTCATACATTTTATACCGTTTATAAAATGATTTCAGTTTTTATTTGCGAATTATTTCCTTACTACACTTTCTTTTTGTTTCGCTTTTCTACTCTTCGATGGCTGCTTTGGGGTGCTGTTGGATTCTTTATTTTTTAAGCCTTGGTGGTGAGACCACCACAGAATCATGGACTGTGGTGTATCTTCATTTGATGCCAAGGGAGCGCAGACACAATCCCACGTAACTCCTTGACGAGTCCGATCCAGCAGATGAAAGGCCTAGGAGCAGGCAATAAGAAGAAATCTGTCTGGTCTTCAAGAGGGATTACGGTGGTTCCCATATGCTGCTGGCGAAGAGTTTAACATTTATAATATGTTTTCCTAATGTGATGTTCTCATTTTATTCCTCTGGTCTCCACACCTCCCCCCTTTTTTTAATTTCTTTTATTTAAATCTTTGCCAAGTCATTACCATGACAGAAGAATTGTTAGCCTATATTTGTTTCCCCCATTACAAAATTGTTCCGAAATAGATACATATACATTATATGTAAATTAGATATCATTATATACATATATGTGTATACATATAAATATATGTATAATGCCTCAGTCTGTTTGAATGAGCATTATATATATATATATATATATATATATATATATATATATAGAGAGAGAGAGAGAGAGAGAGAGAGAGAGAGAGAGAGCTTGTACGTATGTCCAACTGGGGGAGGGTGGTTGGGCATGGTAGATGGAGTAAAGGACAACATAGAAGACAGTAAAGAGATGATTTTTTGTCTTTTCAGAAGAGCAGGGCGAGGGGTGCACGTGTACCTGAAAGTTTATTGTTGTTGATGTATTTACACTTTCTGCAGCTTTGTTATTGGAGATCTGGCAACGACAGCACAGACACGCATAATTATGTGGGATGAATTAGAGAGGAATATTTTTACGTCAACGCTCTCTCTCTCTCTCTCTCTCTCTCACACACACACACACACACACACACGCACACGCACACGCACACGCACACGCACATACACACGCGCGCGCGCGCGGAGAGAAAACTGTCTAGCATTAGCGCACAGGTGTAGGCACTAAAGTTGACGTTCACGCAGACACAAATTGTTGGGACAGATTTCGCTGGATTTGCGTGACAGGACGACAGGATGCGTATCTGAATGGCTCTGCTTTAGTACAGCAGGGACAAACTGGATATAAATCTTTATCCTCGACACATACTCACTCTCTCTCTCTCTCCTCTCTCTCTCTCTCTCTCTCTCTCTCTCTCTCTCTCTCTTCCGTGTGTGGGTTTGGCGTATATTTATGTGTGTCTGAGCTAACGTGTATGTGATATAGCGTTAGTTTGCACGCATAAAGGCATGTAGCTTGTGTATATATCATGTGTTCGCCCAAGCTGAAATGCGCACTCGTCCTTGTGTTTGTGTGTGAATGCATAAATACCTATGTCGAGGTATGTGTGTAAGTATGTGCATGAATGTGTGCGAGACACATCCACTGTATAAAATGAATGAGAGAGAGAGAGAGAGAGAGAGAGAGAGAGAGAGAGAGAGAGAGAGAGAGAGAGAGAACGAACGAACGGATTTAATGAATAGGCCATTTGCCCATGTCATAACAAGGACAGGTGGGGTAAGGGAAGTCATCCAAAGTCATAGAGATTTCAATACAATCAAAGAAGTGCAAGCAAAAGACAAAAGTTACACGCATGTGCACGATCAGCGCGCACGTTATACACATACACTCACACACACACACACACACACACACACACACACACACACACACACTCTCTCTCTCTCTCTCTCTCTCTCTCTCTCTCTCTCATTCTCCCTCAGAGAGAGAGAGAGAGAGTAAGCGTGTGTGTGTGTGTGTGTGTGTGTGTGTGTGTGTGTGTGTGTGTGTGTGTGTGTGTGTGTGTGTGACTGACATATCCAGTGCATACATAGGTGAGAGCCCGCGAGCGTGTGTGTTTGATGATTCAGGCAAAATCCCGTACATTGGTTAGTTATTGTGTCATACACACACAAAAGGGGTTCACCGCGAGGAACGGATCTGTAACATCCGTGAAAGTTCGACTGGAACACGAGTTGGCCATGGTAGTGCATCAGGGATGTTTTTAAACAAAGACTATTTACATGGAGATGCAACAAGATTATTTAGATGGAAATGCAATCCATGTGTCTGGTAGCATTAGAAAAAAGGAATAGATGCAAATTTCATGGACGTTATAAAAAAAAAACAACATAACGAAACAAGAAACAAACAAAAAATCACAAAAAAACACTGGACAAACGTATCGGTTGTGTAACGTAGACATGATGTCATTATTCAGCTTCAGATGTAACATTCATTATCTACCTGTTGAGACATGGAGGAATTACAAATTTCGTATTATCTTCTTAAAACAAAATTACAGCCGAAACCGCGTCACAATCGATTTTCACACAAGTATATTGGCTTAAATAGTACACATCTCATGGCCAAAACCTCGATCGCTGTCTGTTAAAAACTTATATTATTAAAACATGCTGCTTCAAAAACACCGTAGATCGAAGCCCAGGTCCACACACAAACACACACGCACGCGCGCGCGCGCGCGCGCACGTACGCACGCACACACACGCACGCACGCTCACTCACTCTCTCACTCACTCACACGTTCACACCCATGTGCGGTCGCGCACGTTCACGCATGGACGCACGCGTCTGAATGTACACAATACAGAAAGCATGGGTTCATTCTGTAGCTGAAAACATGCAGTGTTAGCGAACACACAAACTTTATTTTTCGTTAAAGCAAAATTTCAAGAGATAAACAATTGTATGTTAGTATGTTAGAGCTTTTGAGTACACCCTTTTCACGAACACTTTTTTCCCCATTTAAACAAAAGCACCCAGTGCTGACCATTTGTATGTCTGCATTTCTAATGCACGTACTTGAAGGGCCAACGGCGTGCACGATGACGTCATTTTAGTGGTTTTTGAGTGTGACGGATTGTGTTCGCTTCTGGTGAACTGTAACAACTCTGTCATTGCCATCACGACAGAGATGCTGGGTACTCTATGTTGTATTGTTACTGACGAAATAACATATAGGGATGCAGTTAAGGTGGAAAAATGTCCCGTTGCTCAACAGTCACCCAATACGAAATTCCACTGTGTGACATTCTGTGCTTATTCTGCGATACAAAACTTAACGGAACAGAGTTACCGCCCGTGATATTCTGTACTGACCTGGCACATAGAATATCATCGGACATTTTTGTTTTTCATGTCCACTGTGGAACAAAATGTCTTCTTATGTGTATGGGGGCCGGAATAGCTCGGCTGGTAGAGCGCCGGACTTGTCATATGGATGATCCTGGGTTGCGGGTTTGAATCTCCGCCGGGCCGTTTTGGTACAGGTGGATTTTTCCCTCGGAGGTAACATTGGTTCTGACTCCATTTCCCATACAGTCCTTCGAATGAGACTATAAACCGAGGCGCCGTGTATGAACGCACGCACAACATCTTGCACACAGGTAAAATCCCACCATCAGCTTTCAGAAGAGAAGGCCAGTTTGGCCTTTGGTATGGATGATGCGTTACACACAGCACGCACTCTGCGTGAAAAATCGAAAGAATGAAAGAGTTGTTAAATTGAATGAACGGTATTGACTGAATGACACGGGAAACGACTGTATGAAGCGCCAGTAGGCAGCTCTTCAATCGGCTCTACCCAGGTAGGCAGCCCGTTGTGTAAACGAGAATGCGGATTGTAAAGCTTTAGAGCTTGGTCTTTGGCCGGGGACAGGCGCTATATCAGTACTCTGAAAAAAAAAGTGTTGTGCTGGGTCGGGTTGGTACAATCACTTTATTGTGATACAAGGTAAAGTAGACAGGTTTTGGTGACACCAACGCCTGCATCTTCTTCCCAGTGACAGTACTCGTTCCGCTGATGTCAGTGACGTGTTCTGCTGACAGGGGTGGAGGTGGTGTACGGAGGACAGTCTACTCTATGGCTCACCTGACTGCGTTTTTATTCTAATGTCGAAGGAACCACGACCTCTTCAACTGACGACGACGACGATGACGACAACGCCGATAATGGTCACGATAATGGTGATGTTGTTACTCTGTTACATGGCATTGGAGCCTATATTGGTAGGCTTCTACCTGTCTTATATTCAGAGACAAGTGGTTTGAGATATACGCATATACTAACTCCGCAATAATTTCGGCTTTTTTTTAAAATACTTTTCAAAATAGTTTTTATACTTGAACTTTTTCAGTTTTTATATACTGAATCTAAATCCTCCTGTGATGGTCATTGAGGCATACAGTAACTCATCTTCCCTTCTCCACCCTCCACTCCCACATAACGCAACTGACCAGTCAAGGCAGGGTTGTGAGCGATGTCCACAAGTGTACGAGTACTCGACATAAGAACGTATGTAAAACGGAAAGATGCAATGTGCGAGTGAAAGAAGGGGCGTCAGATAGAAATCAGAGGCTCGCACGAGCACACACGCGCGCATATACACGTACGCATTAGCGCGAGTGCGCTTGCGCGCACGCACGCACGCACGCACGCACGCACGCACACACACACACACACACACACACACACACACACACACACACACACACACACACACACACACACTCACTCACTCACTCACACAGATCGCGTGGGCGAACGCGATGAGACTGCTTTTTGTCTGAAAACGACAATTCTTTCTTGCTAAACCCATCATCACTGTGGGGTTCTTCGGTTCTGACCGACTGCTGCTGCCAGCTAAGTGCGCTGCCTTCAGACTACACCAAGGTGAAACAACCATCCACCACCACAGGCAGAAATCCTGAACATGGGAGCAGGTGCAGGCAAATCGAATCCAATCACAGACAGGTGATCAGCTGACAGAACCCAGTCACAAATGCTTCGGTCATCTTCCATCAGCTGCAGAATTGTGTTCAGCCGACATTACGGTTGTACTCTCTCTCTCTCCCCTCTCTCTCTCTCTCTCTCTCTCTCGGCCAAATAATCAAGTCTGTCTTCCAAGTGGCCTACCGTGGGGAAAGGCCCAGTGACGGTGGGAAGGACCACTGACCGCAAGCTGACAGAAGGGAAAAATGCAGCCTGGGATCATCCTCAGAGGGTACCGTAAGACCATGTGGCAAAAACTTGGCTGTGTCTGGAGTTACACTGGCTTCACAGAACAGTAACGAGTGGAAGTGTAGGATGCAGATAGCAGTTAGCTTGGCTGCGGCATCTTTTGTAGGTGGGTTCTGCTGTTATCAAGTAGTGGTTGGTACACCCATGGGAACGCTCCTATGGATGTTCTGTCGTGCCTCGGCCATCGGCCGTCACTCAGTGGCACGTGAAAGAAAGCAATTGTATCCCTTGATGTCTTAATGGAACGCTCCGTGTGGGCAGCATAGTGGAAGGGTGGTGCGCCCAACTAGTTGGTTTGGCAGGGAAGACAGTACTACCTTGGGTGTGTGTGTGTGTGTGTGTGTGTGTGTGTGTGTGAGAGAGAGAGAGAGAGAGAGAGAGAGAGAGAGAGAGAGAGTGTGTGTGTGTGTGTGTGTGTGTGTGTGTGTGTGAGTGTGTGTGTGTGTGTGTGTGTGTGTGTGTGTGTGTGTGTGTGTGTGTGTGTGTCCGTCCGTTCGTGGTCAAAATGTGTTCCACTCGCTCCAGACACGTGAAAGGAAGCAATTGTATCCTTGATGTCTTAATGGAACGCTCCGTGTGGGCAGCATAGTGGAAGGGTGGTGCGCCCAACTAGTTGGTTTGGCAGGGAAGACAGTACTACCTTGGGTGTGTGTGTGTGTGTGTGTGTGTGTGTGTGTGAGAGAGAGAGAGAGAGAGAGAGAGAGAGAGTGTGTGTGTGTGTGTGTGTGTGTGTGTGTGTGTGAGTGTGTGTGTGTGTGTGTGTGTGTGTGTGTGTGTCCGTCCGTTCGTGGTCAAAATGTGTTCCACTCGCTCCAGACAAAACTACTGGGCCGATCTTTCTGAAAATTTGTAGGCATGTTCATTATGGGTCACGAATGATGCCCGATGTTTTATTTTTACCGTTATATCCGTTACTAACGGCTATAATGGCCAATAACGGTTTTTCTTGTTTAAAGAATATCTCAGAAAGTACTTGGCCAGTCTTTCTGAAAATTTGTAGGTATGTTCATTATGGGTCATGGATGATGAACGATGTTTTATTGTACCGTTATATCCATTACTAACGGCTATAACGGCCCATAACGGTTTTTGTACTCCCAGTTCTTATAGAACAGGGACTACTTTACAATGGGAACGAAGAAATGCTGTCTGTGTGCCTGTCTGTCTGTCTGTCCGTCCGTGGTCAAAATGTGTTCCACTCGCTCCAGACAAAACTACTGGGCCGATCTTTCTGAAAATTTGTAGGCATGTTCATTATGGACCATGGATGATGCCCGATGTTTTAATAAACCGTCATATCCGTTACTAACGGCTATAACTGCCCATAACGGTTTTTATTCTTATAAGAACATCTCAGAAAGTGCTCGGCCGATCTTTCTGAAAATTTGTAGGTATGTTCATTATGGGTCACGGATCATGCCCGATGTTTACCAGAATAGCCGTTACTAACGGCTGTAACAGCCCAAAGCGGTTTTTCCTCTTTATGGAATACCTCATGTGTATTCAAGATAAACTGGGAGTACGTTTATATGCTTTGCATCTTGTTCTTTGTTATAAAAGGCGTTCTTAGGAAAGCAGGATTAGTTCGTGTCTGTCTTCATGTAAGTCTGATTCAGCAGGTGAGGAGGAAAGTGTGGTGGCAATTTAATTCTCTTGGGCACACACACACACACACACGTGTGTGTGTGTGTGTGTGTGTGTGTGTGTGTGTGTGTGTGTGTGTGTGTGTGTGTGTGTGTGTGTGTGCGTGCGTGCGTGCGTGCGCGCGCGTATGTGTGTGTGTGTGTGTGTGTGTGTGTGTGTGTGTGTGTGTTGTGTGTGTGTGTGTGTGTAATGACAGTCCTGTGACCACTACTGTTTGTTTTTACTACAGTTATCGTCACTACAACGAATACTACACTGTTACTACCATTTCATATCTGTTTACTACAAAACTAAGAAGAACGAGTACATTAACGTTGGTAGAAAAGTCAAAAGTTAAAAACAACAAAGACAATACCGCATCTTTCCAGTTTATCAACATTTACAGTTAACATTTTTATTAAAGGTTCGCTTTTCACTTCAATCGTTTTATACACGTACATGTCCAATAATCATTCGCTTACATTCATAAATTGAACATTACAGTACTTTGATTTGCTCTGCAGGTATGCTGTACAACGCAAAAAGAATTCTTGTCCTAGCTCGGATCTTCGTTTCGATTCGAATCAGGTGAACAAAATGCATACCAGTCTCTTCCTTTTACCGCAAGTAATTTTTTTTTAAATCCAAGAATGTTTTTACAAGCAAACAATATCATACCAATTATCTTTAAATCAATATAATGATTTTGCTCCCCTTCATGTTGTATCATACATGCAAACATGCTGCTCTTCATGTACACATTTTAATGCACTATTTCATCAATAAGCATGGTCCCAACCAAAAAGAGAAGGAATGACGGACTTCATGTACACATCCCAATGCGCTGTGTGATCAATAAGCATGGTCCCAACCAAAAAGAGAAGAAATGACGGAGGACAGCAGGAAAAGACACGAAAGTGACACCCCAAAAAAGTTTATTTCGCTCATCAACTCCGACGCCGTTTACAGATACTAAGCTACCGACAGGGGTAGAACGGAGAGTAACGTTGGATCAAGGCGTCAGAATTCAGTTGAAAACGAGGTGACTGAGGGCGGAAAGTGAAGCAAGATTTAAAAAGAAACGGTGCTAGTTCCGCCAGGCAATACAGTCGAACAGATTACAGGACAAAACACGACGCATTTCGATCTCTTCGGTCTTCTTCAGGCAAAAACAAAAACCATTTAGGACAGTGAAAACGAAGAACGAGTAACCATCTTCTCATATTCGGCGCATCAGAATCAAATTAGTTTTTCGAGCAAGCATGTGCAACACCACTGCGCCTGTTGAAAGACATCCGCCTTGAGGCGTGAAGTGCCTCCCTGTCAGAGTCCCCTGTGTACTCATTATGTTTAGCATATCAAGAGGGAACTGGAAAGTAGGGCGCACTTCATGCAAGGGCTTTATCGATATCCATGGGTCCAGGCCATACACGCTGGCAAAAGTACATCGAACTCCAACCATTTTGAAGATCGAAGTAGGTATTTTTAACCCTTTTGTGTGGGAATCTCTCCTCCCTTACCATGTACTTTCACAGTGTCTGCAGGGCCTTGAAAGGAGACTCCTCCAGACCTGAAAGGAAGACAAATATTAAGAAGTGAATTACAAGCTTGCTGTAGTTCAATCTTTTGATGTTAACACAATCTGTGGCGTGCACTGGCGGTCCTTGTTTCCCCGGTGAAGTTAGCTGGGACTGATTTAGAAGGAAAAAAAAAGAAAGAAACAAAAAAAAAGAAGAAGAAAAAGCAAAAAGGAAAAGCCCTGTACAGAGAAGACTTCAAATTATGCGACGATCGCTGTCACACTTATGGCCCCTGGTCCTGTGTGAATCTGAAACATCCACTCTCTAAATCTTTTTGCGAGACAGATTTTGAGACGCACGTTTCCAATGGATCGACCTTGTGGGGAGGAAATATAACAGGAGAAAAGTACACCTGGGAGGGGAGGGAACTTTGCTCCCAGACAGCTGCGCTCGTTTTGTTTCGCTTTCCCAGGTAGCTGACGACGTCTACTCCACAACTTTCCACTTCGGTTTCCCTCAAGTCGCTGCGTGCAAACTGATCTACCAACTGTTCGTGGGACCAGCTGCATCGGAAAGCTTTAAAAACTAAATATAAACAAACAAAAGTGTGGAGGCACTGGAGACGACGGAGACAGGAGGTGGGGGTGGAATAGAAGTAGAGGGGGGGGGGGGGGGGGGGGTCTACGGGTCCCCATTAATGGAACTTAGCATTTGCCATACCGACCAATATTCCGAATGCGCTCATTAGTTATCGAATGCGTCATATGTCAGCATCTTAAAGCGTAATCTGCTCGCGCAGTGTCGGCGCCTCGACGTTAGACAATAAAAGAGAGAACATAGAAGTAAGGCAGAGAAAAAAGGAAAAAAGAATGCGTGTTAAGTTAGTGAATCAAAGAAACAACTCATGACTAAGAAAACGTCAGATTAAATGCACAGTTAGATGGCCATGGCCCACACTGCTCTGCCTCAAAAGTTGGAGATTTTTCTGCCGTTAACGATGATCACATTGTCAGGGTTGAAATATACAAATGTGGTTTACTTGTATATTCGAAGGTGTGTAGGGGGGGGGGGGGGGGGGGGGGGTGCGTTTCAGACGAAAAAAAAAAATTATACTGCCAGTGGAAAGGAGGTCCCTGAAAAAATGCTCAATATTTTTTTCCTGAATACATTTGAGTAAAAAAAAAAAGCCCTGCATTCTTCATCAGTTATTCAGGCGGAAAGCGATCTTCTTGTAACGAAGCTACCATCCATTATTTAGAATGAGAGCGTGTTAGTTATCGCGAAGGACACAGACAAACACAGTACAGGACAAAACACTTTGTTTGTCTGTGTCCTTGGCGAGAACTAACCCCATCTCTTTCTAAATTTTGCTTCTTTTTCCGCCCTCAGTCCCTCCGTTTTGAAACTACCTTCCATAAGTCAAGGATAGACAACTAATAATGGCGTTCAATTCACTGTCACACTATTAAAAAGTCATATATTTCATGACTTAAAAAATACTGGTTTTGCCCCCAAACATTTTTTGCTTCGAGCGTACACTTACTGACAAACAAAGAAGCGTTTTGTG
>CM065725.1:19193436-19203436 GCA_033310375.1 Conus canariensis | reverse complement strand
GTGGTAAGGACGATGACAGTTTGAGGAACTTCTAAAAACCGGATAAGGTTGTCAAACTTTTAACGATTGTGAGAACTGCAGAGGGTTTGCAGAAACTCGGATATTCCGTTATCTTCAACACAATAAGACAACATACAACTGTAGTTGTTTGTTGTTGTTTTTTTTAATCCAGGAAAGCAACAGTCCCCAATTGTTAAATGAATAAATAAATAGGTATGTAAACAAACAAATAAATTAACTGAAATAAGTAAAACAAAGATAGGTAACAGTCTGCGACTCGGAATGTCTGTTATCTGCAACTTAATGTTCACTAGAGTTACGTCCGTTTTCCAGAAGACTGGCTCGGTGAAAACAACAACGCCACCACCCCTACGAAGGAGGTCTTGTTCATTCCACTGGGCTGGAGAAGGATGACCACAGGTCAAGGCCCGGCCCACATGGGAGGAGCATGTGGCGTGCTGTGCAGCCCCACTATGAGGGCGCCGCATAGGGAGGCGCTGCAGTCCCAGTCCGTCACAGCAACATGCTGCAAACCGAGCGGCCGACACCACCACGGCTGACAGCAAGGCATTACGTCACAGAGGGAAGCGGGAGGGTTGGGTGGAGGGGGGGGGGGGGGGGGGGGGGGGGGGCATCAAGCCACAGTTATTCATGTTTTTTTTTCTGTCAAATGTTTTCACGGTTCTTAAAAAAAAAAAAAGCCCAGGAAGCCACAACAATTTAAAGGTAGTGTTGGCATAGCGGAGTGTTGGCACATAGCGGTAGTGTTGGCACATAGCGGTAGTGTTGGCACATAGCCTTTGTAGACGATTTTGCTTCTGTGCTGGGAGGGAGGATGAGCGTGGGTGGGTGGGCGGAACAGAAGGAGGGGGGGGGGGGGGTGCAGAGGAAGGCACTTTGTAATTTTTTTTTTTTGTAAACTATAATCCTAAAAGATTTTCTTTGTGCCCTTTCTTTAGGGAAAAGGAGAGGAGGGTAGCGGACGTTAAGTGATTAAAGAGTTTAATTAAATCGGAATTTAGGACAGAATCACATGCACAAAAGATCGCGCGCGCGCGCGCGCGCGCGCGCGGCGTGGGTGTGTGTGTGTGTGTGTGGTGTGTGTGTGTGTGTGTGTGTGTGTGTGTGTGTTGTGCGGTGTGCGTGCATGCATGCGCGCGTGCGTGCGTGTGGGGGGAGGGAGGGGGGACAGCCTGTCTGTCTGTTTAAACAAATCAAGACCACAAACTATTTGGCCGAGTGCTGGGTGTTTTTTTTTCCTATCAAGTTGACAAATGACGTTCATTCACTTGAGATCCGCTACGAACACAGCCTCTCGTGATGTAACCACGAACGTCAAAGAGAGAGAACATTATGGATCAGAATACACAGAGGACATTCAATACCCAGATTTGCAGAAAATCTCTTTGCTGTTGTTCTTTGGCACAAGCTTCAGACAATGTCTTTTTTATCAGGTGAAAAACGTGTTTACCTTTTTTTTTTTTAAGATATCATAAAGAAGAAAACAATCACAATGCAATTTTTTTTTTACACAAATACATGAACCAAGTGGGATCAAAGCATAGACACTCTGCGAACCAGAAATCATCTATGAACAATTATTGTTTTTATTAAAAGTTAACTGTCCAGGAGTCGGTAAGGCTACTGTTTTTGTACGAATTTTGTATATGATAGTGTTTTATGAATAATTCCATTTTAGCAGTATAGTTATGTTGACTTTTTAATCGATCAAAATGTATTATTATTTAGTTTGATTTGATGTTTGCTTGTTTGTTTGCACAATGAAATGACAATCTGATCAGAGGTCTCACGGGATTTTATTTGATCATCTGTTCCACGTAGACCAAGACCCATTTGCAGAAGAAAATTTTGGTCAGTTTTCTGTGTAAAATCTCAGTCCCTTAAAAAGAAGCAACTAACCAGTGATGCAGAAATAACCTACGGCTGAATAATATTTTGTTTAGAAACGATCATGTCGCTATTAGCAATGCAGGTTATCTTCAAAGTATTCTTGGTTTCAAGAATATTAGAGTGGTTATACAGTCAAGACGATGATAAAAGGCATTCTTCATTTTGTTTACAGTTTTATCTAATCGTAAATAACGAGCAACAAAGGCATCTTTTGCTCCCATGGCAACATCTCATTAACTCCAAAGAATGCTGTTTATGGCAGTCTGAGCCTTGTGTTTGCCTTTGTGCTGGGCGAATGCTAGGCTAGGCATTTGTTTGGCAATGTACCTGTTATCTTTCTTGTTTATTTATTTATTTTTTTATTGCCTGCTGCCTTCAACCTTGATCAGATCCAAGAGAGGGCCGACGATAATAGTTTTATTGTTTCCAGCATCCAAACTCAGTTTCTTCACTTTCACATCTTTTGCTGACCCTCTAATCCGTGTGGATAAATCCACCATCCCAGCCTAATTTCTGGGAGTCATCCTTGAACTAAAACATGAACTTTATGAGTCACATTTAGGGCTTAAATGTTCTGTAAACTGAACAGACTGACACTGAAAGAAGTTGACCAGTTTCAGTCTCGTGGGTCCTTTCACACGAAGGAGCGCGGATGGAAACTATAGCTTGGTGGCATTTGCATCCTGTTACCCTTATGGTCAGAAGAAAAACTTGCTTAGAGACCAGAGTCTACCATGGATCCATGTAAGGACGGCAACACTACAGAGGAATCACGTCACAGACACTCTAAGAAGCGTGCTTGAAATCCCACATTTAACACCTCTCAAACCAGCCATACGACCTGCTGGAGAGATGCTTCTCACCCACCTCTCATACAACAGCCTGCTCTCCAACATCATTACGTCAAACCGGCACATGCTCACAGACAGCGATCAAAAGCATCGATGAAACACCAGGCCCAGACTTCGCCAGCCAACCACACCATTTCAAACGGGGCAAAAACGTCAAGGACAGACTTGCACGGCCAGTACTCAACCCCCAGCAGTCTGTTGTCTCTGGGAATACGCACATGCAACTCAATCAAACGCATCACCTGCACTCACATCTGCAGCACTGGTTTCAAACAAAAGAGAAACAAGATGCAAAGCATATAAACGTATTCCCAGTTTATCTTGAATACGCATGAGATATTCCATAAAGAAGAAAAACCGTTTTGGGCCGTTATAGCCATTAGTAACGGCTATTCTGGTAAAATAAAACATCGGCCATCATCCGTGACCCATAATGAACATACCTACAAATTTTCAGAAATACCTACAAACTTTCTGAGATAGGCCTATTCCATACAGAAAAAAAAAAAACGTTTGGGGCCGTTATAGCCGTTAGTAACGGCTGGAGGAATGGTGACAACACACACACACACACACACACACACACACACACACACACACACACACACACACACACACACACACTGTTACACCTTTTCATCTTTAGGTAAACCACAACCCTCCTTTTCCCCTCTCTTATACCACCACCAACGCCCCTCTCCATCCCCCCCCCCCCCCCCCCACCCCCCTTTTTTTTTTCTTTTTTTTTACAGCAACTGTTCCACCGTCCCTTTCTCCTGTAAATAATGCTCGCCTTTTTCTTCTTTGCCTTTTCCTCCTGATGACTTCTCACTGTTTGTAGTTTGACTTCTGTCTCGGTGTTGCTCTCTTCTCTTCTTCATTCCTGACTGTTCTCCCCAGGAAGAAGGGCCTAGGGCCCGAAACGTCGGGAAATCCAACCTCACCTTCAGGACCAGCTACCACATTCAGGTCAGTGTGACCCTTTTTCCTCCTACTCCCTGTTGTATAAGAACTGGGAGTACAAAACACGACGTTCACTGATACTTCAGTTGCCACACTCCTACTTAGTTTACACTGTGATCTGCCAAGCTTGTGAGAAAATATGCAATGGAGAAACTTGGCATCCCTGATTATCAGAAAAAGAAACTTAACAAAAACAAGATGCAAAGCATATAAACGTACTCCCAGTTTATCTGGAATGTGCGTAAGATATTCAGTAAAGAGGAAAATCCGTTTTGGGCCATTATAGCTGTTAGTAACGGATATAACAGTAAAATAAAACATCGGCCATCATCCATGACCCATAATAAACATACCTACAGATTTGCAGAAAGACTGGCCAAGTACTTTCTGAGATATTCCATAAAGAAGAAAAACCGTTATGGGCCGTTATAGCCGTTAGTAACGGATATAACGGTTAAAAAAATATCGATCATCATCCGTGACCCATAATGAACATACCTACACATTTGCTGAAAGATCGGCCCAGTAGTTTTGTCTGGAGCGAGTGGAACACATTTTGACCATGGACGGACAGACACACACATACACAGGCAGCATTTCTTCATTCCCATTGTAAAGTACTACCTGTTCTATAAGAACTGGGAGTACAAAAAACAATAACACACAAATGAACAAACAATAAAATCCACATTGCTGACATTCACTGCCAATGTCAAAAGTTAGCAAGTCTTTGTGTCGACATTCCAAACCACAGCCTGGCATACTTTCAATTCAAAGCCCCGAGGCAAACCACAGACATCACAGAACGCAAACCTGAGATTTTACACTTACATCCATCACTGAAAACTAAACGGCATTATCTTCTGCTCAAGTGAAAATCCCTTACCTTGTGCGTATAAAACGTGCCCCTTTCAAAAGAGAGAGGGAACTGATGGACAGCATTAGAGTGCTTGCTCCCAGATCAGACTACGAGGTACAGCAGTGAGAGGATATTTAAGACATAGAATCCTACAACATGTGAAAGACTAGACTGGTTATGACACCTCCGGCATCACAAGTTCACAAGTTGTCTATTTTGTCCATGAAGGAAAACTATTTTGTGGTGACACATTGCAATATCACATCATGAAATACAGTGTGAAATAAAATAGAATAAAATCAAATTAATAAGCTTCTAGAAACAACAAATTTAAGAAAAATGCAGGACAGTATTGGTGCACACCACATGGTCGTAACAGAGTCGGTCGCCCCCCCCCCCCCCCCCCCCCCACACACACACATCCCTGTCTCTCTCCCTCTGAGTATTGTCCTCCTTTGAGTCCTATCCTTACTTTCATCCTCCGTTTCCATGCGTGTCATGAACTGTGAATGCCACAGGATCCAGTTTCATGGTACCTAAATTCTATAAACCCGAAGTTTAACATGTATCCTGTTGTGAACTATGTAAAGATATATTCCTCAGTAAAGGCCAAATAGAAATCACATTTTCGCCCGAATTCATCCCGTGAAAACTGACATAAAAGACGCCGGGGAGAAACGCAGTCCAACCCCGCACACCCTGGGTGAGAAGCACGCCACATAAAACGAAATCTCCAAGTCGTTCCTGGTGTCTTGGTTACCAGACAGCTGGTTCTTGTCGCAGTCACTTTCCTCTGATCCCTGTGTTCCTTCCCCACTCCCACACAGCCTCCTGTCCTCATTGTCTGGCCGAAGGGGTGGTCAGCGGACTGAAGCGGGCAGTCGTGGGTAAGTTGATAGCGTGTGAGACAGACAGCACGCCATCAGCGGTTTCTGGCCAGATTTCGTCCACTTATTTGACCCCAACAGTTCAGTGTCTAATCTCCCCCTCCCCTCTCTCTGTCTGTCTGTCTGTCTGTCTGTCTCGTCTCGTCTCTCTCTCTCTCTCTCTCTCTCTCTCTCTCTCTCTGATAACAAGTGTCCCAACTTAAATTTTCTTCAGTGATCAGTTGGCTGGATTGGCATGGCATACACACTGCCACAGCACCTGATGTGCACGTGACATGCCAGAGAAGCAGACATTTATGTTTAATGAAGAGGAAGAACCTCCAATGAATGCACATAAGATGCCATGTGTAGCGCATATTCTGCACGGTAGGTATACTTCGTCAAGTTAGCACACTGTTATATGAAAGAGATGTTTTGCTCCAATGCCTGTCAAGGAACACGCAAAACACTGGTTGGCTTTCGTTTCCTTTCTTTCTTTTTTCTTTTTATGCATTCTCCTCCTGCGTGCCTCCCTCTATTTGAAATCATTTTCCACACATGAAATTGTCAACATCCATAATGAAATCATTTATACTGCAATAATTCAACGTCTATATTTGAACAGAAATTACCCCCACACCCCCATCACCATACCCCACACCTTTACAAAAAAAATTTTTGAAGCTCTGTAATTTTGTTTAGGGAATAGTTTCTACGTTAGAGAAATAGAAAAAAAACAGGTGGGTTGGCAGCCACGCAACATACAAAACAGAAAGTGCAGACTAATGCTCGTTTAATGCCCAATACTAAACAGATCAACGGACTTAAAACGCACAAAATGTTCTAGCCAGTATGAGAAAGTCTTTACAGTTTCTGTCTACACGCTAGGGCATACGTCAAAACCGCTTGCGTCTACTGTCATCATAAGAGAACTGGCGGAACGACAAGTGAAGGAGACAGTAGAGGGAGAGTGGGATGAAGGGGTGAGGGGTGGAGTGGAAGGGGGGACAGGAAAAGAATAAGCAGGAAAGACACAGGCAGTTGAGAGCAAGGTAAAGTATTGAGGTCAGGCAATCTTTGTGGCCGGAAGCTGCTGATGACACTTTCTCCTGTACACCATCATCCCATCAGATGTCCGACAATTGTCCACCAAAGACGGCTGACCACTCATCAGACTGAACCAGACAGCAGCGAGACAGGTGATGGGTGGCTGTAGGGGATTCCAGCAGACGAAGACCAATAAAAAAAAAAAGGACTTTGGAAAAGAAACCAGATGTCTGGCAGATGACTTCGGCATTATTAGAAACAGAAATGAACGCCCCGTTAGCCTTAGGCTCTTAAGTACGTCCATTGTGCGCCCAGTATGAAGAAATAAGTCAACGTCTATTCTTGCTTCGTTTTCATTGTCTTGGATGTCGTTTGCTTTGTCTGAAAAAGAGCAAAGAGGCCGAAATGCGTCGTGTCTGCCTTGTAATGTTTTCTTCGTTAGGCGGTACAGTACTTTTTCTTCTCAGTTTGTTTCAATTTCCGCCTGCAGTTACCGCACTTTGAAATTAACTTTAATTGATGCTGACTGCTACCTTTCATTGCTTTGTATATAACGTCACAGTATTGACTTTAGGTGGGTGCCTGTGATCGTTGTTTATTTCAGGTGTATACATTGATCGTTGTTTGCTACCTTTGTTTTTTTTTTTTTTTTTTTTTTCACTTCACGGTATTGATTTTAGGTGGGCGCCTGTGATCGTTGTCTATTTCAATTGTATACTTTGATCGTTGTTTTCTACCTTTTGTTGTCTTTTTTTTCATTTCACTTCGTGTTATTGATTTTAGGTGTGTGCATGTGATCGTTATTTGGCATTCCTCATTTCTTAGCCCCTCTCCGTCTTTCAACCATCTTAACAAAAGCAGCTGCAAGCAAAACATGATGCCAGCTGCCGAATTCTTCTCTCGCACGCATACAAGCTTTCTCTGGTCTGTTCATTGTGTACCACCCACACTCCAACCATTCGCACTAAGAAATGCTAAAACACACCTCTAGAGAACGAACTCGGCATCTCATCACAGCTTCCTAAAACACTGCCTCAGACTATGTAACACACCTTGCGGCTTTTCACCTTTTCACACGACATCCGATCTCCATAACCTCTCTCGCTCACTACCACCATATAAAGATTCTTTCCCAAGCCAGCTGCAAGCTCATGCTTCCACATTTGAAACACTCAATTCACCCCTGGAATCTCTCTTCCATATTCTCCAAGATGTCACAAAACAAACCGTAACTGTCATGCCCATAGCCACTGCAGCCAGGCTCAGAGAACTCGTGTATACACAAATCAACTCATTCACAACCACTGCAACCAAATCAACGACGAAACTACAAAACAAACACCAGACAAACCTTGCAGGCCAGTTGGACGCCTCCACCCACACCACTGATCTGACCCCACCACCAACATTGAACAAAATCGGCACCATGTCCACTACATCCTTGATAATTTCACCCTCACCAATGATGAAAAGATCAGTCCCCATACAGCCTAACTCCAACAAGGACTAAGACCATCTTGATCGAGAGATTTTTTTTTCTTTTCAGAAATCACGACGGATGGCTGCACTTGAAAATGTACCCAAGCCTCCACCACAGACAGCATGGACGTTTTCACCAATCTTTTCAAGACCGCATTGCTCCGCCCATCACCTCTTGACAAATCCAATGAAGTTAGACTTGACATCAAACAGTGGAGAAAGGAACTCTCCGAAATGAAACCCAAACCAGTCTGCCAATCCAGCCTCTCGCGGGAAGAACAAAAGCCCTTGAATCACTAAGACAACGACCAGATGCTGTCATTAAACCAGCAGACAAAGTGGCATGGTGGTGGTCTGGAACAAACAGCTCTGCATACAGGAAGCACAAAGACAACTGTCTGACAGGTTTCGACACACCATTCACAACATCACCCTTCTCTTAGCACCAACATCTCATTTCAACCGCGGTCAAGCTAGAAATCAAATGTAATAACTTACCAAAGACAGCCAAACTCCTCATAATGTCAGACACCAAATTACCCACCATCTACCTGCTCCCTTAACACACAAAACCAACACACCTGGCAGACCCCTTGTTTCTACTTGTTCCTGCCTTACGGAACACATTCCACAGTACACAGATTCTCTTCCCCAGCCCATAGTGCAAAACCTCTCCATAGACCTCAAAGGCATAACCCAAACACCCAACTTGATCCCGCTTTTCAACCAAACCTCCTTTTCACCCTTGAGGATGTCTCATATTACGCTTCCGTCCCTCATGCTGACAGACTGAAGGCCCTCACATTCTTTGTTGACAAACGGCCCTCCCCTAACAACACACACCCACAGCCGCACTGGTAAGACGTTCACAATTAGTCCTCACCCTCAACATCTTTGAAATCAACAATCATATATTCTTGCAGATCAGTGGCGTCGCTATGGGAACCAAAATGGGACCACCCTATGCCTGTCTTTTCATGGAACACGCCTACTGACCTCTTGTAAGGCCTGGCGCCAGAGGTCTCAAAAACAAAAATGATACACCGATGATGGACCGGGTCCCATGCCCATACTAGAACAATATCTCGACAACTTCCTCGACTTTGCTCAGACCCATCATCCATCCATCAAATATACATACACCTTTTCCCTGTCAGTCAACATCCTGAACATCTACAATTCCCTCTAAGATGGACTGCTTGAAACCTCAATTTTCTATCAACCCACTGATGCGCGTTCGTCCCTGGACCACACATCATCCCACCACCCGTCCACTAAACACAACATTCCATACTCAAAATTCCCCAGTCTATGCTGACATGGCATCAACAAAGAATATTTTACTCTACAAGCAGCCAAAGTGTCCGAGGTTTTCGCCAGTACCCTCTTAATGATGCTCTCGACCACACCACTGCTGTATCAAGAACATCCACTTTGGAAACCCAGCCTCCAAAAAAGATAGATCTACTGCCTGCCTTCTCTTCCATCTATACACTCTCCACATCTGCGGGATCCTGAAGTCCTACTGGCACAGAGAAAATCACAAACCTGCCATTGACACCAAAGTGATGATTACTTTCAGATGCCACAAAATCATAAAAGATCCACCTGCGCACCCCAAACAGAATACAATCTCCACCCTTAAGTCAACACGTACTTTTTCCTGCTCAAAACCCTACTGCAAAATCTGCCCTCTCACCAAACCAGACACCATCCTACGTGGCCCTAAAGATTCATTCACAATTGAAAATGCATATCCTCTTATCAGAGCCACAACATCGTGTACGTTGTCCATGCGAACCGTGCAGAAAGATCTATGTATGTGAGACATCCCACACATTTGAGATGCGCATCTTTGACCACTTGGCTGACACCCGCCGTCACTGGCCAAACCAGTCACTTTACGTTTCAACTACTTCCAACAGAACATCAACCATGCCGAAGTCCTGGCGCTTTGGCAGTCGCAGAGTGACAACTTTGAGCGCACTCTGCAGAAGCCCCATCTTATTGCCAGTCTCGGGATC
>CM065725.1:19183905-19185836 GCA_033310375.1 Conus canariensis | reverse complement strand
AGTAAACGCATTTCAAATTATTCAGAATTCGCTCTTTTCGAGGTTAACATTTGCACCTTGAAACAATTTCAAGCTTGGGGCCTTCCGACATACACTCAATCTGACCACAAAGGAAGGTGGCACTCTGGTGATTCCTCCAACTCCCCACACGTAAATCCATTAAATAAACGATGAGTAACACAAATCACTTTTTAATTCTAAAGCATTTTACACACACACACACGCACGCACGCACGCACGCACGCACGCACGCACGCACGCACGCACACACGCACGCACACACACACGCGCACACACACACACACACACACACACACACACACACACCAGTTGTAAAGCTCTCTGAACTTTGCTTTTAACACTATTTCTGGCGGTGCAGTTATGCTTATATGCGCATCTGTCGGATTGTCCGTCTGTCAGGAACATTACAGAAAACTTGAGAACTGGAAAGACGGAATGTGTCCCACCGACGAAGCCATTGAATGCTGGTGTGGGTCTATGGTGGGTATACTGATCACACGAGGATAGAGGAACCGTTTTCACACACACACACACACACACACACACACACCACACACACACACACAAAACCACCAAGACCACTGATTTGATCGAAAATCGGTGAAAAGTTCGAATCTGGGTCAAGGACAGACCCACTGGACTCTGCCCTCATTCTGAACTTGGATCTTCCACCTTACTGGAGGTCTGTCCCCGCCTGGAATCCCGTCTAGTTCTTCACGCAATACTGCGTGTCTTCCTGGGTAATGGACTCATTCTATATCTTCAGCTTCTATTTCAATAGGGTTGGATTGATATCGACCAAAACGATTTCACCTTTTCGCTCTCTTCCTCCCCCATCCCCTTGACTACTTAACTGCAATTATCTGTTACTAACTTTTTCCTTACCTTTTCTGGCGAGATTTCTTCCCCTGGTTTAAAGGCAACTTTCGACAGCTTCCCCATTTAGCAGTATGCTACAATGTTGGGTAGGTCCATATATCTTCTTACTCATTATTTCTGTCATGTCGAATCGATACTCAGCTGTATTTCCTAACTTTCGTTGTTTTTCTGCTGTTTCCTTTCCAGTTTTCCGTATTTTGCAAAGTCATTTACCGTTAATTTAGTGTGTCTATTTTTAGCAGTAGGGGAAAAGGAAGAGAGGCCGACCTCGCAGCAGCTGGAGCGAGACACTGAGGCAGAGATAAAGAGGCAGGGACCAACTGGACAGGCATTCAGCGAGCAGCCCAGAACCGAGTGCGATGGTGGAGTGTTGTCGATGGCCTATGCTCACCCTTCGAGCTCTGGACCTAGGTAAGTAAGTTTTATTAGCAGTGGAGAACGAACCTGATCTCGACCTAAATTTCAGAATCAGTATTGCTTACCTTTCTGATGAGGTTTTTTTTCCCCCCGTGAGTGCTGGCTCAACAGTTAAGCAGCAGTTAGACGATTCTCGTAGTTCACCGCCATCATAGGGAATTGTTCAATATTCAGCGCTTTGTGTAGTCCCAAGCACATAAACATATGTAAAATTACAAAAAGACTGAAACGGAAAACATAAACCAAAGATGAAGTTTAAATAACTGAGGGTTTTTTTTTGTTCAACTTCTTTCCATTTAAAATCCATTTGATGAATACAAATCAGGTCAATGCTTTCTTTGGAGGACAAGAGGTCTATCAGAAATCATTTTCCTTTCTCCCCCTCTGTGTGTATAGGCACTGTTAATGCTTCACCTATTATCATCATATTATCTCTAAAAGTGGTAGTAATCCTCTATGTATTATCTTTGCCGATATTTTTTTTATCATGATGATTATCATTATTGCTATCATTATGCTTATCATCATTACTATTGTAACTTGCATTGTCTCCTTCCCCACGACTTCGTTTTCATTCAAAACCCATTTGCGCCTAATTGGATAAGGTAAGTGAT
>CM065725.1:19176405-19181405 GCA_033310375.1 Conus canariensis | reverse complement strand
AGTCCCAGGAACTGGGAGACCACTGCTGCAGCCAATCCTGTTTTGGCAGAAACTGGAAGATCACTGCTTGGGTACCAGTCTTGTCCAGGAACTGGGAGACCACTGCTGCAGTCGCAGTCCCAGTCCCGTCCAACAGGAGGAACTGGGAGATGACTGCTTATGTCCCAGTCTTGCTGCAGCCCAGGTCGTGTTTGGCAGGAACTGGGAGATAACTCTTTGAGCCATGTCCTGCCCTACAGGAGCTAGAAGATGACTGTGGTCTTCAGTGTTGCCAACCAGGCCATTCCAACAGTCACAGAAGAACCAGTCACAGAAGAACCAGTCAAGAGCCTTGGAAGATGGTATGATGATACGCTGAAAGACACACAAAGAGCAAAAGAAACCAAGCAGATGGCGGAGGAAGGCTTGGAGACCATTGACCAGTGTGGGCTCCCTGGCAAATACAAGGTCTGGTGTCTGCAGTTCATGCTGATACCAAAGCTGCTATGGCCTCTGATGATATACGACATCTGCACCAGCATAGTGGAGGCAATGGAAGCCAAAATCAACAAGTTCACAAGGAAATGGCTTGGTGTCCCACCCTGTCTGACTGACATAGCGCTGTACTGTCGCCAAGCAAAGCTGAAACTACCCCTGAAATCCATCCTGGAGGAATACAAAGCAGGGAAGATCAGACTTCAAAGCATGCTGGAGGACTCAGGAGACAAGGTGGTAGAAGCAATTAAGCCCCAGCTGACGACAGGCAGAAAATGGAAAGTTCAAGAGGCGATGGATTCTGCAAAAGAAAGTCTCAAGATCAGAGAAATAACAGGACACACACAGACCAACAGACAGGGACTGGGGGTGACCAAAACTGAATGGTGGTCAAAGGCCAAAGGAAAAGCCAAAAGAGACATGATGATTCAGGAGATGAGAAAAGAAGAAGACCAAAAAAGACTCCAAAAAGCAGTCCAGCAGAGCCAGCAAGGGCAATGGACAACGTGGGAGAATGCACTCCAAAGAAGTCTCACTTGGAATGACATTTGGCACATGGCCCCTCTCAGGATCAGCTTCATTCTCAGATCTGCATATGACCTTCTGCCCTCAAATGCAAACCTGGTGAAGTGGGGGAAAACAGACGATCCTGCATGCCCCCTCTGCCATGAAAAACAAACAGTGGAGCACGTCCTAAGCTCATGTAAAGTAGCCCTGGCTCAAGGAAGGTACACATGGAGGCACAACCAAGTGCTCAAAGAAATTGTACAAGTAGTCTGGGCTAGTACCAACGCCACAAAAGGGAAAATCAGGACTCCAAAAGCACCCGCAACATTCTTCACGGCAGGAGGCAGCAAATCATGGCCAAGAACAACAGTGCCACTCGAAACATGCAGGCAGAGTCTGCTGGACGGGGCAGATGACTGGGAGTGCACTGCAGACCTCCCAGAATGGAAGAGTCACCCAGAGATCATCAGCAAGAGTGGCATGAGACCAGACATAGTAGTCCACTCTAAGTCAACCAAGCAGCTGATCATGATCGAGCTCACGGTGCCATATGAGAACAGAATGGAGGCAGCTCAAATCTACAAGACTGAAAAGTATGCTGATCTGGCAAACAGCCTGAGGAGAGAAGGCTATCAGGTCAAAGTCCTCACTGCAGAAATTGGAGCTAGGGGGTTTGTAGGAACGTCTGCATACAGCCTCATGAAACAGCTCTCAGTTGCAGGGAAGGAAAAAACCAGAGCCCTGAAAGCAATGGCAGAAGCGGCAGAGAGGTGTTCAAGCTGGATCTGGTCAAGGAGGAACAAAAGTGAACTTCATAAGGCTTAATTTCCCTACAAATATCAGGTGTCCCTGTGGCTCAGTGGTTAAAGCGCGAGTCATTAAGTGGAAAATGAGCATGTCCAGAGGGTCATGGGTTCGAATCCCAGCCATGGCTCGTCCCAAGATGGGAAAAAAAAAGGGGCAGCAGAGGGACATCCGGAGTCATGAACCGGGTGTGGCCCAACCCCCCTAGAGTGTCAGGAGATAAGGGCCGAAACACTTGCTTGAAGGGGGCTTCTCTTCTGAGGACTCTCTGCTGCCACGCTCTCCACGAGTTTCTTTCTACTGATGCATGGGTAAACCATTGACTTCCGGGAATAGGCCGGAGGACGTCCGGGAAAGACCGGAGGACACTGGGAAAGACCAGAACCAAGGGCTCTGTGGGCTGGCTCCCCACTTTGCCTTAAACATGTGGCTACTAAAAATAAAAGGAAAAGATGCTCCCAGGATTCACCGAAAGGGGGAGAGAATGATGAATCCATCGGTGCTCAACCAATCATGACTGCAAATCCCAAACGGACTATGAACATGGACCAAATGGAATATCCATGTGTCTGTGGAAAGCGTTTCGCTACCACCCGTGGCATGAAGATCCACAGAACAAAGATGGGATGTGTGAAGACTCATCTGAATGAGCAGCAGCGCACTGCATCAGCAGATAAGACGTCGGAAGACCAAGGCCAGGATTTAAACCACAGTGCCAAGGACATCCACGCTGTTGGTTCGGATGAGGAATTTGCACAGGCCCTCGATGCCAGGCGCCTGAAACTCAACTTGCCACGAGCAAACGAAACTGAAGATTGGGAGAAACTGGATGCAAAAATCGTCCAAAGACTCGATGCACTGATAGGGAAAAGCACCCTGGAACACAAACTAGCCACATATGGGGACATTGTGTATGCCACATGTAGAGACGCCTATGGAGCAAAACTACCCAAAGAGAAAACACCTCCAAAGAAATCCAGACGCCAAGAAAAGATGGACAAGATCAGGGTCCAAAAGAAAAACCTCAAGATGCAAATGAAGACCGCACTGCCAGCTGAAAAACAAGGCTTGGAAAAACTGTGGAAAGACCTGAAAGAAAAACACAGTGCCCTCAGCAAAGCGGAATCTGCGAGGAAGAGGAAGAGCAAAAAGAAGAAGACACAAGAGCGCTTCTTCAGAGACCCCTTCCAGTTTGCCAGAACACTGTTTGAGCAGCCAAAATCTGGGACCCTAAGTGTGGACAAAGGAGTTCTTGAGCAGCATCTGAGGAAAACATACTCTGACCCACAGAGCAAAGCACCACTCGACATTCAAGGTCTGGTGTGGCCAACCAACCCTGAGGAACAGTTCAATGGCAAGCCTCCAACGTTGGCGGAAATCAAGAAGGTGGTCGACAAAGCCAGAGCCAAATCATCACCAGGGCCAAACGGAATACCTTACCAGCTTTACAAGAAATGTCCCAAGGTGCTGGAGTGGCTCCACAGGCTGCTGCGATCGGCTTGGAGAAACCAGAAGATCAGCGGCCAGTGGATGACGGCAGATGGTGTGTACATCCCCAAAG
Source organism: Conus canariensis (assembly GCA_033310375.1). Lineage (NCBI taxonomy): Eukaryota > Metazoa > Mollusca > Gastropoda > Neogastropoda > Conidae > Conus > Conus canariensis. The sequence goes on along the minus strand of CM065725.1, from coordinate 19,178,059 downwards.
AGCAAAACTCAAGTGACATTAGCCAGTTCAGGCCAATATCACTACTGAACGTCGAAGGGAAAATCTTCTTCTCTGTCATGGCAGCAAGGCTGACCAAGTACCTGATGGAAAACAAGTACTTGGATGTGTCAGTCCAGAAAGGTGGCATCCCAGGCGTGGCGGGCTGTGTAGAACACGCCACAATGATCTGGGACGCAATCCAAAAAGCAAAAACAGAAAAGAGAGACCTGGACGTAGTGTGGCTTGATCTGGCAAACGCATATGGATCTGTGCCCCATGAGATGATACAGTTGGCTCTTGAGATGTACCATGTGCCAAAGAACATCCGCGACATGCTCAAGAAGTACTTCAGTGGCTTCTCAATGCGGTTCTCTACCAAGGAGTACACAACAGACTGGATCAACTTGGAAGTGGGTATTGCAATGGGCTGTGCAATTTCCCCAATACTGTTCGTGCTGGCAATGGAACTCATCTTGAAAGCAGCAACAAACAACGCGAGACAAACAGACCTTGGCGATGGATACAAGATGCCTCCTCTCAAGGCCTTCATGGATGACACTACAGTGATTTCATCCAGAGAAGACGAGACACGTCATGTGCTGGAGAGGCTGGACGACATAGTTGCCTCATCCAGAATGAAGTTCAAGCCAAAGAAATCACGGAGTCTCTCACTGAGGAAAGGAAAAGTGGCCGGATCTGTGGTCTTCAGTGTTGCCAACCAGGCCATTCCAACAGTCACAGAAGAACCAGTCAAGAGCCTTGGAAGATGGTATGATGATACGCTGAAAGACACACAAAGAGCAAAAGAAACCAAGCAGATGGCGGAGGAAGGCTTGGAGACCATTGACCAGTGTGGGCTCCCTGGCAAATACAAGGTCTGGTGTCTGCAGTTCATGCTGATACCAAAGCTGCTATGGCCTCTGATGATATACGACATCTGCACCAGCATAGTGGAGGCAATGGAAGCCAAAATCAACAAGTTCACAAGGAAATGGCTTGGTGTCCCACCCTGTCTGACTGACATAGCGCTGTACTGTCGCCAAGCAAAGCTGAAACTACCCCTGAAATCCATCCTGGAGGAATACAAAGCAGGGAAGATCAGACTTCAAAGCATGCTGGAGGACTCAGGAGACAAGGTGGTAGAAGCAATTAAGCCCCAGCTGACGACAGGCAGAAAATGGAAAGTTCAAGAGGCGATGGATTCTGCAAAAGAAAGTCTCAAGATCAGAGAAATAACAGGACACACACAGACCAACAGACAGGGACTGGGGGTGACCAAAACTGAATGGTGGTCAAAGGCCAAAGGAAAAGCCAAAAGAGACATGATGATTCAGGAGATGAGAAAAGAAGAAGACCAAAAAAGACTCCAAAAAGCAGTCCAGCAGAGCCAGCAAGGGCAATGGACAACGTGGGAGAATGCACTCCAAAGAAGTCTCACTTGGAATGACATTTGGCACATGGCCCCTCTCAGGATCAGCTTCATTCTCAGATCTGCATATGACCTTCTGCCCTCAAATGCAAACCTGGTGAAGTGGGGGAAAACAGACGATCCTGCATGCCCCCTCTGCCATGAAAAACAAACAGTGGAGCACGTCCTAAGCTCATGTAAAGTAGCCCTGGCTCAAGGAAGGTACACATGGAGGCACAACCAAGT
>CM065725.1:19093905-19171405 GCA_033310375.1 Conus canariensis | reverse complement strand
ACAACCGGCACATAAAATTCACGACACCGCGGCTAAACTAGTGACATCTTTACGGCTGAAAAAAAAGGGCCGTGTTTGGAGCGTCAGCAGTTCTGCTTGATATTTTGAACCGTTATAACAATTTTCTTAAATGGACGAAACTATATGAATGTAACATATTCTAACGTTAAAGCGAAACAAGCATACAGGCGGCAAGTGTCCATTGTGGACAGCGAGTACAATTTCCAGTATCTATTTGCCAGACTACAACAACAACAAAAAGCTGGCATGTCGTAACATGTGATCAGAAAAAAAAGCGTAAAAGAACTTCCAGAACATAGACAGGCGAATGGTTCACACACACACTGACAAAAAAAAAGTAGCGACAGTTATGAAAAACAAAAACAGGTTCGGCAAAAAAAAGTCACAGAAAAGAGGAAGTTATCAGCGAAAAAAAAAAAACTTTCCAGAGATGAGGGGGAGCTATTTCTACTGAAAGAGCCCGTGGCATCCACCCCACCCCACCCCCTCTCCTCCGGAACATCCAGTCTCTCAGAACTACGCCCCCACAGCCTCTGCTCTCGCAGACATAATGCATGTTCCTCCAGCTGTTCTCCTAGACCTCTGTTCTTCTGGCCCCCGCTCCCTCAAGCATGTGTTCCTATGGCCTCTATTCCTATAGCGGTCTGTTCCGACAGCTTCAGTTCCCTCAGATCTCCGTTCCTACAGCTTCCATTTCCCCCTAGGACTTGACCTTTTCTTCCTTCGGCATCTCTCCCCCCACGTCAGTATGACACCAATAGTATTACCACATTCTTTCTGTCCCGAGTACCCCATGCTTACATCACTTCAGTATGATAGTTTCTCGCTCCTGTGTTTCTCAAATCTATATTACTCTAGTGTTGTATTTCTCAGTCCTATATTTCAAAGGTCAGTATGCCTCCATCAGTATTATTCCCTTCGCCTGTGCCTCATGCTTACGTTACTTCAGCACTACTATTTTCTCAGTCCTACGCTCTCTCAGATCCGTATTACTCCTAGAGTTTAATGTTTCCTCTGTTCTATGTTCCCTTATGCCCATGTTACTTCAGATATATATTCTTCATTCTGCATTCCCTTATACTTCAAAAATATTATATTTCCTCAGCCCCACAATCTCGAATGTCTCACATTACGTCTGCATCGTTGTGTTTCCTTAATCTCACGTTCCATGGCGTCCATATAATTTCACTGTATCACTACATCCTATCAGGTTTGTTTTCGTGGTGCTGACGACCAAAGCAAGAACATTTTCACACCGGTAGCCCTTTATTCTTCATTCCTGAACTCGTCCCAGGCATTAAAGCATCCTCTGTCGTTTTTTTTTCCTGTGTGTACTGTATGTACTTCTACAATATTTGTATAGCGCTTTCGTCTGTGGAGTAATTGTTTGTCGCTCCTTGCGTCTCTCTTTGTCCTGGTCGTCCCTCCATCTCTTCAGCACCTTTTTCTTTCGCTTCCCACTTCCACCCTTTCTCAAAGTCTGTGTCTTTGTTTGCCTTCCTCAGTGACCTTTGTGTATGTGTCCAATGGGTATCTGGCCCCCCCCCCCCCCCCCCCGCCTCGTCTGTCTGTCTCTCCCTCTCCTCTCCTCTCTCCAATTTCACAGCCGAACTATCGATCTCGGCTGAATCACATGAAGGCTTCCCAAACAAGAAACGTGATGAAATTGCCAACAGCCCACGGAGATAGATTTACACATTCCGGCTTTTCTTTGAAGCAAACTTTCAATCAGCAGCGCTGACCCAAGCAGCGGGAGGCAGCCCCCCTTTCCCCTCTGGCCCTTACAGGCAGGCAAACACTGATCTGTGTGCATGATGCCTGGCACAGGAACCGTGCATCTTAGGCAAGGCTTGAAAGAACATAGTCCTGTGCTTCTGCTGTTAACAGTGAGCTCCGTTTGATCTTTCAGGATCTCTGTTAACTATATTTGACCGTATCTTTAACCCTAGCTGTGAAGTTCCGTTTTCAACCGCACCTGTCTGCTGACCAGCCAGCAAGATTGTGCAAAAGCGACTCAGTTCATTTCAAATGAACTGGGACTGAAAGACAGAGTGTTGCACGAGGACGAACCTATGAAATTTGGTGCAGGACTATGACACGGGACACGGATGAAAAGACAGATCAGGACCATTCAGCAACAACATCACTGGCCTTCACCACAGAACATGCACTTTCTGACGTCGTCGTTTATCAAGACTGGTTATTACCTAACGGAGTAATGTATTTTCATGGGATGTCGACATTTCGAATATTCCACATCCTATCTAAAACATTAACGTAAATGATAGGTAGTTCGTTAGACCATGCCTACTGTTATCTGCCCTGGTAACAAAAATGGTAATGGGTGGTCGTCTGCGCGCTCCTAAGATGCCCTTCTAGTCCTTGCCAACATCCTCTTTTGACACTGAAAGAATGCCGTTGTGCTCACACGTAGCTCTTCAACAAAGTCTCCAGTTATGAGCTAAAAGGTCTGTTCACATAATTATGTTGGCAAAGCTGGGAATCTGAATGAAAGCGAATGCTGTCACTCAGACCACGATTATTACTGGTCATCTATTTCATATAGCGGATATTTAATCTGTGAATGACAGACGCAGACACAGGAACACACATATACACTCTCAGTAGTCTTGTAAAGGAAAGGAAACAAAAAGACAGAAAGTAAAAAATAGAAGTGTGTCTGTTGAGAGAGAGAGAGAGAGAGAGGAGAGAGAGAGAGAGAGAGAGAGAGAGAGAGAGAGACAGACAGAGACAGACAGAGACAGAGACAGAGAGGCAGACAGACAGAAAGAGGAACTTGTATTATGCACTCTACCAGACACGACAAACATCACGTTTAAGAGCAGAAACATACTTATTCATTCTTCTTTTACCATGAGGACTGCTGACCGCACTGCTTTCATCATCCCCCCCCTCCCCCCCCCCCCCCCCCCCCCGCCCTTTTCAGACCATCTGGTCATTTTAGAGACTATTTTCCAAACAGGAGCGCATTGTCGACGTTTACATACAAGTGCGAGGATCAGAATCACACACCCACAAAAAAGCAGTTCAACCCCCTGAGCACATGAAAGTGATTCTCTCTCTCTCTCTCTCTCTCTCTCTCTCTCTCTCTCTCTCTCTCTCTCTCTCGCCTGCAACATCCCCTCCAGTCCTGAAACTTCTCACTGCAAAGGGTTGAGGCAAACATGCAGGCGCACGCTCGCACGCGCGCGCACACACACACACAACACAAACACACACACACACACACACGAGCACATGCCACACACACACACACACACACACCACACACACACACACGAGCACATGCACACACACGCACACAGTTCCATCAGCATATCTCCACACCAACAGCTGCCGGCCATCTTCTCCTGATGTCTCCACACACCACAATCATGGAACGGAGGAGGCAGGAAACGAGGGAAAAGAGGAGGGAAGAGACCGTGGGGAAGGGATAGAGGGGACAGAGAGAGAGAGAGAGAGAGAGAGAGAGAGAGAGAGAGAGAGAGAGAGAGAGCGCACACATATGCTCGCCCACTTGCTCACACACACGGAGGCACACACACACACACACACACACACACACACACACACACACACACACAACACACACACACACACGCACACGCACGCACACACACACACACACATGGGTGGGAGGTGGGTGGAAAAGCGAGGAGACGGGCGGAGAGTGGGGCGGGAGAAGGGGACACAGGGATAAATGGACAGAAAGCTTGATGAAACACTACTCAGGACGCAGGAGACAGCGAGAGAGAGAAGACAAGAGGATAAGAGGGCGGGGGGGGGGGGGGGGGGGGGGGGGGGGGGGGGGGGGGGGGGGGGGGGGGGGGGGGGGGGGGTGAGGGGGCGGTGAGGGGGAGAGGAGGTAAGGTAATGTTGCTTATAGCCCAGCCGACCGCAAAAGGCCATATCAGGGCTGTTACCACGTTAAAATCAACTCCAAGTCATCACCAAAAAAAAAAAAAAAAAAAAAAAAAAAAACACCATTCGCGCATTTCTTTAAAATACACCTTCTCAAAGCACACCAGAAACTTTGTTAAAAATCTTTCGTCCGTAAAATCTTACAGATGAAAAATGTTAATCTCTTTCAGAAACTCAAAGATCACGTCAGGTGGGAAATCTCTGAACAACCTTTTCATGGAGTCTCCTGTAAAGTGTTTATGTTTCACATCGTGCAAGTCCCAACATTTTAAAAGAATATGTCTCCCTGTCAGTGGTACATGACATGGAATGCGCCACGGAGCTTCTTCATTTTTAAAAGATAAGAATGGGTGTAAAACGAGTGGCCTGTATGCAAACGGCACAAGACTGTTTCATCTTTACGGCCGCCTCTGGAACATGGTAAAAACTCTTTCAGGTCTGGACGGATTTTCAATAGTTTGTTATCCGTCTGCGAGTTCCATTCCTCTTACCAGAGGTCTCTGACATAAACCTGTGTTTTGGGTTTGAGATCAGTGTGGGGAATAGACAACCTGCTGAACTTTTATTTTGTGGCGCTCTTGGCACGTTGATCAACCACCTCGTTGCCTCGAATGCCCACATGGCTGGGAACCCAAACAAAAACTATGTTGTATCCATCTGAATTCAGAGAAGTGTACAGTTCGAAAACTTTCGGCAGCTGAGTGTGCTTCAGACTGTGGCCGGCAATGGCCTTTAAAGCATAAAGGGAGTCTGATAAAAAATGAGGAAAATTTTATGTTTGGATTTACAGACCATTCTAAGAACCCAGGACCAAGGCTGCCAGCTCAGCAGTGTAGATGGAGCTGTCGTCACTTGGAATGTGTTCAGAACATTTCTGAGGGGGATCTGTTGCACAAAACACGGCAGAAGCAACTCCCTCCTCAGATTTGGAACCGTCGGTGGAAATTCTTGTAGGATGTAAACTTAGAACACAGTTCGGCAAAAAGGGACGTGTATGCTAAAGAACTAGTGGAATATTACGGTACAAGGCCAAATCAAACCGGATCTCTGGAGTGAAGAAAATCCATGGTGGGTCATCAGGAAACGTGGAACAATCACAAACTACTCCCATGTCTATATCTGCTTCGTTCAAATGGGGAAGAAGACGAATTCCCAAGGGTGGAATGGAACTGGGGTGGTCATCGAGTTTCTTTTGGAATTTGGGGTGAAAAACACAGTCATATGCAGGGTTTTGAGGTTCAGAGGAGAGACTCAGACAGTAGTTCAAGGTAAGTTTCAATCGAGGATTCGAGAGGGATGGTTCTCCTGCCTCAGCATACAGGCTATAAACAGGGGTGGAGCGGAATGCACCCAGACACAATCGACAGAAGCAAAGAGAGGCAGGCACAGAGGAAGAGAAAAAGGAAATCCCAGGGGTAGGGTGTGGTGGTGATGAAAACTGTAAGACAGATATTGCGATACAGAGAGAGAGAGAGAGAGAGAGAGAGAGAGAGAGAGAGAGAGAGAGGAGCGAGTGAGAGAGAGTGAGAGTGAGAGACAGACAGACAGACATACAGAGGCAGACAGAGAGAGAGAGAGAGAGGAGAGAGAGAGAGAGAAGAGGGGGTTGGGAGAGAGAGAGAGTGGGAGAGAGAGTTAGACAGTGAGCTAGCTGTGTTACTGGACACCAAATTATATCAACTCAAGGGACGTGTCCGCACAGAGGTATCCTCATCAACTACCTAGTGAACTGAATCTGATTAGCCGATAAACATCTCCATGTGCGTGTGTGTGTGCATTTATGCGTTCATGTGTATGCGTGTATGTGCGCACGTGTGTGGGTGTGGACGTGCACATGCACGCATGTGTTTATGTGTGTGGGTAGGAGCGAGCGAACGCCTACATACAAAGACACACGCATACACACAGATATGTACACCTATATATGCAGATACGTGTGCTCACACAAACCCACAAATTACACACACACACACACACACACACACACACACACACACACGCACTTCTGCACACGCACTTCTGCACACGCACACACACGCGCGCGCGCGCGCGCGCGCGCACACACACACACACACACATACACACACAACACGCACGCGCGCGCGCGCACACACGCATGCGCACCCACTTGGGCCCATGCCCACACATCATACACACACGTGTACATTCACTACACACACATAAAATAATGAATGAATAAATAAAAAAAACAACATGATAGGTAGGCACTCAAGGTCTGACCAGCGCGTTGAGCTAATGCGTAGGTCAGACATCCGCCGAGTCGTAGCCACGAGACCCTCTTCTATTCTCTCATCTTAGTCGTTAATTCATTTATCCATCAGCTTCAAATCATGCGTAGTGTGGTCTGAAAACTTAGCGGATGTGGTGTAGCGTATATGGACTAGTCCGCACGCAGTGACGCCTCCTTGATGAAACTGAAACTGAACTGAATATCTCCATGAAACACGGGCTGCACACATCAGTAATACAGCTAACCCCGAGGAACTCAGCAGACAATGAAGAAATCACGTGATGCTGACACAGCCAGCAAGTGCTTGACTCGGACCACTTGATAACAGTAGATGAGGCAAGGCTGAAATGTTTTATTAATAAAGGCTACAACCACTTAGAATAGGGATGTACATTATGAATCATGTCGCAAATTGATATTGGTGTTTTTTTTAAATTTTTATTGTTTACGTTATATACACGCTTCTCTTCTTGAACATCTCTTAATAACTGTTTAACAGTTTTCATTTGATGATGACACTGATCAGGATAATTGAAACGTCAAGGGATGAATTGCTCTCTACGATCTTTTAACAGAATAGAGAACGACCCAATCCAAACCGAACTTCATCTGTGGACAGGTCGAATGTCTATCACACGACTGTTTATAACAAAAGTAGCGATTAAAGAGATCACACACCAAATCTACATCTAGTTTTGATACGTTTTAGATGTCTGTTTTAGATGTAAATGTTTGTCTGACTATACGTTCTGTATGATTAAAAGTTGTCAGTTTTGTACCCAGCATTTCCAATTTTACCAACTGCAGCCAGCGAGACTTTCTCTTAACACCCGGATAAAAACATTCACATAACTCACATTTTGGTTCATCCATTCAAATCCGAAACCATGTTCACACATATTCATTCTCACATTAGTCATCCATTTTTTTTCCCATCCTCTATCATTTAAGACCAGCAGCATTCGATATGCTTTGTGTGGTAATCTGTAATCCTGCATCTGAATGAATTTAAGCCAATACTGAACACATAGTCAAATTCAAATGTACAGGCAATCCAGCCGTTTCATTACATGCCAATTCATTTGGTGTTTGCAACAGCACTCACCAAGAAATGTCTTCAAAACGAAAAAAAAAATGAATCTCCTCACAATGCACAGCGGAAGCATCAATACCCTATGCATTTTAGGTCCGTACTGCACCATAGGTTGAACTTGGCCATTAAATAACTTCAAAAACGAAAGGGAATCGTTGTTTAGCAATGATGATTTCTTTAGAGTGCGCAGTAACGCACTGTGTGCCCTACCGGCTGAGTCCTTGCAAGCAAAGACACAAGTCAAACACGTTAAAATGATATATTCCTAAGTATTTGTACACACTGACAACAGGCATTCTACATTCGCTGCACGTCCATCTTTCTCTCGCCGCCTAAGTATCCATCCTTTCTAAATACAAGGGTTTTTTGGTTTTCTTTCTTTTTTGTTGTTGTTGCCGTTTTTGTTTGTTTGTTTTCGCATATTAACTTTTAACTCTAACAAAGCACCAACTCTTTGCAAAGTATTTAACTGGGTTTGTAATTCAATTCCTGTTTCTAATACCAAGGCCACACCATTAGCTAAACGAAGAATGCAATTTTCCAAAAGTCATTTATGAAAAAAGGCAATAGGTGAGACGAGCTGAAAGGACAGGATTTCGGGATTTTTTTTTTCCATATCACAGTTGCTTCTCTGTAATACGTTCCTGACATTAGGCAGCGTGAAAGCGTTGCAAGTATTCAGTATGAACGTAAAAATGGTGTTACTGAACCGCCAAAAGAACAGAATCATACGACTGTGATACCCTTTTTTCACTTTTTAAAAAATTATTATTATCTTCTTAAGCTGTACACTCTCCCCTCCAATCTCTTCCCTCTTCTCTTTCCATTCCCACGCCACATTTTTTTGTATTGCTACTACTACTACTCTTACTGCTACTACTACTACTACTACTACTACTACTAGTACAATCCCCATTATGACAATCTTACGATTATAATACTACTTTTTCCCCCCTGTTTTAATATGATTATCGCATCAATGTACATACTTTCCCATCAAACCTCTTCCCTTTCTCTTTCCATTTCGTAACTTTAGTTGTTGTTTTTTTTTTTCACCCATGCCACAGTTTGCACCAAGATCAAAGACACATTGTTTGCCCTGTGTGTAAAAGACCCAGTTGATCAAAACGCAGCGTCCGCTTAAAATAGCTTTTTTTTCTCATAGTATAGAGACTCAGCGATTCCATTTTTGCTTTTATGGTTCAATTTCCGCTCGTAGTCAACCCACTATGAAACTTCTATCACAAGCAGATTGGGAACAAAATGAAGGGATCCTGATGGCTGCTGGGGGAAGAAATCAAACGACCATTATGATTTTAATTCAACTTGGTCAAACAGATGAAAAACTGAATATGCGGAACAGTTCAACCATTTGCACTGGGCAGCTGGAAGCCATTACAAGGAATGATTTGAAACAGAAAAGCAGTTAGTTAAATATGATGACAGAATCGACAATGTCATTCAGGGAGGGGGGGGGGGGGTTACATTGGGGAAGGTGGGGGTGGGGGTTGGGGTCAGACACGAAGTGGGTGGGTGGGTGGTGGTGGGGGGGGGCGATCAATTGGGCTTATGTCGGTGTGTACCTATATAAATGCAATATTTCCTCACCATATGCTTCTCTCACACAGACTGTATGTGAACGCGCGTGCACGTTCTTACACACACACACACACACACACACACACACACCACACAACACGAGAGATTTACAACAAAATAGATGAGTTTCTCTACTTTGTCAAGATTATTATGAATAACAATTGAAAATGTAGATGTCCACTCTTAAATACCTTTGATATAAAAAGAATTGATCGGCAGAGGTAATAGTTCTTTTTGCACCAGTAAATAAGTTGGGTTTTTTTGTCCGTTTTTCTCATCTATCGCCAAGAAGCGAATATAGGAATGCAACTAACAATCCGAAACTCATGGTTTACATAGGAAAGATATTTCCGGCAAATATTCACATATGAATAATCTTATAGGGTGAAAACAGTTACATACACTTATTTTCAAGGTCTTTATTCATTTCTTTAAACACGCTCAGTTGACAACAGAAAAGGTGAGGGGTACATTTGAAGGAATGTGTCTGAAGTGATAAAGCAGACAAATAAATAAATCAATATAAGGATATATAAGTAAATAGATAATTAAACAAATAATTGACGAGTAAATAACACGCAAATCACAGACCCTAGCAGTTGGATGGCTGCTAAAATTCTGAAACCCTTATTCTACAACCATTGAATTGTTGAATAAAGACATGAACTGAAAAAAAAAAATACAAGAAAAGACAAGGATGTGAAACTAAACAACACAATGCGAACGGGATCAACATTCAGTGCAACATCAAATCCCCAAACTGTCACTTTCCTCGTCGCAAATATCCTAGAATGGCGCTTAATATCCGCCCAGAGCAAGATTTATTCTTTTTAATAAAAAAAAGAGAAAAACTGATAAATGAAAACGGAACGAAGTAAAGACGACAATGATGAATGATGGAAGGACGGAGAGAGAGAGAGAGAGAGAGAGAGAGAGAGAGAGAGAGAGAGAGAGAGAGAGAGTGTGAGAGAGAGAGAGAGAGAGAGAGAGAGAGACGGGAGGGAGGGAGGGAGAGAAGCGTGAGTTCAATGCCACCTTAGCCCAGATACAACACACACACACACACACACACACACACACACACACACACACACACACACACACACACAAAGATCGGTTCTCTTGCGTAAACGCACAAACAAAAACAAAAATCAAAGAAACCTGCGTTGAAATTTAGGAACATGCGAGTAAAACAATAGCGTAAAAAAAAAACCGGTACCTAAGGAAAGGGGAAAATAAAATACGTTGAAATGAAATAAATGTGAACAAAAAGAAAACAAATAACCACACAGTGCACAAGGCGCCTGATCCTTCACCCTGGATCGGTTTACGAAACATACTGTGAACATAGGCACATTCGTACATACCGGTGTTGTGCTCCACAATCACCGCTACTGCCACCGCCTATCTTTTCCTTTCATCACCGCATCTCCAACCCTCCCAATATCCTTTCCAAGCTCGCGCGCGCGTATACACACACACACACACACACACACACCTCTCTCTCCTCTCCTCTCTACATCTCCTCTCTCTCTCTCTCTCTCTCTCTTACACACACACACACACACACACACACACTCCTCTCTCTCTCTCTCTCTCTCTCAACACACACACACATACACTTTTCTCTCTCTCCTCTTCTCTCTCTCTCTCTCTCTCTCTCTCTCACACACACAAACACACACACCTCTCTCTCTCTCTCTCTCCTCCACACACTCTCTCTCTCTCTCTCTCTCTCTCTGTAGTAGTAGTAATAGTAGTAGTAGTAGTCGGAGGAGGAGGCGGAGGAGGAGAAGGAGGAAGAGGAGGAGCAGGAGCAGAAGCAGGAAGAAGAGCAGGAGGAAAAGAAAAATACCATAACGAATAAGGGCAGTTGGAAGAGCCTAGACTTACGCCAAGGTCGAACGAATCCTGGATTCGCCCTTGGATTCGGATCAAAGTGTAAAGAAACAAACTGCTGCGTTTAGTGTCACGTAGAACGAGTCAGTGGGTATGCCCCCCTCCCCCCCCCCCCCTTTTTTTTTTTTTTCTTTTCATAGTTCATACGCGGAAACATTTTCCACCGCCAGGGGAGATAATAGTAGGAGTGAACTGAAAGAGTTACTCCCACTCCCCCTCCCCCTCTCCTTTTTTTTTTTTTTTTTTTTTTTTACTAGGATATGAGAAAGACAAAATGTCATCGCTTGTATCAGTAGAATGTTGTGTGTTGTTGTTGTTTGTTTGTTTGTTTTTACATAAATTGCAAATCCCAAATCCGTCCACTAAGATTATTACGCGTCTTCACGGGACAAAATGAGTACAGTGCGAGGTGGGTAGTAATCGATTCACAAACACCGTGTTCAGGTACGTGAAAAAGTTAATGATGTGCAAGAATTCTGCAAAACGGATCCTGGATTTGTCGTTTGATTTAGGTCCGCGCCAACATTTTATGACTTCGTTCTTGAACCAGATCCTGTCTTTCTACTAAGTGTCGTAAAATGGCTCACTGTTTTTGTTTTTTTTTCTCCCGTGTCTGGCTGAATTAGACAAACACTTAAAACAAATCGTCCGCTGAATGGAAATAACAGGAACAATATGACCACGGGACACTGTCCTTGTTCTTCTAAATCAGATCAGAAAAATCATCAACTCCGGCGCTTTCGATAATCTCACTCCACTCTACTCCTCCCTCTCTCCCTCCCTCCCTCTCTCTCTCTCTGTCATGGACAATATGACTGGGCAATCAGCGGGATGGATGGAGAGAGAGAGAGAAAAGAGAGAGAGAGAGAGAGGGAGAGAGAAGGAGAGAATGGAGGGATGTTTACGTATGAGTGGAATGACGCAAGGTGTAGTATGACGTCGTTCGGAAATCGAGTCATCGCATAAGTAACCCATTTGTCTTAGTGATGTTAGGCCGTCGCCGTGGTTTGTCCAATCGCGCGGCTGGATCCAGTTGCCTAGATGATATCTTGACAGTTAACCGCACAGAGTCGATCATTCCCGAGCCTATGGCTGCTTAATATACCTGTTGAGGTAAGAGATCGGTGCTAGCAGGTTTAATAGATGCTTTCATCCACAGAGGAGCAGATCGATGAAGCCAGGAGGGTCTGTTTGGGTTGTATTCATTTGTAGAATGTTTCAGGTCCGACGATTATGATTGAATCGAGCGGAGTGCCGACCTGCGTCTTCGTTACCATTGATTTTTTATTTATTTTATTTTCAGAGCGAATGCAGGCTACAGTAGGGGAATAGTGTGATTGTAAATGCGTGTATGTAGAGGGTGTATATTATTTAGTAATGTTGGAGAATGAGCTAAGGACTCTTTATCTCTGTTGCAGGTATTCTATGGTATCCTGTCGTATTCTATCGTATCCTGTCGTATTATCATCTTATCCGATCATATTCTATCACCTCCTATCCTATCTTATCTTATTTCGTCGCCAAGTCCTTCAGTCAATATTTCCACCCGTGTGTACGTGTGTTTCTTGTATGGACTTCTACGGGACGTTAGTGACTTCGCGTGTTCGGGAAGGGAAGGCTGACCTGTTATGCTGCAAGAAGAATTGTGTGACTACGTATTAACAAGAAAAACAAACAAACTTGTATTTATTCGTCGAAGGGAAGGTATTCGTGCTTCTGGGTGACGGAGAAAAAGAGAAGAGGATGTTTTAGTTTATTCTGGGAAATTGGAACCGGTCATCGCGCCAAGGATTCTTGTTTCTTACAAGTGCTGTGAAAGAAAAAAGAGGAAACTTTATTCTGACGCTGTGGTGTAGTGTTGGGGTGAACCGTAACTGCATTTATATATATATATATATACACGAAGACATCCGTGGATCGACGGCTTCCTGGAACTGTACGAACGTTGCTTTGACAAGCCGATCGCGACCGACGGCGAGTAACCCGGGTTCCAGGGAAGTCGACGCAACCAAGATACGTATATTCGACAGATACCCGCGCACGCACGCATACACGCATTAATGTTCAATCTTGTTAGTAGCCTGGTGTGAGTCAGTGAATGAAAGCTTCGTAATAATACATAGTTTATTATCATTATCACATTGTCCACCGATCATCATATCGTCCATCATATATGTGCATAAATAAATGTATTCGAAATTGTCATCGGGCTCTTCGTGTCTGATAGCCTGAATCAGAACGCGGAGTGAGTGAAGCATCCACACGTACCTCACCACATCCACTCCCCTGCAGTGTGACTCTCTCTCTCTCTCTCTCTCTCTCTCTCTCTCTCTCTCCTCTCTCTCTCTCTCTCTCTCTCTCTCTTTGTCTCTAACTCTATCCATAGTAGTTATCTTGTTCTCAGGAATGTCATGTCGAAATGATTTCTAAATAATACAAAGACTATATGTAAAAAAAAAAAAAAAAAGAAAAAAAAACTCTCCCCCCCCCCTCTCTCTCTCTCTCTCTCGCTTTCTCTCACCGTTTTGTCTCTCACTCCATTTATAGTAGCTATCTTGTTCTCGGGAATGTCATGTTGAACTGATTTCTAAATAATACAAAGATAATACTTATATTAAAAAAAAAACAGGAAAAAACCCTATAACATTTGCCTTTTAAGCACGCAGTCGTCTTGTATGCCGCGTGGTGACTGCTAAAAGCAGCAAGCTACTTTTAGAACAAAAACATATGTCTGTGTCCGGGGATTTGCATTCTTCTTTTCTAAGAGGGCAGGCTCAATGATCCAGGCAATGTAACGCAGCGTTTACCAATTGGTTCGCCGGCATCGAACGATCCACCATTAAAAAAAAATCGTGCAATGTCCTACGTAGTGATGATATTCCTCACAGAGAGTGGGCAAAGTCAGGTTGCATAATATTCCTATTATTGTGCCCTGCCAAGATATCGCGGACGACACAGACGGGTCCATGTCCCCACGGGCATCAGACAAAACATTAAGCAAACAAAGCCATTATTGCGTGTCAGACCATCTGCATCACCGACCGATGTTCATGCTGAAAGCCAGAAGTGTAATACTTCCTGGTTATTTTTTCCTGGTCATTGCCACAGCATTTTGTGTGGCTCGGATCTTCTAGACCTCACAAGAGACCTGCTGCTGTTGTTTCGACATTTTTTTTTCGGATAGTTTCCAAATTTCGAAGTACATAAAACACCAGATAGAAGTCCACACTGTCTCACGTGTTTCGAATGGCGCTGCCAGACAACTAATAAACGTGTTTCTGGTATTACCTTAGCCCAGTTGTGGCAAGTAGGGAGTTTTGAATCATGTTCGCACAGCTAACAACACTGTGTTCACACGATTGAAGTTCCTACATTTTTTTCATTTCTTCAGATTTATACTCCATCAGGTCTATGCTCGCATAGCCTTTATTCCTAAGGACCCATGTTCCTACCTCCTTTGGTCCCTCATTCCTATGCCCCTACAGCCTCCATTCCCTCCGATCCATGTGCCTACATCTTTTATTCGCTCAGAACGATGTCCCTTTAGCCCCCAATTCGCCCATAACACAGTTCCAACCGTCATCGTCCCTCAGACTTATATTCCTTTAAAATCTATCCCCCCAGGCCTGTCTTCCTACAGCCTCCGTTCCCTTTGCTGCATTTGCCCGCATCTTTTGATCATTGGGTCCGATGTCACTATAACTTCAATTCCGCCAGAACGCTGCTCCCATGTTCCCTTCCCTGAGACTTAATGTTCCTATCAAACTTGTTCCCTCAGACCTGTGTTCCTACAACCTCTATCCCTTCAGACCATGTTTGTACAACCTCGTTTCCCTCAGATATCTGTTCGTATATCTATTCTCTCAGACCTATCTTCCTAGAACCGCTACTCCCTCACACCCGTGTTATTTTAACCACTATTCACTCGCTCTGTTCCCAATTCCCAGAACCACTACTCACTGTTCCTGTACTCACTATTTCTTGCAGCCTCTCTTCCATCAGACCGTGCTCCATCCAAGTCAGCTACTTCAGTGTTATATTCCTCGTCTTACGTTTTCCCTGGTCAATGCCATTCAAACAGTGTTCTCACACACCCCTGAAACTATCCTCATGCTTATTTCACACCAGCATCGTATCTCTCAGTCCTATATTGGCGCAGTACAACATGACACCAACAGTATTATCATATTCCCTCTGTCCTATGTTCCCCGTACACATATATTACTTCAGCGTTATTATTCCCACAATCCTACAAGTGACTCAAAATTATGACAAACTTCCAGTCCGTTGTTCCCTGATAATCATGTCACGTCAGCATTTTATCCTCCAGTCTTGTATCCCATTCAGTGTACAGTGCTCCAACCGAATTATCATATGTCTTCAATCCTCAGGCCCCTGATGCCGTACATAACGTCTATACTGAACTATTTCCTCAGTCCCATATCCCTCCATGTCTACATTATTTCGACTGTACCGTGTCACCAGTTTTGTTTCCATAGTCCCGATGCACGCAGCAAGAACATTTCAACACTGCTAGCTCCTTCCTTCTTTATGCCTATGTTCTGTCAAACATTTGTGGCTGAAGATCAAGATACCCCTCACCTCTCTCTCTCTGTGTTATTTTCTCTTTTTACCAAGTGGTAAAATTGGGGGGTGGGGGCTCTGAAACTACCCTCTCTCTCTTCTGGTATTTCTCGCCTCATGCATCTTTGTTCTGGTCTGGGTCTCTTCTCCTTCTCTCACTACACATATCACAGCACCCGTGGCAAGTATCCATCATTTCTTGGGTCTTCTTTCTGGTCGGTGATCCGTCTAGCGCCTGTCTCTTTCGCTTCACACGCCTGTCTTTCCTCAACCCCTTTGTCCCTCTCTGCCTTCCTCCGCGACTTGTCTGTGTGCTTGTCAGACTCGTAACGTCTATGTCTGTGTCTCATTTTCCATCTGTCTACCTATGTGTGCCTGACCTCCCCCCTCCCCCCTTTTTCCTAACCCTTTCTTATCCCTCCTTTTCCCTCTCCCCCCTCTCTTCTCTCTCTCTCTCTCTCTCTCTCTCTCTCTCTCTCTCTCTCTCTCTCTCTCTCTCTTTCTTTCACTCTCAATTTCCCCTTTCCATGTTTACAGCTGAACAATCGATCTCTGCTGCCACATTAACGGTTCCCAAAAACGAAACGTGATTAAATTGCCAGCCGCCTACGGGCTATAGATTTACACTCTTTGGTGTTTCTTTGAAGCGAACTTTCCATCAGCAGCGCTGACCCAAGCAATGAGAGGCAGTCGCTCTCCCCTCTGGCCATGAAAGGCAAGCTTTGATCTGTATACACAGTGGCCACATCAGGAACTGCATCTTCTGTGAGGTCGGAAAGAAGGAATTCCGTGTGGTTTTGTTGTTCATAGTCTGATTCATTTTGATATATCAGGATCTAAAGTTCATTTGCACCTGGCCATATTCTCTGCCCTCCACCGATGAGGGCATATTCTGACCTTTGCTTGTTGTTTTGTTTTGTTTTGTTTTGTTAGAAGATTATGCAAAAGCTACCCAACCAATTTCAAAAGAAACGTGACTGAAACTTGGAATGTGACATAGAGACGAACCTGTGAAATTCTACTGCATAACTTCATCCAGATGAAAAGGCAGTGCTGATATCCCTTCAAAGATTGTTAACATTTTCCACTGAAAATGGACAGTTTGAAATTATCTATAACACTGGATTTATGTCTATGAAATAATATATCTTCATCGAATATAACAACATTTTCTAGTGATCTGAATGTCAACATTTCCTATTTTCCATATCGATATTACAAAAAAGTGTATGAAAGGTACTTCTTTCAGTCCATGTAATTATTTGCCCTGGCAATAAAGGTGATGTTGGGTGGTGGAGGGCACTCTCTGGGGTGCCTTTCTAGTTCTTTGCAATATCCTTTGGCTGGGGCAGAACGCTGGTTTGTTGACATATGGGCCTTTAACAGTCACAGTCCCTATATGTTCGCTTCATGTTAAAACGAAAATCAGGATGTGAAATGGTCTCTTAACACCTTTTGAATGATAGAGAAGATTGCCTCAATACTTGGATTACCTCTTCGAATTTATTTGCACAGGACCATCGATTTTATATTTGTAAAATTTAATCTGCGAATAAAGTTACGTTTGAAAGTGAGGTGATTTCAGACAGAAATTGAAACAAACTTTCAAAAATATTTACATCATTCTAACGGACAAAAGGGACAAATCATAAGAAAACAAACGACGCGTTTCGATCTCTTTGGCCTTCTTCAGGCAAGAGAAACAACACTCAGGACAACGAAAACAAAGAGCCAGATACAAAACAATGAAGGGTAGCAGTCAGTATGAGTCAAAGTTAGTTTCAAAGTGAGGTGATTGCAAGCGGGAATTGAAACAAACTTAGAAGAAAAAAATTATACCATTCCGCCGGACAAAAGGTCAAACAAATTATATGGCAAGGCACGATGCGTTTCGACCTCTTTGGTCTTCTTAATACCTCACTTTGAAAATAACTTTAATCATGCTGACTGCCACCCTTAATTGTTTCGTACTTCTCTTCTTCGTTCTCATTGTTCTGATTCTTGTTTATCTTGCCTGAAGAAGACCAAACTCCGTGCAGGAATACTATATGCTACGTAGTTGTGTGCGTGCAAGCGTGCGTGCGTGCGTGCGTGCGAGCGCGCGCGCGCGTATGTATGTGTACGTGTGTGCGTGTGTGTAGAGAGGAGAGGAGAGAGAGGAGAGAGAGAGAGAGAGAGAGGAGAGAGAGAGAGATTCAGTGTATATATTTTTTCTCAATGCTAATATGAAGCATCACTGTTCTTGTTGAAGTTAGTTCCATGTTTGCGACAGCGTTCTCTGTTGATGCCCTCAGTCCCTGAACTGTGACAAGGACCAGACGGAGAGAGCATTTCCTTGCTTGTCTGCTACACTTGGGAATGCAGATTATCAGTGAGACTCTCTCTCTCTCTCTCTCTCTCTCTCTCTCTCTCTCTCTCTCTCTCTCTCTCTCTCTCTCATGCCTTTTGAAGAGAAACAACAAGTTGCTTGCTCTTTGAAAGATGAAGAGGAGGCAGAGAGGATGAGCGAGGACGAATATGAACACTTTCGGATAGCAACTTGTGTCTTCCGATATCAACGTGTCTTTTTCTTTTCTCTACTTGCTGACCTGTAATAATGGTTCGGGTAAGGTTAAGATACCTTTATCTTAACATACCATAAAACGACTTGGTGTGGCTTTGAGTTCTTGGGTGTTGCTGCATACTGCAGACAGACACAAGGAGAAAGCGACACAGGGACGTGGGCATGAAAAGCGCTTCCACACGACCGAGATGTCATTGCAACGTTCATGCGTGCGTGCATGTACGAAAGCATCCATCAGCCTCATGGTTGAGAGGCTTAACGTGCACACGCCAGCGTGCATGCATAAGAATGAGGGTTTCGGGGGTTGGATGTGGGAGACGAATGGAAGCAGAGGGAGGCGGGGAGGGTTGGGACAGAAAAGAGGGTCAGACTTTTATTGAGGTCATTGCCGTTCATGAAAAGTACATATAAACAAAATCTATCCATTCTCCAGAGAGGGACAGAGACATAGAGAGAGACAGGAAGAAAGAGAGAGAGAGAGAGGGGGAGAGAGAGAGAGAGAGAGGGGGGGGGGGAGAGGAAGAGAGAGAGAGGGAGAGAGAGAGAGAGACTCAAGATATTTTATTCATATTGGGCTTTAGCCCATCACGAAGAGAACTTGCAACTGAAGAGAGAGAGAGAGAGAGAGAGAGAGAGAGAGAGAGAGAGAGAGAGAGAAATGGAAATGGAAATGGAAAAAGGTTTATTCAGGTTAGGCCACAGCCCCTACTGAAGGGGGGAACTATTTACAAGAGAGAGAGAGAGAGAGAGAGAGGTGAGTGGGTGGCGCGTAAGTACTAGAGAATAAAGAATGACGGTAACGATTTATTCATACACAGTGTGAGGCCACTCATGAATAACATCACAACTGCTGTTCAATCATAACCTGACATAAACAATCCGACTGTTCTTTCAGCTGATATTCAGGAACCATCATCGTTCGGTTGTAGTGGTTGATAAATTCATATTCACAAACAACTGCTGGTCTTCACCGGACTATAATGTATAACGTTGAATAACGTGAGCAGCATGTTTCTTCCCTTCCATTGTAAAAAGTGTATGACTGAATGTTGGACAGGCTTTCAGCGACAGAATTATTCATCTTTCTTGTGAGATGAAGGTTGTTCACTGCTTTGCTTTCACCAACCCTTTCGGTTACCTCCCTTTCTCTGTCCCACCATATCTGGTCTTGGACATTGTTCAGCGACCATTATCCAAAATGGACGAGCTGAGGACAGCCACGATTTAAATTCATGATAACTGATTTAAAATCACATTAACACTTGAAACGGATAGGCAGATTCTGAACACATCACAGTTAAGTGCTCTTTCTGTCTGTCTGTCTAACTCTCTCCCTACCTCTCCCTCCCTCTCTCTCTCTCTCTCTCTCTCATCACATAAGGCCAGCAAAATTCTCAGCACATGATGAGTAAGTGATGTGTCCGCTCTCTCTCTCTCTCTCTCTCTCTCTCTCTCTCTCTCTCTCTCTCTCTCTCTCTCTCTCATCACATAAGGCCAGCAAAATTCTCAGCACATGATGAGTAAGTGATGTGTCCGCTCTCTCTCTCTCTCTCTCTCTCTCTCTCTCTCTCTCTCCCTCCCGAATAACCTCACGCCTGTACAGCTGAACTAAGAAACACACACACACACACACACACACACACACACTCTCTCTCTCTCTCTCTCACTCTCTCTCTCTGTCTGTCTGTCTCTCTCTCTTTCATCGATGTATAGAAAAGTCAAGGAACGAGAACAGTGGAGTGACTAAAAGAGGGCATATGCAAACGTGCAGAGAGAGAGAGAGAGAGAGAGAGAGAGAGAGAGAGAGAGAGAGAGAGAGAGAGAGAGAGAGACGGCAGAGAGACAGAGCGACAGACAGACAGACAGACAGACAGTATAAAAGAGAGGAGGGAGAAATGGAAGAGGAAGAGACAGAAGAAATGGTAGATAAAACTTCACAGAAGACAACACAGACAGGAAAGGGGAAGCGTGCAGATACGGCTGGGGTGTGTTAATAAATAGTGAGACAATGACAGCATGAGGCACATAGAAAGAAGGAAAGAAAATAGCCGCTAGCGCGCGCGCGCGTGCGTGCGTGCGTGCGTGCGTGCGTGTGCGTGCGTGCGCGCGCGCGCGTGTGTGTGCGTGTGCGCGCGCGTTCGTGTGTGTGTGTGTGCGTGTGCGTGTGTGTGCGTGTGTGTGTGGCTGAGAGAGAGAGAGAAGAGAGAGAGAGAGAGAGAGAGAGATACAGACAGACAGACAGACAGACAGACAAACTTGATGGGAGGGGGCGTGGAAGCCAGCGGGAAGCGGAAGTCAATGATGATTACAGTCAATGATGATTACAGACCGATGGCTCTACACAGGAAAAGGCCATGTCAGCAGAATGCACTACTCTGTTCGTTTGCACGGATAAGCAATGCAAATTGTTAGCCAGAGAGAGAGAGAGAGAGAGAGACAGAGAAGAGAGAGCAAATGACATCAACCTAAGGGAGGCGTCAGAGACTGGCGTGTCCTCATCTACTACCAAATGAACCGAATCCAATTAACCAACAAATGTCTGCATAAAACACCCGACCAAACTCATCATTAATACTAAGACCAACCCAACGGGACTCGGCAGACTAAGATTAAGATTAAGATTAAAATTATACTCCCGTCAACAGCAGAGGTTATCTCAGGACTGTCACCACGTTTCAAACTACCACGTATATATGTTAAAAAAGGATTAAAAACAAAACCTTACCCAACCCATTAAAAAAAGATTAAAAGAACCAATCCTAGGATTAAAAACCAACACGTTGAAATCACTAAATGTAATCTGCAAAAATCAATACTGGGTAGAGAAAATCTAACACCAAATTCACACACGATGAAATAAATTCACTTCTTTTAGGAAGTTAAAAATATTGTCTGGGGGAACATCACGGAAAAGAATCTTCATATTATCTGCAGTGTAATGTTTCCTTCTAATGTCGTATAAATCCCAGCAGTCTAAAAGAATATGTTGGACAGATATCCGACTATCACAGGCAACACAGAAAGGCAGGTCTTCTCCCTTCAATAAAAACGAATGAGTAAAATAGGCATGACCCGTCCTCAATCGACACAATACTGTTTCTCCCTTTCGACCGCCAGCAGCCATGGGAAGATGTTCCTTTAAATCTGGACGTATTTGATGAAGCTTATTGTTTTCTTGGAGGCTCCACTCCTCCCATAAAGAATTGACATACGAAGCTATTTTGCCTTTTAAATCTGAAGATGGTATAAGCAGTTTAGAAGGACGAAGACGGACAGCCTCTTTAGAAAGCCGATCCACCTCTTCGATGCCTCTGATCCCCACATGACCTGGCACCCAGGCCAACAAAATCTCAAAACTCCTTGAAACTAATGAAGAAAACATGGTAAAAAAAACTTGATAAGAGCCGGATGTTTTATGTTTCTTGCTCCTATAGCCTCTAAAGCCGAAAGAGAATCTGTGCAAATAAGGAATTTCCTAGACTGGGACTGCCTGATCAACTCCAAAGCCAAAAGTAGTGCAGTAAGTTCCGCAGTGTAAATAGTGCTTTCAGAGGGAATGTGTTTGGACATTTTTTCTCCCAAAGCTGGAACATATGCGGAGGACCCTACACCAACATCAGACTTTGAACCATCAGTAAAAATAACAACATGTTCTTTAAGGTTAGAACACATGTCTAAAAATAATTGTTTATAAATTAAGGAACTCGTGTTCTGTTTGCGCTGCACGGTTAAATCAAACCTAATTTCTGGAGACGAAAACGTCCAAGGAGGTTGTTGAGGAAACTTGGAAACGTCAGAGATGACCCCAACATCAATATCCGCCTCCTCCAGAAAAGGAAGGATGCGAATACCGAAAGGGGGAATACTGGATGGACTTCATATTTCTCTTGGAAATGAGGATTCATAACACAGTCGTAGGCAGGGTTGTTTGGTTCTGAAAAAAGCTGTGTGTAGTAATTCAAAGCTAGTTTTACTCTTCTATGAGAGAGGGAACACTCTCCTGCCTCAGCATATAGGCTATGAACAGGTGTAGTACGAAAAGCGCCAAGGCAGAGGCGAAGACCCTGATGGTGAACTGGGTCTAGGACTTTTAGATACGAGGCTCTAGCGGCGCCGTAAATGATGCTGCCGTAGTCCAACTTGGATCGAACTAACGCCCTGTAAAGATGGAGAAGTGTGCGTTTGTCTGCACCCCAATCCGTATGAGCCACTACACGGAGGATATTCATGGCTTTGAGGCACGATGTTTTCAACTTCTGAATATGGGCTTTAAAATTCAATTTTTGGTCAAATGTAACACCCAGAAATTTGGCTTCTGTGACAGCAGGAATTTTAGCCTTATCTATGAAAATTTCTGGTGGCGGGAAAAGTTGTCTGAAATTGTGAAAGTGGATGCACTCTTAACTGATGAAAACTTGAACCCATTTTCGACTGCCCACTGTTGGACTTTATAGACACACAACTGGACTTGGCGCTGTACACCAGCAAATGTCTTTCCAGATGCATAAAGGGCAAAATCATCAACAAAAAGAGAGCAGTCTGAACCTTGGTTGACAGAGTTTACAATTTCATTTATTTGTTATACTAAACAGGGCTGGGGAAAGGATACTACCCTGTGGAACACCCATTTCCTGCTCATGAATTTCTGACAATGCTGTCCCCACACGGACCTGGAAGGACCTGTCTGCCAAAAACTGTTCTATGAACACTGGGAGATTGCCACGGAAACCCATCCGATGGAGGTCTGACAGGATTCCGTACTTCCACGTCGTGTCATAGGCCTTCTCTATGTCGAAAAAAATGGCAACAACATGCTTTTTATCTAAAAGAGTTTCGAATAGTGGTTTCCAATCTGATTAAAATTAATGGTCCATGGTAGAGTGATGCTTTCTAAAACCACACTGTTCCATGGCTAAAAGCCCATCAGTTTCCAATTTCCACATGAGCCTACCATTTACCATTTTTTCCATCACTTTACAAACACAACTTGTTAAGGCTATTGGACGATAGTTGATTGGGTTTGAATGATCCTTCCCTGGCGTCGGAATGGGAACAATTACGGCCCTTTTCCATGAAGCTGGGAAAGACCCAGACGTCCCAAACCTGGTTATAAACTTGAAGCAGAATGTTAAGACCTGAGTCAGGAAGGTGTTTTAAGAGTTGATAATGTATTTCATCAAGACCAGGAGCAGAATCATGACACGCCTGCAAGGCAGACTTCAGTTCATTTAGATTAAAGGGCAAGTTGTAGTCTTCTTGATTGGGTGAGGAAAAGTCAAGCTTCTTTTTTTCAGTTTGCGTTTTGATCTTTAAAAACGCGGTGGATTTTTGACTAGAGGAAGAGTTGGTTTCTATGGTGGAAGCTAGCAAGTTAGCCACAGATTGTTTGTCAGTGATGAGTGTATCATCAAGTTTTAAATGGTGGATTGAAGGGCAGCTGTTCTTGCCCCTAATTTTTTTAACAACTCTCCAGATTTTTTTCTTGGATATGTTTGATGTGAGGGAAGAGCAGAAATTTCTCCAAGGCACTCGTCTACTTCCTCTACAAACAAACCTCGCCTTTGCTTTTTTCCTCTGATAAGATTGAACATTCGCGGCCACAGGATGCTGAAAGACTAAACGTTGGGCCCTCTTGCGAACGTTGCAAGCAATCTTACAATCCTGGTTGAACCATGGTGTACCAGGTAATTGTGGACCTGGTTTTGTGAGTGGGATGGTATCTCTCGCACATGATAACAAAACATTAGTAAAGGACCCTGCTGGATCTTCTGATCGGAAGACGATTTCAGCATCTAGCTGATCAGTTATGGCTGAACGAAAGAAATCCCAGTTAGCCCTTTTAAAGCAAAAATACTGAGGAAAGGAAACAGGTTCCTTCAAAACTGGAGAAAGTATTACAGGGAAATGGTCGCTCCCGTGCAGATCATCGTGAACTGACCGATCATAGTCTAGAACCAATGGAGGATCACACACTGACAAATCCAAACACGAAAGAGTATCATTTGAAGAATGCATTATGTTGGTGATTTGTCATTTAGACAACACAAGTCCAGTTCGTTAAAGATCTCTTCCAGCATGAGACCCCGAGGTGAGGAATATGAGCTACCCCAAAGGGGGGAGTGCCCGTTGAAGTCTCCCAAAATAAAAAAGGACGTGGAAGCTGATCTATTAGATCAATGACTTGTTGCTTAGATATTGTACCAGAAGGAGGACAATAAATTGAACAGAGAGTTATTGTTTTATTGAAAGTAATCCTGGCCGCAATAGCTTGTAATGGGGTATTTAAGTTAACTTGGCTGAATAACAAAGATCTGTGAATAAGAAGGGAAACACCCCAAGTACCCCATGGCCAGTATCCGTAGGTAAAGCAGGAAAACCTACTGAACTAAAGCCTGCCAATGAAAAATGTTTTCCTGGTCTCAACAATGTTTCCTGCAGCGCAACAACACCAGGTTTGAGGTCAGAACACAACCGCTGGAGTTCCTCATATTGGGCATTAATGCCTCTTATATTCCACTGAATAAGGGCCATGACAATAAAAAAGAAAAGAAAATTACTCCATCTCATTGTCCTCATCACCTTCTATCTCCAAAGGAGAAAAGCGATCGGAAGAAGGCGATGGAGATACCACCTTCTTGGCTGACGAAGGACGATACTAATTTCCACCCCCAGATGGACGAGGTGGAAGAGGAGGCTTCATCAGAGGTCGACTTCTGGAGTGTTCCCCAGACAAAGAGGCTACCTGTGCAGCCTTCCCAGAGGGTCTGAGATTGGAGGAAGGGGGCTCAGACCCTCGAGGAGTCCGGGGGGAGGTGGATATTGAGCCTCCACCCAAGGCATTGTTTGGATTTTGCTTTCTTTTTCCACTTTCTTTCTGTACATGTTGAGGCTCCTGTTGCGTCTGCCGATCATGATGCTGACAGCCGGCCCGAGGTTGAACAGTCTCAGTCTGAACACCAACACTGACCATCCTCCCCTTGGCGACATCAGCATATGACTTGCTGAGGGAGGACTGTCTATTCTGCACAAGTTTCCTTGCCTCAAAGAACGTAATTCGATTCTCGGTACGTACCTTCTGGATCTCAGACTCGGTGCGCCAGACTGGACAGTCCTTTGAAAAAGCAGGATGGTTGCCTTTACAGTTTATGCAACAGGGCGGACAATCACACGGACCTTCATGCACTTGTTTTGAGCACTTCCCCCACGCCTCCTGTTCTGTACACCTGTCCTTAATGTGTCCATACTTTTGGCATCTGAAGCATCGCAAAGGTGAAGGAATGTACATAGAGACGGGAACCCTCAAATATCCGACCTTCACACACACAGGGAGAGTTGTTCGTACAGAAAGTTAGAAAAAAAGTATCTGTTGGCACACGGTCTTGATCTTTTCGTGCCAGAACCCGGTGAACGTGGGTCACACCCTGGGAAGCCAGTTCCTTCTTTATTTCTAACTCTGGAAACGCCTCTCAAATCACGGCACCTGATGACGCCCTTGCTTGAATTCAAAGTTTTGTGAGGTGTCACTCTGATTGGCCTGTCAATCAACGTCGTCGACTTGAGAAGCAACTCAGAATGCTTCTGTTTTGCACATTCTATCAAAAAGGAACCGTTTCGTAGCCGTTTCATGGATTTGGGTACGCCGGAGAGTCCTTCTACTCCTCTCGAAATAGCAAAAGGATTCAATCCATTCACCCCACAGAGAGGGCGAGCTTCGTCTACACCCTCCATCACCAACCAACAAGGCCAAAAACCAGATGCTGTCCTTATTTCATCATCAGAGTCTGAATCCAAGTTTGAGTCCGAGGAACAATTTCTTTTTCGTTTTTGTTGGGAGTGAGCCATAGTTTTGAGTTTTTAAAGTTCATCCCTGCCTACCCACCCGCCGTGGAGTCCAACAAGGGGCCAGGGTCAAGGGGAAATCCAACTCTTGACCCCATCCGGGTTTCAGCAGGGATATACACCAGATAGAACATAACTAACCTATTCCGCCAAGATCATGACACACCGCCGGGGACAGACGGTGAACACTTACAAGGTTTCCAAGGCCAGCCAAGAACTACCCAGTTTGACCCAACCTCACGTAGAGGCAGCCGATTGACATACACGGGCCAATGTATGCCACCCGTCTTACAGGAGGTCCGAGCCAAAGTGATGTGTTGAGAACAGTAGGCTCTCTCAATCACCAGGATCTCATTCCCCCCCCCCCCCCCCCCCTTACAGGATGCACCGCACGGCAAACACGGTGGGTCTGAAGAAGACCGCAGAGAAAAGGAGAAGTGTTCCAAAGAAGGCTTGTTAAGTAAAGATTAAAGTACAGAGTAAAGAGCCAGGTAGGCAGAAACTAGACGAAACAGAGGCTGCAGTTTCTGTGGGGAGACTTTATGGGGGAAAAAGAGATAGTAAAAGACACAGTAGGCAGAAAAACAGGAAAGATAAGAAAAAGGGGTGGGCTCAGGTTAGTCGAGAAACACACCCGCCACGAGAAGGCCGGCCCATGGGGGCGGACTCGGCAGACTATGGGGAGCCATAAAGTGACCGACATACAAAGCTTGTAGCCGATTCAGACCATATGAAATGAAAGCATTCGTTGAGACCAGCAACAGGACAAGTTTTGTGAGTTTTGGGCTCACCTGTGAATTACCACTATGACTTTAACACGTGAGGAGGCATTCCATTCAAGCACGTAAGCACATGCACATTCGCGCGCGCCCACACACACACACACACACACACACACACACACACACACACACACATAAAAGCACGCTAACCAATTCACACTGCTTCACTGCTTGAGTATCCAGATGAACGCATGCTGGACGTTGTAGTCTTGCATTTGAAAATACAATCCCCATCACCCTTCCCCATGCTTGTTTTAACCTCCCATACCCCTCCCCTTCCATCTCTCTCTCTCTCTCTCTCTCTCTCTCTCTCTCTCTCTCAAGTGGTCTAGTCAAGTTTATGCTATCACATGAATTATTCATCTATTTCCATCCAGAGGGACAATGCCTTACGTGTGATGAATAAAACATTTCACTTTGTATGTCTTTAGTGAGCAGCTTACTCTAATTACAGGCACACCGAGAACATGTCAACGGTTATAGTGAGTGTGAATTACGGCGACGTGCCAGTGCAGCACGGGAAAAACGCAAGTCACTTCCCTTATCAGACAGAGGTCACACATCTCTTACGGATGAACAGAGAACGCGTCAGTGACGACGTGTTTGAAAAGAAAGGTGTCGTATGAGATACTGCCACTTGAGGTGAGATAGGTGAAATACTGGCGCTTCAGAGATGTTCTGCCGATACGCATCCGACTTTTGAAAACATGACAATAATGGCGTGTTCAGTATGATATGACGTACTGCCGCTGGTGAAATTTGGACACTGTGAGGTGATATATGTAAAATACTGGCGCTTCAGTGATGTTCTGCCGATACGCATCCGACTTTACAAGACATGGCCCATGCCTCAGACACTGAATTAATGAAAATTCAAAGTTTCATGACGTTTTTGAACTTAAACATACGACAGGCAGGCAGGGGCACACACACACACACACACACACACACACACACACACACACACACACACACACACGCACACACACACACACACACACACACACACACACACACGCACTTCGTGTCCTATTTATGCCTTGCACAACATGGCGCCCCCTCCTTTTCCTCTCTCTCTCTCTCTCTCTCTCTCTCGGGGGACGTAATCAAGATGGCGGCAAGTAAACAGCCTTTGTGAAAGCTCCGTTAAAAGTTTAAGCTTCACAGGTATTACAAGGACTGTCACGGCACAATTTCTGCTACAGTGTATCATTCAACAAACACACTCAACGAAAAACGAGTAAATATGGTCGACGTGAACTTGTGGAGAGCGCGCATCGGACTTTTTCGCTGTGCAGCACAGACTGTGAAATCTAGGTCACGGCAACATTGTCCAACTGACAGCACGGCAGAGGTGACATTGTGTGACGTTCTCATAGCGTGTGCTGTCTTCTGCTTCACGGCGGCTGTTCTGCACAGCACAGTGAAAATCGCACGCATCTTTCTGGCACTGGACTATACATTGATGGTGGTGGAAGACAGAAATATCAGAGGAACTGCAACAGGTGATAGTGTGTTTAGTTGTGACAGTGATGTGGCTCAGCACCCTGCTTTCCCCTTTGTACCCGCCCTCCTATCCGTGCATGCAGTCAGTGCGGTGCTGTGTGTTCGACGTCTCCTTCTTAGTGGAGACATCGAGGTGAACCCAGGCCCCAATCATGTAGAGGTTCAATCCTTTCAATCGACGTTACCAGCGGAAGACGATGGGCCCATGTCTTCAAGTGCGACGAGTGTAATCCTCGATGCCATTCGACAGCAGGGTCTAGAGAATAAAGAACAGAATGCTGCCATTAGAGGAGATTTGAGTGAAATCATGAGTGAACTGGGGCAAGTAAGGCAAAGATGTGAAGTGATTGAACAGAAGTGTGATGGGCTAGAAGAAGAGAACAGGAAGTTAAAAGAGACAGTGTCAGTTCTGCAATCACAACTGAACAGCTTGACGACTGACGCGGCAAAAACCAGAGAACAAGGAGCAATAATGTCAGAGACTGTCGCGGGCGTGAGAGAGGAGATGAAGGGCATGATCAATGAAATTGATCGGTTAGAAGAGTTTTCTCGTCGAGACAACCTCCGATTATTTGGCATCCCCCAGGTCAGTGACAGTGAAGACTACACTCTGTGTGCCAGAGCAGTGACATCAGCCCTCAACAGTGTGGAGGGGGCTAAGCAGTGGACTGAGGTGGACTTTGTGCGTGCACACCGTGTGGGGTACGCTAGATCAGGAGAACCACGACCCATGATCGTCAGGTTCCGGAATTGGACAGACAAAATGGCAGTGCTGACAGACAGGGAGTTCAGGAGGAGGTTGGAGAAGAGAGGAGTGAGAGTGGCCAACGATCTGACACGACGACAGGCGGGTATCGTGGCACAGGCCAGAAAAGACGGCATGTCGGCCTATTTTTCAAAGGGCAGGCTGACAGTCGGTCCCAGAAGATACGCCGAGGTGACAGCAAGTACGACAACGACGGCGACAACGGCAAAAAGGATTGTGGCACAGGGATCAACGTGTGACACGCCCCCAGTCATCACACAGCGAACCGAACGACACAGAGACAACACGCCGGAGAGGGGAGGGGATTCCCCTCGCTTGAACCACGTGACTGGTACGCCCAACCAGCGATCGCCTCCTCAGCGCGCAGCGAACACAGGGCCAACGACTCGCTCGGCTGCAGACCGTGTTGGCAGGGACAGAGACGGTCGCAATCGTGGTGCACGTGCCACATCGGGTGGGCCAAGCGGGGGGCGACAGCAAACGGGTTTACACAATCACCTGAGTGCCAATGACAGTACACGGAAGAGTGAAAATGCAAGAAATCCCCGTTCAAACAATAATAATAAATAGCATGAGGCAGACCATCGGACACTGAACCTAAATTTTTTAAATTACAATGTGGAAAATCTGTATAGTAAATTACAAGATGTTTCTTTTGTCAACTATATTAACTCGTTCGATTTTGTATGTTTAACGGAAACGTTTACAGACAGTTGTTTTGAGTTTGATGGAATGTTTCAAAATTACGTTAAATTTCATGCTCCTGCCAAAAAACTATCTATTCGTGGCAGAAATTCAGGTGGAGTTCTTTTACTAGTGAAAAATTGCTTTGAAAAGTTTGTCGTTCAAGTTAGACTGGGTTGTGATAATGCTGTTGCTGTCAAGATAAGAAAAGATCTGAACATTGATAAAGATCTACTGATGGTTGCATGCTACATTGTTCCTGAGGGTGGGCCTGCATATGATCAGCTAGAATTAAAAAATGGCATACATATATTAGAAGAGAACTTGTTACAGTGTATAGATAAGGATGAGGTATATATGATGGTGTGCGGAGACTTGAATGCGAGAACGGGATCAGAGCAAGTGCGACTGGAGAGCATGATCAGTTTTTTGCCCAGTGATGAAAGTGAGGATAATGTGAAAGAAAGCGGTGGGCGTGTTTCAAAGGATTTGGTTGTGAATAATTTCGGTAAATCACTGTTGGATTTTTGTTTCTTATTTGATTTGAGTATTATTAATGGGTCTTGTGTCAATGATCAGAATGGTGAATTTACGTTTGTGTCACCCCAGGGAAACAGTGTTATCGACTATTTTATTGTTTCAGAAGAGTTATTGGACATGTGTAATTTACAAGTTGGGGAGAGTTTATACTCTTGGCATCTACCAGTCGAATTGTCCTGGAGAAATTGTTTGAGTGAAGGTTGTGTGCCCCAGTTACCGCAGTCTGAACACATAGAAGAAGAAAAGATAGTGTGGTCTGAAGAGTATTGTGGGTTGTACAAAGAGGAAATGGAATCTGATGAATTTAAAGAGTGTTTGAACACAGCACGACTGATTCTTGCCACGGATGTTAACAGGGCGACCGACATTTTAATAAGTGCAATGTATGGGGCTGCAGCGTCCATGGTCAGGAGGGTTGGGAGAAAGAAAAAACGGTGCAATGATTGGTTTGACTTTGAGTGCGAACAGAAGAAAAGGACTGTCATACGATTTCTGAGATCTTTTCGGAGAGCAAAATTACCTGAATACAAAGCACTGCAAAAAGAAGCTTACATAAAAGAAAGGAAAGAGTATGGTCAATTGAAAAGAGAGAAAAAGAGGTTGTCTAATGAAACGAAAATTAAGAAGCTTAAAGACTCGATCCACGATCCAAGGTTTTTCTGGTCAACAATAAGAGCTGTTAGCAGGAAAGGCATGGTTTTTAATAAGATTAGCAGCCAACAATGGTACGACCATTTCTCCAGTGTTTTTAGTGACTTCGAAAGTACACCTGTACATGAAGTTACTGAACACGAGGAGCTAGCGGAGGGGGGAAACGAAGAGCCACTCTTTAATGATCCAATCACTAAACAAGAGGTCGTAAATGGAATAAAACACCTGAAAAGTGGAAAAAGTCCTGGTCCGGACAAAGTCATAGGTGACATGTTTAAACATTCAAGCGCAGTGGTAGTGGACTTTCTGGTTGAATTATTCAATGCTATTTTTGACAGTGGAATGTTCCCCAGAGAATGGTCTAAATCTATAATCATACCAATTCATAAAAAGGGAGACACAAATAACCCAGACAACTATAGAGGGGTGGCTTTAACAAATGTCATAAGCAAAATATACACAAATATTTTAAACAAACGACTGACTAAATGGGCAGAAACCGAAGAAACAATAATAGAAGAACAAGCAGGTTTTAGGAAAGACTATAGCACGATAGATCACATCTTTACTTTATACGCACTTGTCCAGAAGTATCTACTCCGAAATGCTAAATTATATGTAGCCTTTGTTGACTTTAGAAAAGCCTTCGATTCGGTGAACAGGAACATTCTTTGGAATATTCTGAGAAATAATGGCATTAACGGGAAAATGTATAAGGCACTTAGAGGAGTGTACGAATCTGTAGTGGCTTGCGTACGTGATAAGGGTAAATTATCAGATTACTTTGACTGTCCGCGTGGTGTAAAGCAGGGATGCTTACTAAGCCCTCAGCTTTTCTCATTTTTCATCAACGAATTAGCGATAGAGATCAACAAACGAGGCAGACACGGTATTCAAATGATACCAGATGCTATTGAAATTTTCCTGATGTTGTTTGCAGATGATGTTGTCTTGCTTTCTGATACGATAATTGGTTTACAAAACCAGTTGACAGCATTAAAAGGAGAAGCAGATCGGTTGCAATTAGCTGTTAATCTGGAAAAAAACAAATATTATGATTTTTAGAATGGGGGGTCATCTTTCTAGACACGAAAAATGGTGGTACGGTAACACAGAAGTAAAAGTGACAAACAGTTATAAATACCTCGGTCTGATATTCACAACCAAGCTCAGTCTTAATGCAGGTTTGACAGAAATGTGTAGAAAAGGAAAGAGAGGGGTGATCGAAATTCTTAGAACATTGAGAAAATTAGATTCAGTTGAACCATCGATTTTCTGGAAACTTTTCGACACTCAGATAACACCCATATTAACATATGCAGCAGAGGTGTGGGGGGTGCCGGTTAACAATGAAATAGAAAGTGTCCATACATTTGCAATCAAGCGCTTCCTTAGTGTTCCCTTACATGCTTCTAACAAAATGGTTTATGCGGAAACTGGAAGGTATCCTTTATATATACACACCTATATAAAATGTATTAAATATTGGTTGAAACTGTTAAAACTACCTTACACAAGGTTATGTAAACAGGCGTACAAAATGTTGTTACAACAACATGAGAATGGCAAGTTTAACTGGGTATCCAATGTAAAGAAACTGTTGACTGAAAATGGGTTTGGCATTGTCTGGCTAAGCCAAGAAGTAGGAAACGATAAATTGTTTATCTCAGAATTTAAAGACAGATTGATCTGTATGTTTCAACAAAACTGGCACTCTCACATGGAAGGAAATGAAAAATACAGATGGTTTCTTTCATTTAACAGTAACCTGCAACCTGAAAAGTATTTATCAGTGGTAACAGATAGATGGCACAGAAGCGCACTGGCAAGATTTCGAACAAGAACATTAGGTCTTTTTGCCAACAAAAAATGGTTTATGCTTGATACAACAACAGTAAATACTTGTCCAGTCTGCAAAGCAAACGCCACTGAAGATGAGAATCACTTTTTATACCATTGTGATGCTTACCGACATATTCGCGGAAAATTTAGCTTGTTTCAGGTGCCTATTGTACAAAATTGCAATCTGCTTCATATATTGACACTTGAAAACGAATCGCTGATCAAATCTTTAGCAAGTTATATTGCCGAAGCTAGTAAAATCAGAAAAAAGTCACTTCCAAATTGATTTTCTCTTGTAAACATTATTTTCTATTCAGTGCCTGGTGGTCATTGATTCTGTGACAATCAATGGTAATGTTTTATGAGATGCTGTTGTTTTGTGTTTAGCTTTTGTCCAACACAACTTTAAAACGTTGGACTTTGAGTGTGTGAGTGTGTACACAGATGTCTAAAAATTGTGGCCTGTTGGGTAAATTTTGTTTAGAAATTTTCCATTATGTGGGTAATAAGTTCACGTCCCCATGTCATAACGGCTGTACAGCTATTGACATTAAAATATCATTGAGTCTCTTGAGTCTCTCTCTCTGTCTCTCTCTCTCTCTCTCTCTCTCTCTCTCTCTCTCTCTCTCTCTCTCTCTCGATGTTCATGTTATTAATCCATCAACCCATCAATCCATCTTCTCTCTCTCTCTCCTCTCTCTCTCTCTCTCTCTCTCTCTCTCTCTCCATCAATCCATCTATCCGTTTATCCATCCATCTAGCAATCTATTTAATCTATTTACATACATACACGTTTGTATAAACATGGCACAAGGCATGCCATGGAAAATGTCCAACCCAAATATGCTTTTCTTTGGGATATTGTTGATTCTCCTATGAATGTGAATCTGTTCGCATGCTTCTTTGTACCAAGTGAGCTCAAACACTGCCAGGTGCTCACGTCAGGGTGTGTCAAAATGAAATGCAATATTTCTTACCCTCGCCATCTACTCCTTCACAAATCCCACACACACACACACACACACACACACACACACGCACACATACACACACAAGATGCACAGAGAGAGAGACAGACAGACAGACATAGAGACAGACAGAGAGAATGAGACAGAGAGACAGCGAGAGGGAGAAAGAGACAGACAGACACACAGACTGACTGACAGACAGACAGACAGACACAGAGAGAGAGAGAGAGAGAGAGAGAGAGAGAGAGAGAGACAACGTGCCGGACCCACAGACACGTTATGTGACCGTTATAAAAAGTGCCATGGTGTATAAACATACATTTTGACACTGTGACAACAAGAATCATGAAAGTGCAAGACACACTAACAATCTCCATACGTCTGAGAGGCGAGTCAAGATGAAGCTAAACAAGGGAGTCAGTACGACTGTCCCTGGGCTGTATAGCTCCTAATCTTTATGGAAAATGCATTCCTAATTACAAAATTGACTTCGGCAGGAACGAACAAAAAGTCAAGTCAGAATCCTTACAGCTCTGCCAGCTACGGAGACCATATCATGCATGTAAATCGAAAAGGAACTTCATACAACAATGGTGGTAGTGGCAGTAGTAGTAGTGTTGGCATTACAAGTAGTGATATTAGAAGTAGCAACAGCAGTGGTGGTACTACTACTACTAGCAGCAGCAGCAGCAGCAGCAGGAACAGTAGTTGTACCAGTAGTAGCAGTATCAACCTTGTCACGAGTTTTAATCAAATAAAAAATTTTTTTTAAAGCAGAAATGGAATTAAGAAGTCGTCAAACGTTTATAATCAGATGGGTCTTAATATCATTTTTTTTTTCTTTTCACGAAAAAAAATTCTATTCCGATTACCGTTTTAATCTGTTACTTCTACCCTAGTACCTCTTCTCTTTCCATTTCGTCATTTCAGTATTTCACCCCCATCACTGTAATCATTATCGTTACTACTATTATGATTATCATTATAATTATTGTTGCTTTTATTATTATCAACATTATTGTTATTATCATTTCATCATCATCAGTATGTTAGTAGTAGTAGTAGAATCATTTCGATTATTATTACTATCATCAAATGATTATAATACCATTACTTTTCTTCTTTTTTAAACTTATTACTGTCTTAATATGTGTACACACACACACACACACACACACACACACACACCAGCCATCTTCTCTTCCCTAGTCTGTTTCCATTCTGCCGTTGTAATTTTTCACTCCCACCACAGCTCGTGTCAAGACCGAAGAGAAAGTTGATTGATTGTTCGTCCTTTGTTTCCTTCGTTTTCAACGTTTGTCCTGCCTGAATAGGTCGAAGCGCGCAGTGTCTGTTTTGTAGTTTGTTCCCTCGTTTGGCACCTCAATTTCCGCCAGTGTCACCCCACTGTGAAACCTTCATTACAAGTAGATTGAAAACCAAGATCAACTGACACTGATGGCTGCCTGAAAATAACTCAAACAGCCATTATGATTTTAATTCAATTCGGCCAACCACGTTTCTTGGCAAAAAACAAACAAAAAAAACCTGGATATAAAAGAGGATTCAATCTTTTGCACTGAGCGGTTGGAAGCTGTGACACGGGTGATGAATTTAAACTAAAAAGCCATTCGCCAAACGAATTAAAAGAATCGACAACGGCCGTTAAGGGAGGGGGGGTCGGGGGTATGGGGGAAGAGGTGGGGGATGGGAGAGGAGATGGGTAAGTTGGTGAAGATGCTGTAAACGTGACATTCTCACAAAGATGGCCACGCTATCCCTCTTAGCTGCTTTTGAGAACCAACGTACAACAGCACCTGTGCAAAAAAAACTTCAGGCAACGAACATTGTCTGGTTTTGTTGTTCTCACTGCTTCTGTCAAATTGGTTACGTTTGCACCGACGTCCGTTTGTGTCTGTCTGCAAGGTAACAGTAACCCCCTCATCTCCCCCCCCCCCACCCCACCCCAATTCCCATCCAACAAAAACCACTCTCAACTGATGTGAATCAAACTTCATCGAAAGATGATGCTGCCGATCAACGACCTCATTCAACGTCAGTGCGGATCCGTGATTTGGATCCAGGTCGAACAACGAATCCAGGATCTGTTGGCAAAATTATTACGCATTTTGTTACGCAAAAGCGACTGAAGCGATTGAAGAAAAGCTCAATGAAATGTGATCGAAAGATCAACCCATTGAATTTTGATAGGACTCCGGATCAAACCAATTCTTTTCACACTGTTCATAACATTGTTACAGGTCTTTTCACATTGTTCCTAACATTGTTACAGGTCTTTTCACATTGTTCACAACATTGTTACAGGTCTTTTCACATTGTTCATAACATTGCTACAGGTCTTTTCACATTGTTCACAACATTGTTACAGGTCTTTTCACATTGTTCATAACATTGTTACAGGTTTTTCACTGAACATGAACACCAACTCATTAGAATGAAATGGTAACCGCCTACAACTCAGCACATTTTGCATGGAATGTTTCAACCTTTCTGATGAGATACGTGAAGGCTTTTTTTGTTGCTTTGTATGCCAATCTTAAAAGAAAATGGGAAGCAACTCCTTCAGTTTGTATGTTATATTCCTTCCCCCGTGGCATAAAGTGATTTTATTGTTTCACTCAGCTAAATACCTGAAAGCGCAGATTCAACATTCACTCGTCGCTAGCGACGGTCGGCGCTGTCCTACATGTAACCTTTTCGTTGAGTGCATTTTCATTTGAACACAAAATGCAAACTTCAGTGTCCTCTTTACGGAGATTTTGATCATTTCCCCGTCTGTGAATTCCGCCATATGTATTTATACATGCATGCGTGCGCGCGTGCATGAGGATGAGGAGCGAGTAGTAGAGTAGTAGTAGGAGTAGGAGCAGAAGTAGTAGTAGAAGTAGAAGTAGTAGTAGTAATAGTGGTAGCAGTAGTAGTTTTAGTAGTATTAATAGTAGCAGTAGTAGTAGCAGTTGCTGTTGTAGGAGGAGGAGGAGGAGAGGAGGAAGAGGGGAAGGAGACAATTACAATAAAAAAAAGTGTAAGGGCGATCGGGAGAGCCCAGGTCTACGCCAAAGTCGAACGAATCCCGGATCCGCCGTTGATACGAGATCAAAATATAAAGAAACAAACTGTTGTGTTTAGTGTGACGTGGGATGAGTCAGTGGCTAGTCCTTTTCTTACAATTAAAATGTGAAGGCGTGTTTCCTGCCGCGCGAGATGAGTCGATGACTAGACCTTTTCCCTTTTAATTCTATTAAGAAAGTTCCTGAGTGAAAACATTTTCAATCGGCAGGTACATTAATAGAAGGGAAAGAGAAAATGTTATCGATCATAGCAGCTGAATACAGCATACACATATACTTATACATACATATATATATTTGTATATATATATATGCCAACATTTTTTTTATAATTTAATTTTAAATTTATTTGTTTATCGAATCAGTATACCTTTTGTTACAACTTCATAACTAGTATTACAAATGTTATATTTACTACTTTCATTAATGTAATCATTATTCTTTACAATATTTCAAACATTTCAGCTTACCACTTTTCTAGCCTCCTATAGCATCACTACCATTACTGTAGATTTACAATCACAATTATTAACAAAACTATTACTGTAATTATTGATATACCTATTGGATTCCATCCTTCCCATAACTTGTATCTTCTGTTTCCTTTCTGTTCTTCCTGTCCTCCCCTCTCCCTCCTCCCCTTGGTGGTGTTGTTGTTTTTGTTTGTTTGTTTTCCTCCTTACTATCAGAATTAATACCTTTAGTACCATAAATATTATTAACATTGTTATTTTTTATTTATTATTATTTTCATCTATTTATTCTAGTACTATTATTTTTCAATTATTTATTTATGCATTTATTATCATTATTACTAATTTTTTTAATGTTTTATTCATTTATTTGTTTGATTATTTAAAAATGTATTTTCTAAATATATTTCTGTATCATGCTTTTATTACCTTAACCTTCACTATCGTTGTTAGCAGTATCATTCAGTAATACTATTGCTAGTATTGATACTACCACCACTAACATTGACATCACCATCGCCTTCGCCTCTGGGACTGTTGCCACGGCAACCCTGCTATTTAAGAATCCTCTAACCCACTCTCCTTTCTCCCTTATCCATACTTATTGACACCAAGATTG
Source organism: Conus canariensis (assembly GCA_033310375.1). NCBI lineage: Eukaryota > Metazoa > Mollusca > Gastropoda > Neogastropoda > Conidae > Conus > Conus canariensis. The sequence goes on along the minus strand of CM065725.1, from coordinate 19,133,691 downwards.
GTAGTAATCTTGTCTTATTTTTTATTTTTTTTTCCCAATATTTTGACCATTATTAGTATTCATATCAGTAATATTATTATCATCATTACGACTTATTTCCCTTCCAACAGCCTCGTTCTCATTCAACGCCTTATTCCTTGCGCTGAACTCTGAAGCGATCTGAAGCGATCAAAGCTAAGTGAATTTTCGTCATTTCATTCGTTTGTGTCTCACCTGAAGAAGACCTATGAGGTCGACATGCGTTGTGTTTTGTCTTGTGACTCGTTTGTCCACGTTTCTCTGGGCGGTTCGCTAACATTTATTTAAGATAAGTGTAAACAGCTTTTTCATTCTTATAGAATGTATTCTCTTAGATCTCGGTTCCTACAATGTTTCTCTCAGACCTGTGGTCCTACAGCTGTTCTCTCAGACCGACCTCCCAATGACTTTTTATCCCCAGACCTAGGCTTCAACAACAACATCAAACCTCAGTTTCTGGACAGACGTATATTCGTGAAGTCTCAAATCCCTTGGATCCATGTTCATACAACTTCTGTTTCCCCAAACCTGCGTTCCTACAGTCTCAGGTCCCTACGACCCAGTATGATCATACTTTATCATAACCCCTATTTCTTCAGGCCTGTGTTCCTACACCTCTGTTCCCTCAGAACTCTGTTCTGACAGCCTCTGTTTCGTGAGTACTATGATCATGTCCTTTATTCCCACATTTCTATGTAATTTAAGATATAGGTTCCTACAGCCTGTATTCCCCCACTCTTGTTTTCAAAGCCTGTGTTTTGTACATACTATATTACTTCACCAATACGTTTCCTAATCCCCATGTCCCTTAGATCTTAAGTATAATATTTATCAACATTGTGTTCTACCAAGTCAATAGAAACCTAACAGCATTATTGTATTTCCTGAATACATGCTCTCCAAAGCTTGTGGAAACACAGTTGTCAGTCCTATATTTCCAACGTCAATATCACTCCAACAGTATTCTCATAGCCCCTTGGTCCTACTTACCCTCACGCTTATATTACATCAGCACCATAATCTTTACCCCTATGTGACCCCACGTCAATAGGATCCCAATAGTATTATCAAATTCCCGTGTCCTACATTCTCTTATGTTTATATTACTTCACTGTTATTTCTTTGGTCCTACGTTCTACTAGGTCAATATGGCCCCAAGAACATTATCATTTCCCCCCAGTCCTACGTTCCCTGATAATTATAGGACATCAGTATTTTATTCACTTAAAAAAAAACGTCTTTCTGGTCCGTGATGCTCTAAAATTGTTATAATATTTCACGGTCCTACGATCCCCAGTGTCTTATACTACCTCTGCATTGTTATCTTTCCTCAGCCTCATGTCTCCTCATTAATTCAGGTGTTATTATATGTGATCAGTTTTATTATTTTCATAGTCCTGTCGCACACACCAGGATTCTTTTAACGCTAATAGCTCTTTATTTGCTTTATTCCTGTGCTCTGTCAGATCATTTGGTAAGATGAATTCGTCCTGAACATTGAAACGCCCTCAATGCATTCTCTCTCTCTCTCGCTCTCTCGCTTCTCCTCTCTCTCTCTCTCTCTCTCTCTCTCTCTCTCTCTCTCCTCTCTTCAATGATTACAGCTCAACTATCGATCTCTGCTGGCATACTGACGGTTCCGAAAAAAGAAACGTGATCAAATCACCAGCCGCCTACGGACTATACATTTACACTCTTTGGTGTTTCTTTGAAGCGAAATTTCCATCAGCATCGCTGACCCAAGCAACGGGAGGCAGCCCCTCTCACCTCTGGCCATTAAAGGCAAGCTTTGATCTGTGTGCACAGTGCCCATAGCTGGAACTGTGCATCGTCTGCAAGGTCGGAAAGAACATAGTCCGTGTGGTTTTGTAGTTCATAGTCCGCTCACTTTGATATAACAGGACCCACGTTCAGTTGCACCTGGCCATATTCTCTGCCTGTAATGATAACACTGTTTTCACCTGCGTCTGTTTGTCTGGGTTTTTTTTTTGTTTTGTTTTTTTTTTTTTCTTGTCGGTAAGATTGAGAAAAAGCTGTCAAACAAATTTTAAACACAAAACCTGATTCACATTTGAAATGTGACACAGGAATGAACCTGTGATCAAATGGCAGTTCTGGTATCCCTTTAGCTAGATCATTAACATTGTCCCACTGAACATGGATATTATGAATGTGTTTATCACTCTGGATTAACATCCCAGGAGTCATATCTTCATCGAATACAAAAACCTTTCAAGTGATCGTCATTTCCTATTTTACACATCATGTTACCAAAAAAGTGCATGGAAAGAATTTCTTTAAGTCCATACGTACCACTTGACAACAAACGTAGTTTTGGCTGGTGGGTCTGGCTGTCCTGAGCGCCCTTCTAGATCTTTCGAACATCCTCGTTTGGCAGAGAGTTGTTCTGATAATACACAGGCCTCTGATGAAAATGAAGATCAGGACGTGAAGAGTGTGTTCATACATTTTGAATGGCCAACGAGAAGATGATTGTCTCATTACTTGTTTGCCTCTTGGAATGTATTGGTAAAAGGCCATCTCTTGTGCATTTGTCAAATTTATCTGTGAATAAAGGCAATCAATTTTAAGGTGCAAATTCATTCCCTGAACGTGACTTTTTTGGCTATGTTAAGAAAGACTGCTGATAGTATTTTTCGTAAGATTTGCAACAACCATCTTCCAAACAGGTGATAGCACACCATTATGTAATGGAAAAGAGTAGGGATGGGGGACAGCACTGTTTGTCCATGGCTCCAATACAAAGGAAAAAGGTGAGCGTCAGACTTCTTTCTGTTGATGAAAGCATGGCTCTTTTGACTTATGACTGAACTCATCATCAGACAGTGTGTTGTGCTTGGTTGTTCTATACCTGACTCTCACGTTTATCCGTATCATTACCATTTCCTTTCTCCTGGAATCAGTTTCCCACTTCTTTGTGTGCTTCACAATCTCCCTCTCTCTCTCTCTCTCTCTCTCTCTCTCTCTCTCTCTCTCTCTCTCGGAGCAGCAACAAATTGACAGGTTTTAAGAGCGGAAGAGGAGAGAGAGGAGGAATGGTGATGAATATGAATACTCTCGGAAATTAACGTGTCTGTTTTCCCAGGTCTTTTCCGTATCTGCTGACATATCATATTGGTTCGGTTACGGTTGTTTAATTAATCTTTTGCTTTATCTTTCCACACACACACACACACACACACACCACACACACACACACACACCACACACACACACATAGTAGTAGAAAACGATCTGATGTTGCTCCGATTTCGTGGTGTTGCTGCATACACACAGACACACATGGAAAAGTGGCAAAGGGACTTTGACATAAAGTACGTACATGCTAAAGGTGCCACAGTTGCCTACATGTGCGATAAGCCTGGACATTGACTGGCTTAACGCGCATGCCAGCGTGCGGGCGCACGAATGTGGGTTCTTAGGACTGGAGGTGGAAGAGGAATGGGAACTGGGGAGCGGTGAGAAAAAAAAAAAACAAAGGATCCAGAACTGTTTTTTTTATGGAGAGGTCCATTACCACTCATGAAAAGTGCATGTAAAGAAAAGCTATCAGTTCTGCGGTGGGGGGGGGGGGGGGGGGGGGGGGAGAGGACAGACAGACAGACAGACTGATAAGAGACAAAGACAGAACAGAGACAGAGACAGAGAGAGAGAGAGAGAGAAGACAGAGAAAAAGACAGAGTGCCAGATGGAGAGAGATGAACTTGTGAACTTCCCATGAGGACACAACACACACGGTTCATCTGTGAGCGTGCGCGGGGGAGAGGGGGGGGGATCAAAGGCTAAGGATGTGAAATGAATGCAAGCGATAAAAAAGGAAACAGAAGAACAAGGAATTGCACATTACAACACCAAAAAGACCACTGACTGGCGATCCTGTATTCCCAAGACTGTGTACATTAAACACCCCCAATGAATACGTAATGCGTAGGCGTAGCCCACCACAATATCATTCCTTATTTTTTTCACTGCAAAACATGCCGTATTTAGACTCTGGAGCTAATATGCCAGATAGATTCTTCCCTGAGGCTCTCAAGAATTGTAATATATTTACAAGAAGCATGACCTTTTGTTTTGCTTCTGCTGCAGCCTTCGCTTTTTCCCTTCTGAAAAGCAAAACAAAACAACACAAACACACACACACACACACACACACACACACACACACACACACACACACACACACACACAACACAGAGCACTTGGGGAAACTAGGTTATTCAAACGGTCTCCCACTGGTCTGGTCTAAAAAAAAGAAAAAAGAGCAACAAAGCGACCACACAAAAATAAAGGAACACGTAAAAACATGCATGCGCGTACATAAACACGCACAAACCCCTGTCTTTTGCTCTCCCTTCTCTTCTCTGTCTCTCTGTCTGTCTCTGCTTCTTCTTTTCTCTCTCTCTCTCTCTCTCTCTCTCTCTCTTCTCTCTCTCTCTCTCTCTCTCTCTCTCTCTCTCTCTCTCTCTCCCTCTCCTCCTCTCTCTCCCCCTTCCCTCTCTCTTTCCTCTCACCCTCACTTCCCTCTACCTTCCAGCCCCAAATTCCCGCCTCGTTTACACCTAGAACACCCCACCTCCCTCACAACTTCACAGATACAAAACACGCGCGCGCGTATACACACAGACACAAGAACGAACGACACGCACGACCAACGAACGAACACACACACACACACAACACACACACCGCACGCACGACGCACGCACCCCACATACACACAAGCGTGCATTGGCATGTAAGACATCATCCCACTTCCCAGCTATGGACGTCTGTCCCTATCTCCATCACGTATAATCATTTCAAAGACGAGGCAGCATCCGAGGAATGGTTAAGAGAGAGAGAGAGAGAGAGAGAGAGAGAGAGAGAGAGAGAGAGAGAGAGAGAGAGAGAGGAGGGGTAAGAGAGAGGGGAAGAAAGTTAAGGATATGGATATTTTTACCCATAGTGGCCACAGCCCATAATGAAGGGGGGTAACGTGAAGAATCTTTTCAAAGAAGAAGCAAGAACAAGTCAATCAAATACCAATCAACGTGCAACGGGTAACCGAAACAACTAAACATCAAACAGTACACAACAATTAATTCTTAACTACATACAATACTTCGAATCCTAAATGCTTTGTACAAGAAAACGGTAAAACATGTTATGGTAGCTTCGTTCGTAGAAGCCACGGGTAATAAAAGTCAAAATAAAGAAGGATGCTTAGAATATTTTAAAAAGATTAACCCACTCCTCAGATCATTCAAATTAGGACAACAAAACACAAATGGTACCTCGTTTTCTTTGGCACTTTTACATAGCGGACAGATAAGATCACATTTGCTGTGCTTCCTATAACGACAATAATGAACACAAAGATCGGAAATATCTAAAACTGTACTTTGTCATGATATACATTAAATGACTGTCCATTTTAACTGATAGATATGCTGGAACACAATGGATAATTCTAAACTGTCTGTAGAAAACAAAACGGCCGCTTTCCTGAACATTCTTGCCATCTGCAATCGATCAGTCTATTCCGAAATATTCCAAGGAACCCATTTGTATCGCCAACACCCTGTTGTAACCACACCAAACCAAAGCCAAGTTCAGATAATTAACCCTCACATTTGAAACCCAAAATTTAGAAAGGGAGGGGGTTAGTTACCGCCAAGAACAGAGACAAACAAAGTACAAGACAAAACAATGCATTTCGACCTCTTGGGTCTTCTTCAGGCAAAAACAAATAACATTTAGGACAGTGAAAACGAAGAACGAGAAACCACTTTCTCCTATATTCGGCGCAGATGATTTTGATTTTGCGTCGAATATGAGAAAAGTGTTTTCTCGTTTTTCGTTTTCACTGACCTAAACGTTATATTTTTTGCCTGAAGAAGACCCAAGAGGTCGAAGTGTATTGTGTTTTGACCTGCATTTTGTTTGTCTGTGTCCTTGGCGGTAACTAACCCCTTCTCTTTCTAAATTGTGCTTCATTTTCCGCCCTCAGTCGCTCCGCTTTGAAGCCCATTTGAAACCTAATTTACTCTTCCTATCGCATCCAAATCATATGAGAGAGAGAGAGAGAGAGGAGAGAGAGAGAGAGAGAGAGAGAGAGAGAGAGAGAGAGAGAGAGAGCTACAAACAGAGATTGATTAAGTATAAAACGAAGATGAAGGCGGGACAAAGTATATATTTGTGAACCGTTGACTAGTCGCAAACGACATGGGACGTACCGGGAAGGAAAGGTTAGGGATGGGACAGAACAAACAACAGAGAGAGAGAGAGAGAGAGAGAGAGAGAGAGAGAGAGAGAGAGAGGAGGAGGGAGGGGACAGAGAGAGAGATTAAGTATAAAACAAAGATGAAGGTGGGGCAGACAAAGTAAATATTTGTAAACCGTTGACTAGTCGCACCGGGAAGGAAAGGTTAGGCAGGGGACAGAACAAACAACAAAAGAGAGAGAGAAGAGAGGAGGAGAGAGAGAGAGAGAGAGAGAGAGACAGACAGACAGACAGACAGACAGACAGACAGAGACAAAGAGGAAAAGAATATCCACCAGGCGGAGAGGGGGGGAGAGGGGAGAGAGAGGGGAGAGAGAGAGAGAGAGAGAGAGAGAGAGAGAGAGAGAGAGAGAGAGAGAGAGAGAAAGAGAGAGATCGTGACAGAGAGGAAAAGGGGGAAAGAATAACCACCAGGTGGACAGAGAGAGAGAGAGAGAGAGAGAGAGAGAGAGAGAGAGAGAGAGAGAGAGAGAAGAGAGAGGAAAGAGAGAAGGCGGGAGAGAGAGAGCGGGAGAAGCGGAAGCGGAGGAAGTTTATTCAGTGTAGGCCATAGCCCATTCTGAAGGGGGTACAATATCTTGATAATACACTTTTCAATTAAAACAATGAATAGTTAATTATATAACATAACATGACAGATGAGCATTGATCTATCCTAATCGCATTATCCAATACCACTTCAACTGAGTAATACAGTGCGTCTTTTAAATGCTTTGTACAAATATATGCAAACATTCTTCAGTGTTATTTCATTTCGATTTGCCATGAGCAGTACGACATTAAACAGACATGGGTTTCTGAGATATTTAGGGGGGATAAAATCATTTGCGAAATGAGAGAGCGGGAGAGAGAGGGAGAGAGAGAGCGGGAGGGAGAGAGAGGCAGAGAGAAAGAGAGAGAAAGAGAGGAGAGAGAGAGAGAGGGGGGAGAGAGAGAGAAGGGGGGGGGGGGGCGTGGGTGGTGGAGGGCTGAGTGTTGTGCGGTAGTATTGTGGAGGTGGGGGGGGGGGGGGGGGGGGGGGGGTAAACAGTAACGATGACTTATTCATAAACAGTCTGAGACCTCTTATGAACAACAGAATAAATGTTTATATTGCGGGGTTCGGAATGCCGTCAAATCGTAAGCAGTCAGGGACAATCTAATACTTTTTAGCGCTTTTTATGGACCATCGTGTGCTGGCTTTGGTGCTTCATACATTCATGTTCATAATTTGATGGTTTTCACAGGACTGTCATACGTGATGTTGAATAATGTTAACAGGATGGTGGAGTGTGGAGGTCCTCCTCCTCTCTCTCTCTTTCTCCACCATTCTTTCCTTCCATTGTAAACGCTGTGTTACTATTGAATCTTGACAAGCTCCCAACCATAGAATTATCAATCTCTTTTTTTAGATGAAGATTACCGTTTTGCTTCCGTCAGCATTTTTCTCTCTCCACCCTCCCTCCCCCTCCCCTCTCCCAATTCTACTCCCTTCAAATTCCCACCTTTCTCTTTCCCATCATGCTTCAATCAAGGCATTTTTTCAACCACCAGTATCCAAGTGAGCTAGGACAGTCAGAGCTTGAATCTATGACCGAGTTCAACACAAAACGGATGACCAAACTCCGAGCAGATGATGTCTAAGCGATGCGTCCTCCCTCCTCTCTCTCTCTCTCTCTCTCTCTCTCTCTCTCTCTCCTTCCTGCCTCTCTCCCTCTCTCTCCCCCCGCCTCTCTCTCTCTCTTTGCCACATCCTCTCCTCCCCCGCTGATCTCACGCCAATAGAGGCTGAACTTCAGAAATACGGAAGCGTGCGGAACACACAGGATTCAAAGATTTTAATCCTGTGACCCCTTTTGGAGCATGGAGGACTTGAAACAAATCAAACAAATGTAAATGGTGTTGCTGTTGTCGTACCCTGGCTAAAAGACTCCAGGGATCATCCGAACAGCCGAAGTACTTGAACACTATGGTACAAATGCATCAGCTGGGGATGAGAACATTACGTGTGTGATGTAAATGAAACACATCAAACATCCACAAAATTTCCCGATAGTTAACATACTGAATAACAACTTTACTAAGTTTTAGAAACTTCGCTAAGTTTAGCAACACTTTTTTTTATCACCACAGAGCAAACGACAATAGCTAAATACGGACTTTATACATGTAAATTTCCTCGGTATAAACTGATTTCTAATGTCGTTATATTTGGTGCATTTCATTACAAAATGAAATTCATCACCAAGGTCATTCTGGTCGCAATCCCGACAGAATATTTCATTGTGAGATATTCCAAATCGTCTGCTAATTTCTATCAGGAGTTTATGATTACCACAGCGAAACCGAATTAGTGAGTATATATAAACATCAGGCAACATTTCAATATATTTTTCCCGGCAAAACTTTGTTTTGAAATTCCTATAAAATAAAAACTTATTACTAGATTCTAAAGCATCATTCCATGCACGTATGTAAATGTCTTCTGATGAATTACGAACATTTCTACAGAGACTGTGAACAGACGAAAACTTTTGTGTCTCCCACACACAATGGAATCCTGTTTCTATTAGGATATCCCGTATACACATCAACCACCTAGATGTAAAACTCTGATTTCTGTGTAAATCATATAATTCCTTATACAATCTAGATGAATATTTGTTTGTTTGTGGTGAAAGTAATGATCGCCAGAATTTTAGCATTCGTGCGTATACTGGAACTGAAACAGAATGTATTCCTAGTTCTCCATACATCAATTCTGTTTTGGCAGAACGATTTAAATGAAAAATATGCTTGAAAAATTAAGCTGAAAACGTTTTCATTAGCTTTAAATCACTATATCCACAAATTTCACACCCACATAAATGTACAGGCAGTACCATTGACTGGTATACGTCCAATACAATGCTCATAGGAAAATTTTGAAATCTTGCCATCTTTAACACACACACAACACACACACACAACACACACACACACAAGCACACCACGCACACGCACACGCACGCACGCACCACCACACACACACACACACACACACACACACACACACACACACACAAGCACGCACACATGCACGCACGCACATCACACCATCAGACACACCAGTATATTTCCCCCGTCCACAGTGACCGTTGTTCCCATTACACCACAATCATTGACAGAGGAGGCAGAAAACGAGAACAGTGGAGAGACTAAGACAGGGCACACAAAGAGAAGAGAGAGAGAGAGAGAGAGAGAGAGAGAGAGAGAGAGAGAGAGACAGACAGACAGAGCAGACAGACAGACAGACAGAGAGACAGAGAAGAGAGAGACAGAGGACAGAGTCAGACAGACAGACAGACAGACAGAGACAGAGACAGGGACAAAGATGGAGAGTTGTCAGAAAGCCGGAATAATGGAGAGACTCAGAGAGGCACACAAAACCTTTTGTGTAGAGAGACAGGGAGATGGGGAGGGGTGTGAAGCCAGACTGACGGGACACACAGGTCAATGACGATTACAGACCGATGGTTCTACACAGGAAAAGGCTGTGTCTGCAGAATGCATCACTTTATTGGTTATATGAATAAGCGACGCAAACTGTCAGCCAGTAATTCTGAGAGAAAGACAAGGGGAAGCATAGTGGGAGAGAGAGAGAGAGAGAGAGAGAGAGAGAGAGAAGAGAGAGAGAGGAGAGAGAGAGAGAGAGAGAGAGATGCAGATGTTTATTCGTAAAGGCCATAGCCCCTTAGAAGGGGGATACATATAAAAGAACTTTGCATAATCCATTTCTAATCAGGGGTACAAACAAACTAAGGTATTACAGAATTTCTTCGTTTAAACCCTCTGTAAAAATACACAGCAAGCTGCTTCACATTTTATCATTTGTCGATGACATTAACAAAATTAACCTGAATAGCGTTTGCGTCGCCTAAATAGTGAAGGATGCATATAGTATTTGGATGGAATACACTGTTGTCTAAGATCACTTAGTTCTGGGCATGAAAGAACAAAATGAACTTCATTTTCTTGAGATTCCTGACATAATGGACAAACAGTCACACGATCGTTTAAATGTCTGCAACACTGTGAATGTTCATAGATATCTGATATACCAAATCTGAACTTGGTTATCATATAATTCAAATGTCTGTCAATAACCATTGACAAATACCTCGGAACACAATGCATAGGATTTAGCATTCTATAAATATCAAATCTATTACTGTCTTCAACATGAGTTCCACCTCTGCCATCTACAATCAATCAATGTTTGCCGAAAAACACGGACAAAAGCATTTATATCGCCAACACCCTGATTTTTCCATACAAAACCAAATCCATATTCATACAACTTTAGCCTTACATTCGAGACCCAATTTTTCTTACCCCTTGCATCTAACTCCACGAGCATCGTATAGGCTTTATAAGGTAATCTGTGTGGTTCCATTTGTGTTATCCTTAACAAGTAACGAATACATTTAATCACAGATATTAAATAGATAGGATATCGGTTAGTCCCTCCATATACCACATCATTTGGTGTTCTCATCGAGAGAGAGAGAGAGAGAGAGAGAGAGAGAGAGAGAGAGAGAGAGAGACAGAGACAGAGACAGACAGAGAGAGACAGAGACAGAGACAGAGACAGACAGACAGAGACAGCTGTGGTACTGGAAACCAATTTACATCAGCTCAAGGGACGTGTCCGAATATTAGTGCCCTCATCAACTACATAATGAACTGAATCCAATAACCGACATACATCGATACGAAACACCGACCGTGCACATCACTTATACCACTAATTCAACGGATTGGGCAGACTATGGGAAATCAACATGTTACTAAAAATACACACAGCAAGTGCCCGACTCAGACCGCATGAAATGAAAGCATTACGCGAGACAAGCGAAAGAACATGCACTCTTAGTTTTGCGTCTATCTGCGAACAGCCCCTCTGACTTTAAACACGTATGGAAGCATTGCTTTCTCGCACGCAAACACACGCACATGCACAGACACATGTGCATGAAAGCATACTAACCTACTCTCATGGCTTCACCTCTCTAATGTCCAGATGAACACATGTTGAACGCTTTACGCTCTCAGCTCTTCAATCTCTCATCCCTCTCTCTCTCTCTCTCTCTTTAACCTCTCACTTCCCTCACCTTCCATCTCTCTCTCTCTCTCTCTCTCTCTCTCTCTCTCTCTCTCTCTCTCTCTCTCTCTCTCTCTCTCTCTCTCAGGTGGCTTAGTAAACTATATGCTTTTATATGAATTATTCATCCATTCCCCTCCTAGAGGGACAATGCCTTATACATGAATAAAACATTTCACTCTGAACGTCTCTTTTGAGCAGCTTACTCAAATTACAGGCACATCGAAAACACGTCCACGGTTATAGTGGTGAGTGTGAATGATATCGAAGTGCACATGCAGAACAGGAAAACCAGGATCGAATTCCCTCATCAGATACCTGCCTTATCACACTTCTCTTACACACATTTGGAAAACACGTCAGTAACAACGTGACGGATAAGGGTTTCGTAGTAAAGACTACCGCTCGGGAAATCTGAACGCTCTGATGTGAGATATGTGAAATTCTGGCGCTTCCGAGATATTTCGCCGGGGAGAGTTTGACTGATGTCCACGTTTCACCCGATCATACGTTCGCAGCGTCTATGGTTTATGTAGATCGAAGATTTAGACTAGTGTCCTGCCTCGGTTTCCCACTAAATGGCTTCCATCCTGTTCGCTCGAGAAGCAGCTTTCCATTTCGGTGTGAGAACTGCTGAACTGACCCGTCTGCCCTCACAGTTTACCACGCATGCCAGCTTCTTCCTCCCTGCTGCTCAGCCAGGGCGGCCTGCTGCCAGTTTCTCGCCACTGTTGGAGCATAGACTAACAATGCGTGTGAGCTTCAGCCTTGAGAATTTGACACAGAGAGCCGTGATGTCTGGTAAAAAAGAAAGGCATGCAATGCGGGAGCAGGGGACAGACACAGAGCCAGTAGGACCAATAGGAAGTGGTGAATGCCTTCAGTGAGGTGGTGGAACTCAAACTATTGAAAGGAGAAGATACTGATCCATGCCCTTCTTTTTCCATAGACGTGTAGTGTCAACATGAACAAGTATTGACGTACTCGAGTTCAGGATACTGCACAGTGTTGTGGGAGGGAGGGGGGGGGGGGGGGGGGTGGAGGGGGGAGGGGGGGGCGGGGGTGGTGATGCGAGTTGAGGGGTGCTTTTTTCTTCTTTTCTCTCTTTTCTCTTTTTTTTTTAAATTCTTTTTTTGTCTTTGGACGCTCAAGCTTTAAAGACCGAGGAAAGGGGGGTGTAGCTAGTCTCTGGGGGCAAGGCATTCCAATCCTGGACGGTTTTGAGGAGGAGAAGGTTTTTTTTCCTGGCAGTCAGAAAACGCAATGCTACAGCTACTTCTGCCACTGATAGGTAAGGGGGGATGGGGTCATTACACCTTAGGCATGCCAGTCTGGAAAGAATTTTGTACAGCGCTGTCGTTACTCAGGTGACGGCCACTGCGGGCCACAGTAGGTGCCCAAGCATGTCTTCGACCCTGGAGGTGTTTGCCACTAAGTACATCTCGGAGGACACACACTCGAGGATCTGTCCGTGGAGACTGTGACCTGATCTTGCATTAACCAGCTTCGTAGTTCGGGACATGGCAGATGAATACACTTGTGCTCGTGAAGGTGTAAGCCACCGTAACTCTGCCAGGCCTCTAGTCTGTCAAGATGCCCCTAATGCAAACCAGGGTTACTGGTACAGGTGACAAAGTGGAAGACAGCAGTATCACATGCAAAATGTCCACAAGGAAAGAAGGCTACAAACGGGAGGTCATTTACGTAGACTAGGAAGAGGCAAGGCCTGGCAACAGTTCCCTGCCGGATGCCTGATCTGACGCTGACATACCCTGTTTGTGAGCCATCAGCCAGTACTGCCTGTTTCCAGTCACTGAGGAAGTGTACAATCCAGCCCTTGATGTCTCCTCTAATGCTGTAATGGTCAAGCCTGTGAACAAAGAGCCTGTGACGTAACTAGTTGTACGCTTTTTCGAAGTCCATGATCATTACGTCAGCGCTTAATCGCTCTAAGAGTTCTTCAATAAACTTGGGTTGCGGGGACTTACAGGAGTGGTGTTTGCAGAAACCATGTTGTTGACTGGACAGGATGCCATGCACCTTTGCGAGAATTTAGGTTGCTAACACAGTGTCCGAACCTTCTGTGGAGTATGAATGTGTGGCAATATTTTTCATCAAGAAAAATCCAAATGCGTCGGGGTTCTACTTTGAAAAATCATCTCAGCGGTACCAATTCAGGTAAAACACAATCGCAACCGTCAAATTTCCCACCACATTTTCTCTATCATGGACGATGGCATTGTTTTATGATACAAAGACTCGGTGAGATTTAAAGCTGTTGTTGAAAGTACATGTACTCTCACCATTTTAAAGTTTTCACCATTTCTTTAAACAAGTTCAGCTGACACAAGAACTGTAAGCGCACTTGAAATATTTCAGCACTGAGGAGACAAACGAAAGCCATACACTTGTACATACATATGTCGATGAATGAATAATGAGCTGAACGGTGATAGAAGCAGTCTCATGGCTGTGAACATCCCAAAACCTGATTCTTTCACAATGAAACTGTTGAAAAAAATTCAAACAGGGAGAAAAAAGGAAAGGAACAGAAAAAAGGAAGTGATAAATTGCAGACTGGATAAACCTTCACCGCCATGTAAAATCCCAACACTGTAAAACAGACAGGTTCGAACAGGTCGAAAAAAGGCAGGAAAATAAAACTGTGTGATAAGCTGCGGACGGGATGAACGTTCACCGACATGTGAAATCCCCACACTGTCACTTGTCTCACATAAACATAGCAGAATTAGCGCTTCATATCAACCTTAACCGAGATTTATTTTCAAAGAAAAGAACGATAAATGTATTACGAAACCTGAATAAAGAAAAGATAACGATGGAAAAAGGATGGACAGAAAGACAGAAAAGTTTCAATTCAATTCATATTGCTATAACACACCTTAAAGATGGCCTCTTGCCTGAAGACCCATATAGATTGAAATAAAAAGAAACAAAAAAAAACCCCCCCCCCCCCCCCCCCGAAATCACTACGATGTTAAATCAGGCAGGTAATAAAAGCAGAAACAGAAAAAGGAAAAGAAAACAGGTAGAAAAGAAATAAGGCAAAAGGAAAAAAAAAAATGGAGAAAAATGAAGAATCATATCATGCATCGAAAACGCATTTTCAATTTTTAATAAAGGGCTGTAAAGGGTGGACTAAGAAGAAAGCAGCTCACTGAATTATTCATTTGACAGGTAATGAAATAAGAAAGAAGTAAAAATGCTGAGCTGAAGAGCAAGATCAAAAGGAGGAGAAGGAGAAAGAAGAAGAACAACAACAACAACAACAAAAAAAGAACAAGAAGAAGCAGCAGCAGCAGAAGAAGAAGATTAAGAAGAACAAAGAGAAGGAGGGTGAGGAGGTAAGACCTAAGAAGAAGAAGAACAACAACAACAACTACAACAACAACAAGTATGACATAACTGCGAGGGCAGTCTAAGAGAGCCCAGACCCACACCAAGGTCGAACAAATCTTGAATTCGGACAGAAACATCAAGAAATAACCGGCGTATTTCATGTGGCAGGGTAGTGTAAAATCGGTCCATACGCGGGTTTTCCTTTGTTTGATTTATGTTAGCAAGTTAATCCATCAGTGAAAACATTTTCACCGTAATGGAAAGTGATAGTAGGTACGGAGAGAAAGAGCTACTTCCTATTATTGTTGGTTCTATGACAAGAGAAGTACAAAATGTCGGCGTTTTCATATTAAGAAATGATTTTTTTCCGAAAAAATAAACGGCTGACTCAAATTCCATTCAGCGAGGCCATTATACAATTTACAGTGAACATGGAGACCGTGAACTTTCCATTTTCGAACTGACCACTATCTCTGAAGTTACCGTCAATTCAAAAACAATGTCTACATCTGCACCAGAGCTGTCAATTCTTGGGTCATATTCAGTCTTTCTACCTGGTTTCCTTCAAATGAGTTAAACAAATGTTTGCGTGATCTTGCTCAAAGTCGGAAAAAAAAAAAACGGAGGACACGGATGGAAACATACGCTTGTCAGACTCGCGCTCACACTACGTCGGCACAGACCAATAAGTCAAACAGAAGAGTTCCCTCTTTTAGTTCGTGACCATTTTTTCTTAATTGTTTACGTAAAGGTACTGTCTGCCATCGTTTCACGCAATCACATGTACATGTTTCTATTCAAAACATTAACCCAGGTCCCCAAGCACTCAAAAATACCTTTTCTTTTACAGCTGGTCACAAACAAAATTGTATTTTCAGCGGACAAACTTCGCTGGTCCTTACAGACATCTACCACAGTTTTCTTCCCGTTTTTCGCCTCAGCAAGCCACACAATCTGTACAGTCCCTGCGACCTCAGGCCGACCGACAAAATGCAAACTGTGCGTGTGCCCCTGTCAATAAATTAGAAAGGAAAAAAGACTTGAAAAAGAATTGTACGTCCCTACCTATCCAGGGGGAAAACTTTCTGAACGGAAAAGCAAACCAAACTCATCGATTTATTTTGATCAAACTGTAAGGTATCTTTCTGTTGAGTATAAATCTTCGTTTTTCGTTTTCCCCCATTTCTTTTCACCATACTTTACGTGGGAATTTGCTATGCCTATCCTACCCCAGTCATGGACTGTACTTGATACTGACCACTAACACCTCCCGAGTCATGAAAAGAAATATACGAGGCATGCGACCTCGCCAACGCCTCCAAGTACAAAGCCGTCGACTAGTCTGTCCTCTGGTTCAATTAACCATCCAACAGGTGGTACACCAATCACCTTGTTCACTACACACCACATGACCAGTTGAGCCAAGGGTAGACAAGACTTTAAAGTCCTTCCTTTTTCAAACGCTTGCAAAAGAGATCGACGTTTTCCGCCGACATCCTCTTTTCACAGACAAACAAATTTCAAACCACGAAGGACTTGGCCACGATTCCTGACAAAGTCCCTTGGTGGATAAAACACGACAGGAACAACACTAGAGTCTGTGCGACGTAGAATAATGCCAGACTAGACGACCATTTCCAAATCAAATAAGAGAAATCATCATTTCCGGCATTGCCATCATACCTTCTCTCTCTCTCTCTCTCTCTGATTTTCTCTCTCTCTCTCTCTCTCTCTCTCTCTCTCTCTCTCTCTCCTTTTGCGTTTTGTGTCCTCACTTTGTTTTGCCATCTCCCTTGATGTCGATGTGATTTCAATATAATTTAGAAATACTATATCCAAGGTATCTCGTCGAACTCAGTGTTAAATATTCACTTCTGCAATAAGAACTCTCTATGCCGTGCGATCACTAAAGGGAGATTTTGTTTTAACTAATACAGGATTATGTGGTTCAAGGTATCCATTACTTTGCTTGTTTGTTTGTTTGTTTTTTTGAACAGTACAGGCTCCATAATTTAGCAAATGTTGCGCGACATATATCAATTCAGTGTAATGTCCAGTGTAAAAATACTTCACTTAGACTGGCAAAACTCGCCTGCATATTCCTTTGGCGTGCCAGCGAGGATAACAAAGAGTCACAACCTCACAGTCGTCTCTTTTTATCCATTCCCCTGAGCAACGCGAGTGGACTGGACACTCAAATTAGCATCAGACGAGTATTAATGTGACAATGGGAGAGACTTCGTGACACGCAGTCTCTACCACAAAGAATGATTCCGCCGAAGCTGAATAATGAAAAAAATATCACATCCTCTGGTAATTGCCACCGTCACTTTACATGCCTGCAGTCTTCCGCGTGTTACTTGAGACAGATACTGATGTCTTGAAGGTTCTCTTGGAAGGTTCTGAGGGCACAGAGTCACCTGTTCGGGCTCAACAGTAGGACCCAGCTGACTGTGTTGATCCTTCCCTGACATCAACAGGAGATATACCACCCATATTTCTCCGTTATTCCCACCATCAAGGGTTCAAAAACAGAATCCGATGACATCCCAAGACAGCCAGCGAAGGGTGGAAAGGTATGAGAGAAAACAAATCTGAGGAATTACAGTGCATGAAAATCAAAAGCATTATGTAAAGTGTTATAAATACATGGAGAAAGCTTCCTTAGCATATATTATATATATATATATATATATATATATATATATATATATATATATATATATGTATGTATGTATGTATGTGTGTGTGTGTGTGTGTGTGTGTGTGTGTGTAAATGCTGAACAATTAAGTAGTGGGTTAAAACAAGTGCAGGCTAACAATTCTTCCATCATTATAGCAATGACTTGGCAAAGATTTTGGTGGGGGTGAAGATGAAGAAAGTGGGAACATAAAATCAAGAAAAATATATTATAAATATGAAAACCATTCACTAGCTGCATGACAGAACCATCACAATCCCTCTCGAAGGCAGATCTACTTATATATGTATGTTTATATCTTAGATAAGTGTGTGTGCGTGCGTGGTGTGTTGTGTGTGTGTGTGTGTGTGTGTGTGTGTGTGTGTGTGTGTGTGTGTGTGTGTGTGTGTGTGTGTGTGCGCGCGCGCGCGCGCGCGGTGTGAGTGAGTGACATTTTGTTATTTGAGTTACATTTTGTTATTTTGTTTGCTTTTACACAGCTACAAATTCTTTTTCGTTTTTGTCTTCCTTCCTTCTTTCCCTTCTTCCTTCTTTCACTCTGTGTTGCTTTTCTTTGTATAAGAAGCACATTATCAGAGTGAGCGTGCGTGCGTGCGTGCGCGTGCGCGTGCACATGTGGTGGGTGGGTGGGTGGGTGTGGTGTGTGTGTGTGTAATGTCTCTCCAATGATTCTGAACACAGCGTCTCAGCTACTTGCCTTTGGTTCCTCTAAAGACTTCCAGAGCCTTCGAGGTTTTGCCGATGATATTCTTTATCCTCGAGCGGAGCACGCGTTTGTGGAGAAAAAAAAAAAGGTTGTGACACGATGGTTGTTTTTGTCTTGATAACGCTACTTTCTGGCATTAAGATACCTCCAGGGTTTCCCATGAATTAATTAGTTTGTGGGAATTGTACACGTACCAGTTTACTTTGCACTAGGCGGTCAAATGGAGGCTGTGCGTAAGCATTTTCGTGACAGCATCGTCCTGGCAACGGCAGCAGACCGCCCACCGGAGCCCAACACTCACATGGCCCTAAAAGAGTACTTTTTTTTTTCTTCTTTCGTTTTGATTAGGAATCGTTTTTGCCGCGTTCAAGCGGACACAATTTGGCTCTAAGAAGTTCTAAGACGTTATGACATAACCCTGTGCCGTGAATATGTGGTTGTGTGTGTGTTGTGTGTGTGTGTGTGTGTGTGTGTGTGTGTGTATGTGTGTGTGTGGAGAAGCACTATAAGCCATAAACACACACACTATGATTAGTTTCCATTTCACCTTCAATCATCAGGAATAAATCATTACGGTCAGTTGTTCAGAGGGTATGCCGACTTTCAAAGAGGACAAATCCCATTTTTCAGTTCATTTAAATAAATTGTAATATTACCGTCATGTGTATTCCGTGGGAGCTTTGATCAAAAGTTATCTTTCACAGTTTTGCTTGTTCGTTATTACAGAGAATAAAGGTTTTTCTTCTCAGTCACGTGTGTTGTTTCCACGATACTTACTGGCATTTCAACGTTTGCGCAGTCGGTGTTTTCAGGTCATTTTCGTCTGGGATTTATCTAAAGTGAAAGATAAATAAATCATTTTGTCATTATTAAGTAGCATCGCCCAGCGGCGCCATGATTTAAGCGTTCGCCTATAGACCCGATGGCGCGGTAATCAATACCAGCGTGTGTTAAAAAATATGGATCTTTTAGACGATTTATTTCTAACTGGTATTTTATTTTCTTCTTTTTTTTTTTATTGCGCCGAGCTGGCATCATAAATGCGGTTTTCGTCACAGATTTTTATTCCCTTTTTTTCGTCTCTCTCTCTCTCTCTCTCTCTCTCTCTGGATATGTAATTGCCACGAAAACTTTTAAGCTGAGTGGATTGTCTTGCTCCATCGCCGACCCTTCCACCACTCCTAGCCAGAAAATTCAGCGTCAATGTTTCCATACACGCCTGAATCATGGAACAGAAATACTGTCTACTGATCTAATAAAAACAAGATGCAAAGCATATAAACGTACTCCCAGTTTATCTGGAATACGCGTGAGATACTCCATAAAGAGGAAAAACCGTTTTGGGCCGTTACAGCCGTTGGTAACGGCTATTCTGGTAAACATCGGCCATCATCTGTGACCCATAATGAACATACCTACAAATTCTCAGAACGATTGGCCAAGTACTTACTGAGATTTTCCATAAAGAAGAAAAACCGTCATGGGCCGTTATAGCCGTTAGTAACGGCTATAACGGTAAAATAAACATCGGGCAACATCCGTGACCCATAATGTACATACCTACAAATTTTCAGACCAAGTACTTTGAGATATTCCATAAAGAAGAAAAAACCGTTATGGGCCGTTATAGCCGTTAGTTAGGATATAACGGTAAAATAAACATCGGGCATCATCCGTGACCCATAATGAACATACCTACAAATTTTCAGAAAGATCGGCCAAGTGCTTTCTGAGATAATCTATTAGGAAGAAAAACCGTTATGGGCCGTTATAGCCGTTAGTAACGGCTATAACGGTAAAATAAAACATCGGGCATCATTTGTGACCCATAATGAACATGCCTACAAATTTTCAGAAAGATTGGCCCAGCAGTTTTGTCTGGAGCGAGTGGAACACACACACACACACACACACACACACACACACACACACACACACAGAGAGAGCATTTCTTCGTTCCCATTGTAAAGTACTCCCTGTCCTATAAAAGCTGGGAGTACAAAAAGCGTAGAATGCGAATCATCATGACGAACTTTGACTCTCTCGTTATAGCTGGATATGTTCATAAATCAGAAAGCTGGTACTTCGAGTGCTGAAACATGTACGATGTTTTCTTAAATACAAATTAGTTCCGGGTATAATAAAATACACAACGAGGTGCGGGAATGGGAGGTGCTGTGTGTGTGTGTGTGTGTGTGTGTGTGTGTGTGTGTGTGTGTGTGTGTGTGTGTGTGTGCGTGCGTGCGTGCGTGCGTGCGTGTGTGTGTGTGTGTCTTACGATGCAACCGAAGTGGACGGTTTGGTGTCGATTGTTTTCCCGCGTTTGTAATATCGAAAGTCTCTAAAATGAGATGATTATGTCGTAAAATGTACAGCTCAGAACACGTCAAATTGTGTTTTCTTCATAACTTTTGCAACAGAGATTTGGTGAACATTTTGTGACTTTACATAACACAGGAAATTAACAGATACCATTTTTTGACTGAGCAGAGTGTGATAGGGAGGGAGGGAGAGAGAGAGAATAATAATAATAATGAATACTTATATAGCGCCTATTCTCGGCTAGAGACCAAGCTCTAAGCGCTTTACAATCAACACTCGTTTACACAACGGGCTGCCTACCTGGGTAGTGCCGACTGAAGAGCTGCCAGCTGGCGCTTCATTCAGTCGTTTCCCGTGTCATCCAGTCAGTATCGTTCAATATCGATCACGTCATTTTCCTTACTTCCTTCATTCTTTCCATTTCTCACGCAGGGTGCATGCTATGTGTAACGTGTCATCCATACCAACGGCCAAACTGGCCTACTCTTCCGAAAGTTGGTGATGGGATTTTACGTGTGTGTAAGATGTTATGCAAGAGAGAGGAGAGAGAGAGAGAGAGAGAGAGAGAGAGAGAGAGAGAGAGAGAGAGATGCGTGTGGGAGGGTGGGTGAATATGCTCGAGTATCACTCTCCTCCCTCTCTCTCTCTCTCTCTCTCTCTCTCCTCTCTCTCTCTCTCTCTCTCTCTATCACACACATTTTGCTAACATTTATTTAAGATTGGGTTGGGACAAAATATTTTTCATTACTGAATGCTCCATGTGCAAGTAGATCAATTGTTACCTTGTCGTGCAGAGTTTTGTTAAATGCTTTAACGACAAAGTACTGTAAAGACATCAAGTGTGTCTGCTCTGCAGAACTGATGATTGAGTATATAGTGGTAAAATGTGCTTCAATGAAAACGTTCCTACCTCCGGAAGTCGTAGAATGTATTTTGTTCCAATAATATAATTGGTATCATATACAACATGGTATCATATACAACAGAATGTATGTAATATAATTTATTACAATATGAACAGAACGTCAATGTCCCGTGTATCTGACATGTCTACCACTCGACATAAAGCCTCCTCTTTATCCTTTGCCACCACACCCACCACTCTGAAATTTCATGATTCCATCGAAACAACCTCTCCCCTTCTGACACGGACTACTGCGGCTGATGTTTTCCACTAACCTCACCATTCACTGCTGAGAGTCCATGGTAGAGAAGGACTCTCATGCAAGGAAAACAACAACGAAAGATGTGGAGAAAATCTCATTGTCTGCCACCCCTCTAACCCCCCAAGAAAACCGGTAAAATATTCAAGCAGTGAGTGAGTTCAAACACTGCGCTCATTTCAGAATGAACACAGACTGGGACGAGAGGTGTGTATAAAACACTCTTGGTCACGATTGCAGGGACGCTGTCAGCCATTTAAGCAGTGTCTGACCACGCCAAGCTTGAAAGAGGACACTTCAGGGCAATGGGAGTCGGTGTGTGAAACACGGGAAGCCAGTCTTACTCATCTTCACAAGAGGGTTATTCATCTCCGTGCTATCTCAACAAGCCAGAAGAAAAAGCCTGGCCCAGACCACTTCCCGTGTGACCATGGTCTTCAGTTCTGTTGTCTCTGATGGCTACTGGGGTGATCCTGTCTGTGTAGCTTCAGTGTGCGCTTATCAGGGTTCTCTGTCTCTCTCTTTCTCTGTCTCCACCCCCACCCCCCCTCCCCTTTGTTTAGACAAAAATCAATGTATCTTTCTACGTATCTATGTATCTAGGCGCGTGCGTGTGTGTGTGTGTGTGTGTGTGTGTGTGTGTGTGTGTGTGTGTGTGTGTGTGTGTGTGTCTGCGTGCGTGCGTGCGTGCGTGCGTGCGTGCGTGCGTGCGTGTGTGTGTGTGTGTGTGCAAGTGAGGACCAACGGCATGGGGCCAGACATTGTTCTCCTCTCAGGTTCATCAAACAAATGATCCTTATTGATCTCGCCATGCCAAACAAACGCAGAATATAGCTAGCTAGTATCCCTGTGATTGAGAAGTATGCCCGTCTGTCAAGCAGCCTGAGGGAATTTGGCTTCCAGGCCAAATCCTTGCCACTGAGGTTTGAACACGGGGACTTGTACACACATCAGCCTATGATCTCATAAATCAGCCCGGGGTTTCTGGCGAGAAGAGGACCAGAACCTTGGGGGAAATGACAGATGCAGGTGCTCCAACTCGTTCTGGTTGTAGAGGAACAAAGTTAGTTTTCGAAGCCTTTATCTTTTTTTTTTAAAGCTTTGACAGGTGTCTGATAGCAAAGTAAGCAAGCTATCTTTCTAAATTAAAAAAAAACAGACCAAAAAGACTGCAGTCAGACATTCACACTTCGAAAAGTGTTCATGTTTGAATCACGACTGCACCACGAAAAACAGAAAAAAGAAAAAAAAATGAATACGTGAAATATAAAGGAAATACACAAATAAGTTAATTAATACATACGTAATTAAATAAAAGCATAACTAGATATATAGACAGATAGATGAACAAATATATGAATAAGTAAATAAATGAATACACATATGAATGAATAAACAAATAATCCAATGGAAAGGACCATGGCAGCTGAAGGATGTGCGGAGTTCATGACCTGGATG
Source organism: Conus canariensis (assembly GCA_033310375.1). Taxonomy (NCBI): domain Eukaryota; kingdom Metazoa; phylum Mollusca; class Gastropoda; order Neogastropoda; family Conidae; genus Conus; species Conus canariensis. The sequence continues at coordinate 19,110,554 of CM065725.1, read as the reverse complement.
CAGTCTGGTCCCATTGGAACTCAAAGAGTTCTGGGCCAAAGCACCTGTCTGAAGAGGCTTGCTTCTCTGAGGACTTTCAATTCCATACAACTACATAATTATGTTGTATGTATGCACGCGCGCGCGCGCGCGCCACACACACACACACACACATATATATATATATATATATATATACACACACACACACACACACACACACAATTATAATTACAGCTCGCATGTCTTTTCAAACCAGAAACAACATACCACCGGAATCGGTCTATATTCAGCAAATACCATTTTCACAAACATAACGGAAAGCAAGCATGCAGGTATCGCCAACCACTTTCGTTCAATGAGGTCGGACCGGCAAAAACTGAGTAATTAAATGCTGCATACAGAATGCGTCTACAGGCTACACACAGAATGAGTCAACATGTTTTTTTGTTGTTTTTTTTTCAGACAGCAGAGTCCGGTTTTTTTTGCATGTTGTTCTCTGTAAATGCAGCGCATGATCGCTGAGTTCCAGAATTTCTTCGCTCATGTTTCCCACAGAAGACAACACCTTACACGTGCGTAAAATTTTACATACTTATACACGCACATTCGCTCGCTGACGTGCGTGTGTGTGCGTGAATGCGTGCGTGCGCGCGCGCGCGCGCGCGCGTGTGTGTATGTGTGTGTGCGCGCGCGTGTGTGCGTGCGTGCGTGCGTGTGCGCGTTTGTGTGTGTGTGTGTGTGCGCGCGCGCGCGCGCTTTACTGCGCATTCGCAAAAATCCAAGACAGAGAGAGAGAGAGAGAGAGAGAGAGAGAGAGAGAGAGAGCACTGCTTACAGCTCAGCTAACCGCAAAAAGCCATATCAGGGCTGTCTCCTCGTTGGAGTCAAATCTAACGTCACATTACAGACGCACGCATGCACGCACGCACGCACGCACTCGCGCACGCACGCACACACACAATTAAAATACACTTTCTCAAAACACACCGGAATTTCGTTAAAAAGTTTCTTCCATACAATTTTTTAGATCAAACCATAAATGCTAAACATCTCTCAGAAGATCAAAAACAGGTGGGACATCAATCAAAAGCTTTTCATGGAGTCTGTTGTAAAATGCGTATGTCCGACATATAAATTCCAGCATTATAAGAACATTTTTCATTGATGTCGTATAAATCCCAACTTTTTTTTTTGCAAGTAGAGCGTCACATGGAATACACCACGGAGCTTCTTCATATTTTACAAGATAGGTAAGCCAAGGCAATTTTGCTAAACAGGGTTGATCCTGGGTTCTTTCAGATGATTCAAGATAACTTAGATTCTCTCTAATCCAAACATTGTTACTGCAGGAGACTAGAACTTAGTTCTAAACCCAGATCTAGACTACCATAATTATTGTCATGAAAATAATCCTAAAGCACAACAGAAGGTAACAGAGTTTATGAATAATTGAGATTTAGCCGACATATGGAGGGAAATAAATCCAGAAGTGAAAACATTTACATGGAGAAGACCAAACCCACCCCAACAAAGCAGGCTTGATTTCTTTCTTGTAACCGGGAGTCTTGTCTCTTTCACTAAAGACGCTGAAATATCGATAGACTACAGAAGTGATCATTCTCTTATTTTACTAAAACTAGAATTCAGGAAAGAACATAGAAGAAAAACATTTTGGAAATTTAATTCTTCACACCTTAAAGACAAGATTGTTGTCGATAAAGTTAATGAAACAATTAGACAAACAAAAGAACAATACGCGGCCCTAGAAGAACACTTGAAAATATTCCAGTTGAAGACTTAGCTCTGACAGTCTCGGATCAGCTGTTCTTGGACACATTGATAATGGAAATACGCAAAACAACAATGGAATACAGTTACAAAAAGAAAAAAAGAAAACGATGAAAAAGAACAAAAGCTTGAACATGAAATTCTTTCCTTAGAAATGAAAATAGAAAATTCAGAAGTAGAGATGCAACTCGTTCATGAAAAGAAGCAAGCATTGGTGGAATTGAGGAAAACTAAATTAGACGGAATATTACTGCGTTCTCGTGCCAGCTACGCTTGTGGTGGAGAAAAATAAGCAACTATTATTATAATATGGAAAAGAGACACTTCGTCAGCAAAAAGGTCTTTAAACGTATCTCCAGTAAAGGAGACTTATTAGAACATACAGAAGACATATTGAAAGAAACAATAGAATTCTATAGCCACCTGCATAAAAGGAAGGAAACGACTCACTGTTAATTAGAAGACTACGCTACCACTCTCCCAAAATTAAGTGAAAGTCAATCTGAATCTCTCGAAGGGCCAATTACTGTAGAGGAAGCTTTAATCGCTTAAAAAAAAAGAGTAATGGGAAAAGCCCCGGAACAGATGGCATGACAGTAGATTTTTATAAGGCCTTTTGGAGACAAAATAGGAGGCTTTGTTATCAGATCATTAAATGAGGGTTTTAGGGAAAAAAAAAATGTCAATAACGCAAACAGAAGGGTTAATTATATGGCCGCCCAAAGGGGATAAACCAAGAGAATTTTTTGAAAATTGGCGTCCAATCTCACTACTTAACGTTGCATACAAAAATAGGGTCAGCTTGTATTGCAAATAGGATAAGAACTGCTTTACCAAATCTTATAAATGAAGACCGAACAGGGTTTATAAGTGGAAGCTACATTGGTGATAATATTCATTTGGTTTATGATTTGATACACTATTTGGACGACAAACAATTACCGTGACTGCTAGTTTCAATAGATTTCGAAAAAGCTTTTGACTCTGTAAATTGGTGTTATATGCATAATGTACTAAAAACGTTTAGTTTGGGGGAAGACATGTGTCAGTGGATCTCTGTTTTCTATTCAAATATTACATCATCAGTAACTGTTAACGGTAAAGTTTCTGAAAGATCTGCAATCCAGCGTGGATGTCGACAAGGAGATCCCATATCACCAATCTCTTTGTTCTTTGTGCTGATGTGTTAGCGTGTAAAATAAGACAAAATAGTGATATTAAAAGCATAAAGATTGCAGATTCAGAGATGAAAATTAGTTTGCCGATGATACATCCTTCTTTCTGGAAGGGGATCGAAATTCGTATGAGAACTTATTCAGAAGTCTTTCAGATTTTGAAAACTTTTCTGGGCTTAAACTGAACCATGGCAAAACAAATAATGTCTGGCTAGGAAGTAAAAAGAATAAATGTAGTTTTTAGAGCATTTAAACATGGAATGGAATCCCCCAAAATTCAAAATCCTTGGACTATGGTTTACAAATATCCGTTTCCCTTAGATTATATGCACTTAGTGTGCCTGGGAGTAATGCGTAGGCTTTTAATGGTTTGGTTAAAGAGTCCAGTCAGTACGGGGGTTAAAGCTAGGACAGGTAGTTATTACTCAGATTTCTGATAGTTTGAAAATATTCCAGGAGTTTATTCCAAGAGAATCTGCCAGAAAATGTAGAGGTCTGAACGAAGTGGAAAGGTGGAAAGCCACAGAACTCAGAAAGCCACAGAACTCAGAAAGCCACAGAACTCAGACAGTGTTTGCTGTTCAGTGGTGCTGTGGCATTGATGGGAAGGTTGTGTCGAATTCTGTACAACCACTTCTTGCTGCTGTATGTTGGCATTTGTTTGTTTATGTAGCTCTGAATTATGTGAAAGTCATGCTGATTATGCTCACGGTTTATTGTGTAGGTTTGTGAATGAAGCAAAGGATCTTTACGGCAATGATTTTGTGGTATATAATGTACATGCTTTGAGCCATCTAGCAAATGATGTGAAGAAATTTGGGCCTTTAGACTCATTTTCAGCCTTTCCATTTGAAAATTTTCTTGGGCGTCTCAAATATTTAGTTCGCAAACCACAATACCATCTTCAGCAGGTTGTGCGTAGAATTTCTGAGCGAGTACAAAAAGGAGTGTTTGAGATGCAAAAGACAGTTAAAGAACCTCCAAAACATATTCCAAACAAGGAGCACAGATGAGGGCCTATTCCAATGCAGCACATTCTTGACAACTATTTTCAGTTTGAAGAAATTAACTATAATGGTTTGTTTTTATCAATCCACAATGGAAACAACTGTGTCAGAGTTCGTAATTCTTACTGTTTAATTCGAAATATACTAAGTATAGACAATATAGAGAAACATATTTTAGTTCTTGAGCGGTTTACCAGGACAAATGATTTCTTCCATTATCCACATAATTCAAAACATTTTGATGTTGTACAGTGTAGTAGAGACTGTCAGGAGAGATTGAGACTGCATATTTGAATGAAGTTCAGAACAAAATGGTTTTACTGCCATATATGGACCGTTTTGCTCTTTTCCCTCTTACTAGTTCTGTTGACTGAACTTACTTAATTTTTTAAGAAGACTTCCATCTGTAATTAGTGTAAAGTCTCTCTGTAAGCAAACGTTTTTTTGTGTGTATTTTGTTGACATTCCATCTTTTTCCTTTCAAATTCTCAGTTTAAGATGTCTGGAGAACATTTTTTCCACTTGGTGGAGTGGGAGATGGAGGAGGGGGACACCCTGCTCTCTGTATCAATTGTGCCTGAAAACTGGCTCGTAAAAGGCACGAATGAGTGCAGCTGGCCCCGCAACGGATCAGCTGTCCTTGTGAAGAAAAATCCTCTGCCGGATGTCACCTGGCCATCCTACAAATACACCAAAATCGTCAAAAGCTCAAGTAAGGCTCTTTGAATATTTCCTCAGCGCAATTAATACTAGACTTAGATATTCAAGTCTGACTCACAAAAAATGTGTTTACTGGTAAGAATAACATGTTTGTTTATTATGTCATGAAATCATGTATAAAAATCATATTGGAATATAAAAGAAAGGGTAGAAAACGAGAAAAATCATGCAATATTCATGACAGTTTTGTGTGTCTGTGTGTTTTCAGCTGCGGCTGATGCAGCAGCTCAAACGGTCTGTCGGTCAGTTCAGGCCGTCTGTCCATCCGTCAGCTGTGGCCCGTCACTAAACTTGGATATCCTTATTCCTATGACCACATGCCATATCCACAGTTTTCATCACATTATGTCAAAATATGGCATTATGATTTGGCATGGAATATTATCTGCTGTGTTTTGGCCGCCATTAAGGGGAGATATTGAAGGAAAGATAATCTGTTAGGGCAAAATATGCTGTTTGGCCATTTGTAATGCGACAACCAATTAGATTAATGTTTTATCATTATAATTTGTTGTGTGTTCCCAAAACTGGGAACACTTAAAAAGCAGATCAAATTATCTATGGCAATCGTATGTCTGTATATTGTTTTTAATGTGTACTCTGGCACAAAAAACGGTGGGCAGATTTCGACCATAATTATATTTAACAAGACCATTATGTAAAAAAATGGTACCAATGAGGACCAAAAAGTTTTAGACCTTTTCTTTACATTTGATGAATGACTAGGGATATAGTTAGGCATGCAATCAGACCAATACAGAAAAAGGCCATGGGGCCTTGTTCCTATATTGAGAAGACAATAACAGGCCAATAGGCCCTGGATTTAGAACCTTCACTACCACTACTACTACAACATGTAAATGTAGCAGAACTCCATCTGTCATTAGATTTTCAGTAGATCAAAGGTCAAGAACACAATGGTCTAATAAGTGTAAAACACACAGAGTGCTCAAGTGCAAAGACCAATAATAGTTTTCATCAAATATTGTCGGGGGCCGGAATAGCTCAGTTGGTAGAGAGCGCTGGACTCGTGATCCTAGGGTTGCGGGCTCGAATCTCAGTACAGGGGGATTTTCCCCTCCGAGTTAACATTGGTTCTGACTCCATTCCCCATACAGTCCTTCGAATGAGACTATAAACCGAGGTTCCGTGCGTGAACGCACGCAGCACATCTTGCACACACGTAAAATCCCATCACCAGCTTTCGGAAGAGAAGGCCAGTTTGGCCGTTGGTATGGATGACACTTTACACATAGCATGCACCTTCCCCGAAGATGGAGTATGGCTGCCTTAATGGCGGGATAAAAAACGGTCATACACACAAAACTTCACTGCCTGTCTATACAGGGAGTGTCCACAGGAGTATCAGCCTGCGTACGCAGAAAGAAAGAAAGAAAAATAAAATATTGTCTTGATCATAAAAAGGACAATATCTTGTATCAATATTTTTTCTTTTGGTCAGAATTGAAGGTTCCAGGAATAACATCAACATCAATGACTGGGAACACATTTCTCTGGCTTTCCATCTCGTTTTTTTCAGTGATAAGACAACCTGAGCATGTCACAGTGTATAAAAGGTGCTTCTTACGAAAGGGACCAAAACGCCTTTGCAAACTACTTCTCTTGTTGACAACAAAGCTGACACTCTTTTGGGGCTAATTTACCATCTGGGCCACTTACATTCACAAGTACAGATCTATCACATCGACACAGGATTCTCAACAAGACTCATGACATGTGCGGTACTCATGAAGAACAGAGCCAGAGGTAATTGCGAATTCGCGTTTTATATCAGAGATTAAAAGGAAATTGCAGTGGTCAGTTTCGTTTGTTTACTTTTAAACAATTGTGAAGCGGAAGTAAACAGAAAAAAAATCTCTTAATATCATCTGCTAATGTGAATTGTTGCTTAGAATAACTTGATTTCACACCTGCCATTTTTATCCAATGTGTTGTATTGTAAGTTGTTGCTAAGCACTGATAGTGATAAATGAGCAGAATACCCACAATATAAAACAGCACTAAACAGATTAATGGCGGTCAGCTTGTGTGTGGAAGCAAGACTCATTATCCATTGCATTAATCAAAAGTTTGCAGATTGTACATTTGTGTATTTTATCTTACTGTTGTAATGTATATCATTAATTATTTATTTACTTGCTTATTGTTTCGTATTTGTATTTTACTGAAATTATTTTAAATCTTTTTGTCATGTACTTATTTTGAAAATTTATGTGCAGAAAATTGGCAGCAGATAAAGCACTGGAAGACCCAGTTATTGGAGAAAACAGACGTGGAAACCACAGACCACTTGGACTATGAAGAGACCTCTCGGAAGCGGAAACGACATACCCGTGTGTATGTATATGCATCTATGTAGATGCTTACTTGTAACTTTTAAGGCCATATTATGCATACACTTTTTTGTGTGAAGAAATAACCGTAGTTTAGATCTTCTTCTTATCAAGATCTAATAGGTTTGTAACTAAGTGCTGTTGCATGTCACATCCATGATCGTATTACTTTGTTTACTACCAATTTATAAGTTGAATTTAATGAATAAAATGAGCTTTAAATGTATTGAAAAGTCTTGTTCAGATTGTCATGGAGTGACATAACAATCACCACTGCAAACTGACCTTTTAGTGTCAGTCCAACAAATTGTGATTTGCAAAAAATAAAGTGCCAAGTTCTTGGACAACTTCTGCATCCAGAAGTATTAAAACAATGTTCATTTTGAATGTTTAATTACGAGAAAAAAATGCAACTGTGGTAGTTTGTCTTGATAGTAAATTTGAAACTTATGTGTTAGTACCAAACTTGAATGTCCACAGGGTCTACTCTCCCTCTCCCAGATTCCCATCCTCAGGAGAAGATTTTCCTTCCCCACTGAAGCGCCACCGAGACCATCCGTCCTCACCGCCGCCTCTACTACTACCACCACCACCACCGCCGCCGCCGCCGCCACCACCACCACCACCAAAGCAGTCTTTTTCTTTTGTGAGGCCACCACCACCATCACGGCCAAATCCTGTGCCTTCCACCAGCTCACCTGCGAAGTGCCACCAATGTCTGCTGGTACGAAAATTACTTGTTTGTTTTGTAGGTCTCCTCTCCTCTCCTCTCCCCAAAGTAGACAGACATTTAAGTCTTTTTCAGCATTTAGATGAGAATTTCATATGTTGTTTAAACATTAAAGATGTGCCTTGTAAAACTTTAAAGATATGTATTTTGTGATACTGATAGCCAGAAACTAGTGAAGTCTTTGTCAACCAGAAATTAAACATTGCATTTTTAGGTTAATAAGATAAGATAAGATAATGTTGCTTATAGCCCAGCCGACCGCAAGGGGCCACATCAGGGCTGTCACCACGTTAAAATCAACTCACAAGTGATTTTTAAAAAAAAAGACACCTTTCACACATCTCTTTAAAAGCATCTTCTAGAAACGCACCAGAAACTTCGTTAAAAATCTTTCATCCGTAAAATCTTAAATCAGATGAAAAACGTTAATCTCTCTCAAAAACTCAAAGATCACGTCAGGCGGGACATCCCTGAACAGGATTTTCATGGACTCGGCTGTAAAATGTTTGTGTCTCACATCGTGCAAGTCCCAACACTCTAAAAGAATATGTTTCATTGTGAGTGGCACATGACATGGAATGCACCACGGAGCTTCTTCACTCTTTAAAAGGTACGAATGGGTAAAATACGAATGGCCGGTGTGCAGCCGGCACAGAACTGTTTCTTCTTTACGACCACCTGACGTAGATGGGAGGAAAATCTGTAAGGTTTGGACGGATCTGAAAGAGTTTGTTATCCGTCTGTGTATTCCAATCCTCCTGCCAGAGTTCTCTCACATAATCGTTAATTTTGGGTTTCAGATCTGAGCAAGGGATATATATGTTGGACAATTTCTCTCTTGTGGCATTCTTGGCTAAACGATCAACCATTTCGTTCCCTCCGATGCCAACATGACCAGGAACCCAAGCTAGAATAATATTGTAACCATCCGCTTTCAACTTGCTAAAAAGTTCAAAGAAATGTAAAAGTTCCGGATGCTGAAGGTTGCGTCCAGCTATGGCCTCCAAAGCTGACAGCGAATCCGACAGAACCAGAAAGTCCCTCTTCGTAGATTGTGAAACTATCTTCAATGCCAGAACCAGAGCAGTAAGTTCAGCAGAATAGACAGAAGCATCTGGAGGTATATGTTTTAACAGTATCTGAGAAGGAGCACCAGGGCAATAGACTGCACAGGCCACTCCATCCTCAGACTTGGAACCGTCAGTGAAAATTTTCTGACAGGATGGAAATTTTGAACAGAGGTCAGCATACAAGACCTTGTATGCCTGAGAGCTGGTAGGCTCTTTACGAAAAGCTGCAAGATCAAAACGAATCTCTGGTGTGAAAAAGGTCCACGGAGGCTGATCCGGAAACTTGGAAAAATCAGACACAACTCCTAGGTCTAGACCTGCATTCCGCGCGTGAAGCTGCATACGAACACCAAACGGCGGAATACAGTTAGGGTTGTTTTCGAATTTGCTTTGAAACTGGGGGTCAAAGACACAGTCATAGGCAGGATTCTGTGGTTCTGAGAACAGTCTGATATAGTAATGTAGAGACATTTTCAGCCTGCGGTTGGACAGTGAGGGTTCACCTGCTTCTACGTACAGGCTGTACAGAGGGGTGGTGCGGAATGCTCCAAGACAGAGACGAAGCCCTTGGTGGTGGATAGGGTCCAAGAGTTTTAGGTAAGACGGTCTTGCAGAGCCGTATACAGCACAACCATAGTCCAGTTTGGAGCGGACCAAGGCTCTGTAGAGGTGCAGCAAAGTTTTCTTATCAGCGCCCCAGTCAGTGTGTGCTACGACCCGCAGAATATTCAGAGCTTTCTGGCAAGAGGTTTTGAGGTTTTTGATGTGGCTGAGAAAGTTGAGTTTTTGATCAAAAATAACTCCCAGGAATTTGGCTTCTTTTACAGCTGGAATGGTGGACTTATCCAGACAAATTTCAGGATCAGCAAAAAATTGACGAAAATTGTGAAAATGGATTGACTGAGTTTTGGTACGTGAGAAGGTAAACCCGTTTTCCTCGGCCCACTGTTGGATCTTGTTGACACAAAGTTGGAGTCGACGCTGTACGCTGGCGTAAGAAGCTCCAACTGCGTAAAGCGCAAAATCGTCAACAAACAGTGAGGACTCAGAACCCTGGCTTACAGATTTCACTATGTCGTTGATTTTAATGCTGAAAAGGGCAGGAGAAAGGATGCTCCCTTGAGGGACACCCAACTCCTGCCCATGGATGTCAGAGAGTGTGGTGCCAACACGCACCTGGAACTGTCGATCAGCCAAAAAGTTCTGTATAAACAGAGGCAGGTGACCACGGAAACCAAGTCTGTGCAGGTCCAGAAGAATTCCTGATTTCCATGTGGTGTCATACGCTTTTTGGAGGTCGAAAAAGATAGCGACCACATGCTGTTTATTGACAAAGGCATTGCGGATGGTGGTTTCCAGGCGGATTAGATGGTCAACTGTCGAGTGGTACTTCCGGAACCCGCACTGTTCACTGGCCAAAAGGCCATCGGTTTCCAGCTTCCACATCAGACGGGAGTTGACCATCTTCTCCATCAACTTACAGAGGCAGCTAGGCAGAGCTATTGGACGATAGTTGGAAGGGTTGGTAAGGTCCTTTCCAGGCTTTGGAATTGGAATGATCAGGGTTTTCCGCCAGAGGGCGGAAAGTACCCTGTGGTCCAGATATGGTTGTATACTTTAAGAACAGTCTGGAGACAGCTTTCTGGAAAATGTTTCAAAACCTAATAATGAATATCATCCAGACCAGGGGCAGAATCAGTGCAGGTTTGTAAAGCTGTTTCAGTTCATTGATTGAAAAAGGGAGATTGTAGGCTTCAGAGTTGTCTGATGTGAAATTGTATAAAGATTTCTCTCTGAGTTGTTTGTTTTTTTTTAAAAAGGCTGCAGATTTATTTGAAGATGAGGAGTTCTGTTGGATGGTGGAGGCCAACAGATTGGCAACAGCTTGTTTGTCAGTGATCAGAGCATCGGCAAGTTTCAAGTGATGAATGGAGGGGTTGGTGTTTTTCCCTTTGATTTTTTTGATGACGTTCCAGACTTTTTTCTTTGAAGTTTTAGATGTCAGCCCGGAGCAGAAGTTTCTCCAAGACTGACGTTTACTGATTTTGAAAGTGTGTCTCGATCTGGCGCGGAGTTTCTGATGGGCTCGAGCGTTGGGACATGAAGGTCGTTGGTATACCCGACGCTGAGCCCGTTTGCGTACGTTCGAGATGTGTTGGCAGTCAGAATTAAACCAGGGTGTTTTGGGCATTTGGAGTTTATTGGAAGACATTGGAATACAGGTTTTAGCACACTTTATCACAGTGTTAGTCAGAGATTCAGCTGGGTCTGGACTCTGAAGAAAATCAGTGTCCTGGAATTCTTTCAAAATATTGGTGGCAAAAAGATCCCAGTTGGCCTTCTTATAATTAAGATGTTGTGAGACAGAGGCGGTTTCAGTTAATACGGGCTGTAAAAGAACAGGGAAATGGTCACTTCCGTGCAGATCGTCATGGACAGACCACTCATAGTCCAGGACCAGCGAGGGGTCACAAATAGACAACTCTTAAACACGAAAGTGAACCTGTGGAAGAGTGGAGGTAAGTTGGAGCTCCATCGTTCAGACAACACAAATCAAAGTCTGAAAGAACATCCTCAAGAAGCAGACCTCTGGATGACGAACTGACGCTACCCCAAAGAGGACTGTGACCATTAAAGTCACCCAACAGCAAAAAAGGTCGAGGAAGTTCTCCGATCAGACTGACAAGGTCCTGATGACAAACCGGGACAGAAGGTGGCAGATACAGTGAGCAGATTGTAACAGTCTTGTGGAGAGTGACTCTCGCAGCTACAGCCTGAAGGGAGGTAGTCAGAGCGACAGGACTAAACAGCAACGTTTTGTGTAAAAGAAGGGCAACACCGCCTGACAGTCCCAATGTGGATGGTTGTGCAGGTTTAGAAAGAATATTAAAGCCAGAAAGAGTGAAGGTCTTCTGGCTTTGAATTTTAGTTTCCTGAAGAGCCACGACGGAAGGCTTTACAGTTTGACACAGAAGCTGCAGCTCCTCAAAATTTGAATTTAGGCCACGGATATTCCAATGGATTAGTTTACAACTGTCCATGGTGCAGAGGATGAATAGGAGAGAAATCAGGTCATCTCCTCATCATCGTCTGCGTTCAGTGGAGCAAATGTATTGCTTAGTTTCACTGGACTATTTGGGTCTTCAGACCTGCTGGCAGACTTGCCCACAGGTGAAGAAGGTCTGGATTTTGGAGATGGTGGAGGTTTCTTCCTCATCTCCACCATCTCCACACTTGCTTGAACTCCCTTGCCCGCACGAGCACTGCTCGAGGAAGTTCGAGGCGGGAGGGTTGGCTTTTTCATCTGCCCAGCAGCAGATGGAGTAGACTGCTGGGCAGACTGAGGGGTGGCGGATTTTTTGCCTCCACCAGGGGCACCTACTTTGGGTTGGGAGGTGGTGGACTTGCTTCCACCACAGCTTAACGGTCTTTCTTGCAATGTCTTGGTGAAAGTAAAATTGTCAGTCTGGCAGCAGACTGAACGGGTGGAAACTTTCTTTATAGCGGAAGCATAAGAAGACACTGTTGACGTCTGACTGCCAACAACCTGTTTGCGTGCCTCAAAAAACGAAATTTTCTTTTCAGTCTTCACTCTTTGGATGGTGGACTCCTGAACCCAAACAGGGCAGTTGCGTGAAGAGGAGGGGTGGTCGCCACCGCAGTTCGCACAATGAGCCGGGTCTTTACACGGCCCATCATGGGTTGCCTTGCAACAAACACCACACACCTCCTGCCCAGAACAGCGGTCTCTGACATGTCCAAACTTCTGGCATTTGAAACACCTCAACGGGGATGGGACATACAGTTGGACACGTACATTCAAGTACCCGACTTTAATGACCGGAGGCAGCACAGGGTTGCAGAATGTCAGAAAGAGGGTGTTGGTGGGCACTCTTTCTGCACCTTTTTTGACTGTCACCCTATGCACCTCTGTCACACCTTGGGACGCAAGTTCTGTCTTGATCTCCGCTTCCGAGACACCTTTCAAATCCGGGCACCGAATAACCCCTTTGGTCGAATTTAACTGCTTATGGGGGGTCATCCGGATCTCTCTGTCCACGAGTTTTGTTGCCCTCAGCAGCTGCTCCGATTGCCTCTTTGATCTGCACTGGACGAGGAAAGTGCCATTCTGTAGCCTTTTCACTGACTGAGGGTCACCTGCTAGACCCTGAAAGCCCTTCTGAATAGCAAAAGGACTCGGAGCAGAAATAGGCTTTTCCTGCTCTGTCCCTTCAACCACAAGCCAAGAAGCCCAAAAACCTGTCCTCTGTCTCGTCTCCATATCCGAGTCACTGTCGGAATCGTTATGACTAGAAATGGGTTCCACTGCCTTCCTCTTCTTTATGGGGGGTGTGATTTTTGATAAAGCCATGATTTATGTTTAGAAATTTCGTCTCTCCCTTACCCACCCACCATGGAATCCAACTAAGGGGCCAGGGCCAAGAACTCATTGTCTTGACCCCTTCCAGGCTTCAGGAGAGATATACGACAAACAGAAGCCTACTGACCCTATCCCCCCTGATCATGCCCAACTCCCGGGAACAGAGAGCTGAGCACTGCAGGGGTTACCTTGGCCAGTCGGAGAACTGCCTGTCTTGACCCAGCCCCACGAAGGGGAAGCCGATTGATACACCCAGGCCAGAGTGTACCTCCTGTCTAGGAGAGGTCCGAGCCAAAGTGATGTGTTGAGGGCGTTGGCCCTCTCAATCACCAGGATCTCATCCCCCTCCGTCACAGGTCGCACCGCACGGCAAACGCGGCGGATCTTAAGAAGACCACAGAGAGAAAGAGAGTGTGGAAAAGAAGGCTTGAAAGGGAGACGAAGAAAGAAAAGATCCATTAAGAAAGGCAGAAGACAGAATAGGAAAAAGGTGGGTTACTATTTGTCTGGGCCCTCACTCCTAACCTTTCTGACATGGGAGACCCTACCAGGGGCATGAATTCCTACCACGTAATGCTTGGCCAGTCAGCAGCTTGGCTATACAGGCCTAGAAGCATTGACAACAACCAACCATCTAGTCGAGTATTGATGCCCCCGTCAGCAAAGCCTAAAAGATCACTGGACCACGCAAGCCCTCCGACCACGGCAAGGCTGCAACCCCCGGAGGGTTTTAGGTTAATCTGCGGAGAAACAAAGGTGCCTTCTGAAAACATTTCTGACAGAAAAATTATGATGTGACTTATATTATCTTTGTGCCATCAGTTCAAGGCTCAAAGTAACCCTTTGTTTTCGTCCGATGTGAAAAATATGATTCTGCTGTATGCAAACAATATGTACCTCCACCGACCAGGTAATGGTTCGCTAATCATTTATTTCTTTATCCGTCCATCTGTCTGTATATCTGTGAACAGCGTAACTCAAGAGTTATAAATGGATTTTCATGAATTTTGCAGGAAAAGTTGCAAATGTTCTAAGGAAAAACGTTTTTGATTTTGGCATTAACTGGTGGAAGCAAATGCACAAACCATGGTCTACAGGTCAAGAATTAAACAGGGAAATAACAATGGTCAAAGTGCAAATTGTCAATGGAGACAACCTGCCTCTTCTATTAATTAAAGTAACATACCTCTTCTAATGTGTAAACCACCATGGGAAACAATTTGCCTCTTCTGATTAAATAGGCTTGGAGGAAACTGATTGCAGAAGTTTCGTATTCCATTTTCAGAGGAAAAGTCATTTGAACCAGTACAGATTTAGTTATATGAAAAACAAAGATGTGAATTTCAGAGGATAGCTCCTTTGGGAAGCTCTTTTCAGAGGTTTTAACAGTTCCCTGTTCCCATGCCTGTTAATCCTTGGCAGAGGTTTGTGTTGTCCCAGCACTGTCTCATTAATTTGTTTTGCATCTGTGTGTGTTTTTTTTTTCAGAGATCAATCCACTGCCTCAGATATGAGGCCCTATTTTGAGGCTGTCCTCCGACAAACTGGGGCATTGAGGACAGAGGTAAGGTAAGGTAATGTTGCTTATAGCCCAGCCGACCGCAAAGGGCCACATCAGGGCTGTCACCACGTTAAAATCAACTCACAAGTCATCTTAAAAAAAATAAAAAATAAAAAAACTTTCACACATCTCTTTAAATTACATCTTCTACAAACGCACCAGAAACTTCGTCAAAAATCTTTCTTCCGGAAAATCTTAAATCAGATGAAAAATGTTAATCTCTCTCAAAAACTCAATGATCACGTCAGGCGGGACATCTCTGAACACGATATTCACGGACTCTGCTGTAAAATGTTTGTGTCTCACATCGTGCAAGTCCCAACACTCTAAAAGAACATGTTTCATTGTGAGTGGCACATGGCATAGAATGCACCACGGAGCTTCTTCACTCTTTAAAAGGTATGAATGGGTAAAATACGAATGGCCGGTGTGCAGCCGGCACAGAACTGTTTCTTCTTTACGACCACCAGACGTAGATGAGAGGGACTCCTTAAGGTTGGACGGATCTGAAAGAGTTTATTATCCGTCTGTGTATTCCAATCCTCCTGCCAGAGGTCGCTGTCATAATCGTTAATTTGGGGTTTCAGATCTGAGCAGGGGATATATATGTTGGACAATTTCTCTGTTGTGGCATTCTTGGCCAAACGATCAACCATTTCATTCCCTCCGATGCCAACATGACCAAGAACCCAAGCCAGAGTAATGTTGTAACCCTCCACTTTCAACTTGGTAAAAAGTTTAAAAAAAGTGTAAAAGTTCGGGATGCTGGAGGTTGCGGCCTGCTATGGCCTCCAAAGCTGACAGCGAATCCGACAGAACCAGAAAGTCCCTCTTCGTAGATTGTGAGATTATCCTTAGCGCCAGAACCAGAGCTGTAAGTTCAGCAGAATAAACAGAAGCATCTGAAGGAATATGTTTTAACAGTATCTGAGAAGGAGCATCAGGGCAATAGGCTGCACATGCCACTCCATCTTCAGACTTGGAACCGTAAGTGAAAATTTTTTGGTAGGATGGAAATTTCAAACAGAGGTCAGCATACAATGCCTTGTGCGCCAGAGAGCTGGTGGACTCCTTGCGAAAAGCTGCAAGGTCAAAACAAATTTTTGGTGAGGAAAAGGTCCATGGAGGATGATCTGGAAACTTGGAAAAAATCAGACACAACTCCTAGGTCTAGACCTGCATTCCGCGCATGAGGCTGCATACGAAGACCAAACGTCCGAATACAGTTGGGGTTGTTTTCGAACTTAATTTGGAACTGAAGGTCAAAGACACAGTCATAGGCAGGATTCTCCGGTTCCGAGAACAGTCTGATATAGTAATTCAAAGACAGTTTCAGCCTGCGCTTGGACAGTGAGGGTTCACCTGCTTCTGCGTACAAGCTGTACACAGGGGTGGTACGGAATGCTCCAAGACAGAGATGAAGCCCTTGATGGTGGATAGGGTCCAAGAGTTTTAGGTAAGACGGTCTTGCAGAGCCGTACACAGCACAACCATAGTCCAGTTTGGAACGGACCAAGCCTCTGTAGAGGTGCAAAGTTTTCTTATCAGCGCCCCAGTCAGTGTGTGCTACGACCCGCAGAATATTCAGAGCTTTCTGGCAAGCAGTTTTGAGGTTTTTAATGTGGCTGAGAAAGTTGAGTTTGTGGTAAAAAAATAACTCCTAGGAATTTGGCCTCTTTGACAGCTGGAATGGGAGATTTCCCTATTTGAATTACAGGATCTGGAAAAAACTGACGGAAATTATGGAAGTAAATGCACTGTGTCTTTGTAGGAGAAAAAGTGAAGCCGTTTTCATCCGCCCACTGATGAATTTTATCCACACAAAGCTGGAGCCTGCGCTGGATACTCGAGTACAGGCTTCCAGTTGCGTAGACAGCAAAA
>CM065725.1:19076405-19083905 GCA_033310375.1 Conus canariensis | reverse complement strand
TCCTAGTGCCAGAGCTCTGTGACATGACTTCAAGCTTTGAGTTTCGGAATGGTGTAGGAGATAGATTATTTGGACGCGTCTTCTTACCGGTATACTTGGCAAGATGACCTACCACCTTACTGCTTCGTTTTCCAACAAAACAAACGTCCCACATAAAAGTTATGTGACCTAGCAAAAATCAACAGAAAAAAAGCAATGGGGATGGGAGATGGGATTCTGAGAGGACGAAAACAGGAATGAAAAATTAGGGCGTTAGATTATAAACATGAACTCCTTCACCGGCAGCCTATGAAAACCATCCGAGTCCATCTTAAAAACCACCTCATACAGCCTGCCCAGGGGCCTCTCGTCCGAGTCTTCAGTGGGACACTTACGGCTCATGACTGGTGTCATGTACATCACGGAAGGACAGAGGCCGAAAGATGGGCAAAAAAGCCAATGCACTTGTTGCATGTCTTATCTTAAACGTTGAACTATATACATGTGTGTGTATGTATGTATGTATGTATGTATGTATGTATGTATGTATGTATGTATGTATGTATGTATGTGCGTGTGTGTGTGTGTGTGTGTGTGTGTGTGTGTGTGTGTGTGTGTGTGTACACAAGAATAGAAACAACAGTCTTGTCATGTCTCAGACTTGGTATTTCCAACAAATGTTCGCTGTTAAAAGCTTCGTCAGGCCAAGACACAACGTATTGTACCGTCTCCAATTTTTACTTCAGTTTATTCTACAAGATGCGGAGCTCACGACATCAAGAGCATTATTTCTAACTACTGGCCCATTTGTGGTTCTGTCCTCTCTGTCTTGGCTCCCTTAGTAGACATGTCACCCGACCAGACTTGTACACCTGGGTACGTCAACCTAAAAGTCTCATGTCTTAAACTTCACCGTCTGGTGGCAAAAGAGAAGTTTTTACGGACTTGCTTTGAGGAGAAAGTGATTCTTCGCTGTCTGCAACTTCATTTTACCTTGGCTCACAAAGCCCAGGATGACGGTCTGCACCCCACCATCATGTCCGTGCTGGACTCTGCAAGCTCCAGGATTTTGGACTCTATTCTTGGAGACACCTGTTGTCAGGCTGAGTCTGCTCCCTCTTGCTTCACTTCGCTCAGACAGGCCTGGGAGGAAACTCAAGGTAAAAGTGTGACAGATTTCCAAGTGGGATTGATGAAGACCCAGTGTAGAAAAGAACTGGCTATTCTCTGGAAGACCCATGAAAAAAAAATGTGAATCTTTCACAATCTAACAAGGGCAAGATTTCCACAAGTACATCCCGCACACAACAAACCCATCTTACCCCTCCAAGTGCTCCAATTTTAGGACAGACATTCGTGGGCAGCAAAGGATTGACTGTTTCCCTGCACAGGACAGACCCTCCTTCAACTCAGGTGAAGTGAAAGCTAAGGCCCCATCGCCTCCAGAAACGAACAGCTCGCAACAAGGACAAAAAGAGAAAGAAGAAAGTGAAATGTGACTTTGTTCATGATGCAAATGGCTTTTTTCCAACCTCTGATCAACTTAAAATGTTTGACCCCATTGTGCTTAAAGATCGTGTGTCCCTTACTGATGAACAGATTTCTGTCTGTCGCCTCCCTGATTGCTTTGCCCCTACCCCCAAATCCCCTATTGACGTATCTGACCAGGTTATAGGCACTCATCAGTGAGCCGTACGACTTAGATGGCACAGATTTCATGGAATGAAGAAACGAGATCAAACCTTGTATGAAGCACAGGATGAAGCACAGGATGAAGCTAGTTTTGAAAAAAAAAATGCCATGGTATAAACATACGTCCAGATGTGCACCTAGGCATAGCACATCCTTACAAAGTTTTACACATGCCTGTACCCAAGATTTTTGTGATTTTAAACAAAGAAGAAAAATTAAAGATAATTTAATAGCTAAACAAAGAGGCGCTCTTAAATCACTCCAACTCCTCCCCGTGTCCTATGGTGTAGCGGCCCGTTATGCAGACAAGTCAGGGGCTACTGTGATAACTGATCTTAAACAAGATGATGAAAAAGTTTTAGATGAACTTCATAATTCCCAATATCCTGACATTCTCCCAGCAGATCCCACTTTTTCAATGATTGAAACAATCAAAGGCTGGAGTGAGAAATGGGCAAACAAGGGACAGATCAGCGAGGATGTTGTAAACTATGTCAACAACGTAAGATCTTCTCATCCTGGATATTGTAAACCACTCATAAAAACCCACAAAGATTGGCCTTTTCCCATTAGACTATTGCTCTCAGGTTGTGGAACACCTGTACAGCCCATATCTAAATTTCTTCAACATAGCATTAAACGTCAAACACAACATTTACCGTTCCAAATATCAGACACTAAATAATTTTTACAAAAAAAAAAAACAACTACTTAACGAAACTCTCACTCCTCTACCTGAGCGCGCATGCCTTGCTACCTGTGATGTTATTACCTTGTACCCTAATGTAAACAACAAAATGGGAGTCCCTGCAGTGACAAAAATGCTGAAGTTTCCTGCACCACACAATCCTAGTGTGAACTGTATTCCAGAAACACTAACGGTTGCCCTAGACAATAATGTTGGCCAGTACTCAGACGGAGAAGAAACCACGTACTCACGCCCGAACAGGGGTACAGCAATGGGGCCCAATCATGCATGTGATCATATGGATGTTATTTATGTCTGAGCTGGACAATAAACTAGTTTCAGAATGCCCAGGACCCCTTTTATCAGCACAATTGCCCGAAGATTTTAAGAGAACATTACAGGTTCCTTGACTGGTCCCGATTTAGGGATGATGGTTTTACTATCCTGTTGGATGAAAATGGCGTGGAACCTTTTAGAAAGTGCTTGCAGTCTCTCCATCCCACACATAAAATAGACGGTAAGCCATGGACAATCTGCTAACTACTTAGATGTATTGCTCCAGCTGAAAGACGGACAATGACCACAGATGTGTTTAGTAAGCATAACCACTCCTACCTACCACCAAACAGTTTCCACTCTCCAGCACTTTTACGGGTGTGTGTGTGTGTGTGTGTGTGTGTGTGTGTGTGTGTGTGTGTGTGTGTGTGTGATGTGTGTGTGTGTGTGTGTGTGTGTGTGTGTGTGTGTGTGTGTGTGTGTGTGAGCGAATTATGTTCCTTTTCGTTAAATGAAAAATGTTGACATTCTGTTCCTTTCGTTTCATTAAATGTCACTACAACTATGAATTAATCTGACAATACACTGGTTTCAGTCAGTGAGTGTTCGCGCGCACACGCCTGTTCATCTGTCCTTCTGTGTGTGTGTGTGTGTGTGTGTGTGTGTGTGTGTGTGTGTGTGTGTGTGTGTGTGTCTGTGTGTGAGCGTGTGTGCGCGTGTGTGTGTGTGAGCGTGTGTGCGCGTGTGTGTGTGTGAGCGCGCGCGCGCGCGTGCGTGCGCGCGTTCGTATGTGTCTGTGCGTGTGTGTGCGTACGTGCGTGTGCGTGTGTTTGTGTATGTATGTGTGCGCGCGCGCGTGCGTGCGCATGCGCGTGTGTATGTGTGTGTTCTTTGGTGTATAGATGCGTGTTTGCACGCGTTTATGAAATGAAAACCACTTTGAAAGGATGGACAGCCTAAGGCCACCAGCATGAGCAGAAACCAAGACAAAGTGTTATATAGCTTGGGGAGACAAGTCTGGCACACCAAACTGAGAAAACACAAGTTTCGCATTACGCCGTATGCCGACAGACGTCTGGCAGACCCACGTCTGAAGGAAATAAAACTGAACAGAGTTCGATTTCTGCTATCTATATATAGCCCAGCTCACACCACCTGAGGGGCATATCAGGGCTTTCAACTTAAGATCGGTTCTAACCATTAAAAAAAAAAGAAAACAAAAACAAAACCAAAACCAACAAACAAAACATCAACACACCCATCGATCAGATCACACCTGATGGAACATTGCTTATAATAATCTGCAAGGAGAAAAAGAATTAAGTCAAATGTTATAAAAATCCAAATTCTGTCAGCAACGTTCATAGTGACTGGCAGTGCGGAAGCCCCCATTTTCGAATTCACTCTTGCACTAAACGTCACAACCTCTGTCAGTCTTGTCAGTCCGCCGCTTTCAAGAAAAGGAGGAGGAAGAGGAGGAGGAGAGAAGAAGAAGAAAAAGGAGGACGACCTGCTACCCTGCCAGAAGAATACAGAAAATTCCATGCTCTCTAAATGGAGAAAACAGCAAAATGTATCTAAAACTTGTATAAGAAAAGAAAAGGACAATTATGAACACACGTGAAAATTACATACATACCGTGCATTGTACGGATGAAAATGAGAACTGCTCAAGACTAACAAAGTGCAAAAGAGATGAGCATGACGAAATCGTGTTGTTTCCATCAGCCTCATCAACCAACATGGGCCATCTCGTCTGGGCTGTCACCTCGTAAACATGTGCAGTGAATACAGACTAAAATGTATTTATAAAATTGAAAATTATAAATTGCAAACCATATTGAAAAACGCAAAAAAAAAATCGTGAACATCATAGAGTATATCCACCCATCCATCCACCCACCCACACACCCGTAAAAGAGAGTTGTGACAATTTGTGCAGCAGTGATTTAAAAAAAGGCACTACATGCGCACAAATTGTCACAATTGTGGCATTTTGTGCAAATTTGTGCAAACTGTGACAATTCGTGCAGCGAAATAACGGCACAAAATGTCATTGTGACATTTTGTGCAGTGGTGACATTTTGTGCGGTAACAGCCCCTCGCTCTGTCAAAGAGACGAGGGCATGTCAGAAGAGGGGCCTGTGTGCAACTGGCGCAGGACTGTTTCTTCCCTCTTGCTGCTGGTAGCTTACAACAGGAATCCTCCGTTTTGAACGCCTTTTAGAAAGTGTGCCATCACTTCGTGTCTTCCGGCCCTCTTGCCAGAAATCTCTGGCACGAACTGTCGAGACCTGCGTGGTGGTACCATGACATGGGCGAGTTTTGATTCGCGATATTCTCGGAAAGATGACCTGCGACCTCACATTCTCGAATGCGGTATAACCAGGAACCCAAATGATCCAAATGTGTAATTGTGTATTCTCCTCTCTCTCTCTCTCTCTCTCTCTCTCTCTCTCTCTCTCTCTCTCTTTGTGTGCGTGCGTGTGTGTGTGTGTGTGTGTGTGTGTGTGTGTGTGTGTGTGTGTGCGCGTGCGTGCGTGCGTGTGTGCGTGCGTGTGTGCATGAGTGCACATGTATGTCTGTGCACATACACGTAACAGTGTGTGGGGTGTGTGTGTGTGTGTGTGTGTGTGTGTGTGTGTGTGGTGTGTGTGTGTGTGTGTGTGTGTGTGTGCGGTGTGTGTGTGTGTGGCGCGCGCGCGCGCGCGCGAGTATATATATATATAGATGTATAGTTTGGCCCCCTTCAACAGGTGTCATCAACATGCCCGCTCCGGAGTACCTCAAACTGAGGAATTGCTACATGAGACACCAGAAGCGTACTCTCGAGGAGAGTTTTCTGAGATGTCTGGAAATGAATGTCGTCCCTCGGGGACTTCGACTACACTTCAACCTTGCACTCCAGGCTAGATGTGCTGACCTTGCTGACTCCCTGAAGAGAACACTGGACAATGCCAGTTCTGAGATCCTCAGAAAGATTCACTCTGAAGTGAAATCTGATGTTGACCATCATATAGCTCTACAAGATTGTGTCAAAAACCTAAGAGAGGAAATAGGAATCAATCAGGCCAATAAAATGCTGGGAATGGTAAGAAAAGACAGTAAGCCGGAACTTGTCAGAATCCGCCACTCACATTGGAAAAAAAACTGTATTCACAGGAGAAGCACTCAACCATCGCAGTGTCTCAAAAGACTGATCACTTTGGGTCCTTCAGAATTACGGCAGACACTATACTACAACCCCCAGCAGGCATCACTCTATGCAGGAACCTGGGTCCAGTAGAACACCATACCCAACGAAAACCAGAGACCATCGAAAAATTTCCAGGAAAAACAAAAATAAGCATACGCAAAGAAAGCAGAACCATACAGGATCCTTCGTCCCTACAGAGGAAGATCGTGAACGATTTAACCCAATTGTCCTAGCACTAAATGTTACTCTGACAAAGGACCAGATAGACATTTGCAGAATGCTTTACTCCCACGCCAAAGCAACCTCTGGATGTAGCTGACCAAATGCTAGCTAGGTACCCGTGCATGGGCTGAGAGACTCAGGTGGCACCGTTTCCATGAAAAACGCAAAAGGAGTAAAAACACAAACAAACAGAGGAAGCAGATACAGACAAGGATAAAGAAGATGGAGATGAAGAGACGTTTGTTAAGAGACCATGGCACAAGCCAACAGAGAAAAGTGCTCCAAGAGACGATCCAGCCCTTAAAATGTTCATAGAAACCTGCAAAAGAGACTTCTTAGATGTGAAAAATAGAAAAAGAATCAAGAACAGCGAAAAGCTCTGCAAGATCTCCTGAATTTACCCCTCACACACCAGGCAGCATGCCAGTTTGCAGAAAAGTCCGCCGTGACAGTCATCACTTCTCTTGAAGAAGATGACAAAATCATCCGGACAAGGCTAGAGGACGAAGACCAGTACAACACGCTTAACAAAGACCCAACCAAAGAAACTTGTTAGGTCAAGCTATGGGCAAACAAATGGCTGGGAAAAGGAGAGATCAGCGAAGAAGTGTGTGCTTATGTGATAAACACTTTCAGTTCACACCCTGCCAGATGCAAACCACTGGTGAAAACACACAAGCCATTCCCCTATCCCTACAGGCTATTGTTGTCTGGCAGCGGATCTCCAATACAACCTCCCTCCAAATTCAAACAACTGTCCATCTGCCACCTGACAGACGAACTAACATACCAAATTATGGACATGAAGGAGTTTCTGCAGAAAATGGTTAAGGTAAACAAAACAGTGACCCCTCTCCTCACTTCAGCTACACTGGCAGTGTGTGACGTCACTGCCCTATATCCAAGTGTGGACAACTCCATGGGAGTCCCTGCAGTGGCAAAGATGCTCATACAGTACCCTTCCCCCCTCCAAGCATCTATCAAAATTACATTTAATGCATTGTAGAAGGGCTGCGACTAGCGCTGAAAAACAACGCCTGTGCATACACAGATGCAGAAGGCGATACACTAATTGCAACTCCTAACCACGGAACTCTATGGGCCCGTGCCACGCATGTGATTATGTAGATGTTTTTATGAGTGAAATGGACAGAAAACTTGTGGAAGAATCCCCTGTACCACTGCTCTCATCCATAACCCAGAACAAAGATAAACACCTTGATTGGAGCAGGTTTAGGGACGACGGGTTTGCCATTCTACCGGACGTTGCCAGCACAACAGCATTTGAAGCCCATCTCGAAACCCTTCACACACACCCCCCCCACCCCACCACCCGGCATAAAGTGGACTATTTCCCATGGACGTGAAGCAGAATTCTTAGATCTGAGAGTGCGTATTTCTGATGATGTCTTAACCGGAACGGACGTATTTTCTAAGAGCTACAATA
>CM065725.1:19068905-19071405 GCA_033310375.1 Conus canariensis | reverse complement strand
ACATTACTATCCGCTGATATATACGTCACATTACTATCCGCTTGATGATGTATACACCACATTACTATCCGCTAGATGTATACGTCACATTACTATCCGCTTGATATATACGTCACATTACTATCCGCTAGATGTATACGTCACATTACTATCTGCTAGATGTATACGTCACATTACTATCCGCTAGATGTATACGTCACATTACTATCCGCTTGATATATACGTCACATTACTATCCGCTTGAGATGTATACACCACATTACTATCCGCTAGATGTACACGTCACATTACTATCCGCTTGATATATACGTCACATTACTATCCGCTTGATGATGTTACACCACATTACTATCCGCTAGATGTACACGTCACATTACTATCCGCTTGATATACACGTCACATTACTATCCGCTTGATGATGTATACACCACATTACTATCCGCTTGATATATACGTCACATTACTATCCGCTAGATGTATACGTCACATTACTATCCGCTTGATGTCTACGTCACATTACTATCCGCTAGATGTATACGTCACATTACTATCCGCTAGATGTATACTTCACATAACCATACGCTAGACGTATACGTTATATTACTATCCGCTAGATGTATACGTCACATTACTAACCGCTAGATGTATACGTCATCGAGTCCATGTTCCCGACTTTGGTATACCCCCCTCCCCTCCCCCCCCTCTTCTCTCTCTCTGTCTCTCTCTGTCTCTGCTCTCTCTCTCTCTCTGTGCGTGCGTCCGTGCGCGCGTGCCTGTGAGACACACACACATACAGAAGAGAGAGAGAGAGAGAGAGAGAGAGAGAGAGAGAGAGAGAGAGAGAGAGAGAGAGAGAAATATTACCTGTCATCACAAAAGGCGGTCTTGGTGATTTTCCTCAAGCTTTTCATTTATCCCTTACATCCGGAGAATTTTTCCTCTTTCGATTCTCTGGGGGAAAAAAGACAGCCCCAGAGACGTGTTCCCTAAAAAGCTGCAGGTGATTGGTCAGTATTCCCTTGGAGGCAAAAAGGATGATGAGTAACACCACGGTCAACGGTTTAGCCTGTAATGTTTGATAAAACGCCCCTTTTTCTAGAATGAGATCACTTCTGAACAACTCCGCTGGTAGAATCATGACTTTTCTATTTGACATGTAATATGTGTTCCAAGATGGTTGCCTACAAACAAAAAATTGGGGATATAAGTACTTTGTGGATATTACCTAATTCGAATAAAAACTTGACATTTCTAAATAAATCAAGTTCACGTGTTTAACAAAAATTGTACAACGAGCAGTTTAAGAGTTGGGTCATCGTATTTTAGTAAAATTGTTTTGGGCTTCTTGTGCAAATCTCTCTCTCTCTCTCTCTCTCCTCTCTTTCTCTCTTCTCGCGCCGCGCGCGCGCGCCTTTATTCATTTAAAAATCTCATTGGAGTTAATTGATACTGATAATGTCATAACCTGACGTTAAGGACGTCTAAATCCACATCGTCTCTCTCCGCTTCTCTCTCTCTCTCCTCTCCACACACACACACACACACACACACACCACACACAGAGGCGCGCACGCGCATAAAAAGTAGTTGGCTTAAAGACATAACGTCCAGACGCTAAAGCAGACGACGCTGGCACTTTTTCAGGGGGTTTTGTGTGTGTCCTGAATACGTATTCACAATTATACTTCAGTATACCGAAGGCAGACAGTGAGAATAGGCCGCGTCTTAATCGATTAGGCTCCGAGTTTCATCTCTCTCTCTCTCTCTCTCTCTCTCTCTCTCTCTCTCTCTCTCTCTCTCTCTCATTATCTTTGTCAAATTCTCACTCTCTCTCTTTTAATGGAGCATGTCCATGTAAAAAAAAAAAAATCAGCGTGCATGTGTTTGTGCGCATACAAAAGCGCGCGGGACTGCGTGCGTACGTGTGTACGTGAGCACGCGCGTGCGTGTGTGCGTGCGTGCTGTGTGTGTGTGTGTGTGTGTGTGTGTGTGTGTGTTGTGTGTGTGTGTGCGCGCGCGCGCGCTTTATGTGTGCGTGTGTGTGCGTGCGTGCGTGCGTGTATGTGTGTTGTTGTTGTTGTTGTTTTTATGTACGTAGCTGTGCTGGCGTAAGATCTTTTGTGTGTATGCACGAACAGTTGTGCATACGTGTTTTTGTGTGTTTGCGTGTGCGAGTGTATGTGTTGGCATCTCTTTTTTTATCACTTTTTTCCCACAAAGTACCGTACGCTTGTGTGTTTTTTTTTTTTTTTACATGGAAAAGGAGTAAATATCAAATCTTTCCCTGACAGCATATGGAAACCACCGACGTTTTTCTTCTATAGACATGCTGGATCGATTCTGGGGTCACACGGATCGGGATTCTGGGGGTCACACGGGGATCGGGATTCTGGGGGTCACACGGAGGGTCTGGGTCACACGGGATCGGGATTCTGGGGGTCACACGGATCGGATCTGGGGTCACACGGGGATCGGATTCGGGGTCACACGCGGGCCATTC
>CM065725.1:19051405-19061405 GCA_033310375.1 Conus canariensis | reverse complement strand
GTGTCAACATTCATGTACAAGGCGGGAAAGCGACGAAGTGTGTGTGACACTGTCAACCTGGAGTGTTGTCGCTGCTGTGCTGTGGTTTTGGACAGTGTTGGCCTTGATTCACCCTCTCCGTGAAATTGTATACAAACTATGTGTTTGTGAAACTGGTGATGTCCGCTGTTTGCAAGATGCGCCGAGAGGAACAATGGTGGATATTTCCGACTTATTCGACGCAGGCCAATCTGAGAGACTAGGTCACTATGACCTACATGTGCCCGGTGTATCTGTACTGTGCTGTGTCGCCAACGTTGTTTTTCTGCTGCGCAAAATGTTACTGAGTGGTGACACAGAGAAGAACCCAGGCCCCAGTTCTCACATAAGCAGTGACGAACAAAACACAGTCAACATAGTTCAAATACCGACAAAGGACAGCAGTGCCATTCGCCCAGAAATTGCAGCGGAAACCCTGTCAGCATTCAGAGATCAAAAAGAAGAGTTAAAACAGAACAGAGAACAGCAGAGAGAACAGGATGCAATTATACGTAGCGAGCTGTTCGATATCAAAACAGAGTTAGAAGCAGTGTCTGAGAAATGCCGGGAGATCAACGATCGCCGTGGCCTAGTGTAGGCGGAGCAAAACAGACTGTCAGTTGCTGTAGAAAACATGTCTGTGGATCTGGATCAACTGTATGGCAGGATGGCAGAGGGCAGGGAGGAGACACAGAACTTGTCAGCAAAAGTAACCAGATTAGAGGAGCAAATTGTGAAAATGACAGAAGAGCTCGACAGACTAGAAAGTTTTTCGAGACGAGACAATCTGCGCTTCTTTGGCATCCCCCTCAATGACAAAGAAGATTACGATTTATGTTTGATGCTTGAACTTAAAATTGTGAATGGGACATTTGGGGACACATCAGAAGGAGAATTTATTTTTGTGTCACCTAATGGTAGCAGTGTTATCGATTATTTTCTTGTATCACAAGACTTATTCAGAAATTGTAGAATGAAAGTTGGGGACTGCTTGTTCTCTTGGCATCTGCCACTGGAAATGAAATGGAGAATTTGTAACAGTGATAAAGAATATCCAACGATTTGCGAAGAGAAACGCATCATACGATCGGATGAATGTACAGAAACCTATAGGGAAGAATTAACGTCGGATACGTTTAAACAGTGTATCGCTAGAGCTTTACAATTTCTTGATGTTGATGTTAATACATGCTTAGAGTTATTTGTGAATGCTTTGTGTAGTGCTGCTGGTTGTATGGTGAGATGTATGAGGAAAAGGAAGAAGGAGATGACTGACTGGTTTGACAGTGTGAGAAAAAGAAAAAAATGGTCAAAAGATGCTTGAAACAATACCAAAGAGCTAAAGCGAAAGAATTGAAAAAAGAACGTAAAACTATGTTAAGGAAAGAAAAGAATACACAACAATAAAAAGAGAGAAGAAAAAGGAATTCGATGAGAAACGACTAGATAAGTTAAGAACATCTGCTAACGACTCCAAATTATTCTGGTCAACAATTAGATCGATAAGTAGAAAACCAGTGATGTACAACGCAATAAGCTCAAAACAGTGGTACGATCACTTTTTCGAAGTATTTAATTGTTTTAACGACGACTCGAAAACTCAAAACATAGAGAACGACGATGAAGATCCATGTACAGAAGAGCCATTATTTAATAATGAGATATCAAGAGATGAGTTTATAAGCAGCATAAATCACCTTTAATGTGGCAAAAGCGCAGGACCGGATAAAGTAGTTTGTGAAATGTTCAAATGTGCCAACTCAATTGTTATTAATTTCATTGTAAATCTGTTTAATTCGCTGTTCCAAAAAGGAATCTTTCCTGAGGCTTGGTCGAAATCAATAACTTCTCTTCACAAAAAAGGAGATAATAATAATCCAGATAATTACCGAGGCGTTGCACTGACACGTATTTTAAGCAAAATCTACACTCATATTCTTAATAAAAGATTAACCACCTGGGTAGAAAGAGAAGTGAAAATAGTAGAAGAACAAGCTGGTTTTCGACCCGGATACAGCACAATAGACCACATATTTACATTATATGCTTTAGTGCAGAAATATTTATCAAAAAAGACAAAATTGTATGTTGCCCTCGTTGATTTTTAGAAAGCCTTTGATTCTGTGAATAGGAATGTCTTGTGGAGTATTTTAAGGAAAAATGGTGTAAAAGGGAAGTTGTATGCAGCTGTACGAGGAATGTACGACTCTGTACGTGCATGTGTTCGAGAAAAAGGCAGTTCAGATTATTTCGATTGTCTGCGTGGTGTGAAACAAGGGTATAGGCTCAGTCACAAGTTGTTTGCATTTTTCATTAACGAGCTTGCAATTGATATTTCGGAAAATGGGAAGCATGGAATTCAGATGTTACCAGGGGCTACTGAACTATTTTAATGCTATTTGCTGATGACATTGTTCTTCTCGCAGATACACCAGTTGGTTTGCAGAACCAACTGGACGCTTTGAAAAAGGTATCAGATAGATTGCTGCTGACAGTGAATCTGAGCAAGACTAATATAATGGTTTTTAGAAATGGTGGACATTTAGGATAACATGAAAGATGGATTTACGGTAGATCTGAGGTTAAAGTGACTAATAGTTACAAATATCTAGGGATGTTCTTCACGACGAAGTTAAGCTTGAATAAATGCTGGCTTGAAATGTGTAGGAAAGGAAAGAGAGAAGTCATAGATATTGAGAACAATGAAAAGATTGAACTCAGCGGACGGGGCTTTGTTTTGGAAATTGTTCGATACCCAAATACAACCAATTCTGACATACGCTTCAGAGGTATGGGGTCTGCTCGACAACACACATATGGAAAGGGTTCATACGAATGCAGTAAAGCGTATTTTGCATGTACCATTACATGCATAGAACAAAATGGCTTATGGTGAGAGTGGACGATATCCTCTGTTTATAGGAACGTATGTCAAAGCAATTAAGTATTGGTTTAGACTAGTTCAACTACCAACGACCAGAATCTGTAGTCAAGCGTATAGAATGCTCTTGCTTCAACACGACTTAGAATTTAACTGGGTTTCTTGTGTTAAGAAAATACTAACAGAAAATGGTTCTGGGATCGTCTGGCTTTGTCAGGGAGTAGGAAATTCTGCACAGTTTATTTCGGAGTTTAAGGATCGTTTAATTTGTTTCTGCAGACAAAACTAGCATTTCAGCATGGATGGAAACGCTAAATACGAATGGTATCTTTCATTCAAGAGTAATCTGGAAATGGAACAATATTTCATGATTGTTACACATAAATGGCATAAATACAACCTAACGAAATTCAGAACTAGAACACTGGGCCTCCACGCAAACAAAAAATGGTTTGAAGCATCGCATAATAAAGCATGCCCCATGTGTGTGGAGAGAAATAACGATGAAGACTAAGTACATTTTGTTTTTGGTTGTCCTGCTTGTACACATTTTATTCGCAGCAGATGCAACATTGTCAATGAGCCAGCTGCACAGAGAAAAGATGTTATCGCAATCCTTTAAGTAGGAACGAAAAACATATTGTATCATTTGCAAAATATGTAGGTGAAGCCAGTGATTTTCGGAGGAAGAGTATCATAATCTGCTGAGTTAGAATATTTGTGACGATAGTAGAATCCACATTCTACAGTTATTCTGTATTTTGCATGGCTTGATGGTCAAAGAAAATGGATTAGAGTGGTGCGCGAACGCGCGTGCTTGTGTGTGTGTGTGTGTGTGTGTGTGTGTGTGTGTGTGTGTGTGCGCGCGCGTGCGCGCACGCGTGCGGGCGATTGTGCGTGCGTGCGCTGTGTTCGAAAGTATGTGTGGGTGTGTTTGGGGAGTAGAGGACGCTGTCCATTGTAAATCTGAAATGTTTGTTAATTGTACGAGTTCTTTTTCTTTATATTTCATGTCTTTATCGATGCCTCTTAATGCAGTAATTGTACCCCCCCTTGCCAACAGGGCTTACTTGCTAATGGCAATAAAATTGTGTCAGTGTCACACACACACACACACACGCACACACAATGTGCACGCGCACACGCCCGCACGCACACGCACACGCACACACACACACACACACGTGCGCGCACACACACACTCACTGAGAGAGAGTGGAGAAGACAGACAGAGCGAGCACTACACACCAGGTGGTGCGTGCGGCTGGCCAGTCACAAGGGTTGTGCATCAGGGCGAAAAGTTCAAAGCAGCAGCTTAACGATCGCATCTCCTGTCACTGTTTGGTCTTCCTTGTTTAGGGGAAGAGGGGGTGGGGGCGGGGGCGAAACGGAAGAGGGGAGAAGGAACTCCTTCCACACATCTTTGCTTCCCCCGAAGACTGGGATTTCACGCCGAGGATACCTCGAAAAGTGTCAGAATAATCAGCAGAGAGAGAGAGAGAGAGAGAGAGAGAGAGAGAGAGAGAGAGAGAAGACAGACAGACAGACAGACAGACAGACAAAGAAAGACGGAGAGAGACAGAGACAGCGAGAGAGAGTGAGACACAGATGGAGGGAGGCAGGCAAGGAACGAGACACAGGCAGACAGACAGAGATAAAGACGGAGAGAGACAGAGACAGCGAGGGAGAGTGAGACACAGATGGAGGGAGGCAGGCAAGGAACGAGACACAGGCAGACAGACAGACAGAGACAAAGAAAGACGAAGAGAGACAGAGACAGCGAGAGAGAGAGAGTGAGACACAGATGGAGGGAGGCAGGCAAGGAACGAGACACAGGCAGACAGACAGACAGACAAAGAAAGACGGAGAGAGACAGAGACAGTGAGAGAGAGTGAGACACAGACGGAGGGAGGCAGGTAAGAAACGAGGGTAGGAGGGACAGATGGGCGGGGGAGAAACAGAGGGGAGGGAAAGACAGAAAGTCAAATATAGAGAGACAGAAAGGAGTAGTGAATGAATGAGAGATGGTAGGGGGGAGAGAGAGAGAGAGAGAGAGAGAGAGGGGGGGGGGGGGAGAGAGAGAGTCAACGAGTCGAGTCAACGAGTTTATTGCTTTTAAGCAAGGAAGCCCATAAAGCGTTCCAATAATTCAAATAATGTACACGATTCAATGGTGACATTGACCTAGGCAGCACAAATTATTGAGTGAAACGTTATATATAGGCCCTATAATATATACATATATAAACAAACTTAAATAGAAAGAGAGAGAGAGAGAGAGAGAGAGAGAGAGAGAGAGAGAGAGAGAAAACATACACTTGAAATATCAAAACCCGCAAAACTTTTCGAAGACCATTCTGCCCATGTCTGCCCCTAAGGCTCAGTTTGATACCGGTATCCCCAGAATAATCACGAATAAACAAGGAAATTCATCATCATCATCCCCCCCCCCCCCCCCCCCCACACACACACACACACACAAAGCCAATGAGTTGCGGCCCCTTAAACGTCGGCAGTTGTATTGCACTGTTCGGTGTTATTGTCCTTTTCTTTTTGTTCCTCCTGTTCACGTCCCCCCCCCCCCCCCCCCCCGTCCCTCACCCCCCCCCCCCCCTCCATCAACAGTTCTTGTTCTTCCTCCTACTCTTCTTCTTCTTATTATTACCGATATTACTATCAATATCATAAAAGAAAACAGCATTCATCCCCCTGAAGACGGAGTATGGCCGCCCATATTGCGGGATGAAGAAGGGTTACACACACAAAAATCCATCCCCCTATGGGGGTGCCCACAGGAGACAGCATCCTGAGCGCGTGGAAGGCGAAGATAATTCAAAACTTATGTTAGTACTATACAATTACATGGCTAACTGTAACTGTGCAAAGGCAAAAGAATTAACAAC
The DNA here is from genome assembly GCA_033310375.1 of Conus canariensis. NCBI lineage: Eukaryota > Metazoa > Mollusca > Gastropoda > Neogastropoda > Conidae > Conus > Conus canariensis. Next base: position 19,055,603 of record CM065725.1, on the reverse strand, counting down.
CGAGCACGATGTTCATGTAAACGGCATAACACGAAGAAACGCACAGTACACAACAGATAACTCTTAAGATGAAAGCATGGTACACTTATAAATGCAGTGCACCAAGACTATTATAAATAAAGAAATATGGGCTGCACTATATGTTCATTTTTCTCTCCCTTTCTTACTCAGTCCCAATCCCATTCATCCCGTGACACCCAAGTAGCCACAATTAAACAAGTCATTCGTCCATGACCCCGAAGAGGTTTCCTACAACAAAGCAAACTTTCAAACACAACATATATAGTAGTAATTTGATTTTCAAATATACTCAGTTATTTGGTGGTTTCTGATTTCTTAGTTTAAATGATTTGGACAGGAATAGAGCCAGTGGCACACACATCCTTGAATTTGATAATAATACAGTAAGTTTGAAAGAATTTGGATGTATATAATATCTGGAAGGAATATATCTCTCCCGCAATAGTTTATACTTGGGACAAACTAATGTAAAGTGAAGCTCTGTTTCAAGTTCGTTGGGACAAAATGGGCATGTCATGCTTTCTTGGCTTCTCGAATACCTGAACCTGTGCGGTTTAAGTTGGGAAACACCAAGCCGAAGTCTGGTTAGGTGTTTTCTAAGTGCGTGATTTTTTTTTTAATCTCCACTAGATAACAAGGAATACTTTGTAGTTGACGAAATGTGGAATAAAGTTCGTATCTTTCTTTGGATTGTAACAAAGCGTCTAGATCTTGGAAATGACAGTCATAAAGCCTTTGCTTAAAAATGGATATAAATGATTTTACCTCTTCTACTCCTTGATTCTCCCACACAAATCCAAACCCATACCTAAACAAGTAATGCAAACCTTGCTTACCCAATTTGTGTTACCTTGACAGTGCATTGTGTATAGCATTTTGTATGATTTCCTTGGAATACGATATTCCTCCATTTTTGTTAGTCTTAACCAGTGCTTAATAGTTTTAGTAAAAGTTTGTATGTAAAGCGGATATCTATTAGCTTCATAATATGCAAGTGTATTAGGTGTTTGTATGCTGATATTCAATAAACGTTTTATGGCAAGAAGATGTACTCTCTCAATAGGGGTGTGATCTGCAGTCAACCCCCAAACTTCCGCACCGTATGTCAGAATAGGTTGTACTTGAGTGTCAAACATCTTAAAGAAAATCTTAGAAAAAGAATTTTCACCTATAGACCAGAGGAATCTAAAGATACTGAAAACACATTATTTTGCTTTACGAGCCAAATCTGATGAGTAAGAAAATGTCAACCCCGTGGAGAAAAATATTCCCAAATACTTATATTGATTTACCACTTCCATTTTTACATTTCCATAGAACCATTTTTCTCTTGCAGCAAGGTAACCCCCTCTCCTAAATACTACTATTTTTGATTTTTCATTATTAACAGTAAGACGTAGTCTGTCTGCCGTACTTCTTAAAATGTTCAGTTGGTGCTGGAGCCCGATAACAGTGGTAGAAAGGAGGACATCATCATCAGCAAATAACAAAACCAGAATCTGCATCAAATCAGGTGACAATCTTACCCCATGTCTACCATGTTGTGTTATATCATTTGATAAAAACAAAAGCAAATAAAATAGGACTACAGTTATCGCCTTGTTTCAATCCTCTAGGACACATGAATGTTTCTGTAAGACCACCGTTAGTTCTGACCCTAGCTTTAACTATTTCATAATACTTTGAATAGCTTTGAACATTTTCGCTTTGATACCATTTTTGCGGAGTATAAGCCAAAGATGGTTTCTGTGTATGAGATCAAAGGCTTTCCTAAAATCAATGAAAGCTGCATATAATTTTGTTTTGTTAGTTGAAAATTGTTTCTGAACTAGTGCAAGTAGAGTAAATGTGTGATCGATTGTACTGTAATTCTTTCTAAACCCTGCCTGCGTTTCACTTAACAAATTATTGTCCTCTGCCCAATTTGTCAATCTCTTATTAAGTATGAATGTGTACATTTTGCTGCTGATATTCAACAGCGAAATACCTCTGTAGTTGTCAGGGGAATTAATGTCTCCTTCTTTATGTAATGGCTGTATAATTGATTCTGACCAATTTTGGGGGAATATACCTGAATCCGAAAGTTTGTTGAAGAGCTTAGTCAGGAACAAAATGACCCGAGGAGAAGAGTTTTTTTTTTATAAAACTCACTGCTGAAGCCATCTGGTCCTGCTGCTTTTCCATTCTTTAGTGCTTTCATGGCATTATATACTTCTAGTTCTGATATTTCTACATCTAAAGTGGAACAATCTGTTTCACAAACAGAGATTGATTATCAAAAACTTCGTTAGAAAATGAATTATTACTATTTAGTTTATCATTCTGTATAGATGCGTCATTAAATACTTTTTCAAAGTGGTCATACCAATCTTCACTTGAAATAGTACAGGTTGTTAATCTATTGTTAATACGTCTTTTTATGGTACCCCAAAATGTTTTAGGATCAGTACTATTGCATTCAAGCGTTACAAGAACATTTTGTTTATTTTCTGTTTACTTTTTATAAATAATTTATAATCCTTTCTCATAGTGGCGTATTCGCCCTAAGTACGTCTGCATCGTATGAATCCACACATTTATTCAAATTTCTCAGGGACTGACGAAGTGCTGTTCGTTTGTCCCTGCATTCCTTATCGAACCAAGTACAATTACTTGTTTTCCCCAATACTATCTTTTTCTTCATGCACAGCCCAGCGTCAGCAATACCTGTGAAAAAAATTTTCTACAGCTGCATTGATATCACTATTAATCAATTCAGCTGCTTGTGTGAAAATTAATGAAATTTCTTTTGATAACAATGCTTGCCTATATTCATTCTCAAGCTCTTGATTCCAAACATACTTTTCAATAATAGTTTTTTTCTAACTTTTCACAGGTTTTTACCGGCTGCTTTTGAACATTAAGGGTTAGTTTCACGGGCATATGTTTGGATTCAATTCTTGAGATAACTTGTAAACGTGAGGCATATTCAAAGATAGACCGAGAAATAAGGAAATAATCGATCACACTTGATCCATTGTGAGCAATGTATGTATATGCCCCATGACGGTCTCCTGGTAACAAACCATTCAATATAACAAGAGAAAATTGTTCGCATAACAAAAGTAGACAACGACCGAAGTCGTTTGTTGAAGAGTCCTTCGATTCCCGTTGGTACTCCTTTTCAGGCAGTAAATTTTCGTCATCCTTATCATCATCATCAACATCACATGGCAAAGAAAGCTCTTTCGCGTTTGCATCAGCAGTCCTAGCATTGAAATCACCCATAAGCATAAGGGGACATTCCCCCATCAATTCATAAACATCAAGTATACACTGCTCTAGTATGTCAATTCCATTCTCGATTTCTGTGTCAACATAATAGACGCTATGGGCAGGAGGAACATACATACCTATCAATACACATTCGTTTCGTAAATTTGGCAAAAGCTTTGAAATTTTGAGCACAATGCAGCTGTCGTATTCAACTTGAATTTGTTGTACTAAACTAGAATACATTTTCTTTACTAACATGATAGCACCGCCAGAGAGGCGAGCTGTGGTGCTGTCTGATACACTCACGCCTGGGGAGACAAACACATCAAAAGCAGGAAATAAGTGAGACGGAAAGCTTGATGAAAATGTTTCTGTAAGAAAAACAGTATCATAATTTGACAAGAATTGTCTATTATCAGGCTGATAGATGGTATTTAGTCCTTCTATGTTATATGTTAAAAAGGATATACTGTGACCATGCATGTTCGGTTGTTTGGGCTGGCCATCAGAGGCAGGGTTGATGACATGGGCAGGGTCGTATCCCTAGGTTGTTGGAGGCTGAGCTCCCGATTCCGTTCGGGCGGAGTTAGTTTTGGCATGTGGAAATAACTCTGTGACGTGTTGTTGCCTTCCTTGCTGTTGTGTTGCCTGAGCTTGTTTTGCCCTAGTTTTGCTTCTCGTCAACCTACTTTTTGCTGTAGAGGTTTCAGTCTCTAGAGAGAAGCTTTGCTGGGCTTGCTCCTGCACATCTTGCTGGTCTCTGCCTGTGTTGGTTTTGTCCCCTAACTCTGTTCTGGAATCAGAAGACTGACTCTCCATAGCATCTACAGCAGTCCACGGGTCAGCAAGCTGTTTGACAGAGGTCTGGCTGCTATCGTTCTGGACGTCTGTCCAAGGATCAGCAAGCTGTTTAGCGTAACTT
>CM065725.1:19043905-19046405 GCA_033310375.1 Conus canariensis | reverse complement strand
TGTTGATCATAAAATGGCAAGACAAAATCCCAGACACAGAGGTGCTCGACGAAGCAGGCCTCTCGAGCATCCACACCATCCTGATGCTGTCTCGGTTTCGATGGGTAGGTCATGACCACCGGCTACCCAAGAGACTCTACTACGCCGAGCTGCAACACACACACACACACACACACACACACACACACACACACACACACACAAAAGAAGTAGAAGAAATGTCTTTCTAATCTGGGCACCAGAAAATCAGTGGGTTTAGACAGTATCTCTAATGAAATGTTAGACGGCATCTCTAATGAAATGGGAAGATGGCAATGTGCCTTCATTATGGAAGCATTTTATCATAGTTCCTACACATAAACAAGGAAAACCTCGAAGTAACATAAACAGCTACCGCCATATTGCTCTAACGTCGCACACATGTAAACTAATGGGAAAAAATTGTCCTAAACACATTTTTGTAACAAACATCTAATTATCCCTATAAATCAAGCTGGTTTTCAGAAAGGCAGATCAGCAACAGAACATCTAGTGAAACTCACAACACATGTTAAACAATAATTCGCAAGACGAAAAAACATCCTGGCAACATTCTTTGACATAAGGAAAGCGTACAAACAAGTATGGCATGAACGACTTTTGTATAAACTGAAAACCATTGGAATAAATGGAACCATGTATAACTATGTCAAGTTTTCCTTCAAAGTAGAATTATTCAAACAAGAATAGAGCATACATATTCCAACACTAGAATGCTGGAAATTGGTATTATCTCAAGTTTTATTTAGTATCCTAACTGCAGATATAACAAAAGGCTTATCCAAAGACATAGTTTTAGGACAGTTTGCTGACGACATAATTATGTCTGTGGATGAAAGTCACTATGAACAGTAAAACCCCATTAAGATGCTTCAATTACATAAATATCAAATATTAACATGAATTAAACAAAACCAGTAGTTTCTTACATGAAAATGGATTGACACTCGGCAGAAAAAAAAATCTAATGCTTTTTAACTCTGGATATGACCCAGAGAAACTTCCACAATCTACCCTGAATGGGTCGGTCTTACAATACGTCAAATCTGTTAAATTTCTAGGCGTATATTTAACATCAAAACATGGAACGAACGTATTGATTATATTTTGAATAAGCAAGAAAAAGTTTAAACTTTCTAAAGATCATAAGCAAACACAAATGGGGGCAAGATAAAGAGAGTTTAATAATTATCTTCGGCTCTTGTGCGCTCTAGACCGATTTATGCTAAAAAAAGTTCTTCAGTGCGCCATAGCATCTACTTAATATGTAACAAAGTGTAGACTGCAAAGCATATAAACTTGCTCTTGGAGTTCCCACACATGCATGTAACATTGGGACTTATAATGAAATTGGAATCTTACCTTTGAACGAGTTTCGAAAAGTGTCCTCCTCTAGATTTGTTTGAAAGAACCCTTCACAGTAAAATTCCTGTACAAATGAAGTATCTCTCATTTCAGCGACAGATTTTGCTTAAAGAGCAAAAGACATAAAATCAACTAGATCTATTGAGTCATGCACATCTACTCTTCTTTAAAAAAAAAAAAAAAAACATTAAGCAAAGTAAAATAGCTGTCAACTCGTCCTTTCCACCAATTCCCAAATGGAAAAAAACAAAAGCAAATTATGACACAAACTATACTGAACTGAACAAAAACGATCCACCTTATCTCTTAAAATATTATGTAAATTTTCATTTGGAAGATCGATATAAAGACCATCTTCAAATCTTTACAGATGGTGCAGTGTTAGATGACCATAGAACAGGAGCAGCTTTTATAATACCAAAATTAAAAGTAGAGAAATTATGTCATCTTGGCATACACTTGTCCATTTTTTACTGCAGAATTAGTTGCTATTCTAATGTCCCTGAAGAAGTTTTAAATTCTTCTATAGAAAATTGTCCACTTTTACTGTGCAGTGATTCAAAGTCAGCTCTTTCTGCCTTACAGTCTTTAAATCCAGAGATTCTTTGTAAGACAATTACAGAAATCAATTACGTGACACATCTCATATCGATGTAAAGAATAAACGTGACTTTCTGTCGGGTGCCCTCACATTGTAGAATCTCAACAAATGAGAAAGTTGATCAAGCTGCTCGGAGGGCAGCTCGAAATATTGAAGGTACGACTGCACTGAACATTCCGTTAGACCTATCAGAATGTTATACTTTGATTAATAAACCACCCCTTAACCGTTTCAAAAGGTTATTGAAAGACACATAGTCAATATTATCACAACTGTATACAACCAAATCCTGACATTCACCCCAAGACTCAATTAGACAAACTCGAAAGTCCGATATCTAGAGAGGCAGTAACCTTAATTCATACGATGCGTCTATTTCACTTCGAACCAAATACAGCAAGAATGTTAAATGCGTATGTGGGAAAATTCTTAGTACAAGTCACCTATTACTAGATTGTCCAAGAGCAAAGTGTACAGTGCACAAGGCTGGTACTA
>CM065725.1:19031405-19033905 GCA_033310375.1 Conus canariensis | reverse complement strand
AACATACTTTTGCCATCGTGAAAGCCTGATTTTGTCTTGAAAGCTTAATCTTATTTTTTAAAAATCCCATTCAGAGAGAAGAGAGAGAGAGAGAGAGAGAGAGAGAGAGAGAGAGAGAGAGAGAGATGAGGAGAGGAATAAGAAAGGAAAGGGAGACGGATAAGAGAGATGATCAAACTGTGCATCAGCCTTTCCATCCTGACCAGAGGTCATCACTCATCAGCTGTGCAAACACAGGCTGGAGAAACTGGCTGCCAAGACACACTCTTGCTTACCTGAACAAATTGGTCGCCAGGACACACCCCTGCATAACACCATTGGAAACAGGGAACGGGTCTGATATACCACCAACTGGCCATCTTGCCATCAGGACAGAAGTACACAATGCTGACAAACATCGGTGGACAATCTACTATGGAGAGAACAGTGGTCAGCTTTACCAAGGGTTTTGTTGAAAACAAGAAAAAAAAATCAGGCAGATATTCGTCGTTTTCATTTAACACTTGTAATGCATTTGACTGCGAAGGTCATGTCCACCGCTCACCAGGTAACTTTCTTCTAACCTAAATACCTTTTTTTTCTCGCAGATTGTGTTATTTTGTCGTGTATCATTTAATGTGTAACTTTCTTGTTTATAGTATAACTTCATGACCACAACACATTTCTTTATAGGGAAATTCCTGTTGGCGTTCCTGAGAAACGTGCGTAACCAGAGTATGTTGCCACGTATTTTCCTGTGTACGTACTTTTTCTAATCTAGCATCAGAGAGGCCTGCAGTCAAATGCCTAGACCGTTTGCCTTGCAGAGCTGTTGGTTGTGAGTTCGGACCAAACGTGAGGTCAGTGATTTTCAATTGGAAAACCTTTTTCTTTTTTTTTTCACTCAGCAGTAAATAGGTACTTGATTGAGTTCAGAGAAAGAGAAAGAAAGGGGGTGAGCTATAATGCCTTCCATCATGCTAGGGTAAAGGCATAGAGAACGAACTTCTGACAGGCTATGGGAACGTTACCCTGCAGCTTTCAAGCATAGGAGAACTTTATAAAACCTTGCACAGGAACAGTTTTTGATTGCAGTGGGTTCTTGTACATGTGCCTTCTCTCTGTCTGTCTGTCTGTCTGTCTCTGTCTCTGTCTCATTCTCTCTCTCTCTCTCTCTCTCTCTCTCTCTCTCTCTCTCTCTCTCTCTCTCTCTGTGTACTGGTGTGAAGCATTTGAACCACAAAAATTTTGTCAAGATGGGGATACAATGTCATATTAATGATTGCACATTTAGCAATATTGCTTACCACTTCTGAAAATATCTCTCTCTCTCTCTCTCTCTCTCTCTCTCTCTCTCTCTCTCTCTCTCACTCTCCTCTCTCTCTCTCTCTCTCTCTCTCTCTCTCTCTCTCTCTCTCTCTCTCTCTAACCTGCAGGTTGGAATCTGCTACAGGAACCCATCTGAAAGAGTATACTGGGTCGAAAAAATTATTACAATGATGGATACAGTCTTGCTAGAATCCAAGGAAATCATTTTACTTGGAGGCCTTCTAAAAGTGCAAACTCAATGGACACAAGCATCCAATCTAATTAATCTGCATCAACTCATCGAATCTCCACCGAGAGTCACACCAAACTCGAAGACACTTATCGACCATATTTATATTTCAGAAAAAAAAAACTAAGATAGCAGAAGCCTGCGTCCCTGTTCTAAACTGTAGTGATCATTACCCAGTTTGTATCACATGGTCCAAAAAAGGAGTAAAAATTCCCAAAACGGGACACAAGACAATAACCTACCGTTGCTTTACAAACTTTAACAACCGAGACTTTCTGCATGACTTGCTTAACTATGCTTTTTCTTCAGTTTTCAACATAACTGATCCAGATCTTGCTGCTGAATTTTGGATCAAAACATTTACAAAATTATATGATAAACACGCTTTTCTAAAAACGATTAGAGTGCGACATGATCCTAAACCGGCATGGTACACTAAAGAGTTACAGGAGGCAGATGACCTTAGAGATATGCTTAAACAACATGGCTATGAAGAGGAATCTAGAAAACTGAGAAATGCAATAAATTCACAGAAGCGCAGAGAAAAAACGAAATATTATCGAGAACTAATATCGTCAAACCAGAACCCGAAATTGGTATGGAGAGCTATTAACGAGCTTACAAACAACCAATCTTCTTCAAAATCAACTGTAATTAAAGACATCTCTGTCGAGCAACTAAACACCCACTTTTTCACCACAGCCAATAAAGTTGTCACGACAGATTCTTCCAGATCAAACGACCTTCAAAAACTGAAACAATATTGCCATGATTAAAAACATCACGTCTGAACTTTTTATTCCACCAATAACAGTCTTTGAAGTTTACCACTACCTAACGCACCTAAAACAGTCAGGTATCTGCGGGGTGGATGGCCTACACGGCAAAATCCTGAAACTATCAGCTCCAGCAATTACAGATACGTTAACATACGTCTTCAATTTATGCCTCAACAAAAATCAT
>CM065725.1:18996405-19026405 GCA_033310375.1 Conus canariensis | reverse complement strand
TGGAGGCTGCCCATTTCTTGTGTGCAGTTTGATTTCAAATTGAGGTATAGTCACGTGTCAACTCGTTGCTCTGTTCACTGACTCAGGATGCAGAATGCAAGAAAGGTGTTTCCCAGACTACAACACGTCGTGAAATGAGTTCACGTACCAAATAGTGCTGATCTTACATCAGGTTGTCACAGACAGTATTCAGAGACACCATGCTGCCCTCTTCATTCAGCGCAGAGTGTTGTTTCCCGATTGCAGTGTGACAGTCTTTCTTGACAGTCTCTTTTGTCAGTCTATGTTCACAAGACAGTCTCTTTTGTCAGTCTATGTTCACAAGACCCCTTTCCCGTTCTTTCTCTCCTCCTTCTCCCCTAACTCCTCCATCCCTCCTTTTCCCACCCCCTCCCTCACTCTAGCTCTTATTTCCACTGTACAGCCTTCTCTTCCCTCCTGTGATCCTTTCAAATCCCCGTGCAGTCCGCCGACTTTTCTTCCAGCTATGAACCTATTTTGATTTTTGTCTTCCTCTAGCGGACGATTCAACAGCCTTTGGGTCACGTAACTGCAGATACAGTATAATTCAACAGGAGAGCAGTTGAAACATTCATTCCCTCTTCTTGAGCAGGTACTTATTCACTGAATACTCTTGAGCAGGTACTTATTCTCTTGAATGCTCTTGAGCAGGTGCTTATTCACTTGAATGCTCTTGAGCAGGTACTTATTCTCTTGAATGCTCTTGAGCAGGTACTTATGCACTTGAATGTTCTTGAACATGTTCTTATTCACTTGAATGCTCTTGAAAAGGTACTTATTCACTTGAATGCTCTTAAACAGGTACTTATTTACTTGAATGCTCTTGAGCAGGTACTTATTCACTTGAATGCCCTTGAGCAGGTACTGTTTCACTTGAATGATCCCAGTGTCAGCAGCTGTTTTCTGAAATATTGGGATAGGATGTCATTGGCTATGGGCAGCATATCTTCAGTCTCTCGTAAAACTAAAGGATATGTAGGAGACCTCTGAGAAGGTCATATGGTTCTGTTAACTTCGATGGAATCCTGTAACGTTCCATTCCCTCCAGGCCATACCTTCATCAGTCCTTGATCCAGGACCTTACCCAAACTGGATGGATTCATCTTGGGGTCACGTCTCATCTTTCTACGTGTGTTTTTGTAAATTCGGTTCAGCACTGTTTACGTAACTTAGGTGACATAGAAACAAACAAACACACAAACAACCAATTAAAATGACGTAGATGGCTACATCACCTTGGGAAAATTAGGAGAAAAGGCGAATACATCAGACTTGAGAAAGATTATAAGGATATGTGGACTAGATTCCATTCTGTTTGGTATACAAAACAACAACAATAACAACAACATTAACAACAACAATAACAATAACAACAATAAGAACAGCAACAGCAATAACTATGACAACAACAACAACAATAACAACAAGAGCAACAAACAATAACAACATCAAGAACAACAATGACAACCACACAAAACTGATTTTTCGCATTTGTCCCTTTGCTTGCATTGTCTGATCTTTTGAGCTCCTCTCAGTGGTATTACTGATATGTCATTGGTTCTAACTCTCAATACACAGCCACACTGAGGCTGATCCTGCCCAGTCCCCAGCCCTGGCAGTTTCCTGGCAAAATCTCATGCCATGTGTCACTAATGGAATGAATCGCTGCACTGATTTCCTCACATTGCCAACAGGAGTCGTGCGATCACGCAAACCCGACACCAGTCATGGTCTGGGTCAGGGCTACCGCTAAATCAAATCAAGATCAACGCTGAGCTTTGATTCAGAAAGTTGATTACTATCATCGCGCGAGGCGTTACTAATGGAATGAAAAGTGACTTTAACAAGTTTCTGTTCCCGAGAGGATTCACAAGCAAAAATGAAGAATTGACAGCCAAGACACCATAGGTCTTGAGCTGGAATGGAAATGACAACTGCCATCGTCACGAGCATATCTATTTTTGGTACATTGATATCAGATTGGCATCAGTTTCAGCTTAGGAAATCATCGCCAAATATACAAAAGCCAACAAACAGCAAATAAACAACAACAACAACAAGAACAACAACAAAAAACAAGAAGAAACGAACAGCCAAAACGTCACTTCTTTGGCACACACACGATGCACCATGTACAGCATACACACTATGGAACTGGCATATTTCTGATGCCACTATTGCTCTTATATGATAAAGCGGAAAGTAACCTCAAGCATTCTGGCTGGACGAAAACAAAGAAACAAAACACTTCGTGTTCATTTTGACAATCGAACCAGCCTGATAACAACTCAGCAATCATCAAAATTGACCGTTAAGTTTATTTGCTAAGAAGCGGCTTGATTTTGGGGGTTAGGACAAGTGACTGTAATAATAATTATGGTATTTATAATGCGCAAAAACAATCTGCACACACACACACACACACACACACACACACACACACACACACACACACACACACACACAACACACACACACATACACACACACACACACACACACACACACACACCACACACACACACACACACACACACACACACACACACACACACACACACACACTCACGCAGACACACCCACACACAACTGCACATGCGTTATGGCTCTAAGCAAAGGAATAGAAAGGAAAATCATGTACAAAATAAATATTAAACCATAAATATTAATGCACACACACGCACACGCTGTGGGCCATATGGCTCTAAACACAACTAATACCAAAAGAAGAAACATTATGTACAAATATTGATGGATGCACAGCCCCCCCCCCCCCCCCACACACACACACGCACACACATACACACACACACACACCAGCACTCACACAGACACACACAGACACACAGACACAGACACACAGACACACAGACACACACACACACACAGACACACACACACACACACACACACACACACACACACACACACACACACACACACACACACACACATGCGTGCCGTAAATCTAACCAAAACTATCGAAAGAGGGGAAATTTATGCATTTCAGGTTCCCACGCCGAGTGGGTACAGGCTGCAGTGGGAGTAGTTGAGAAGTCGTGGAGAGGACTATTAGGAAGAAGAAAAGAGATGAGTTTTAAGAGCAGTCTTAAAGGAAGAGAAAGTAGGCAGTTGACGGACAGAGTGTGGAAGTTTGTTCCAGGAGAGTGGGCCAGAAACAGAGAAGGCACGTGGGCCAAAGGTACTGAGTTTGGTACGTGGAATCCGGAAAGTGAGAGGATCAGAGGAAGACCGTAGAGTGCGTGAAGGTGTGTAGATATTGAGTAAACTGGTTAGATAGTCAGGGGCTGCATTGTTGAGGAACTTGTAACAGATAGTGTTGAGTTTATAGTGTATGCGTTTGGATACAGGAAGCCAGTGAAGTTGTGACAGAAGAGGGGAGATGTGGTCAGTCTTTTTCTTCTTGAGTACATTACGTGCGGCATTGTTTTGAATGCGTTGTAGGATGTGAATAGAGGATTCATTGACACCAGAAAGGAGTGAGTTGTAGTAGTCGATACGAGACATAATGAAACAGAGGACAAGTTTGACAGTTGCTTCGGTAGAAAGATGTTTTCTGATCAGGCTGATGCGACGAAGGTGGTAGTAGCAAGATTTGGCAGTTTGGGTCACAAAGTTTTGCATTGCATAGAAAGGGTAGAATCAAGGTGGACACCCAGATTCTTCTTCTTTGTATTTTTATTTTTTCAGAGATTGCTGTCTGATGCGTTTCCGGCTGTTGCAACCATGAACGGAAATAATCTGCTCTTTCGTCATGAATAGCGTTTGTCGTCCCCACGTCGTCTGTACAGATGTATACGATTAGAATGAAACAATCCTGACAGGAAACACTTAAACATACAGAGTCGTAGGTTTGCTTTTTTTTTTTTTTTTTTTTTTTTTTTTAAGACAAAGGTAACGAAGCCCTCTTGGCCACTCAGTAAGCTCCTTATTTGACAAGATTCGAATCAAGATTCTTCAGTATTTCTTCGGTGTTTGTGTGTTTTTGTTCGTAGGAATGCGATTTCTCTTTTTTTTTTTTCATTTTTTTTTTTTTTTTATTTATATTTTTTTAGAGAACGCCCTAAATGTTCTACAAAAATACCAAGTTTACGTGCGTACATTGCTGTATTCCATTTAATTCAAGTTCAATATTAGATGAAAAGATGGGACTTACAGAAAAGGGAGCTAGGTGGGATTGTGGTGTAGGGGACAAGGGAGGTGTGTGTGTGTGTGTGGCGGAGGGGGGGGAGGGAGGAGTGTTGGGAGAGAAAGAACAGCGAAAGGAGACGACGTGGGGACGACAAACGCTATTCATGACGAAAGAGCAGATTATTTCTGTTCATGGTTGCAACAACCGGAAACGCACCAGACAGCAATCTCTTAAAAAAATAAAAATACAAAGAAGAAGAAAAGAAAAAAGGTAACAATGCAAGCATTACAATTCTCGTGCATGATGAAAAAGTAAAACTTGTTTTAATTTCCCCTCAGGATGCTGGAGCCATGAAACCGTTGCTACCCCCCCCCCCCCCCCTTTTTTTTTTTATTGAGACTGCTGCTTTCTTTCCGTTTTATGGAATAATAGCTATTGAAACTGACTGAATAATAACACTTCAGTCTCTTGCAGGTGATCGCCAGCTAAATCATATTGTTTCCATCCATTGGAAATCTTCAGCGGCACCTACATGTGCACTTAATAACTGTTTTTAACAGTTTGCCGTCTACTGCCACTGGATGTTGTACTCATTTAGACTGATGATTTTTAATTAAATGTGTTTACTTTTTCAACATTTTTAATAAAATGTGTTCACCCCCCCCCCCCCCCCCCCATACACACACACACACACACACACACACACACACACACACACACACACACACACACACACACACACACACCCCACCCCTCGACACTATCGACAGAGAATAATTGTTATATAACATTGTGTTGCTCCCAAATACTTTTTTTTTCCAACATTCAATTCAGAAGAAACAAAAAAAAAAAAAAAAAAGAAGCAATATACCGCCGCACGAAAGAGACAAACACATAATAAGACAAAATACGACGCGTTTCGACCTCTTTGGCCTTTTTCAGGCAAGCCAAACAACACTGAAGACAACGAAAACGAAGAACGAACAATCACGTATCTCCTCAAATTGGAGGCAAAATGGATGTGCGCCCAGTCTGAGGAGACACGTGATTAGGAATGCTGGAGCTTCCCTTTCCACGAAAACATTACAATTTACCAGTGCACTTTACCAATACAGTTTACCAGTGCAATTTACCAATGCAATTTACCAGCGCAATTTACCAGTGCAAAAAAGAAGTCGGCAGCCAGCTGACGCAATGAGAAATGTGGTGTGTAACAACTCTTGGAGCTTTCGTTTGTTGGTTTAGTTCGTTTTAACCAGTCACTGTGACGTGCTTTCATGCCTGGCTCAGATAAAACCACACACACGTACATGCATATACTCTCTGTCTGTCTGTCTCTCTCTCTCTCTTTCTTTCTCTCTCTCATAAACACACACGCTCATGCGCGCGCACGCATGCGCTCGCACGTACGCACACACACACACACACACACACACACACACACACACACACACACACACACATCTCTCTCTCTCTCTCTCTCACACACACACACACACACACACACACACACACACACACACACACACACACGCACACACACACACACGCACACACACACACACACACACACACACACACACACACACACACACACCACACTCACACTCTCTCTCACACACACACGTCAAATTACAAAGTCACTTTTTCACTCGCTCACATTCAAATGTGCGCGCTCTCATACACTTACAAGAGACAGACAGACAGACAGACAGACAGACAGAGAGAGAGAGACAGACAGACAGACAGACAGACAGACAGACAGACAGACAGAGATACGGAGACAGAGAGACAGAGCAGAATGAAAAACCCTCTCCATCAATCTAAGCTGGCAGAAAAGGGGGTCAGAGAGAGAGAGAGAGAGAGGAGAGAGAGAGAGAGAGAGAGAGAGAGAGAGAGAGAGAGAGAGAGAGAGCCAGGACCTGTTTAATTGGTTTAGCCCTAACAACATTGCCAGTCTGTCTCCTTGCCTTCGGTTGATAACAAGCTTCCTTCGCCAGAGTGTCCACGACGTTGTTTCTATTTGGAACAAATTGCATTTGGGACAGAATGGGGGAGGAGAGGAGTTGGGATGGGAGGCAGGCGTTGGAAGGGTGGAAGATGCGAGGAAGAGTGAATGGGCAGGGGCAGGGGGGGGGGGGGGAGGAGGGAGGAAGGATTAGAAACCAGGCAGTATTCAACATTTTTGCTTGACTGACGATGGGAAAAAAAAGCACAGAAATGAAACGACACATTCGAATATTTGTTGTTGCTATTTGCAATATTTGAAAGCGTTCAAGGTCAGACATAAGTTAGCAGAAAACGAAAATTCCGCCTCTGTCAGTTTTTCGCTTTGCTGTTGTTGTTGCTGTTGCTGTCGTTGTTGGCGTTAACAATGGAAAGGCCTGGTACGAAACTGTAACAATTTTTTTTCTTGGTGGTGGGGGTGGGGGTGGGGGTGGGGGGGGGGGGAGAACAGCGTAATTAAGGGAAGAAGACAAGAACAACAAAAAGAACGCTGAAGAAAAAAGAAAAAAAATCGATGAATAAATAATGCCCTTGCATAAGGAAAGAGGGGAAGGTTCTTAACTTCTTGGTTTTTGTTTGTTTCTTCGTTCGTTTGTTTTCTGTGTGTCCTTTTTCCACCCCATGTCGTCCGATGGTGACAGCGTTTGCTTGCACAGTTGACAGCTACTTGTGGTGCTGGGTTTGACCGATTTGGAAATCCTGTCTACCCACACAGTGGTAAATATGCACCTGATTCAGATCAGGGCAGGTGAGGGCGGCAGAAGGAGAGGAGTGCACTGTGCTTTGCTTCATGTCCTGCCTAGACACGGTGAACCTCTAACATGTTAGTTTCCTTACGGCGAGTAGGCCTCGACATTTGAACTTTTATCCTTTAACCTGAATTTTCCCATAACAGTTTTACCAGTGAGACGACGTGGCCGCGTGGTCTCCAACGCAGGCTAAGGGTGTGTTTAAAGCAAAGCTGATGAGAAATTGCTAAAAGCCTATTCAGAAAAACATGATCATTAGAGAACAAAAAGAGACCGAAACAGTTTAAAGTGTGTTGATGCCATCAAGCTACCCCTCTCCCACCCCCCTCCCCGTCAAGGTTCATTGAACACCACACACACACACACACACACACACACACACACACACACACACACACACTTAAATGCTCTTCAGCAGGTGCTTATTCACTTGAATGTACTTGAGCAGGTACTTATTCACTTGAATGCACTTTGGCAGGTACATATGCACTTCAATGCTCTTGAGCAGGTACTTATTCACTTGAATGCTCTTGAAAAGGTACTTGTTCACTTGAATGCTCTTGAGCAGATACTTATTCACTTGAATGCTCTTGAAAAGGTACTCCTTCATTTGAATGCTCTTGAGCAGATACTTATTCACTTGAATGCTCTTGAGCATGTACTTATTCACTTGAATGCTCTTGAGCAGGTACTTATTCACTTGAATGCTCCAAATGTCAGCAGACGTTTCCTGAAATATAGAAATAGGATATCACTGGCAATGGGCAGCATCTGTTCAGCCTGTCATAAAACTAAAGGGCATGCAGGAGACCTCTGAGAAGGCAAATGGTTGTGTTAACTTCAATGAAATCCTGATTAAGATCCCATTCCCTCCAGGCCATACGTTCATCAGTCCTTGATCCAGGACCCTCCCCAAACTGAATGGACTCATCTTGGGGCCACGTCTCATCTTTCTGCCGTGTTTGGATAAATTCGATTCAGTACCGTTTGCGTAACCTAGGTGACAGAGAGACAAACAAACGCACATACAACCAAATAAAATGACGTAGATGGCTACATAACCTTGAGAAAATTATGGAAGAAAAGGCGACTACATCAGACTTGAGAAATATTAAAGGAATATGTGGACTAGATACCATTCTGTGTGGTATACACAACAACAACAATAACGAAAACAACAATTAGAACAATAATAACAAAAACAACCGCAACAGAAACAACAACAACAACAGCAATAACAACAATAGCAACAAGCAATAACAACATCAAGAACAACAACAACAACAACACAAAACTGGTTTCTCGCGTTTTCCCTTCGCTCTTGAAGTCTCATCTTCCGAGCTTCTCTCTGTGCCATTATTCCCATGTCGCTGGCCCTGACTCTCTATGCACAGCCACACTGAGGCTGATCCTGTCCACTCCCCAGCCCTGGCAGTTTTCTGGCAAAATCTCATGCCATGTGTCACTAATGGAATGAATCGCTGCACTGATTTCCTCCCATTGCCAACAGGAGTCGTGCGATCACGCAAACCTGACACCAGTCATGGTCTGGGTCAGGGTTACCTCTAGATCAAATCAGGATCAACGGCTGAGCTTTGATTCAGAAAGTTGATTAATATCATCGCGCGATGCGTTACTAATGGAATGAAAAGTGTCTTTAACAAGTTTCTTTTCCCGAGAGGATTCACAAGCAAAAATGAAGAATTCACAGCAATCTGTGTGCTTCGTGTTGCAGCATCTTTTAATGAAATCAGACATCTCCCCACGCCCCTACGCCTTCCCGGTCAAAATATATTAACGGGTCATTATTCAATCATGTCGATGCTGACTGAAGAAAAAGAAAAATTTTGATGATAATTTTATCTGTCATCTACACACACACACACACACACACACACACACACACACACACACACACACACACACACACACACACACACACGTCTTTTCAGATTTAAAGTTTGCCTTCAATGTTGCTTTTTCTTTAATTTGTTAAGCATTTACTTTGAGACTATTTGATGGTATGTTGTACGGATGTTTAGAGGGACATTTATATGCACTTAGATAACTACATTAGTCATATACTTATATAGTCACAGACATTTATGTATCTTCCTCCCTCCCCCCTCTCTTTTTCTCTGTTTCTGTCTGTCTGTCTGTCTGTCTCTTCGTCTAATATCACACAGGTGAGCAGACGTAAAACTGAAGTACTACTACTACTACTAACTACTACTACTACTACTACTACTACTACTACTACTACACACACGCCCTAAGGCTGCTGTTGCTGCTGCTGCTGCTGCTGCTACATTAATAAGAAAGCTACAACTCGTGTCAGCACGAAATCGAAAACGATGGCACAAAACCAATTTCGTCTAATATCACTCAAGTTTGTAAAATGACGTAAAGATGAAAGTACCACTAATACTACTACAAACCCAATTACTCAACTCTCTCTCTCTCTCTCTCTCTCTCTCTCTCTCTCTCTCTCTCTCTCTCTCTCTCTCTCTCTCTCATTTCCCTTTTCGTCTGTCGTTTTTCTTACCTGTTGAACCAAACCAATTTCTGCTATTTCCAGTGCATTAACGTTACCACCAGATGACATGAATTACTCTCTATTAAAATATTCACATTTTTTTTTGTTTGCATATGCTCTCTCTCTCCCTCCCTCCCTCCCCCTCCCCACTCTCTCTCTCTCCCTCTCTCTCTCTCTCTCTCTCTCTCTTAGAATATTAGAAAATCAACAAAAGTTGAAGATGCAAAAAAAAAAAGAAAAAAAAAATGTCTGTCTGTCTGTCTCTTGAGCTATTTGTGTTCCTTTGTCTCTATCCCTGGTCTGTCTGTTTGTCTGTCTGCCTGCGTGCCTGTCTATCTGCTTGCCTACCCTGCCCGCCTGTCTGTCTGTCTACCTCTCCCTCTCTGTCTGTCTGTCTGTCTGTCTGTCTCTCTCTCGGAGTTGACCGACGACCGCCGAGGTGAGAGGACGTGTCCTACCTGAGCTCTCGCAGGCGCTGTTTCTACCGGTAAAGATTACTCACTGTTACAGTCAAGTCAAATCGGAACGAATCTGCTTTATCACCCTTCGCTCTGTCTTATGGAGTGTGTAAAGTAAACTGGTTTGATTGTGCACGTCAAGATGGGTTGCTCAATTCAGCTATACAGGAACATAATTGGACTGTTTGTGAACATACTCCAGAAAATCTTAACCAGAAAGGCAAAAAGAGCCAGAGCAAGAGTACGAGGTTTTCGAGTGGACAAGTTATCCAGTCGCATTGCTGTGACATGCTTGTTGCTCATGTTAGTGATTGGGTGCATAGAACGAAATCCAGGGCCCCTTCCTCCACCCCAGCCGCCATCTGCACCGCTAAGAAAACCAAATAATGGAGACAACCCGACAAATACAAAGACAGTCAATCGCAGCAACTCCAGCGACAACAGCACCCTACAGCCACTGTTCACAGAAATGGAATCAGCATAGCTGCTGCAGGGCCTCACCGAGGCTGTGCAGTCTCTGAACAGTGGCATGAAACGACTAGAGGAAGGGCAGCAGCAACTAGCCCAGAGCTTGGACCAAAAGCTGGGCATCCTCCAGTCAACGCTGAACAAAAAGCTGGACCAACTAGGGGGGCAGCAGGAGGTGTTGCGCCTTGACCTGGACGAACTGTGTGACAAGCAGGAACGTGTTGAGGAGGACACAGCATCATTGAAGGAGACAGTACAACTGCTGTCCTCCAAGATAGAGAGGCTGGACGCCGAGCGAAGGAAGCCTAACCTCCTCTTCTTTGGCATAGCAAATCGAGTTGGTGCATCCTGTGAACAGCTTATCAGAGAAGTTTTCCGGGAACAGCTCAACATTACGGCCGACATACTGATTGAGTATGCATACTGGGCTGGCAATGCCATTTTGGTGCGTTTCCAGTCCATGAAGCAGCGGGGTTTGGTCCTGACCCATGCACGGCAACTACCAACTACCAGCAGGCTGTCCATCAGGGAGGACTTCTCCAAGGAGGTCAGCAACCGTCGCAAGGGACTTGTGGCATTTTACAAGGAGCTCCGTAGTGGTGGGAGGAGGGCTACATTAAGAGCAGACAGGCTGTTCACGGAGGACGGAATCTACACCTTCAACACTCAGCGACAGGAGATTATCAGAGTCGGAGAGTCATCCAACCAACGACAACACTCAGGCTGGCAGCAAAGGAGCCTGGGGGTCCGGTGGCGCCCCGTCGGTGCCCATCACACCACCAGCAACACAACAGAGGGGCCAGACGACAGTGGCAGGAAGGCTGGTGTACCCATGGAAGGCATGCAAACGATCAACTCAGCGTATGACACAGGCGGTGGCGTCGAGTGGCCCCAGGCACCCACCCATTGTAACACGACCCAAGTCCAGCAACGGCCAGCACTAGGGGAGGGGCAGCACACCCACAAACACCTGAGCCAATGGCAGTTCCCACAAATTCGCAGCTGCCCTCCCCAGGTGCAGACTGGCCATCAACAACCTGTACTACAGTCCATGAAGCGCCAGGGGGAGCAAGCATCTCAATCCTCCCAGGGGAGGGTGTGTGCAGAGCAGTCACAGTCTCAGCCCGAAGATGTCACCCCCACGCACAAAACTACCAGCAATAGCTCATCGCATACACAACAGACTGAGCAAGGCAATACAAAAAACACGCTTTAGGGGAATGTTCACAAAACGACCGTTTACAACAAACCTCCTTACATAGTGATGGCTCAGTTAAATCTAGCACAGTTGACAGTGGTAGTAATAGTAGCACAGTCAGTTTTAGCACAGTTAGCAAAATTGAAGCAATAAGTAATGATAACCCAAAATTATGTGTTCTCAGCTGGAATGTGGATGGTCTACATAGTAAAACTAGCGATGAGGACTGCAAATCCTACACTAGAGGCTATGACATAGCAGTACTAGTTGAAACTTTTACACAGAAATCATACGATTTGTCTCAGCATTTTCCAGATCATGACAAACATGCTTGTTCTGCAGTGAAATTATCGCACCAGGGTAAACGTTCAGGGGGCATTGTAGTTCTAGTCAAGAAATGGTTAAAGACCTTTATAGAAGTGATAACTGTAATGCGTGATCAAATGGTGGTGTTAAAAATAGCTAAAGATGTTTTTTCAAACAACTCATGATATCATAATGATAGCTACCTACGTACCCCCACAGGGTAGTAGCTATTATGACACAGCAGAATGTAACTGTCTCCTAGAAAGTTTAGACAGCTGTATCCTGCAGCTCATGGACGCACATAAAGATTTTCACCTAATTTTGCTTGGCGACCTGAATGCTAGAACTGGTAGGTTCCAGGTAAATGTGGATGCAGACTCTGTGCTGCCAGTTGCAGATCCTGTCAGTCACGATGCTCTGCTGAGTGAAACGAGAAATTCACAAGATGCTGTAGTAAATGATTTTGGTAAAACCCTTTTGGACCTATGTCTTTGTTTCGATCTATTCATACATAATGGGGCAGGGGGTGGCGACAGAGAGGGGCAGTTTACGTATGTATCAGAGCATGGAAATAGTGTGATTGATTACTGTATAACGTCATCTGATTTTTCTAAAAGAGTACTCAGTTTAACGTTTGGCCAAAGAGTCGAATCAGTACACATGCCTTTAGAGATATCCTTGTCTCTTTTACACAAGAATGCCCCAGATGAGCAATGTGAATTTTCTTGTGAAAAGTATATATGGGAGCCAGATAAGGCTGAACAGTATGTACAACAAGTTTTCACTGAAGAGAGCATGGCTGCGATTAGAGATGCATGTGAGATGGTAGACACAGATATAGACAAGGCTGTAGAAACATTCTGCAGGTGCCTCCTTCAGGCAGGCCAGTGTATGAAAAAGACGATTTGGGCCAAGCGAGGCACCCAGTTCAGTGAGTGGTTTGACCTAGAGTGCATAAACAGTAAAAAAAAGCTTCAAGCAGGGCACTGAGTCAATATAGGAGGTCCCACTCAGATAGAGACAAAGTTACTTATACAGCTCAAAGAAAACAGTATAAAACTTTGGTCAAAGTGAAAGAATGTGCCTTCAGAGCAGAGAGGGTACGCAGACTCGAGCAGTCAGCGACCGACCCCTTGACTTTTTGGAAAGAAGTTAAAAAGTGCAGAAGAACTCGGCCAGTATACGGTAAGGTGTCTATACACAATTGGTTTCATCATTTCTCGAGACTGTTAAATCTAGGTGTAGATATTGATGAGGATGAACAAGAAGTGGTTATTGACTATGAGCACTTCGACGAAATTTTGGACCCCATGATAACTGAACAGGAAGTGAGTCAGGCACTATGTAGGCTCAAATGTGGAAAGTCTGCAGAGCCTGATCTGGTTATAAATGAATTTCTACAGAAAGCCGGGTCTCAGGTGATCCCCTTTTTGTTGAAACTTTTCAACCGTATTTTCATCACTGGTATCTTCCCTAAAGAATGGACCAAGTCAATTATAGTACCACTGTATAAAAAGGGGGACCCAGACAGTCCTGACAACTATAGGGGAATCAGTTTGCTCAGCTGTGTCAGCAAAGTTTTCACAGGAGTTCTGAATGCTAGGCTGATGAAATGGGCAGAGACACACTCTGCCATAACTGATGCTCAAGCAGGCTTCAGGCGTGGCCACTCTACTGTGGACCATATCTTTACCTTGTACGCCATCATAGAGAAGCAATTTGCAAAAAACGCCAAACTATATATTGCTTTTGTTGACTTTTATAAAGCTTTTGATACTATCTCTCATTCAATGCTCTGGAGGGTGCTCTCTAGGACTGGTGTACAGGGCAGAATGCTAAATGTTCTTCGCGGAATGTATGCTAGCATAAGATCTTGTGTACGCTGTGCCGGTGGCCAGCTCACTGACTATTTTGAATGCCTTCAGGGGCTGAAACAAGGATGTTTGTGCAGCCCCATCCTCTTCAGTTATTTTATTAATGAACTTGCAAATGACATAATCAGAGGCGGCAGGCATGGGATACAACTTTTGCCAAACCATGTGGAACTGTACCTCCTGCTTTTCGCTGATGATTTAGCCCTTATGTCATCTACAGTAGCAGGCCTACAAAATCAGCTCAACATATTGCACCAATCTAGTCAAAGACTTGGCCTTAAAGTAAATGTACACAAAACCAAAATTGTTGTTTTCCGCAAGGGAGGACACTTGTGAACAAGAGAGGTGTGGCACTTAGGTGGAGACTACATTGAAGTGGTGGGGAAGTATAGGTATCTGGGCCTAAATTTTTCAACAAAGCTAAGTTTTAATATTGCTACTGAAGATTTTGTGTCTCGTGCAAAGAGAGGAATCATACAGATCGTTAAAGCCTTAAAAAGGTATGGCTGCTACTCAAGCAATGTGTTTTTTAAGTTGTTTGATTCTCAAATTGTTCCGTGCTTGCTGTACGCATCAGAGCTGTGGGGCTTCAAGGAGAATCCCCAAATTGAAAAGGTACATTTGTACGCATGCAAACTCTTCATTAATGTGCCTTCCAGGACCCCAAATGATATGATATATGGTGATCTAGGCCGTTACCCTCTCTCTATTGAATCCACAGCACGATGCGTGCAGTATTGGTTACGTGTTCTGAAGCAGGATGACACACGATACTCTAAAATGGCCTATTTATCATTGCTGGCAATGCATGAAAGAGGTCGTGAGAACTGGGTAACCCATGTGAAAACGTTATTGTGCGAATGTGGCTTTGGCTTGGTATGGTTGTTCGGGGGCGTGACTGATGAGAAGAATTTTATACGCGAACTAAAAGAACGCCTAAAATCAAATTTTGGGCTGCGGTGGCTAAACCACCTCCAAGAAAGTGACAATCCCAGTGTCTACCATAGCTTTAAAAGCTGCATTAGCCGGGAGCCCTATATAGACATCATAAGGGTATCAGTGTACAGATGTGCTTTAGCCAGGTTCGGGATGGGCGTATCACCATTCTATGCACATAAGTATAAATTTGCTTATCATGAACATAGTAGACAGTGCCACTTTTTGCCAGGACAAAACAGAAAATGAAATCCATGTGGTAGCTGAATGCCCAGTCTATGACGATATTAGGGAACGTTACTTGGTGCTGAACATGCAGTCAAATGACATCGAAGAGCAGATACATAATATACTGAAAACAGACAATGAAACAATTATGGTCAACCTGGGTAAGTTCTTGTTCTTGGCTTGGAAATCCAGAATAGCAAGATTACAGCAGTTTAATAAAAAGGAGAGGTCTGCATGAACTAGTTAGACTTTCTAACCTAATCTTAGTTGTTTGTAACAGTGCTATTAAGAGTCTTTTTTTTTATGACATTCCCCTGTGCTTATTAAGCCCATGCCTTGCAATTATCTTGTCGTATCAGATAAGTTCCTAGCGATAAGTCCTTTCGACAATAACTTACAATTCACATTGCAATGAACATGTCAAGTGTTATGCAATAAATTTTCAGTGTTCTTTTCTCTCTCTCTCTCTCTCTCTCTCTCTCTCTCTCTCTCTCTCTCTCTCTCTCTCTCAAATTGTTCCATCTTAATTTGAAAATAAAGAAAAGATCGTGGGTTTCATTCTTTCTGGCTATCGATCATCAGAGGCATATGTGGTCGGTTGACCATCGATCCGGTGATAACAGTTGTTGCCAATTCTTCATTGGTGGAGTTCCGATCTGGATGGGCAAGCTCAATTGTCCACATCCGAGGGCGGAGTGGGGAGTGGGGGTGGGGGGAATAAAAGGATACTGAAGGGGGGAAACTGTTAGTAGGAGGGGGGAGGGTGGGTAGTGGGTAGGGGAGATGACGGGGGTGGGGGGAGGGGTGGGGGGTGGTGGTGGTGGTGGTGCGGACTTTGAAGGCAAGGAGAATACCACCGTGGAAAGGAGGTTTAGGGGAAGCTGTCACGCAAGATCAACCTCAACGTATGGGCCGCAGGCGCCAGATGTTAGGACTGAGGCTTTCCTTGGCTCAAGGGCCGCAGTCGTGGGACATCCTACTGCAACGTGCATGCTTTCCTGGGCCTTTGGTGAACCTGTGGACACAGTGTCGACAGGTGTCGGGGAAATTCATTCCGATCATGAAGTTAGTTTCATCATTTCAACGCCCATCTTGCGCTGTTTTACTAGAAGATAAGTGATTGCTCGTTCTTCGTTTTCATTGTCCTGAACGTTGTTTCTCTTGCCTGAAGAAGACCTAAGAGGTCGAAATGCGTCGTGTTTTGTCTCGTAACTTGTTTGTCTTTGTCTTTTGGCAAACCTACGAAAACTTATTCTAAAAATTCGGTCATGAAGTTCGCAGCATGAGATGCGTCTGTTGCTCGCTTAGGTAAAAAAAAAAACAAACAAAAAAAACCGTTTGCTGTCAAAACAGGCCTACTGTTAAAAACACAAAACAAATGTAAATGATGTCATTTTAATGTGTCCATGTTCACGTGATTGCCGGTAATGCTTAGCAAAATGATGCTTTGACGACTTAACAGGCCACAGCATTGCTGACAAGAGGCTACGTGCACCTCAAACACACAATGCACAATGCAAAACGAGGTTCGGTTCCAATAAACAACAAACAAGTAGGGTAACTCTTGCTCCCACAAGAAAAACGAATACATGCCCTTAACTCCAAAGGAATGCTGCTTATGATACCGAATAGCAGATATGACAGCACAGAGCACACAGAACAAACAAGGAAACAAGAGAGAGAGAGAGAGAGAGAGAGAGAGAGAGAGAGAGAGAGAGAGAGACAGACAGACAGACAGACAGACAGACAGACAGAGACAGAGAGACAGAGAATTGATTTCTCATGTCTTTTGATAGACTTTATCTTAAACTAAAAAGTAGTGTACACAGGCCTTTTTCCGTAAAGAATTTGTTAGAGCAGGAGTATTACTTCATTGAAGCCTTACTAGTCTAGTTGATGCTGTCGTGTGATGCACGTCGAACGCACCATGTAACAGAATAATAAAACATATTTTTGACCGCAGATCACCTGTGAACAATACAAAATGCCTTTTATGATGCTCAGAAGATTTTAAAATAGAAAGAAAAACAAACGAACAAAAAACAGAACAAAAATCTTCAACGTTTCGGTCATAGATCGTCTCCAGGACTTATGACATAAAAAGAAAGATAATTAAATACGTATACACAAAGATTACGAAAACATTTACGTAAACGGACGAATACGTTTTAAATGTTAGTGAAAGTGCACCGAAAAAAAAAACCGTAGACAAACGAATCCACACACACACACACACACACACACACACACAAAGACTCAAAGATTTTAATCATGTGACCCCTTATGGGACACGGAGGACTTGAAACAAATCAAACAAATATAAATGAAACAATTTAAACATCCAAAAAATTTCCCTATGATTAACACACTGAATATAATGTTACCCAACTTTACTAAGTTTTAGAAAAATTTAGAAAGAGAGGGTGTTATTTGAGGGTGTATTTGAAACTAAGTTTTAGAAACTCCTCTAAGTTTAGCAACACTTCTTACCACCACACAGCAAACGACAATAGTTAAACACGGACTTTATACATGTAAATTTTCTTGGTATAAACTGATTTCTAATGTGGTTATATTTGATACAATTCATTACAAAATGAAATTCATCACCAAGGTCATTCTGGTCGCAATCCCGACACAATCGTTCATCGTGAGGCATTCTAAATCGTCTGCCAATTTCTATCATGAGTTTATGATTACCACAGCGAAACCGAATCAGTGGGTATATATGAATATCACGTAACAATTCAATATATTTTTCACGGCAAAATTCTGTTTTAAAATTTCTGTAAAATAAACACATATTACTAGATTCTATAGCATCATTCCATGCACGTATGTAAATGTCTTCTAATGAATTACGAACATTTCTACAGAGACTGTAAACAGACGAAAACTTTTGTGTCTCCCACACACAGTCGAAATCTGTTTCCACACACACACAACACACATGCGCGCGCACGCACACACACACACACACACACACACACACACACACACACACACACACACACACACACACACACACTAGTTATTTGTGTAGATACAATGTCTGTGCTACAATCCATAAAATTTTCAAATACCATTTCGAATAACTTTCTTGTAAATGAAATATGCCATCTCATTCATGTTTTGATATGTAAAGGAACTGATGTCACCTTCTGTTGGATTCCATCGCATTGTGGAGTTTTGGGTAATGAGCTCGCTGACAGATGCGCAAAGAGAGGAGCCAGAAATAAAAAGTGCGCCACGGTATTGAATATACCCTTTTCTTTATCTGAAGTCAATCAATTATTAAAGCAAACCGTCTGGTGCCCATTCAGAAAACACTACAAAAATACGTTGCTTGGTGTGGCTGATAAAAACACTCATTTAATTAATTATGAACATGTAAACAGCATTCCTCATTTACAAGTGGAAACTATGTATCAATACAGAAATTTCATTTCAATATTTTATAAATTAAAACTTGATGCCATAAAAACTAAATATATAAGCGAAGCAAAATGTATTTGTGGAGAACGAAGAATAACCAGCAAGCATCTGTTGTTGACTGTTTACCCCTTCAAGCACATTTACCCGTTATCAGGCATGTCTTTATGTGATGTCTTTTCAGATTTAAAGTTTGCCTTCAATGTTGTTTTTTCTTTTATTTGTAGTCCAGTTAAGCATTTGCTGTAAGATTATTTGCTGGTATGTTGTAGGGATGTAAAGGGGGACATTTATATGCACTTACATAACCAGATTATGCATAAACTTGCATAGCCCAACAGCAGCTCAGTAGTCCCTCCTATCCCCTACTACTACACTCTCTCTCTCTCTCTCTCTCTCTCTCTCTCTCTCTCTCTTCGTCTAATATCACAGATGTGAACAGACGGAAAACTGAAGTACTACTACACACACACATACATACACACATACACACACGCGCGCGCGAGCTCGCGCGGGCACGCAGGCGCGCACACACACACACACACACACACACACACACACTCACACTCACACACACCTTTAAACACGTATTCGTCCCTTTACGTATATGTTTTCATACGTCATTGCCAATACGAAGTTGTTCGTCTTTCCTTTTATGTCATCAGCGCCGAAGACAGTCTATGACCAAAACGTTGAAGATTATATTTTCTATTTGAAAATGTTCTGAGCATCCTAAAAGACCTTTAAAAAAAAAATGTTTACATATGATGACGTTTACCGATATGACGTTTAGTTTTGTTTTGATGTGCAACAAATGTTTGGAGTAAAGGGGGTTGTTTTCACAACTGCTCTGAAAGGAGACATTTTGTTTCAGTTGTACGAGATTCGACCAGCTCAGATGGTTACAAAATACAGGAAATGATCGCACGTGAGGGCAGGAAACAACCATCGTAAAAACGAATACAGGAGGGCCAAGGGATCTTTTGTTTCCGTCGAAAACAGCGAAGGTTATCAGTTTTGTAACTAGGTGCATCCATACTCGCGATAGGTTTTTTTTTTTTTTTTTTTTTTTTTTGGCAAAGATCTAGCTCGGTTTGTTCGAAGTCTCTACGACGCAGAAGACAAGAAAACCATGACTGAATTTGTGTGCGACGACAAGCAGTTCTGAGAAAAAAAACTCCAGAATGACCGCCCTTTTCAATCGTGTGTTATATTCAGCGACTGTGGTCATCTTCTTTCTAACGTTGGTTTGCCAAAATGCGGCCCAACCAAATCATAACGGAAAAATGAAACAATGCTATCACATGATGAGGACCAAAATGTACAGGAGGATGACCGACGCATCCGGGAATTCTCGTGTAACAAGCAGCTGGATGACAACGAAGCGTTTGCAGACATGCACCTCCGACAAGCCCGACTGCTGCGGAGAGTCGGTAGGCTGCTGCAAAAAGAACAATGAGCAAATACATATGTCTACACGAACTACCGTGATAATGATCGTTTGCGTGGTCATTATTGCCGTCGCTGTGTGCATTGGGGTCTACTGCTACAGAAAGAAGAGGAGCCAACAAAGAAACCAAGCACGAGCAGTCTGCCCACCGCTTCAAGGTGATGCTCCGGGAAACGCCGCAGTGCCTCCGCCAAGCTCAGGCTACCAACCCGCACCCCCTGCCGTCTACCCAGCGGCTTACCCTCCACCCCCAGCATACCCAGGTCCACCTCCTGGGCCGCCACCTGCTCCGGGATACCCACCACCAACCAAGGAGACTCCAGGATACGCAGCTCCTACATCCAAGCCTCTGGATTCGTCGGCGCTGTAGCCGACGTGACTATTCTTCAGCTGCCCCGTGTTCACAGGACGGCTGTTTACAATGTGTCGTTCGCGTTTACTGTTGTCCATCTCCTCCCCCACTCCCATTCTTTCTTCTCCCTCTCCTCTGCGTTGTCGGTGGAACTGTTATCTGGCCGTAGCTGTGAGAGGTCTTTGTGATTAGATGGAGATCCAAACAAGCTGAACTTGCTAGAAAAAAAAAAAAAAAAAAAAAAAGCTGTTTCTGCATGTAAAGCACAAGTACACGTCCTCTTGCGGAATGGGGGACAGAGATTTCTTTTCTTTTTTTTCAGTATGTTTCATTTAAAAACAAAAACAAAGCACAAAAAAAAGAAAAAAAAAGAAAACTTTCAGATTTGAAAGATGACATTGCAACCACAACACGAATATCAGAACCGTGCAATACTGACTGATTGTAAAACTAATGTCACCAGGTCTATGTCTTTGTCGAATTCAAGATTGACTTGCACAACCAGAGTCGCCCCCCTGCTCCTGTGTGTGTGTGTGTGTGTGTGTGTGTGTGTGTGTGTGTGTGTGTGTGTGTGTGTTTCCTGCTGTGTGTTTCTGATCTACTATTTCTCTCTGAAGATTGTTGCTTTTCCGTCCTTTGGGAGCCGTATGTGACTTTTCTATTCCGGAACATCAGAATGGACGCTTTTCCCTGTCAAACAAGTGAACCACTTCAGAAATACGATTTGCACACCAAGAATAGCGTAGTCTGCACAAAGTTTGGAATGTTCTTTCTGAGTTTTAGAGATGCTTCTTCAAGAGAGACGATTTCAGTTTTTCCTTAAGAAAAATTGATGCTACATATGTATACTTTAGTAACAAGCCTGAGAAACTTCATATACTGTTGCACGTTTTGGAGCATCGCCTTTTATGCGAAATGAATCATTACGCCATACGTTACTACAAACCAGTATGGGCATATTACTTTTTCTGTTTTTTTTTTTTCTTCTTCTTTAATAAATGACCTATATACCATTGTGCTCTCACCGGTAAACGTTTTGCAAAGTCTGCATTTTCATTTGCAGTTGGGGTATATTTTGTTGATTTCCTGCGCTTGTGTGTGAATGTACGCGCTCTTGCGTGTGTATGTATGTGTGTGTGTGCGTGTGTGTATGCGCGCGCGTGTGTGTGTATAAGCATACCTGAATGCGCAGGGCGCGCGCTTGTGTGTGTGTGTGTGTGTGTGTGTGTGTGTGTGTGTGTGTGTGTGTGTTAATCTTCAGTTCGTAGAAGATACGCTGTTGAGATAGATAAAAAAAAACCCAATTCTTTTCTTCCCTTCTCTTTTTTTTGTTTCTTTCCTTCTAAGCAATTCAGTCTGCTGTGCAGCCAGACACCGTCTAATCCATGCCAGAACAGATCTCATATACTAGGAGACTGCACGTGTTGAGCAGTATGCCATAGATGATACCAGCTGACAGAAAGTTCTTTAAAAGCAACAATGAGAAGTGATGTAGCAAACGTACATACGTTTTTGCCCTAGCGATGGCACACTCATGATCAGGATTTTAATACAGACATGACGATGGTTTGGAGGGTGATGGTGGTTGTGGTTAGGAGGGGGTGGGGGTGGGGGTTGTCTTTAGTATCTTGTCAATGACACTACTCCCAAACCGCTCATGTTGACTTCACTTACTTTCCCCCCGTCCAACTCTCCTTCACACAAAACACACACACACACACACACACACACACACACACACACACACACACCACACACACCACGCACTCCACACACTACAACGCACGCACACACAAACGCACACACACACACACACACACACACACACACACACCACACACACTCACACAAATGCACGCGCGCGCGCGCGCGCGCGCGCACACACACACACACACACACACACACACACACACACACACACACACACGTTAAACTACTAAGTCACTTTTTCACTCGCTCACAAACGTGCGCGCACGCAGACACTTACATACAAGAGAGAGAGAGAGAGAGAGAGAGAGAGAGAGAGAGACGCTGGCAGAAAAGGGGATCAGAGAGAGAGAGAGAACCAGGACCTGTTTAATTGGTTTAGCCCTAACGACATTGCCAGTCTGTCTCCTTGCCTTCGGTAGATAACAAGCTTTCTTCGCCAGAGTGTCCACGACGTTGCTTCTATTTGGAACAAATTGCATTTGGGACAGAATGGGGGAGGAGAGGAGTTGGGATGGGAGGCAGGCGTTGGAAGGGTGGAAGAGGCGAGGAAGAGTGAATGGGTAGGGGCAGGGATTGGGGGTGGTGGGGAGGGGAGGGGGGAAGAGTAGAAACGAGGAAGTATTCAACATTTTTCCTTGACTGATGATTTTCGCCCTGCAAAATTTGTTAAAACAGCAAAAAAATGAAACGACACATTCGAATATTTGTTGTTGCTATTTGCAATATTTGAAAAAGTTCCAGGTCAGACGTAAGTTAGCGGAAAACGAAAATTCCAACTTTGCCAGTTTTTTTTATTTGTTGTTGTTGTTGTTGTTGTTGTGTTGCTGTTGCTGTTGTTGTTGGCGTTAACAATGGAAAGGCCTGGTACGAAACTGTACTTTTCGTCACAGTTTTTTTTTGTACTTTTTCTTTTTTTTTTTCTTTTTTGTCGGGGAGGGGGGGGGGGGGGGGGGGGGGGGGGGGGGGGGGGAACGTAAGAAAGGGAAGAAGACAAGAACAACAAAAAGAAAGCTGAAAACAAAAACGAAACGAAACAAAACAAAACAAATCGATGAATAGACACTGCCCTTGGATAAGGAAGCAGGGGAAGGTTCTTAATTTCTTTGTTTTTTTGTTTGTTTCTTTGTTTGTTTTCTGTGTTCTTTTTTTTTCAAACACCTTTCGTCCGATGGTGAGAGCGTTTGCCTGTACAGTTGACAGTTACGAGTTAGTACTACTTGTGGTGCCGGGTTTGAACGATTTGGAAACCCTCTCTACCCACACAGTGGTAAATATGCACCTGATTCAGATCAGGGCAGGTGAGGGCGGCAGAAGGAGAGGAGTGCACTGTGCTTTGCTTCATGTCCTGCCTAGACATGGTGAACCTCTAACATGTTAGTTTCCTTACGGCGAGTAGGCCTCGACATTTGAACTTTTATCCTTTAACCTGAATTTTCCCATAACAGTTTTACCAGTGAGACGGCGTGGCCGCGTGGTCTCCAACGCAGGCTAAGGGTGTGTTTAAAGCAAAGCTGATGAGAAATTGCTAAAAGCCTATTCAGAAAAACATGATCATTAGAGAACAAAAAGAGACCGAAACAGTTTAAAGTGTGTTGATGCCATCAAGCTACCCATCTCTCACCCCCCCCTCCCCGTCAAGGTTCATTGAACACACACACACACACACACACACACACACACACACACACACACAAGCACACACACACACACACACACACACACACACACGCACGCAGGCACGCACGCACTTACGCACGTACGCTCGAACACACACACACACACACACACACACACACACACACACACACACACACACACACACACACACAAATAGTCATTTACTTTGTAAAAAAATGACGATGTTCGGAAATCTACAAGGGAGATGATCGGTGTTAGAGCTCGCCTTCAGCGAGACTGACCTCGCCGTATTAGTGGGAAGATGCCGCTCTTGGGCATGTCCAAATCACTTTCGCCTTCCTGATAGGCTCACAATTCAATCAGAGAGAGGAAATGCCAAAACATGGGCGTGAAACGATGCGTCTGTAATACAGACGATCGATATCCTGATCATTATCTTAAGCGTGAGCTTCCACACAAATGTTCGACTCTCAAAATCTGTTTGCTTCATCCATGAACTGAGAAAAAAAGCTACCAAATTTGCGTTGGAGAGACAGACGTTTTATCTTCCATGATTTTTTTTCCCCCAGCACAAGTCTGTTCCTAACCAGACAAAGCAAATTCTGTGGCCCCACACCCACGCCACCCATTCCGACCCCCCGTCCACAGCCACAGCCCAGTCCGGCCCACCGTAGCCCCGGCACCGGCAATCCACAGGAAGCAGTCAATGCCGATGTCATCAAGAGGTAACCTATCGGAGGAGACACTGCCCAGCCGTCAAGTCACATTGTGGTGTTCAGTGGCGCCTGTTCTGATCCAACATACACAGGACACCACTTACTAAGCCCCCTTCTGATGATAATTGCTTAGTCGCTGAGCTGGTGTGTTTGAGCTCTCTCTCCGGAGGGCGCCACTACGTCCGTCCAACGACAGTCCCCATGAATTTGCCAATACCAGTGATCCTGACGGAATCAGACCAAGGGCATAGACGTGGGCATGACATCAAAACAGAGGTCACCATGAGAGCAGGGTATGAAGGGCCACTTTAATTTGATACTTTTTATGCTGATCGATGAGAATGAGGATGATGAAGTTGATGCACGGATTTCCATTCCGGTCTGAGACTGTATGACAGGGCTGTACTCTTCGCTTCCTTTCATAAGATATCCCGGCGTTAACCACGCCTGAGAGATACAGACACCTGCAGTGTTGATCAGGAAAATTGAGCAACACTCTCAGCGACGCATCCATTTAGTTGATGAAACTCGACCGTGTGGTACAAGTCTTCCCATTTGAGCCCATAGCAAATCATCTCAGGGTAGAAGTAAAAAAAAAAGTAAATGTCGTATATCTCTGCCAGTCAAGTGAGTCGAAGAGCTCAACTGTATGCTTAACAACATTACAAACGAATGTTTGCGAGGAGATGTTGTACACATGTCGATGCCACTCACATTTAGAGTAAGAAAAAAGGAACAAAAACAAGAGAGAGAGAGAGAGAGAGAGAGAGAGAGAGAGAGAGAGAGAGAGAGAGAGAGAGCATGGTGACCAAATATGCTGCTTCCCATACCTAACTCGTTTGTTCGCAAACAGTATAGTGGAATGTTAGAGAGAAGGGCGCTCAAAAACAGCAGCAACACACTGGCTCTAGGTAACAGTCTTAAAACTTGCTACATGGACTGACTAGAGATGCGTTAACAATCAATAAGAAGAAGTGCACCGCGACTTTTTCTTCCTACGTTTTCAAAGCAGAAAGCCATTACTGTCCCCCTGTGAGACAGACGACCCTGAAGAGAGATGTAAAGCAGAAAGCCATTACTGTCCCCCTGTGAGACAGACGACCCTGAAGAGAGATGTAAAGCAGAAAGCCATTACTGTCCCCCTGTGAGACAGACGACCCTGAAGAGAGATGTAAAGCAGAAACCCATTACTGTCCCCCTGTGAGACAGACGACCCTGAAGAGAGATGTAAAGCTGCTTACTTCGGTGTCACGGCCCGCCAAAGGGCAGACATTGAAACCCCACTTCCAGGGAGGTGAAGCCGAGGCAGGACCTAAATATGCTAGCATGCACCGACTGGCGGGCACCTGCTCGGGGGAGGGAGGGGGTTGGAGGTGGGGATGAGGAGATGTTGAAGACGATCTGTGAAGGAGCTGTCAGGTCTCATTGTGGGAGATATGGGCAACACTGGCTAACATTCAACCGGCATTTGTCGGGGAAAGGCGCAGTGCTGAGCGTAACGACTTCAGGTCTACTCTTGTCAACATCGTGGAAGAGGTTTTTTTTTACACACACACACACACACACACACACACACACACACACACACACACACACACACACACACACACGAGCGCGCGCTCACACATACACACATACATATATACAAACACACACATACATACATACAAACAGACATACATATACACACAATGACCCACGTACGCACACACATGAACGCACACACACACACACACACACACACACCACACACACACACGCGCGCGCGCGCGCGCGCGCGCGCATTCACCCTGGACTCTTTAAAGAGTTTTAAAGCCTCCCTAAAGACACATCTTTTCCCCCGGATTGATTAATGATATCCACTTATCTCTGTGCGCGTGTCTGCTTGTTTTGATTCGCTTGCGTGCCTGTCTCCGCGTGTTTTTTTGTGTTTTTTTTGTTTTTCGTGTGTGTGTGTGTGTGTGTGTGTGTGTGTGTGTGTGTGTGTGTGTGTGGTGTGTGTGTGTGTGCGCGAACGTGCGCGCACATGTGTGTGTGTGTGTGTGTGTGTGTGTGTGTGTGTGTGTGTGTGTGTCTGTGTGTGTGTCTGTGTTAGTGTGTTAGTGTGTGGGGTGTGTGTGTGTGTGCGTGTGTGTGTGTGTGTGTGTGTGTGTGTGTGTGTGTGTGTGTGTGCGCGCGCGCGTTTTGAGTTATAATTAGTATTTTATCATGTTTCTGTAATATGCGCTTTGGACTCTCGCGAGGTAAAGCGCTCTATAAATATTCTTTTGCATTATATTACATTACGCACATAAACAAATACACATATACATGCATGCATGCACGGATACACATATTCACACGCGCGCATACAACCCCCCCCCCCCCCCACACACACACACACCCTGCCCAATTAGCTCCCTGACAAAGAGGATGGGATTTCCCTCGTGCAATGGCTTCACCACTCTGAAAACAGTCACGCACAGGTAATTAAGCGCAATGTTCACCGACCACAGGTAATTAAGCGCAGTGTTCACCGACCCTACTAAAGTCCTGCAGTGCTGGGCAGGTGACGAAAGGAACAGGTGAAAATGATCACAAGGAAATCCTGGTCACAAACCTACACGTAGGTGGCCTTCAGCCAAGTGGTCACTCACTTTGACCAGGGCAACGAAGCCGTTCGACAGCAGCTGGGGCGACTGGTCAGCCCTTTTTAGGAATGCTTTGCCAACCCTCACACGAAGAAGAGGGTAAGAAAAAGTACCCCAAACGTAGCTTGACCTTGATCGTCCAGTCAGTTTACTATGGCTGACAGGCTCATCCACGTGCGTTCGAAGAGTCAAGAAAGACAAACTCAAGATGCTCCGTGTTGGAGCCTGGAACATCCGAACTATAATGCCCAGGGTCAGCACAACAAGGCCAGAATGACAAGCGGCCCTTAGTGCTAAGGAATTAGCTCAATACCAGATCGACATTGTCGCTCCCAGCAAGAGCAGACTTCACGGTGAAGAAGGAATGCTGATAGAAGCTGGCGCTGGCTACGCTTTCTTTTGGTGAGGCAAAGCTGAGGATAAGGACAGGACACAGGGAGGGGTGCTTGCCGTCAGGGCCAGCCTGATGAAAGTCATACCCACCCAGCCTGAAGGAATTGGTGTACGCCTCATAAAACAGTTATAAACGCTTCTGCTCCAACACCAACCAGCACAGATAGAGCAAAGGAGAACTTCTATTGCGACCTTGACTGGCTCATAAGGTCCACTTCTGACAGTGACAAACTGTTGTTACTGGGCGACTTATCTGAGCTCCATGTCAAAGAAAGACCGTTATAAACATCTGAAAGCAAAGGCCCCCAAACACCTGAGAATCATGAAAGATCTGTGGATGAGCAAGAAAGCTGAGGAAGTCCGGAACTATGCAGACACACATCATTCCAAGACGTTCTCTGGTGCCCTCAAAACTATTCATCGATCCTTTAATCCGGATCCACCTCTCTGCAGTCTACGGTTAGATGAGGACGAGGAAGGCTTGAGAACTCGATGAAAAACACATTTTTGTACCCTGTTAAACAGTCAGCCCCATAGCCGTTGACCAGATACCTGCACAGTCGATCAGGGAGGAACTAGAATAACCTCCTCCAGTTGATGAACTTACTAGGGCTATGGAATGATTGAACTGGGATCGCACATCAGGTAAAGACGGCATACCAGTAGAAAATTACAAGGTTGCTGGGCCAGATGCAGCTGAAGTGTTAAGTTATATCATCTGGGAACAAGAGAAAATGCCAGAAGACTTTTGAGACGCACTGATCGTAGCACTGTACCAAAACAAGGGCAGCAAAGCCTACTGTGGAAACTGTCGGGCCATCTCCCTTTAATAATCACAAGGAAAGATTTTTGCTTGGGTCATCTTGAACCGGCTCATCATGCAAGCAGAAGACAACTTGCAAGAGGCACAGCCTGGGTTTTGCTCAGGTCGCAGTGCAAATTGATATGACTTTCACGGTCAGACAGATGCAGAAGAAGTGCACTGAGGAAAACTTTGACCTCCTTCCTGTCTTTATTGATCTGACCCAAGCATTAAACTCTGTCAACAGAGAGACGCTTTGGTCAGGATCAGGCCATTATGGCTGCCTCTGCACGTTCGTCCAAATTATCAGACTCTTCCATGATGGTATGGTGGGGCATTAACGGAAAACAGTCAGAGCCTTTTGAAATTTCAAATGGTGTTAAGCAGCGCTGCATCCTGGCACCAGTCCTGTCCAACCATTTCTTTACATGTTTCCTCAGACAAGCAGTGCAGCGTCTAGAAGACAGCATTTGTACTGCTATGATGGCTTCATCTCTAACATTTGCAGACTAGGAGCAAACACAAAAACACACTCCTGCCTCTTTTAAGACGTTTTGCTTGCAGATGACTGTGAGTTGATGGTCCACACGTTGAACGACCTGCAGGCAATTCCTACCAAGCTCTCCAAGGCCTCTAAACAATTCGGTCTTCCGATCAGCGTGGGGTAGACTGAGGTGGTTTTCCAACCTGCACCCAACTCCAATTCACCACAGCCGAAAATCACAATGAATGTCACTGAATTTAAAACATTGACAACATCAAATATTTGGGCAGTATTATCTCAATTAATGGATCTCTGGACAAGGAAACAGCAGCCAGAATCAGCAAAGCAAGTCAAGCGCTGGGACTACACAGCAAGATGCTTATCAATGCAGTGCCATAGAAGTAGCAAATTAAATGTGTATTATATCGTTGTTCTCCTGGCATTTCTAAACAGCCAACAACTAAGGACAGACGACAAAAGACACAGCAAACTTCTGGAGCGTTTTCACCAGTGGCCCCTGCGTTCCATCCGTCCAATCTGCTGGCAGGACATGGTGACCAACACTGAAGTTCCGGACAAGGCGAAGTCAGTCTCTGTCGAGGCGATGGTGCTCAGGTCACAGCTCTGCTGGTCTGGCCACGTCATAAGAGTGGAAGACCACGGGATTCCAAATTGGCTGATGTCTGGAGAGCTAAGCCAGGGTTACTGAAAGACAGGCAAACGCAAACGCTATAGATATAGGGTGAAAGACTGTCTCCCGTGGTGCGGTGTCTGCCCTGCTGATCTTGTGACGACAGCTAAAGGCAGAGGACACTGGTGTGCTATCACAAGAAAAGCACCAAAGACCTTTGAAGAGTCGCGTCGCCTCGAAGCCCAGGCAGTAAGAGAGCGTCGCCACCAAGCAGAGACCACACTGCATCAACAGCAGACCTCCAGTGTCCTGTCTGCTCACCACTCTGCAAATCATCACTTGGACTACAGAGCCACTGCTCACGACTCTGAAGATCAGAACTGGAACTACAGAGCCACTACTCATGACTCTGCAGATCATCACTTGGACTACAGAGCCACTGCTCATGACTGCAAATCATGACAGGAACTACAGAGCCACTGCTCATGACTGCAAATCATGACTTGGACTACAGAGCCACTGCTCATGACTGCAAATCATGACTGGAACTACAGAGCCACTGCTCATGACTGCAAATAATGACTGGAACTACAGAGCCACTGCTCATGACTGCAAATCATGACTGGAACTACAGAGCCACTGCTCACCACTCTGCAGATCATGACTGGAACTACAGAGCCACTGCTCACCACTCTGCAGATCATGACTGGAACTACAGAGCCACTGCTCACCACTCTGCAGGTCATGACTGGAACTACAGAGCCACTGCTGGTATAAATTATAGCACACTGAAACTGTACAGATATATTGTCATCAAGACCGAAGGAC
>CM065725.1:18983905-18991405 GCA_033310375.1 Conus canariensis | reverse complement strand
GCGGTGGGCGTAACGCGGCCAGTTGTTGTGGTGTGTCGAGTAGCGCAAGCAGGCACTTGCGCTGATGACGGGGTACGTTCGCAGACGTAAGTGGGTAGTAGTGCTTGCTCTCCCATTGCTTTCATGCCTTCCTTCCTGACCTTCTCATCCCCTCTCTCACCCGTCCTCTGCCCCCCCCCTCTCTCTCTCTCTCTGACTGAAAATATCCAACGATTAGCCGGGTTTACTGACAGATGGCATTGCATCTGAAAAGCGTGCACACGTCCACACTTTAAGAAAGTCCTTTGTATTTTAATGACTTCCCATTGAAGGACACGCACGCAACCAGTAACACGCTAAGACGTGTGTGTTGTCTCTATAGAAGGGGAAGAGGGGGACAGAGTAGAAACGCGAATAAGTGACGGGCTCCGTATGAGATTAGTTTCATTCAGGTTTTCAACACCTCTGTCACTGAGGCATGATATCAGTATAATTTGATATGGCGTTAAGAGGAACTGTCTAACACCCTCTGTCACTGAGGCATGATATCAGTATAATTTGATATGGCGTTAAGAGAACTGTCTAAACTACACACAGCACTACACTCTGTCACTGAGGCATGATATCAGTATAATTTGATATGGCGTTAAGAGGAACTGTCTAAAACTACACAGGCAGCACTTGAACGACAACACGGACAGTGAGGCAACAAAGAAAGGTAAGTGGTTGTGCCGCATGCCACTGGATTCGAAATCTCTGGCCATCAACGAACACAGTGCCAGGTGGCATTTCAACGCAGGCTGTATTGAACAGAACCAGATTCTTCGGCCAACAGTGAGGCTTCTCCCATGAAAACGGACCTGATATTGATCGCTCCCTGCTGACCAGGCTTAGAACTGCGCCGTTATGAGCTTGGACGTGGTTGTGAGATGGGGACTCCAGATGATGAGCGTCATGAGAGTGATAAGAAATTTTACACCAAACTGCATCACAGAACACGAAAACGCAATCTCATGCTTGGATTAGGTCCGTTGCTTCACGCGCGTAGAAACGTGCCAACCTCGAATGGGAGAGGCAATCCGTGGAGAGGGTTGCGGTATGAAGAATTGTTCTTAAGCTCGCTACAGGACATCTTTCGAAATGTGTGTGTGTGTGTGTGTGTGTGTGTGTGTGTGTGTGTGTGTGTTTGTGTTGTTTCAGATTCCTAATGGATCACTCGATGTACGTGTTTTGATAGAGTCTAACTTTTGAACTCTTTGAAATGATCTGGAAGTCCATGAGAAACTCGATCGACTTGAGCGACATACATATATTTCCAAAAGTTGTGTACATGAATACGCATCGCGGTTTACAATTGAAAGACTGCAAATGTTTTGCTGGAAGTTCTTGAACTTTTGATCGGGATCTTATTTCCATGAGTATTCTTTTAAATAATAAGTTCAAGTTAGTAGAGAGTAGAACTTAAAAACTATTACACGACACATTCTTGGTAGGACTAGATTGAAGAATGCGCCGACATTTTCACACAAGGAACATAGAGCAAAGTCACAATGAATGATCATTAGAATATCATTCTGTGGAAAACTTACAATTAAGCACAATGACGTAAACGACTGAAATGATGTAAAGTTGGACGAAAGACCAAAGGAGAAACAAAACAGAAACA
The DNA here is from genome assembly GCA_033310375.1 of Conus canariensis. Classification (NCBI taxonomy): domain Eukaryota; kingdom Metazoa; phylum Mollusca; class Gastropoda; order Neogastropoda; family Conidae; genus Conus; species Conus canariensis. The sequence continues at coordinate 18,989,760 of CM065725.1, read as the reverse complement.
ATTATAGCAGTAGATAATAGAGACGAGTGGATTACTGACATCAGCGTTCTTCAGACACCACAAATAACCGAAATAAACTAAAAGAGAAATCGGGAGAGTGCAGACCCTTGTCAAAGTCGAACAGATCCTGGATCTGGTTCCGAATTCATACCAGAATGCAAACCACAAGAAGGGGGCGAATGAATTCACTGTTACACAAAATGGGCAAAAAAGGAGGTTGGTATGCCATCTTTTACTTAAACTTCTGTGAGCAAGCCAGTTCATGACTGACACCAAAACTGTTTGACAGCCAGGGGAAGTAATGGCTGATGCGGACTAAAAGAGTTGCTTCCCGTTCAGTCCTTGGATAGTATATGGAGAAAATAAAATGTTTATATCAAGGAAAGCTTGGAGTTTCTATGAAGACTGCCAATTCGTAAGTAGTTACCTGTGCGTAAATTGTAACTTCACACTGTTCAGGTCCAGTGGAAAATCTAAACCTAACTTGCTGAACGGATCCCTGATCCGTGGTTTGATCCGGATCGTATGACGGATCCCCACCAACGTAATAATTATAAGAGTTCGTCCTTGGACTACATTTCATCATTTCTACCGAGTTTGTTTAGAATCTGTTCGGGCAGTTTGGGTACAAAACAATACTCCTTGATGGCATTCGACAGGGGAAATCAAGTGAATGACTGCGTCAGTTAATTAATTCTTTTGTTTCCGTTGAGTCACTTTCTTTCGATAAGCAGACTTGGTTTAACGCCTCTTTTGTTTTAGTTTGATCAGAATTGATGCGTCTGTCTCAGCTGGTCTCAATATCAAAATAGTCAGTGGTAAAGATCATTCATGTCTCAGCTCCCAACGTTCTCCTCTCTGAATGTCTGTCTGTCTATTTCTCTGTCTGTCTGTCTGTCTGTCTGTTTGTATTTTCTCTCTCTCTCTCTCTCTCTCTCTCTCTCTCTCTCTCTCTCTCTCAACTCACCCCGTCTCACGCTCTCTCTCTCTCTCTCTCTCTCTCATTTCCTCCCTTCCGCCCTCCCTCCCTCTCTCTCTCTGTCTCACTCTCTCTCTTTCTCTCTCCCTCTCTCTTTCTTTCTCTCTCTCTCTCTCCTCTCTCCTCTCTCTCTCTCTCTCTCTTCTCTCTCTCTCTCTCTCTCTCTCTCTCTCTCTCTCTTCTCTCCTTCTCCCCAGACACCAGATTTTTGCGCTCAGACCTCATCTATTCCCCCCCTTTTTTTTAAAAGAAAAATCTTTAAAAAAAATCAGTGTTGACTGTCCGCTCCGGTAGACGTGTCGAGAAAATGCGTGCAAAAGGATGATCACTTAAAGAAGTTAAGAGAGGGAGAGAGAGAGAGAGAGAGAGAGAGGGAGAGAGGGGGGGGGAAAGGAGGGTGGAAGAGACAGAGAAAGAGAGAGAGGGGGAAGGAGGGTAGAAGAGAGAGAGAGAGGAGAGAGGAGAGAAGAGAGAGAGAGAGAGAGAAATAGAGAGAGAGATGCAGGCACAGCACACCACCTTCGTAAACACACGTCTGCTCTTCTATCCTCTCTTCCCCTCCCCTGACCCTCACCTCCTCCCCCCCCCCCTTTTTACCTCATTCTCCAACCCTTCCCCCCTGAGGGCTGTCCCCCATCCCTCTCGTTTCAGTCGAACAGGCATCAGAGCCTGTGAACTGGCCCATGTATGCTGCATTACATCCGCTAGATCTTCATCCACTTGTGGTGAGGTCAATAAATCAATGCATATGTATGGAGGTAAGACCGAGTGTAAATAGGCCATTTCAACGGATGATAGTGATAAGGGGTTAGTGGGGCACGACTCTTCTTAAAATACAAGCAGACGAAGGGATTAGGGGAGAAGGAGGGGGGGGGGGGGGGGGGTGTATTCGTTTGCATATGAGATTCAAAACTGCATCTGCCATTTCTCAACCCCCCCCCCCCCCTACGCCCCCCTCCCTCCTCCACACATACTCCCCCGCAGTCATTCTCAAAGCAAGGGTTCAACCACTCTGCCACAATGCAAACAGTCTGTATTGAGCTGGCTTGACACGACCAGTGTGTGTCACTGGAGATGTCCCAAGTCTCCCGTTTCGTACTCCCAGTTCTTATAGAACAGGGAGTACTTTACAATGGGAACGAAGAAACGCTGCCTGTGTGTCTGTGGTCAAAATGTGTTCTACTCGCTCACGACAAAACTTCTGGGCCGATCTGTCTGAAAATTTGTAGGTATGTTCATTATGGGTCACGGATGATGCCCGATGTTTTATGTTACCAGAATAGCCGTTAGTAACGGCTATAACGGCCCAATACGTTGGGTTTTTTTGTGCTCTTTCCCATGTCGCCCCACTGTCATTTCACACTGTGCCGTGACGTTGTGTCTATTGATGTTGGTGTCGTTTTGCCTTGAATCAGGCGTGTTATCTGATTAGTGCAATATCTGATTGCTGTTTTGTGATAGAAAATTGTGTATCTCGTGTGGGACGCGCAGCGACACATACTTGCTGTCTTGCACTTTTTCACATCACACACACACACACACACACACACACACACACACACACACACACACACACACACACACACACACACACATCAAATTACACATAAACAATCACATTCGTGCAAGCAGGCACACACAAACGGATGTTTACGAAGATAAAAGCGTGCACATAAACATGCACCAAGCAACAATGAACAAACGTGTACACACACACACACACACACACACACACACACACACACACACACACACGCACGCACGCACGCACGCGCGTGCGCGCACTCACACACACGTACGTACACACACGCGCGCGCGCCGCGCGCACACACACACACACACACACACAGACACACATACACACAAACGCGCGCGCGAGCGTGTTCGCAGGCACGCACGCACGCACACGCTCACACAGGAAACTAAAAAGCATTAAACAATGCCATCTCTTCCAGCAGAACAATTCAGTTGTGATTGATGACAGCGTCAAAGCGTCCTGAAGTTGAAAGGAAACAAATGATGCAGGGCGATTGATCTCCGGGACCACAAAGGAAACGCCAAATGAAGCCATGCCTTACCTTCTGAGCTTTTTCTTTCTTGAATGCGGGTCAAACACAAACCAGAACAAGTAAAAGTATGCATCACAGAAGGGGAGGGAAGCAGACTTCAGTCTTAATGAAAACAAGGCAAAATACAAAGGCTGGTTGGCATCCGTCTCTCTCTCGAGAGAGAATGGCATTGCGCTATGGATCAGTCAATTGTGGAGTTGCAGCGCCTGCTGTGGCTGAAGAGCTGTTGCCGCACAAAAATGTCACAATTGCACAAAATGTCACAGTGACAATTTGTACATCCGTATGCCTTTTTTGAAATCACTGCTACACAAATTGTCACCACTCTCTCTTTATCTGTGTGGGTGTGGGTATGTGTGGGTGAGTGGGTGGGTGGATGGATGGGTGGATATACTCTATGATGTCCACGTGTTTGTTTTTTGCGTTTTTCAATTTAGCTTGCAATTTATAATTTTCAGTTTTATATAATAACATATGCTTTTAGTCTTTATTCACTGCACATGTTTACGAGGTGACAGTTCAGACGAGATGGCCCATGTTGGTCGATGAGGCTGATGGAAACAACACGATTTGTCTTGATTCGCATGCTCATCTCTTTTGCACTTTGTTACTTTTGAGCAATTGTTCTCATATACATCCGTACTATGCATAACATGTATGTAATTTTCACATGTGTTTATAATTGTCCATTTTTTCTTATACAAATTTTAGATACATTTTGCTGTTTTCTCCATTTAGAGAGTACGGAATTTTCTTTATTCTTCTGGCAGGGGAGCAGGTACTTCTTCTTCTTCTTCTTCTTCTCTTCCTCCATTTTTTTGTCTTCTTCGTCTCACACACACACACACACACACACACACACACACACACACACACACACACACACACACACACACACACGCACACACGCTCTCTCTCTCTCTCTTTCTCTCTCTCTCTCTCTCTTTCCCTCTCTCTCTCTCTCTCTCTGGATTTATTATGTCATTATTTGTCTATGTTGTCTCTTGGTGTCTTTCCCTCTATCTCTTTTTTTTGTTTATTTTTACCTTCGGTTTATAAGGTGTGTATACATTTTTATTGGCTTGTCTGTCTGTCTGTGTCTTTGTACACAGCATCTCTCTGTTGCTTGTGGACAAAATTGCAGATAGTTCATGGATAGGTTCCATATGACCATGGGGTGGTCGTAACGTGAAACATGCAATCCTTCGGTACACTTCAGTGATACACACCTACATGCACCGAATTTGCACGCATACAAACACTCATACGCAAGCAAACAGACAGAGAATAATAATAATAGTAATATACTACACCATGCCCAAACATAGTATGGACGAAAGTATTCTAACCGTGCTTCTGGAAGAGAAATGTTTTGCACGCACACACACACAACAACAACAACAACAACAACAACAAAAACAACAACAACAACAACAACAACAAACAAACAAAAACAAAAACAAGAAAAAAAAAAAAAGAAAAAAAAAAACGGACACGAACGAACGAACTTAATAGTCTGCTCGCATTCTTGAAAGCGGTGGACTAACAAGACTGACAGAGGTTGTGACATTTTGTGCAAGAGTGAATTCAAAAATGGCGTACAGTTGCACAAATTGTCACAACTGCGAGTTGTGACATTTTGTGCAGTCCTTCACTGCACAAAATGTCACAAATGGCACAAAATGTCGCAATTGTGACATTTTGTGCAATGGTGACATTTTGTGCGGTAACAAGAGCCCGATCCTCGAGCGGCAGAGTCTGTTGCAGTTGCCGCAGGTGAAGTCTTGGTCATGAGTGTCTGTGGGGACCGACGCATTTCTTTGCCGTTTGCGGAGCGTCCGTTCTTCCCACTTGTGGACCGCCAGCTGTAACAGCCAGTTCTTACACCCTCTGGAACTTACCCCAGGGTAAGTCTGAGCTAGCCTGCTTTTACCCCCGGGGGTCATTCCAGGACTAGCTAGAACTTACCCCCCCTAGTTGGAACTTACCCCCCGGGGCAAGTTTGGGCTAGCCTGGATTTACCCCCCCCCCCCCCCTCCCCCAAAGAGTCAGTCTAGGACTATTTGGAATCTTCCTCCACCCCACCCCACCCTTCAAACAAGAGAGGGTTATTCAGGGTTTTCCTCTGCCTTTTTCCAACACGCACACCCGCCTTTGAAAAAAAAATGTGTTAGCCTGCATATTTACACCCCCTCTCCCATTTCCTATATACAGGCAGTTGGGTTTAGACAAAGTGTAGTTCTAGACTCTTCTCAATAGATGAACCTCCTACTTCCCCAACCCCCCCCCCCCCCCTCCCCCCCCCCCCCCCCCCCCTCCCCTTCCCCACACACACACACACACCCTGGTTCACTAACAGATACGTATTAACATTCCTCGCGCTAGCTTACACGCATGGGTCAATATTCGGGTGTGTGAGTGCGCCCTTTCATGCGTGGGAAAGAAAGACGGCTACATGCCAATGTGACCAAGTGCCAATGTGACCAAGCGTAGTTGTGACAAAGTGTCGTTGTGACCACGTGTCTTTGGACTAAAGACATTATGCAAATAGTATAAAATGGTGGATCCTGAAGCGTAGGCTCAAAGATTGTCCCCTACATTTTATACTATTTGCATAATGTCTTTAGTTTTTCAGCAACTTTTTTCCTCCCCACACTTTCGTTTGGTTTCATTTACTACCCTTCACTGGCTGCTTTGGGGGTGCTATTGGATTCTTTTTTGCACCCTTGGTGGTGAGAACACCACAGTATTATGGACTGTGGTGTGTCTCTATTTGACGCCAGGAGCGCAGATACAACCAGCCGTGT
>CM065725.1:18958046-18983805 GCA_033310375.1 Conus canariensis | reverse complement strand
CTCTCTCTCTCTCTCTCTCTCTCTCTGTGTCTCTCTCTCTCAGTTGATGTATATTTCCATGATTTCATGTCTGTTTGTGTGTATGTTTTCTGTGGATGATTTTGTCTCTGTAAGTGCGCCCTTGTGTGTCCCTGCATGTATGAATGTGAGGATTTATGTGTGTGTAGGCGTGTGTATGTGCAAAAAGTGAATGCAGGGAGGCTCTATGCATCTTACCCAACAGGGTACATAGATTTCCTACGCAAAAGCGCGAATCTGATATTGTGCGAATCAACTGACACGCCTGATTCCAGGCGAAGGCGAAACAACATTTGGCGTAATAGCACTGGGAAGAAGTAATAGTGGATGACATGGGGAAAGGACAAAGTGAAAAAAGAGAGAATCAACATCATATCTCCCAATGAAACATATACTCGTGGCAAGCCAACTTGGTACAGACGGTTGGCATCAAGGCAGAGTGGTCAAACGCTTGCCTAGAAAGTGTGGGACAATTTGAGAGCTGGCAGATGCAGTGTTCGAATCTCCATAAGCAGCCGTTTCCCCCCACCCCACCCCATCCCACTCCACCCCAATCCCTCTTCCATCCCTCACTCCCCTCCGACGACGAACCTCTTCAACCCTGGATATTTTGAGAAGAGAGGGGGGCCTCACTGACCCCATTTCCCCAGCGTTCGGTCAAATGCCATGATTTACACACGGTACGGTCTTAAGTGTACGTGTGCATTGATTTACTGCCTCATGTTTGCTTTCACCACAGGTGAGATACAGGTTTAGCGGATGCGATGCAGTGTATGATATGGACCAGTTTCGCTGCCCAGATGTATGTTTGATCGAAACTGGGTCGTGGGGGAGAACGGAGTTTTAGCGGTGGAGTGGGGTGTGGGTTGCGGTTGAGGTGGGGAGAGGGGGAGGGACCTGCATGGGAAAAAGGGGGGAGATGGAAGAGGCGGTGGAGAAAAGGACGTGTGTTTGTGTGAAGGTGGTGTGCTATGCGTGCGCTCTCTCTCTCTCTTTCTCTCTCTCTCTCTCTCAAACACACACACACACACACACACACACACACACACACACACACATGTGCGCACCTCTCTCTCTCTCTCTCTCTCTCTCTCTCTCTTCCCCTCTCTCCCCCCCCCTCTCTCTCTCACACACACACACCGCGCGCGCACACACACACACACACACACACACACACACACACACACATGTGCGCACCTCTCTCTCTCTCTCTCTCACACACATGTGCGCACCTCTCTCTCTCTCTCTCTCTCTCTCTCTCACACACACACACACACACACACACACACACACACACACACACACACACACACACACACACACACAGATGTTCGCACCTCTATCTCTCTGTCTCTCTCACACATGTGCGCACCTCTCTCTCTCTCTCTCTCTCTCTCTCTCTCTCTCTCTCTCTCCCCCTCCCCCCCCCCTCTCTCTCTCTCTCTCTCTCCTCTCTCTCTCTCTCTCTCTCTCTCTCAAATAATCCTCATGATTCCATCCCCTTGTCATGTCTATCGGAGCGGAGAATCAGAGTTCATTCAGATTTGTTCACGGAAACTGAGTAGCAGATGAGGTCTGTGGTGGAATGACTTGGGATGTGGGGAGAGAGAGAGAGAGAGAGAGAGAGAGAGAGAGAGAGAGAGAGAGAGAGAGAGAGAGAGAGAGAGAGAGATTGAATGATTGATCTTTAATACGCAAGGATGAAGATTTTCAGGTCAAAAGCCTAGTCTTACCATCTGTTTTTGTCATGCATTATTTCATTATTTCAACACATTTCCTTCAAACATAGCAACACTGTAATCTTAATTCTGCAATGATAAGCAGACTATTCATAAACATGATAATGACATGGTGGGTAGTCAAACAGAAGGAAACAAACAAACAAACAAGCAAACATACAGGCAAACAAACAAAACCACAGAGAGAGAGAGAGAGGTCGGATGAGGGGGGAGGGGAGAGAATGGTAGGTAGGGGGAGGAGAAAAGGGATGGTAGACAGAGTGGGAGTGGGGATGAGAGATTTGATGGAGTAGGTTATATGTTTTGACAGTGTATTCAAAGTGTGGTTTTAGAGAGTACTTTGCGAATGGAAGCTAATGCTTTTAATCGAATAATCAAATTATTGAGACATAAAATGTTTATGTAAATGTTATTTGAAAAGTGTTAATACTTTCATATTTTGTAAACTAGGTGGAAGTGAGTTCCAAATATATGGTCTAGAGGAAGCTAGGCTTGCTTTGTATTGATCAATGTGTAGGTAGGGGAGAGAGAATTTCTTCGAGCCAGAAGAGCTGCTCAATCTTGTAAAAAGGGCATTGATATAACATGGCATTATAGTATCTATCGAGATTGTAAACATAAATGATGCCTTGTTGAATTCCAATTTCTTACTCAGAAGAAGTATATTCAGCGCTTTTAGTTTTTCATCTGTTGTTAGAGGTACGGCTGGATGGAGTAACTTTGCTGCACGTCTGTGGAGATAATTCAGAGAGAGAGAGAGAGAGAGAGAGAGAGAGAGAGAGAGAGAGAGAGAGAGAGAGAGAGAGAGGATGGATGGGGTGGGAGCATGGATAATATGACCCAACAATTCTAATGATGAGAGCAGCTGAGACAGATGGCATCAGATCGCATGAAAAGAACAGAGACGCTAGCTATGTCTGCTTGACACAGTAATCGTGAGGAATTTTAAGAAAGTAAATGGCAGTATAATGGACGGCGACAAGAGGACGTAATTAAGTAATATGGTCAGTCACTTGATTTTTTTCTGCCGACTGGTACCCAAGAGTGTTATTTTGTGCCGAGGAGGTTTTGTTTTCATCCAGTTTTTTTTTTTTTTTTTTTTGCTTGTATGTTTGTTTCTGTTTTTTTTTTTTCCTGTCTGTAAATTTATACTGAAACCACTGAATTGATTCTAACCAAACTGGGTTGAAACATGGAATGAGGTTCAAGGACGAACCCATATAAGGTTGGTGGAGATCTGTAGTGCAGATCCGGATCAGTCAGTGTATCCAGGACCCGTTCGGCAAGATTGTTTAAGATTTTCCTCTGAACATGATTACTGTAGAGTTACTGTTTACGAAAAGGGAACTATGTATGAATTGGTATATGTTCTTAGAATACTCAAACTTTCCTTGATGTTAACATTTCGTGTTCACCATTATCCGATGAAAGAACTGAACGGGAAGCAACTCTTTTCGCCTCTATTGGCAATCATCTCTCCTGGTTGTGAAACAGTTTTGTGGCCAGTCATGAGCTGATATATTCAGACAGTAGTTTAAATAAAACATTGCGTACGTACCAACCTAATTCTCCATCCAATGTCATAGTAAACTCCCCCCCCTTGCCCCCCCCCTGCTCCCCCCCCCCCCCTCTTCGTCCTTCCCCTTACATTTCCGTGTGGATTCTGATGTAGTTCCAGGATCTGTTCGACTTTGACAGAAATCTGCGCGTTCCCAAGTTTTCTTCTAGTTCATGTCGGGTTATTTGTGACGTCTGAAAAAGACAACAGTCAATAATCTATCGACCTGTATTGTGTAATGAATAATCATTTCTGCTTTGTGTTTTCTTTGTATTTTGGCATGGTTATTGATAACTTGTGCGATGGAAGCTGATTAGGTCTACGTACAATCATGCTCAAGTTCATCATTCTTTGACTACTCTTATGGTTTGCCTTGGTCAATTCTTTTATCAGCCGAAGTGTTTCGCGATCGCATTTTGATCGGTTGGTTTTCTTATCTTCAGCTTCATTGAAGACACTAGGGAAGATGATATGAAAGACTGCTTAACGAGAAGAAGGTGGTGGGCTGTAATCTGTAGGAGAAAAAAGTCTCTCATTTTTGTATTACAGGAACATTATTCTGGTCTGAATTGAAATGAAAAGGTGACAACACACACACTACTGAACAGCATCTGTTTGTACAGATATTGTTGTTGTTGTTTTTGTTGTTGTTGTTGACAATCTTTTGAGTGCCTGTACAACGACATGTTGCGTCCATGAATCTGTCAGAAAACAACATGGGCACTGATATGTCAACACGTGGATAGAAAGGTATACGTGAATAAAGATGTTTGTATCAATTTTTTAATTCATATGATCATGAATCAATGTGGTTCTGGATTTACGTTGATATACGCCCCTCCCTACATGGACAAAAGTTGCGTCAGAAAGTTACTAACATACATTAGAGCCATTGTTCTTCTTTACACTGGTTTTTTTTTTTTTTTTTTTGAATAGCAAAATGAAAAAAATATCCGGGCGACTACGTGTCCACATTACAGCTACTGCAATTTTTTTGCGCTGGGTTTTTACCTGCAGACCAAACTGCAGAAAGACCAGACTGGGAGAGGCGGATGGTTGATGAATAAGGGTGGTAGATGGGGGGTGGTAGGCAGTTGACGGTGAAAGAGAGTTGGTGAGGTTGGGGTGCGTGAGTGACGGAGTGCTTGGGGTAAGGGAAGGGACTATCGGAAATGTGTTTTACTGTTGCCCGTTACGTATCAACACTCAATGACACTCGATAGCAAAACCGGTGGACGAAATCAGAAGCATGATCACGGCAACACTCAACCAGTGATCATCCTTGAACAATGGGCCTTTTTTTCTAAGCCACCTTGCTCTCCAATGATAGCAGTATTCCAGAGATTGTACACAGGGATACGTCAGAGATTGTACACAGGGATACGTCATGGAGTTGAATTTACCTGCATTTGAGCGCAGACAAGAACCGAATTACTTCCCTTCCTTCTTGCGTGTTTAATCAGCTCTCCGGCTAATTTTGACATCATGAGAGTGGCTTTGCTCGACGAATTGTCGGCTTGTACAGAATCATATGTGATTATCTAATACACTTGGGTTGCGTTTGTATACATAACAGTGAAACGTATGGAAGCGTCCTCTCTAACTCTTTTTGCATGAAAGTGCTGTAAATTATTTCCATCAGTTATTGGTAAGAGTAATAATGGTAAAAGTGAGAATTCCACACGTTTTCAAATCTGTAATGAAGAATTAATAACTTTTGATTCCTAGAAGTTAAATTTCTGACATAAGTCGAAGAAATTTCATCATCAAATGCGGATGTAAGATGAAATGTAAAGAAAAAGACACCCCCCCCCCCCCCCCCCCCTAAAAAAAAAAAGAAAAAAAAAAAGAAAAAAAATCCCATGCTGCAGGAGCAGTACTATAGAGCACCAGCAACAGAAGTAGGGTTTTTTTTTTATCAGACTATCAGAACCGAATAGTTTCAACTATTTAGACAGCAGATTAAACAAAATAAAGTTGTTTTAAAAGTAAACAATCACAGGTTGTCTGTAGATAAATGACTCCAGCAAACAAAACCATATTCCCGCCACTTAAAGTGGAATCGAATTTGAAAGAGAAACTCAAATGTGAATAAGCTGACTAATTGTTCGTGCACTATTCAATCATAAAAATAAAAACATCTTTTCACAGAAAGTCAGTACAGTTTGGTTTTGAGAATTAAACACTTTTGGAGCAACAATCCAGACCATACTTTTTTTCAGAAGGACGGAGAAATTGGTTTTCTTCCAAATGTGCATTGTAAAACACATAGCCCCCCCCCCCCCCTCCTCCTCCTATGGTTAAGCTACCCTGCTGTCTGTTGAATAGATCATACAGGCAGAACTGTTTTCACTCATCATATCTACAAACAAAACATCAAACCATTAGATATCAACAGGACTGTACTTGTGTCCTCTCTCTCTCTCTCTCTCTCTCCTCTTCCCCTCTCCTCTCTCTGTGTGTGTGTGTGTGTGTGTGTGTGTGTGTGGCGCGCGCGCAGATTAAAGCAAGTCTGATCATTGGCTTCCTTGACTAAAGCCTTTAAATTCTCTGAAGAACATCCGATTGCTGGCTCACTACATCTGGTTTTCTTTCTCCCGTATTTCAAAGCACCTTTATTTACACGTGTGCGCTAATGTGATTAAAAAAATTAAACCTTTATCGACTATTGGAACATGTATGTGACTGTTACTGCTACCCTCACCTCATCAGTGCCGAACAGTTCATCTAAACTATCACTAATATTCTCGCATGATAAATGACAAGATATGAATAACAATGATGATCATATATGTACATATATTTGCATTGCGAATAAAGGTTATGTTTTAACATTACTCTGCTCTGAATGTCTGCACTGAGACTATCTTGGATGCAGAAAAATGACCAGTCAGAGATTCGTTTCAAGCAGTATATAACATACCATGTCATTTCAAGCGCCAAATACAGTATTTGTAAAATTCGTTCCTGCCTTTCCCTCTTTCTTTCCCGCTCATAGCAATCCCTATGTCAGTGTGTTCTCCACTCTCGTCTACAAAGAATTTGTCGTGTTTTAGTTGACGTTCTACTTTTTACTGATCTGAACACACTATTTTAAACACGATCCATGGAAATATAATTCAAAGCTAAAGAACTCTCGACAAGATATTTGCAGACCTACATAGTAGGCAACAGCTTGCACGTGTGTACTGCATACCTTTTTGACACAAATGTTTGTGTCGTGTAATCAAGTCGATCGAGTCTTTCATGACTTTCAGTTGATTTCTGAGAGTTTGAAATACAGAAATTATCAGAGCACAAACATTGTCTGATCCATTGGGGGTCTGAAAATAACCCTCAGCATGGTGTCCTATGGCGAGCGCTAGAACAATTATTTACGCTGCAATGCTCTCCGCGGGTTCCCTTTTTCATTTAGGGATGACACATTTCTACACGTGTGAAGCAAGGGACTTAACCCGAACAGAAATTCGCGTGTTCGTGTTCAGTGAAGTATCTGGTGTAAAAAGCTGATAACGCTCATCATCTTGAATCCCATCTCACAACCACGACAAAGCTCATAACGCTGCAGTACTTAGCATGGTCAGTGATGCACTAGGACCAACAAGATCAGTAAGAAGAAACTCTATAAGAGTCGACAGCAGAAGGTCTTCAGGGAGTTTGACAAGTGTTTCAACCCTGACACTCTTTACACTCTAAGGGGGCTGGGCCGCATCCAGGTCAGACTCCCAGATACCCTTCTACTGTCATTTTTTTTTTTGCTTTTACCTGACACTACCGGGATTCGAACCCGCAACATTTGTATGGGTGGGCGTCTTAACGTGTGCCTTCTTTCAGATGGCTGTCTCATCCAACTGCTAACGGACGCTTGTTCTTAGCTGGGAATTTAAAGCCTAATGAAGTTCACTTTTGAGCATGCTCAGAGGTCCACAGGAAACGGTCAATATCAGGTCGCAATGTCTTGGGCAACCCCTCAGTGTTGCCGATGCATTCTAGTTCTGACCAATACAGCTTGCGTTGAAACGCCTCCTTAGGATGCGATTTCAAATCCCAGTGGAAACTGACAAACGCACTTCATTTTTGCTTCTTCCTTTTCGTGTGGTCATTCTAGTGCTCCCATTGTGGCGTTAGATAGGTCCCCTAACCACCATACCATATCATGCCATGCTGCCTGAGGTGAGTGGGGGATGTTGACAACCTTCATGGGACTTATAAATCACATACTGAGCCCTGCCCTCTTCTCTTCCCCCCCCCCCCCCCCCTTCTTCCTTCCTTTCTCTCCTTCAACCGAAGACAACAACCGCTTTTTTTTCGCGTTACATGCTGGTGAATGTCCTTTGAAGGAGACTTATCAAAATGTTAAGCTTACGAAAGCACTTCTTTTAACCGTAGTCTTGTGCACGCTCATCAAATGGAATGTCATCTATCAATGAGTGCCTATAAATCACTGAATATTTTCTATCTTAGAGAGAGAGAGAGAGAGAGAGAGAGAGAGAGAGAGAGAGAGAGAGAGAGAGAGAGAAGAGAGAGATGGGAGGGGAGAAGACTAGTGGGAGGTGGGATGGATAGGGGAAGAAGGAGGGCGTGAAAGAAGTGGGAGAGCAAACACGATGTCCATCACTTGTGTCTGCAAACGTACCCTGTGCTTACACTATTCTACACACCACAGTATCTGACATAGAACTGGCCACGTTACACGCTACGCGGGTCATTTCAAAGACCATCCCAGTATGGACCCTGGGCCAGCTGACAGAGCGACAGAGAAAGAGACAGGAAAGGGGAGAGAAAAGGGAGGAAGGAAATGAAGAGTGACGTAGACCTACATGCTGTGCTAGCTTGCCCGGTACCACCATTCTGCACAATTCAGTTTGGATGGTCGTGCTGGAAGGAGACTGAACAGCTCTTGGCTGGACAACGTCCAGAACTGGCCTGGCTGCGACATTTCTAACGTGTTGCCTATGACTGAAAACAGACGGATGTGCAAATCCTTGATACTGAGGATTGCGCCATAGAATTTCTTCGATCGACTGTCGTGGCACAATGAATTCAAGAGCACAGACAGAGAAATGAATGAATTTATGTGCTAACGTCCATTGCTTGTTTAACGTTAGGATGAAAGCCAGCTTTGTCCACAATCATAAAATCACAAAGCATATTGTAGCATGCAGGAAGCGGTACCTCTTCCGCCTATTGTGGGAGAAAGAAACAGCAAAAATCTACGGGGAATCCTCATGCCGTCCAAACTTCCTCCACTCCACCTGCCAGCAAATTCAGCTCCACGTGGCTGTTACAAATGTTCTGCCAGTAAGTGCATCATATGTAAACACCACTTACAAACTACATCAACATTTACAAGCATACGCACTCATCAACAGTTCACCATTAGGGATCACATGACATGCCAGTCCACTAACACCATATACCTCATAGATTGTCTTAGGTGCAGAAACACACAATACGTAGGGGAAACAGGCAAAACGTTACAAAACAGATTCTGTCATCACCGTTCAGACATCAAAACAAACAAAAACACTCTCGTAGCTAGACACTTCAACAGCAAAAATCACACACTGACCGACCTCATCTGCACAGCCATAGAACAAATTAGACAACCAAATGCACCAACACGTAAATACAGAGAAAAATACTGGCGACACAAACTGAAGACAAACTACCCGGACGGCCTGAACGTTTGGGATTAGACTGGACTAATCCTATGCAACTTCCTGTTCTGGACAAACATGTCATGTGCTGCTGAGACTATGGTGGTGGATACTGAAGGTGTTGGTGTTGATTGGTTGCTGTGCTCTTTGCTGTCCACCACCTTACTGTGCCTATTACTGTCCACCACCTTACTGTGCCTATTACTGTCCACCACCTTACTGTGCCTATTACTGTCCACCACCTTACTGTGCCTATTACTGTCCACCACCTTACTGTGCCTATTACTGTCCACCACCTTACTGTGCCTATTACTGTCCACCACCTTATCGTGCTCATTACTGTCCACCAGCTTCCATGCCCCCAGAAGTGGGAGCCTATACTCGTCCCATCCCACTCCCTTGACTCCTCGCCCATCTACTGTCCACCCCTTTCTCCTATCCCCCCCTCCCCACGTCCACCACCTTACCGCCACCCCCCACCCCCACCCCCCCGCCCCCCCCCACGTGTCATTACTTCCCCAACCCCGCCACACTCCCCACCTTTCTTCTCTGCCCACCCAGCTCCCCCCACTCCTTCCCCCCCCCCCCCTCTTGCCCCTATCCCCCCTCCTTCCCCCCCCCCCAACCCCCCCCCCCCCCCCCCCCCCCCCCCCCCCCCCCCCCCCCCCCCCCCCCCCGTTGTCTTCTCTCTCTCTCAACCCCCGCCCCACATCCCCCTTCCATTTCTTCTCTGCCCCACCCCAGTCTACAACCACCACTCCACCCTTTCCTACCTGCTCTCCCCCGCTCTTATTCCACCCTAATCCCTCCTCCCCCCTCCCTCCATCTCTATACTTCTCATCTCCATACTTTTTCTCATTACCTTTCTTCCCTTTACCTAATCCTACCCCTAGAATCCCTCCCCCCCCCCCCCCCAACCTCTTCTCCCCTCCTCAAGTTGATTTCTTGCCCTCACCCTTTTTCTTTTTTCTCTCCCCCCCCCCACCCCCTTTATTAAGTATAATATTTCTCACCATTTTAACTTCCTCGGTGCACCCCTTTGTTCTTCTCTTTGCCCTCTCTCTCTCTCCCTCTCCCTTACCCCCTCCACCACCACCTTTCCCTTCCACCGCCCCCTTTCCCCTTCCCTCCCAGCCACCCGTCCAACTATTCCTGTCCCCTAGTACCCTCCTTCATTCCTCCATCCCTTACCCCGTTCCCATAGCCCATTTTTTTTCTCTCTCTTTCTCTCTCTCCCTCCCCTCTCTCTCTCTCTCTCTCTCCTTCTTTCTCCCTCTCTCCCTTTCTTTCTCACTATCTCTTTCCTCTCCACTTCTCTCTCTCCATCTCTCTCTTTCTTTCTATCTCACCCTCTTTCTCTCTCCCTCTCTCTCTTTCTATCTCTCCCTCCCTCTCTCTCTCTCTCTCTCCCTTTCTTTCTCACTATCTCTCTCCTCTCCACTTCTCTCTCTCCATCTCTCTCTTTCTTTCTATCTCACCCTCTTTCTCTCTCTTTCTATCTCTCTTTCATCCCCATGCGCACTATGCTTACATATGTATATGGGTGTGCTTATCTGGATGCGTACAGGCGCATACATGTCTGTGGGAGTGTATTTGTGTGTGTTGTGTGGTGTGTGTGTGTGTGTGTGTGTGTGTGTGTGTGTGTGTGTGTGTGTTGGGATGTGGGGTGTGTGTGTGTGTGTGTGTGTGCGTGTGTGTGTGGCGATGAATGTGTTTGATGTTGGGCATGTGTGAAAGATCGCCAAGGTTGATGCAGTGTATATGTGGGGGGGGGGGGGGGGGGGGGGGGGGGGGGGGGGGGGGGGGGGGGGGGGGTGTATGTGGCGATGAATGTGTTTGATGTTGGGTATATGGGAAAAATCGCCAGGGTTGATGCAGGGTGTGTGTGTGTGTGTGTGTGTGTGTGTGTGTGTGTGTGTGTGTGTGTGTGTGTGTGAATGCGTGTGTTGTGTGTGTGTGTGGATGTGTGCGTGCATGCGTGCGTGTGTGTATGTGTGCGTGTGTGTATGTGTGTGTGTGTGGGGGGGGAGGGTGTGGGTGAGTTAGTGTGTGTGTGGGAGGGAGTGTGTGTGTGAGTGTGTGTATGTGTGTGAGCACACCGACATGTTTTCCACTGCCTCTCCAACGATATGCTCGTGCAAGTGATTTTAATTCTCTTTGAACTTAATTCAGCTTCTGCTTTATGTGACAGGGACTTGGATGTGTGTGTGTGTGCGTGTTCAGTTGGCCAACCTTTTAGCCTGAAGAAGATTTGTAATAAACCGAAAATTTGCTTTTTACAACGGCGTTATCGCGTTTCACTTGTTTGAGTCTTATATAAAGCATATTGTTTACTGACTAGCATACTGCTTACTGACTAAGACTTTATCGCTGGTCATTTGCTTCTATCCGGTGTAACTGAGTTGACTAGAAAAAAAATGTGTTCATATATCGGCATATCTAATCGAGTGGTTATTTAATTGTTTACCGCTTGCATCGTAGGTCAGCTGTTTTTCATTTGCATTTTGTTATCTTCTTCTTTTTTCTTCACTTATAGTGTTGTAACTTATAATGAATACTGTGTACAAGATTTTTGTGTCCTAAAGGTGTGTATCCCGTATGAGTTGAAATCTCTGCGCACTGTTTTCTTTTAGTGCATCTGCAATTTCTCAACTTCCTTACTCAAGATTTGATTAATAAGAAAGACTTTATGTCTGGGCATTAAGTTGTCAAAGAATATAAATGGCATATATAATTCTTGTATTCCCAATGACACAGACATATTATAAGTTAATTCATTTGCTACACATTCGTCTCATGCTTAAAATCTAATATCTAAGACAGTTTTGTCCACAGAACATAGAAATGAAAAACATCGTTTGCAGATTATGATTCAATGCTCGAATACCAAGTTGTCCAGTAATCTTACTTGAATTTTGCCTAATACTATTTACAACAAAGCTATAGTATTAAATTAATTCAGCTGCTGTAAATTTATCACATACTTATACCTACTTATACCCATGTTGGCAGCACTGCTTTTGTCAAAGAAACACCGAGGAACTATTATGTTCACAAATGACCACAAAAATTCGGAGTTCGAAGTTGTCCAAAATCTATCTTGCATTTGTCCCAGTGCTACTCTGTCCATCTACCATATGCCTCACGCTCACCTGTTGTGTGTGTGTGTGTGTGTGTGTGTGTGTGTGTGTGTGTGTGTGTGTGTGTGTGGTGTGCGTGTGTGTGTGTGTGTGTGTGTGCGTCGTGCGTGGTTGTGTGGTGGTGTGTGTGTGTGTGTGTGTGGTGTGTGTGTGTGTGTGTGTGTGTGCGCGCGCGCACGTGTGTGTGTGTGTGGTGTGTGTGTGTGTGTGTGTGTGTGTGTGTGGTGTGTGTGTGTGTGTGTTATTGTTGTTGGTTGTTTTGTTGTTGTTGTTGTTGATATAATTGTTGTTATGTTCTTTAGTTACTCTTCCAGTTTCAGGTTCATCAAGGCGGAATCACTGCGTGTGAACCAGCCCCTATACGCTGCAGCATGTCTGCTAAGCTACAAGACCACAGTGCGCAGGATTCACAGCTGATGGAGAGATTAATTAATAATTAAGATCAAAGAAACGACGAGAGCCTCATGGACTCGACTTCGCAGATGTCAGACCTGCACATCAGCCCAAAGTTCTGTTCTTTACTAACAAGAAAGAATCAGGTTTCAGTACAAGACATGGTGAGATCCAAGGAATTATTGTTTAGTCTTTGAATATCTGCAACATCCATTGAGGAAAGGTTCGGTGACGGTGCTGTGGGATACAGTATTGTCATTTTCGTGAATAGTTCAGCCTCTCTAGTTTGTCAGCGTATCTTTGTCAAAATCTCTGTAGTTCCTGTCATGATTTGCAGAGTCGTGAGCAGTGGCTCTGTAGTGCAAGTGATGATTTGCAGAGTGGTGAGCAGACAGGACACTGGAGGTCTGCTGTTGATGCAGTGTGGTCTCTGCTTGGTGGCGACGCTCTCTTACTGCCTGGGCTTCGAGGCGACACGACTCTTCAAAGGTCTTTGGTGCTTTTCTTGTGATAGCACACCAGTGTCCTCTGTCTTTAGCTGTCGTCACAAGATCAGCAGGGCAGACACCGCACCACGGGAGACAGTCTTTCACCTTATCTCCATAGCGTTTGCGTTTGCCTGTCTTTCTGTAACCCTGGCTTAGCTCTCCAGACATCAGCCACTCTGGAATCCCGTGGTCTTCCACTCTTATGACGTGGCCAGACCAGCAGAATTGTGACCTGAGGATCATCGCCTCGACAGAGACCGACTTCGCCTTGTCCGGAACTTCAGTGTTGGTCACCATGTCCTGCCAGCAGCGTGGAAGGATGGAACGCAGGGCCCACTTGTGAAAACACTCCAGAAGTTTGCTGTGTCTTTTGTTGTCTGTCTTTGGTTTTTCAGCTGTTTAGAAATGCGGGAGAACAAAGGCATTTTACACTGTTAATCTGCTACTCACTGTGACACTGCGGTGATTCAGCGCTTGACTTGCTTTGCTTTGCTGATTCCAGCTGCTGTTTTCTTGTCCATAGGGCCATCATTTGAGATAACAGTGCTCAGATATTTGAAGTTGCCTATGTGTTCAGTTCAGTGTCTTTTGTTGTCATTTTTGGCTGTGATGAATAGGAGATGGGTGAAGGTTGGAGAAGCACCTCAGTCTTTCCCAGGCTGATCAGAAGACTGAACTGCATGAAGGCCTCGGAGAAGTAGGAGGGCATTATCTGCAGGTTGTTCGACGTGTGGGCCATCAGCTGACAGTTATCTGCAAACAGGACTTCTTGAATGAAACAGGAGTGAGCTTTTGTGTTAGCTCCCAGTCTGCAAAGATCGAAGACGAAGCCATCATAGCAGTAACGTATACAAATGCTGTCTTCCAGACGTTACACTGCTTGTCTGAGGACACATGTGAAGAAAAGGTTGAACAGGACTGGTGCCGGGACGCAGCCCTGTTTAACACCATTTGAATTTCAAAAGGCTCTGACTGATTTCGTTAATGAGCACGTGCCCCAGCATACCATCATGGAAGCGTCTGATGACTTAGAAGAACTTGCCAAGGCAGCCATAATGGGCTAACACTGGCCGAAGGGTCTCTCAGTTGACAGTGTTGAATGCTTGGTCTGATCAATGAACACAGAAAGGAGGTCAAAGTTTTCTTCGGTGCACTTCTCCTGCATCTGTCTGACTGTGAAAGTCATACCACTTGTACCGCGACCCGAGCAAAAAACCAGACCTTGCCTCTGTGGCGTTGCACGTACGCCGCTTATTCCGACCCTCCTGTCCACAGCTACAGGCCGGCCCGACCCGCCACAGCCCCGGCACCGGCAATCCATAGGAGCAGTCAATGTCAAGAGGCAACCCACCGGAGGAGACACTGCACTGCTGACGAGTCCATTTGGTGGTGTTCAGTGGTGCCTGTTCTGATCTAACATACACAGGACACCACCTACTAAGCCCCCTACTGACGACAATAATTGCTTAGTCGCAGAGCCAGCGTCAGTGAGCTCTCCCTCCGGAGGGCTCCACCACGTCTGTCCGATGACAGCCCCCAGGAATTTGCCGACATCGGTGACCACGTCGGAATCAAACCAAGGCCGTAGACGTGGAGAGGACATCAAAACTGAGGTACCAATGAGAGCAGGGCATGAAGGGCCACAGAATTTCAGACTTTTTTCTATGCTGAACGATGAAAATGAGGATGATGAAAATGATGCTACGGATTTCCATTCCGGTCTGAGACTGCATGACAAGGCTGAACTCTTCACTTACTTTCATTATATATATCCCAGTGTCAACCAGGCCCGAGAGATACAGACACCTGTAGTGTTGGTCAGGAAATTTGAGCAAACTCTTAGAAACGCATCCATCGAGTGGATGAAACTCGACTGTGTGGTCCCAGTCTTCTCAACTGAACCCGTTGCAAAGTCAACTCTGGGTAGGAGCCGGTCGTGGCAGGAAAATCCCACATGGCTCTGATGGGAATCGAACCCACGACCTCCCAGTCTCTACGTGTTGTCTAATGATTGAATTTATCTCAATTGGCTTCTAGGCAATTTTTCATTGGCTTTGTTTTTTAAAACACCCTTAGTGTGCGTTCGAGACTACACGGCCACAAAGCGGCCGTCTCTCTGGTACGTCTTTTGTGGGAAAATCCAGGTTAAAGGTTAAAAGTTCAAATACCGAGGCCTACTCGCCGTAAGGAAACTAACATGTTAGAGGTTCACCGTGTCTAGGCAGGACATGAAGCAAAGCACAGTGCACTCCTCTCCTTCTGCCGCCCTCACCTGCCCTGATCTGTATCAGGTGCATATTTACCACTGTGTGGGTAGAGAGGGTTTCCAAATCGTTCAAACCCGGCACCACAAGCAACTGTGCAGGCAAATGCTCTCAACATCGGACGAAAAAGGTTTCAAAAAGGACACAGAAAACAAAGCACCACACACACACACACACACACACACACACACACACACACACACACACCAGAGGGAAAAAAAAAACAACAGAAAAAGAAAGAAGCTAAGAATCTTCCCCAGCTTCAGGTCAATATTTATTTATTAATATTTCTTTTAGTTTCGATTTGTTTGTTTCTTTTTTGTTTGAATGTTTGTTGTTGTTGTTGTTGTTGTTTTAACTTTTCTCTTTTCGTCATCCCTATCTTCTTCCCTTTCTTCCTTACATTGTTCCTCTCCGCCACCACCTCCATCCCCAAAACTTTGACAAAAGCTACAGAATCGTATCAGGTGCCTTCATTGTGATCGCCAACAACAACAACAAAACAGCAGCAGCAGCAGCAACAGCAGCAGCAGCAGCACCAGCACCACATCATACAACAACAACAACAACAACAACAACAACAACAACAAAACACACACACACACACACACACACCACCACACACACACACACACACCACACACACACACACACAAGGCGAAAACACTGGCAGTGACGGAGTTGTCTGAATCTGAAGAATTCATTACATGCATTAGTCTGTCAAAGTTCACTGGAAATCAGAGGTCATTAAACACTCGAAAAATAATCAGTTAGATCACACACACACACACACACTCACACACACACACACCACACACACACGCGCGCGCCCACACACACACACACACACACACGCGCGCCACACACACACACACACACACACACACACACACACACGTGCACGCTCGCGCGCGCCCGTACACGCATACACACACACGCGCGCGCGCGAAGAGATAACGATCAAATGACATAACGGAATTGCATTCCTGAATCAGTGAAACACACGAATATTTTTCCCCCCTAATATTCTTGCCCATTCCAACTATGCATACACCATGCATACACAGACCGATACACTAGAACTTAGATGTATTGTTCTTTCCGCTCTTGTTACTCTATGGAGGTTATATATCCCAGACCAATGAGAATGAGTTATGATTTAATTTTGGTAAGTTTTGCTAAATTGTTTATCGTATTGCGACATTCAGTGGAATGTCATACATTTTAGGTGGACCACAGCAAAGTATCTTAATAATAATAATTATGATAATAGTAATAATATTAATTATAATAACAATAATATTGATAATAATAATGATGCTGCTTATGATGTTAATGATGATGGTGGTAAAAACAATAATAGTAATAATGATAATAATAACAACAATAATAATAATATTAATGATAATATTGATAATGATGATGATATAATAATAATAATAATAATAATGATGATGACAACTATAATAATAACAATAATGGTAAAAATGAGAATAATAACAATAAATATGATGATAATAATAGTAAAATAATAATAATAATAATAATGATAACAATGCTGATGATGATAACAATAGTAATAATGATAATAATTAAAGTAGTAGTAGTAGTAGTAGCAGCAGAAGCAGTAGTAGCCTAGCGGAAATGTCAGGAATACATCTATGTGTGTGTGTATGTGTGTGTGTGCGTGCGCGCGCGCGCGTGTGTGTATCAGTATGTGTGTGTGACAGAGAGAAAGAGAGAGAGAGAGAGAGAGAGAGAGAGAGAGAGAGAGAGAGAGAGAGAGAGGCGCATGCGCATGCACAGGGCGGGGAAAGCAAGGCAGGTGTGTGTGTGTGTGTGTGTGTGTGTGTGTGTGTGTGTGTGTGTGTGTGTGTGGCGCGCGCGCGCGCGTTTGTGTGTGCTTGCATGGATTCGTTCGTGTATGCGTGTGCGCGTTAGGGTGTGTGTGTATGCGCGCGCACGCGCGCGTGTGTGTGTGTATGTAATGTGTGAATGTGTGTGTGTGCGCGCGCGCGCGCGCATGTGTGTGTGTGTGTGTGTGTGTGTGTGTGTGTGTGTGTGTGTGTGTGTGTGTGTGCTGGACGGGGGAAAATAAGTGAAGTTATTTTGAGTAGTTTGGAAGCAGTGCCATCGACAAGATGCTAAAGGCGACTCCTACTAACCCCCCCCCCCCCCCCCCTCCTTCCCAAACATTATGCCTCTATCAAAATCCTGATCGTTAGGTGTGCCATACATAGGGCAGTAACTTAGGTACATTTGCTACATCAGCTGTCATTGCTGCATTTGGGAAACATTGTTAGCTGGTATTACCTCTACTGTTCAACACGCCCAGACTCCTAGTACATGAGATCTGCTCTGGTATAGAGCTGACAGTGTCTCGCTGCACAGCAGTCTGAATTATTTGGCAAGAAAGAAAAGGAAAGAAGAAAAGACAGAACAGAATTATTTTCTATTCTTTATTTCTTTTACACACTCACACACGCGCGCACGCACACACACATGCGCACGTGCGTGCACGCACACACACACACACACAACATAGGCTAACGCGCGTGTGCGCACGTGGATTCATGTATGCGTACACACACGCGCGCGCGCGCGCGAGCGTACACACAAGCACAGACAAACGTACAAAATGCACTTGAACAGCGAATAAAATTGCACATTTTATAAAATACAGTTTGTTGGTGATAGCACAACGGATGAACGGTATATAGGTCAAGAGAGAGAGAGAGAAAAAAGTAATATGTCCATGTTAGTTTGTTGTGTAACGTATGGCATAGTGAGCAATTTTGCATAAAAGGTAGTGCGTCAAAACGTGTAACAATATATGAAGTTTATCAGGCTTATTGTTACAGTATACGTATGTATCATCAAATCAAAAAGAAAAAAAAAAAAAGGCAGAAAGAATGAAACTGAAATCCTCTCTCTTGAAGAGGCATCTCTTAGACTCACAAAGAACATTCCAGGCTCTGTGCAGACTACACAACTCTTGGTGTGCATATTGTACGTAGTTGTAAAGCTGTTCCCTTGTTTGACAGGAAAAAGCATTCATTCTAATAATTATTCCGGAAGAGTTAAGTCACATGCGGCTTCCAAATGACAGAAAAACAACTATCTTCAGAGAGAAATAGTAGCTCTGAAATACGCAGCGGGAAACACACACACACACACACACACACACACACACACACACACACACACAAAGAGAAAGAGCAGAAACTCTGGTTACCAATGTACACATCAATCTTACACTTTGTGACATTAGTTCTACAATCAAGTCAGCATTACACGGTTCTGAGATTTATGTCATGTTTGCAACATTATCTCTCAAATTTGAGAGTTAGTATCATTTCAAAAACATTATAAAAAAAAAATAAATAAATAAAAAACAAACTTTCTGCCCGCTCGAGGACATGTACTGTGTTTCACATGCAGAAAGAGCATGTTTAAAAAAAAAAAAATTAAAAGTTAGTCAACTTGTTTGAATCCCATCTGACCACGAAGACCTATAACAGCTAAGATCAGATCACAGTTCTACTAACAACACAGGGGAGAGGGAGAAGAAAGAAGGGGAGTGGGGGAAGAGATGAACAACAGGAAACGTAAACGACACATTGTAAACAGCCGTCCCATGAACACGGTGTAGCCGAGGAGTATTCACGTCGGGTACAGTGCCGACGAATCCGGTGGCTTGGATGAAGGAGTTCAGTATCATGCGGTCCCCGGAGGTGGTGGTGGGTATCCCGGGGTCCCCGGAGATGATGGTGGGTATCCCGGAGACGGTGGCTGAAATCCCGGAGCAGGTGGCGGCCCCAGAGGTGGGCCTGGGTAGCCTGGGGGTGGAGGATATGCCGCTGGGTAGACGGCGGGTGGGTAGCCTGGGCCTGGCGGAGGCATTGGGGCGTAGCCCGGAGCAACGCCTTGAGGCGGTGGGTAGGCTACTTGTCCTAGGTTTCTTCGCTGGTTCTTCTTCTTTCGGTAATAGTAGACGCCCATGCAGACAGAGATGCCAACAGCGACCGAGACAGCGACAATGATCCAGGCGATGTATCTAGACTTTTTCTCCTTCTCCTCGTCACAGCAGCCTACCGACCCTCCGCAGCAGTCGGGTTCTTGCGGGGTGCATGTCTCTAAGTTCTTCACTCTGACCCACGTGCTTGTTAGGCGATTTCTCCCGAATACGGTAGTCTTCCTCCTGTACATTCTCATTCTCTTCGTAACGTAGCATTGTTTTACAGTTCCGTTATGGTTTGCTTCAGCCGCACCTTGGTAAACCAATGTTAGAAAGAAGATGACCACAGTCGCTGAATATAACACATTCATATTCTTGAAAAGGGCGGTCATTCTGGAGTTCCTTTTCACAACTGCTTGTCATCGCACGCCATTTTAACTATGGTTTTCTTAGTCGTCTGTGTCGCAGAGATTTCGAACAGAGCAAGAATTGAAAAACAAACCTATCACGAGTATGGACACACCGAGTTACACAACTGATTACTTTCACTATTTTTGTCGAAAAGAAATATTACGTGGCCTTACTGTCTTCCCTTTCATGATCGTTGCTTCATGTCAAGGACAGGTTCCTGTACTTTCTTTTTCAGCTTATGCTGGTCGAATCTCGTCCAACTGAAAAGAATGACTTCTTTCAGAACAGATTTGAAAACAACTGCCTGTAGGCTAGCCCACTCCAAACTTTGAACATGCACGTCAAAAGAACAAAACGTCACATCGGCAGACCTAAACGTCATACGGAGAGTTCGACGCGCATCACGTGACAGCGAGTTAGTAAGGTTTCAATGAAATAAAACTCCCGCACAGACAAATTCTTTAGAAAAAAAAGTTAATGCTGTGTATTCTACTTTTTAGGTTGAAACAAAGTTTACCAGAATGTATCAGAAAACATCTCTCTCTCTCTCTTTCTCTCTTATACATGTGTTCTGCCGCACAGTCTTGTATCTATCTTAATAGACGGGCCCCGGAAAAAACAACAAACAAACAGGGACAGACAAGGCCAGTTTTTCCATTGCGGATAGAGTTATTCCTTCTGAGGTTAGGGATCAGGATCATTACAGAATTTGAGCATACGTCGTTTAATAAACAAACGTCGCATCAAAAGACGTAGATCTAAATCGATAGATGATAATAATAAGCGATGTCGACCGGCAACACAGTGTGCATGACAAGCGCATCGTTTCATACCCCTACATTGGCATTTTCTCTTTCTGATTGAACTGTTAAGCTGACTGGTGGTAGTGGTGGGGGAGGGGGGGGGGGGGAATCTGTTCCAGAAAATAAAACCAGGTGAATACAACACCTTACATTTCATTGCACATAGAATTTTCTGTTCTCACGTTATGAGCCAAGCAAATAGATCTAGAGAATCAAATATTGCATTTGAAGCGCAATACGCCAGGATCATGATAGGAATGTTGACTGTATTCCATATGCCACCCATGTTCTGGCATTCTCTCTCTCTGAACTCCTCAGCTGACTGACGGGACTCAACTGCTTGGGGCGTGCCCACCAGTGCCCTTTGTGCCTATGAAGACGATGGGCCACTCTCGTTGAACGCGAGCTTTAACATGGATATCCTCCCTTGCCGATACTTGCAGATTTCCGAACACCATCTGTTGGTGTGCGTCCCTGCATGTGTCAGCCTGACACCTGTGAAGATTCTATGCACAATTGTGTGCGTGACTTTGTGTGTGGGTCTTTGTGTATGCACGTGTGTGTGTGTGTGTGTGTGTGTGTGTGTGTGTGTTGTGTGTGTGTGTGGTGTGTGCGCGCCTGCGTGTGTGTGTGGTGTGTGGTGTGTGTGTGTGTGTGTGTGTGTGTGTGTGTGTGTGTGTGTGTGTGTGTGTGTGTGTGTGTGTGTGTGTGGTGTGTGTGTGTGTGTGTGTGTGTGTGTGTGTGTGTGTGTGTGTGTGTGTGGTGTGTGTGTGGCGCGCGCGCGTGCGTGCTGTGTGTGCGTGTGTGTGTGTGTGTGTGTGTGTGTGTGTGTGTGCGTGTGTGCGCGTGCGTGCGTGTGTGCGCGTGCGTGCGTGTGTGCGCGGGGTGGTGTGTGTGTGTGTGTGTGTGTGTGTGTGTGTGTGTGTGTGCGTGCGCGCGCGCGCGCGTGTGTGTGTTGGAAGGTGGATGTGTATCGGGGAGGGGGGAAGAGTGTGGAGTCGGGGGAATGGTATATGATAATGATTAGAATATAATACCAGTCATAAGTGAATTATTATGACGTTTTTCCTAGTGATGATTTCTAACCCCAACCACAGAATGCTGAAACTGTGATGAGTAGACCAAAAAGTAGACTCAAGTCGTATTACATCGCTGTGAATATGATGACCAACTAAATGGGTGTCCTGTCTCAAAACGTATCACTTTGTTTTGTTTGTTTAGCACGATGTATCCCACAGTGTCCTTGGAACGGATCACACTAACCCAGAACCTACTGAACTTGGGGTGTATCAAACCTGGGACGTATTGAACCATGGAACATAGAATCGTGCTGCATATTGAACATTTGAACCTTTGACGTATCGAGCTTGGCACGGATCAGACCTTTCAATATACTGACCAGTGACGTGTAGGACACAGGAGCGATCAATGTTGACGTATTAAACTTGGAACGCATCGGATCTTTGACATATCGAACCTGACACGTAACCAAACTTTGACATATTGAATTTGGTACGTGCTGGACCTTTGACGTATCGAATCTGACACGTAACGAACCTTTGATATATTGAAGCTGGTACGTACTGGACTTTTGACTATTGGACCTAGCACGTAAGGAACCTTTGACATATTGAACCTGGTACGTACTGGACTTTTGACGTATTGGACCTAGCACGAAACGAACCTTTGACATATTGAACCTGGTACGTACTGGACTTTTGACGTATTGGACCTGACACGTAACGAAACTTTGACATATTGTACCTGGCACGTGTCGGACCTTTGACATATGGAACCTGACACGTAACGAACTTTTTGACATATTGAACCTGGTACGTATCGGACCTTTGACGTAACGAACCAGACACGTAACGACCCTTTGACATATTGAACCTCGAGCGTATCGGACCTTTGACGTAACGAACCAGACATGTAACGACCCTTTGACATATTGAACCTCGAACGTATCGTACCTTTGACGTAACGAACCAGACACGTAACGAACCTGTGACATATTGAACCCGGCACGTATCGGACCTTTGACGTAACGAACTAGACAAGTAACGAACCTTTGACATATTGAACCTGGTACGTATTGGACCTTTGACGTAGTGAACCAGACACGTAACGAGCCTTTGACATATTGAACCTGGTACGAATTAGACCTTTGGCGTTTGGAACGCACGGACGCACTGGACCTGGGGCGTTTCGAACCCAGGACATAGCGTAATTCATGTCTACCCACAGTCTTCAGAGAAGCCCCCCCACCCCCCCCCCCACCCCACCCCCCTCCATCCCCTCTCGTACAAGTGTTTCAGCCTGAACTTCCTGCTTCTCAGGGGGCTAGGCTACATCCGGGTCATGATCACTAGATTATTATAATGAATACTTATGTTATAGCGCCTATTCTCGGCTAGAGACCAAGCTCTAAGCGCTTTACAATCCACACTCTTTTACACAACGGGCTGCCTACCTGGTAGTGCCGACTGAAGAGCTGCCAGCTGGAGCTTCATTCAGTCGTTTCCCGTGTTCAAACAGTCCATATCATTCAATATCGTTCACTCAAATTCCTTACTTCCTTCATTCTTTCCATTTCTTACGCAGGGTGCATGCTATGTGTAACGTGTCATCCATACGAACGGCCAAACTGGCCTTCTCTTCCGAAAGTTGGTGATGGGATTTTACGTGTGTGCAAGATGTTATGCGTGCATTCACACACGGAACCTCGGTTTATAGTCTCATTCGAAGGACTGGATGCCCCTTTACTGAAAGATCTTTATCGTGGTGTTGCCGTAATTCAATGCTGCACATTAGGGATGGTCGAGGGTTGAAGATGTGAGCTTTACGTCCTCAAAGTATAATGTGTCTAAGGATAGGTCGTTCTTTAGTGGTAGTCTTGACACACGTTCAAGCAATGCTGTAACAATGCTGTCAGCACCGTCGACTGCAACGTTAGTTCAAAAGCGAACCGCAAAGACAGCAACATGCAAATCAACGCCTGCGCACCCGGAAGATCCCGATTTAGTGGTTTATGCCACCGCTTTCACGCTGCGTTGATTACCTTTCATCCAAATCTTCCAGTCTTTAAATTTTAATGAAAAACATACCATGATTGATAATTTTGTTGCTGTGCTGTATATTAATCATTGGCGATTAAAGTCACAGAATGGACCCACTTGTGACAAGTGTTCACCTTATTTTCTTCATGGCGGTAATAAATACGAAATAACAGGAAATGTTATTACAATGAACGATCAGTACTTATTCCATGCTTCAAACACACACACATTTGATTGTCCAAAGATGTGTCTGGGTGAACTTTGTCTGAACATTAGTACAAACCACAGCTACTTTCTCCTTTTTGCGGCCAGTGACGCGAGATTTTGATACGATTGTCGATGACAAATTATTCTGTAGAAATGGACGACAAAACGTTAAAATGTATATAATTCCAAATGCATTTGTCAAAGAAATGGAACTATTGGTAGGATTTGGATCAAAATATCCGAATTTAGCAAACATCTCCGACAACAACAAAGGATGGTATCAACAAGTTGAATCTTAAGCAAAACTAGCATCGGGGCCATTTTGTATAGTCGCAAATCTGTACGTTAAATTCTAAAAAAAATCCAAATTCGAATGAGAGCTTACAGCTTTCACTTCTAATGAATGTTTTTGGATTTTTCAGCATTTTTCATACTTTCTTCGAAATCAGGAAACATTCCATAACCATCGGGTTTGAAATCGGTAACGTTATTCAACCGTGCAAAATAAAGTTAAAGGAATGCATTCATTCTGATATGATAGCGCTGTAACAAATCAGTTGTGCGACTTCACTGGTGTATAGATTACAGTTTTATAGGTTCCAAAGTATTCACGTTTTAAAGGACATTTGAGATTCCTCTGTGAAGGGAGTAAGAAGGAAGGTAACTCTAGACTAAAACATTTTGTTCACTAGACAGAGGACAGGGAGATTCCAAATGTGTGCAATAGCAATCACACAAAAACAGACACATTGAAAACGATATCAATGATACATTGTTTACCAGTAGGCCTGATTTGACAACAAAGGGTTTGTTGCCTAAGCAAGACAATTGATGCGTCTCATACAGCGAACGTCATGACCGGAAGAAAATTTCCCCGACACTGTCGAAACAGCTGTGTCCACATGTTCACAGAAGGCCCAGGAAAGCGTGCACGCTGCAACAGGGTGTCCTCTGACTACGGTCATTGAGCCAAAGAAAGCCTCAGTCGTAACTAATCCTTCTCAAGCCACTGGTATCTGGCGTCTGCAGCCTATAGGCTGGGGCTGATCTCGCGTGACAGCTTCCCCTAAATCTCCTCTCCGCAGTGGTCTTCTGCTAGATTTCAAGGTCCAACCACCCCGTTCTCCCTTACCCCCTACCCAACCCCCCCCCTCGCCCCCCTCCCCACCCCCCTCCCACTAACCGTTCCCTTCCTTCAGCCCTTCCTCCCCTCCCCAGCCCTTGGATGTGGACAATTATTGAGCTGCCCATCCAGATCGGAACTCCACCAATGAAGAATTGGCAATAGCTGTTATCATCAGATCGATGGTCAACCGACGACATATGCTTCTGGTGATCGATAGCCAGAAAGAATGAAACCTGGTTTCAAAAATTTTTGTTTGATTAAGATGCAACAATTCTGCAGAGAGAGAGAGAGAGAGAGAGAGAGAGAGAGAGAGAGAGAGAGAGAGAGAGAGAGAGAGAGAGAGGAGAGAGAGAGAGGAAGAGGAGAGGAAGAGAGAGAGGCAGCAGGCAGGTGTACAGGCAGGCGGGCAGACAGACAGAGAGACAAGCAGGTAGGCAGGCAGGCAGGCAGGAAGGCAGACAGACAGACAGGCAAGCAGGCACACAGGGAGGCAGGCAGGCAGACAGACAGGCAGATAGGCAGGGCAGACAGGCAGATATACAGACAGACAGACCTAGGATAGAGATGAAGAAAACATATAGACAGCTCAAGAGAGAGAGAGAGAGAGAGAGAGAGAGAGAGAGAGAGAGAGAGAGAGAGAGAGAGAGAGAAGGAGAACAGAGACAGAGACAGAGAGAGGGACAGACGGACAGACAGACAGACGGGCAGACCGAGATTCTGACAGAGAAGAATTGGAACCACTCCATCACGGTCTCCAGGCAGCAAAGCCCTCAAGCCCGGGTATGTTTCACTTCGCTGGGCGCCAGCAGCTTCAGTGTGTCTATGCACGTGCTCCACATCGACACGTAACAAGGCGTAGTGATGCCCCGGTATGTTCCACTTCACTGGGCGCCAACAACTTCAGTGTGTCTGTGCACGTGCTCTACATCAACACG